>JAKSZT010038599.1:10035954-10155795 GCA_026826555.1 Tolypeutes matacus | reverse complement strand
GGGGGAGAGAAATAAATAAATCTTAAAAAAAAAAAACGTAATGGGGGAGCAGATGTGGCTCAAATGGTTGGGTGTCCGTCTCCCATATGGCGGGACCTGGGTTCGATCTCGGTAAAATAAAGAAAAATATAAAAGGCACAGGCCACGCAGGCCCCACCAAGCCACGCAGCAAGATGATGACGTAACAGGAGAGTGACACAAGGGAGAGCCAAGACGAGACTCTCCAAAAAACCAGGAACTAAGGTGACACAGGTGGCAGAACACCTCTCTCCCATATCGGAGTTTCCCAGGATCGAATCCCGGTGAAGAGAGAAGGATGAGAAGAGAGGACAGGAAACAGACACAGAGAATTGCCCAGCGAATGGACACAAAACAACAAAAACGGGGGGTGGGGAAGTGTTAAAATGGATAAAAGTAAAATAAATAAATAAATCTTAAAAAAAAAAAAAAAAAAAAAACCTAAGGATACAGCAAAGGCAGTTTTGAGAGGGAAATTTATAGTCCTAAACACTCATACAAAAAAAAAATAAAGAGGGGAGCAGATGTGGCTCAAGTAGTTGAGCTCCTTCCCATGTACGAGGTCCTCGGTGTTTGATCCCCACTTCCTCCTCTATTTTTTTTTTTTATTTTTATTTTTTTAAGATTTTATTTTATTTATTCATTCATTTATCCCCCCCTTGCTGCTTGTGCTCGCTGGGTCAGCTAACCACGCCGTGCGGGCGGGCTTGCCTTCACCAGGAGGCCCCGGGAACCGAACCCGGGGCCTCCCATATGGTAAACGGGAGCCCTACTGATTGAGCCACAGCCGCTTCCCGCACTTCCTCCTTTAACAAAAACAAAAAACAAACAAACAAACAAACAAAACAAAACAAAAAAAGCTAAAAACTAATCTGTGTAGTTAGGTAAGTGACTGAAAGGAGTATGGTACTGATCATTTTATTGTATATATTTTTACTTCTTTTTAAAAATATATAAATGCATTTCTTACATAATTTTATCAATAATTTCTTCACCTACTGAGGAGATCCACTTATAAATCACTATTCCCATAATTCCCATGGGACTTTGTCTCCTTAACTTAAGGTCAGTGTTAACTTTCCTTCAGAATCCAGCTCAAGAACCTCCTTCCAAATGCGTACCCTCAGAACTCCTACAGCATTTATTCTCTGCACACCTAGCATTTAGCACAGCTGGACACCATGTTGTTTTACCTATCTTTTGTCCACATTCCCTCTCCAACCAGGTATAAGTCTCCTGGGGCCCTAATCAATCTGCTCAATAACTCATGATAATGTGTTTACCAGGAAATAAAAGTATATATTCTTTACAAAGGTGTGGCATGCTGACGGAAAACCAGGTGCATTTTAAGTCTATGGCAGATGGGCAATCTCAAAGCCTTTCTAATAAGTAAATTAAAACAAGGAGTGCACCCCTAACCATATTACTCACACAGGTTGATTTTTTTACCCAGTCTATATGCTTTCTTGTCCACACACAGAACACAATAAGGCACACTATTTAAATAAGTACCACAGATCTGTAACTTAAATAACTATAACAAAACAAACACTTTTCTGCTCTTAAAAAAATTGTTCCAATGTTGGCTATATTACTTTTTTGGCAGAGAATTTCATCTTTTTGTTTAAATCAAAAAGGACAAACATTTAATAAAGGAAATCATTAATTAAAAAAGAATAAACTGTTAAAAGTTTTGAAAATGAAAACAATATTCAAAGAGATATTTTTTGTACCTTTATTGTCCATTCATCTCTCAGATAAATTATACTACACATCCTACATACTTAACAGTTTTAAATGATCTTCTAAAGAGTTTTGTCTATAGCAAATCTTCAGTATTTGGTAACATCTGGAGACATTCTTGGTTGTCACAAGTGGCTTGGGGATGGCTGTGGCTTGGGGACGGAGTGGGATATTGGGCAGTGCTGATGGCATCTCATGGGTAGAGGCCAGGGATGCTGTAAACATCCTACAATGCACAGGAGAGTCACCTACAACAAAGAATTAATTATCTTCCCCAAATTACAATAGCGCCAAGGTTAAGAAACCATGGTCTACAGAAAATCAAGAGACTTTCTTCTGAAGATTTGCAACTACTTCTATATGGAATAATCTAGACCAAATATACTAAATTTACAAAATTTAAAATAATACAAAAATACATTTAAATGCTTGAAGCAAGCTTTCATAATAATGGTAGTTTCCATGAAACCCATCTCTTAATACCATAGACCTTTACGTTCCCTATGAGAGTCCCAGAAAATGATATCAGAGTGCAATATGCAAAAACTACAGGTACCATATAGAATAAGATAACAAGCAAGTGTATACAGATTGATTTAAGGGCATGTTATTTCATTAATTTTCAAATTTAAAAACATTTTGCATATTGAAATACAAGTGAATCTTTCTGTTTATAGATAAATAGTTTGAGATTCTGTGAATGTCAGTTTTCTCCTCTAAGAAATAGGAACTCTAATTCAGAGACCAGTTCTTAAGAATTAGCAGTAATGTATGAATGAAGTGGCAGTTAGCTGTTAACAGCAGCAGTAACTGGTAGTAAATAAGACAACCTATAAATAAAATACAGATTATGGCTTTATTATATCCTCACAAGCTATAATTTACTTATATAACCTAACTCATAAAATAACTCAAATTTACTACAAAATTTACCTTGTCAATTTTCCACTCCCAGCAACTTTTAAACATTACTTATCTACAAATTCACACAAAGATTTAAAAATTAATATTTGGCTATAAAAAGATAGACTTAGTCTTAAAGAAAACAGGCCTTTTTACTTATTATTTTAATAATAAAAGAATGTTGTTTTTAGTTATTATTTCGTTTATTTTGACTAAAGATATTTGCATGACTCAGAATTCAAAAAGGAGTTACATCTCTTTGTCCCAGACACCCAATTCCTCTCCACAGAAGCAACCAATGTTATTAATTTCTCGTGAATCTTTCACCTGTACAGGCAAATACATTTATTTACCACCTTACCCAAATGGTGGCTTCCCACAGTTCTGCACCTTGCTTTTTACATTTACTTTTTCTTAGAGGTTATATTTTAATTAACACCACTCTCTAAGAATGGTCATTTGAGCCTCTTATGACCAGAATTCAGGAAACATCAGTTATCTTTACAAAGGCACTTAAAAGGACAATTAAAAAACAAAAAAAGGAAACACATGGACTGTTTACAAGTACTTCAATAAGTTGATAATAATCAACATAAATATAATTCATTCATAAAACTGGGCCTGCTAAAATACTGGCAAAATAAAATACTGGTGAAAATAAAACTATTTATTGGTTATATTCATTCCAAGATTAAATCGTCCATCTGACCCTTTCCTAAGTGTTCTTGGCAACTTACTTTCCTAGAAGTTTCCTTTCAAATTTATAATCGTACTGCTCTTGAAAAATAACTTGTCTACCTATTTGTATTTCCTGTTTTCTTCCTCTAAAACATTATGAAATTTATTTGAAGTAACGCTTCGTCATCCCTTCCATTAAAATAGTATTATTTTAGGGAAGCGGCTGTGGCTCAATCAGTAGGGCTCCCGTTTACCATATGGGAGGCCCCAGGTTCGGTTCCCGGGGCCTCCTAGTGAAGGCAAGCCCGCCCGCAGGGCGTGGTTAGCTGACCCAGCGAGCACAAGCAGCAAGGGGGGGATAAATGAATAAATAAATAAAATCTTAAAAAAAAAAAAAAAAAAAAAAAGTATTATTTTAAACATATGCATTATTAGAGCAATCAAGTTATTTCTGGTAATCCTCAACTAATTACTAAATATTTAGTGCTAAGTACTAAGAATACCATAGTGAAAAGTCCCTCATATAAAGCTGAGAGACCAACCAATATGAATTACCAGAGCAGTAAACCTCATCACTTTTAAGTAATGGAAAACATAGCATTAGAAATCTATTAAAAGCTTCAGGCTTGTTCCTTACTATAGAAAATGTTTTAGGCAGTTGACAATAATAGCTGCAATCTTTCATTAGGAATATATGTCAATTTTCCTGAAATATATCTGATTAAATAAAAAGAATCATTGTTTCCCTGTATATCAACACAGACATTTATAACTATTTCTGCACTATACCACAAAAATACAAAGTCATCCTTCCATTTGGACTTCTGGCACCTGAATACAGAGGCCAGAGTTCATACACATGCTCTGTAAAACAGATTACTTATAACTATCTACATTCAATAAATCAACTAGCACTGCCATTTTTAGATAATTTTAAATAATTATTTTCTCTATGTCTAGATTCAGTGGTACAAATCAATCCTAAGTGTCATCAGACTTGTCAGTTACTCATCACTTATTTAGAATGCTGGATTTCAAATATCATTATTGACATTATCAAAGTACCAACATAAGGGAAAAATACAAATAGCAAAGATATATTCAATAATGGTATATGACATCTAGAAAAAATAATCATTTTCATTATTACTTTTTAATCTATCTTTGTTAAAATCCAAGTGGGGAAAACAACCTGGCAATTCTTGTTGATTTTGGTATGAAGAACTATACTGATACTGACATAGTTTTGACTCAAATTACTATAATGTTTTCTATCTCTTATATATTTAATAGTGGCCAGCACCAATATATCTAAAACCCTACAGGACTCAAGAGCAGTTTGAGACAAATGTGTTTTTTTGTTTGTTTGTTTTTTTAATCACTTCAGATAGATGTTGGGATAAACCTACTCAACTTAATAAGGAGATCTAACAACGTATTAATCTGGTGAAATACCAATTTTTTTAATAGAGCTATTTTTCAAAAGTAAGATTCAAGTTAACTATGAGGGACATCATAATGAAGTTTCATGGTACAACCTAACAGTCACAGAGGCATTGTCTTAGGAGAGACTCTGATTTGTAACTTGTAAATAATATTTTGAAATAAACTGTTCACACACTCCATTATATTTTCTTTTCTTTTTTTTTTTCTTTTTAGTTAGACCAGTAAAAAGATCCATTATATTTTTAGTTAAAATAGTTAAATGCTTTTAATACAGCAAACAACCCGCTTTTGCCAGTCAGCAAGCTTTAAATGTCTATCAGAAAGAGGCGAGGAATTGGGGTAAGTGGAAATGAAATAATCTAATTTGGAATTTTCCTTCTCAGGCGAAAATTCCCTTATCCCCTCACTCAAATAAAATAGTATACAATCATGTCTCCCCTTCACGTCCAATACCTAAGTAAGAGGGTGTAACTGCGAAGGTCTTCCTTTCTCCTTTCATCAATACCTGGGAGCTCTCATCGCTCCTTACCTAAGGAAAGGACGGTGGCGGCCTGACAGGCAATAACTCAGAATACCCTTAAACTGTGCGTGCAGGCCTACGAGCAGCGCGGCTCTCCGCGGATCCAGTTACCACCTTTCCCCTTCCCCCAACCCACTTCCCGGGTTTTCGGAGGCTCGGCCTGCTCCCTCCCCACTCCGGAACCACACTTCCAGCTGCTGCCACCGCCTAGGAGGTCTTTCTAGGACTCACACCAAGGCAAGTGCACCCCACTCCACCCTGCCCCCCAAACCGTGCTTCTCTTCAGACCACCCGCCGGCGAAACCATCCCAGGGCCCCGGGAGGGGAGGGAAAGGCGGCGGAAGGAGGAGGAGGCTGTTGCTTCCCCACAGGCAGAAGGGCGGCCGCGGGGAAGGCCACCCACCAGGGATATCGGGGTCGCGGAAGAAAGGGCCCTCCCGCCCAGGGCTGAGATGGGGGATGGCCGGGAGTTCATTTCTGACCTCCTCGCTCTTCAGCACCTCCTTGAACTCCCGCTTGATTCGCTGCACCGCGATGTTGGCCATGTCTCCGCCCGCAGCTGATTCGTACCCGCCTCCTCCGCCACCGCTACGACCACCGCCACCGACGCCACCTCTTCCTCCTCCTTCGGCGATTCAGACCCGAGCACACGAACGCTGCCACTGCCACCCCGGCCGCCGCGCTCTCCTCAGTGTGGAATCACCTCCGCGCCGGGCCACCAAAATGGCGCCGGTTCCGCGCATGCGCACGACGCTGACCTGGCCGGGCGGCGCAGCCGCTCGGGTTGTGGACTCCGATACGTCTCTGCTGCGAACCCGCGCCGCAGCGCGGTGAGCCGCGCTTCTAGTCTCTGAGCCAGAGCTGCGACCGCGTGGCTCCGCCCCGCGGACGTCTGGGGCTGGGAGGGTGCGGCTTCCGCGCTGGCCTGCCCTGACCCGGCCTCGTCGGAGGCTTTCTGTGCCGCGCTGCGATTCGGTGTGTTGCGATCGGAGCTTTCAGCTACTGGCGTGTGGCCGAAGGTGCGAGGCCAACCCAGCCGCGTCCACGCGGCCCCACTCGGCCTGGAGCGCCGCCCTGACTCAGCCAGACCCAGAGCAAAGTCCCAAACCTACAGGCTTAACTGTACCTATTCTTACTGTGTCAAGTGTATTACTCAGTCCAGCCCATTTTCAGTTGATACTGTTCCAGAAAACCCACTGCGTCCGATTTTGTTCTGAAATCATTTAAGTGCCATTATTATTACAATAATACCAATTCTACCAATCATTGAATTAAATATTGGTCATTGGTGGATCCCATCAGGCATATTTAAGACAGGTACTCCATGGAGAGGCTTGAGGTGAGTTTAGACGCCAAAGTTGATCTTTGACCTATTTAGATAATACTGACCAGTGGGACCTAAAACCACGGGTCCCATCCCTAAAGTATGCGGTAGGCCTAAGAATTTACATTTCTAAAAGCCTCCCAGATAATAATGCCGTCGGTTCAGGGACCAAATATGAGAGTTACTAAACTACGGTAAGTAAAAACAGTTACATATTGAAGTGGGAATTAGAAAAATAGAAGCTCCTGAGGGAGGAAAGGTGAGTTTACTTCTGTAAGCCTAGGGTCTACAATGGTGCCTGGCACTAGTAGGAATTCAATAAATATGAATAAAGACAAGAGTAAAATGTTTTAAGTGGAAAGGAAGTTTGAAAGGCAACTAGAAAAGGGTTGCTAGGACTTATAAAGTAATATGGTTTTGATGCTGAGAAGCACTTTTTTTTGTTTTTTTTTTGTTTTTACCTGGAGGTCCCCAGAATCGAACCCAGATCCCTCCAAATGGGAGACTGATGCCCAACGATTTGAGCCACATCCTCCCCTGAGAAGCACTTCTAATAGAAATTTCCAATGGAATAAGTAAAAAGTGTTATTTAGAAGTCTCCACCTAACCAATTAGTAAAGTATCCTATTACAGAAATATTAGAAATACATGGATTGCAAAAGTTACTAAAATTGTGCCAGCAAAAAGGGAAAATAGCCTCTAGATGTGAATCATTTAGTGGAGGCTCATGGCAAAAGAAAATTCTTGAAGACCTGCCCCAGGTACCAAGAAGAGGTTTTTGATTCCACCTCATTCCATGCCTGACTATAAATTCTTGACCACCCTCATTTTCCTAATCTGCAAAACAAGGAAGCAAAGCTGCATTAGATGATCTCTTTCAAATTCTAAGAGTTCGGAGTTCTAAAGCATCATCCCAAAACATCATTTCCCTAGGTGGACTAACATAAATTATAAAACCCTTTTGGCAGAGCCCTCTAGTGGTCCAAGAGGAACCAAATATATAATGTGAATCTTGGTACAATGAATAAGTGGTATAAGGTAAATCATGCAGTACTATGTCTATGTGAACCAGAAATTTAAAAAAAACCAAAACTTTAGAAGTGCGCAAAAAAAAATTAAAATACCTTAATCGCCATCATTCAGTTCGCAATTCTAATGTTGGAACTTCAAATAGACTTGCAATATTCAATTCACTGTACTGGTTAGAAGAATCTGATGATTTCTCTGGGAGAGAAGGGCCTGGTGATTTTTAAATACACATAGGGAAACGGATGTGGCTCAAGAGGTTCGGCGTCCGTCTACCATATGGAGAGACCGGGGTTCGATCCCCGGTACCTCCTGGTAAATAAATAAATAAATAAATAAATACACATAATCACTGACCCTGAAATTCCACTTGTAAGGATTCATTATACAGTCCTTCCAAAGAATGAGGCAGCTGCATATTAACTGACAGGAGAAAATCTTTAAAATACATATTAAGGGGGACGGATGTGGCTCAAATGGTTGGGCGTCCATCTCCCATATGGAGGGACCTGGGTTCGATCCCCAGGACTTCCTGGTAAAAATAAAAATAATAAAATAAAATACATATTAAGTGATAAAAGCACCACTCTAAAGGCAATGTGTTATCCTGGATTGGAGTCTAGAACCAAAAGGACATTAATGGAAAAACTAGTGAAATATGAATAAAGTCTGTGTTAATAGTATTGGTCGTCTTAATTTCTTCATTTTAAGATGGTACCATAGTTATGTAAGATTTTAACCTTAGGGGAAACTGAGTAAAGAATCTCTGTAATATCTTTACAACTTTTCTGTAAATGTAAAATTATTCCAAAATAAAAACTTTCTTTAAAAAAGCTCAATGCAATCCATATTGTGCATAGTATGCCACCATAGGCATGAAGAGTAAAGAATATGCTTATGTATATGTTTAGGAATCCGTAAAATATTGATGGAAAGATACATAAGACATTGACAACAGTGGTTATCTCTGAGGGAGGAACTCAAGGATCTTGGAAAAGAAACGGTGGAAGACTTTTTACAATATACCGTTCTATATTTTACCTATTCAATAAAATAAATTTTTAAAAATCGGTTTCCAATAATGCAGGTCATAAGCTCTTCACTACTATGATCTAGTTCTCATGGATTACTTCATTAGATAATTAATTAATTGAACAAATATTTACTGAGTGCCTTTTATATGCAAGGCATGATCTAGGCCGAGGATATATCAGTGAACAAGAGACAAAAGCCCCTACCTTTGTGGAATCTACGGGGCACAGGAGAATAGAATTAATCTCAAAGTAGTCTGCAGACCTCTGGTGGTCCCTGAGATGTTTTCAGGTGGTCTGCCATACCAAAACTCTTATCATCATAATACTAAGACATTATTTGCCTTTTCATTGTGTTGACATTTGCACTGATGGTGCAAAAGCAATGGTGCATAAAATTGATGTAAAATTACTGTGCCAGCAATAATTCTTCAATGCCACACACATGCTGTGAAAAAGAAGTCAGTTTCACTTTAGAACTGGGTTCTTAACAAGGGGTCCATGAGCTTGAATTTAAATAAAAAAAAACATTATTCTTGTGGGGATGTGTTGGTGCGGGTGTGGTATATTTGTTAAATAATACACAGTATAGTGTGGACATAGTAAGGAGTCCATGGTTTTTACCTGACTGGCAAAGGGATCTGTGGAACAGAAAAAGGTAAGAACCCCTGCTTTAGAATGTCTTTTTTTTTTTTTTAAGATTTATTTATTTTTATTTCTCTCCCCCTCGTTATTTGTGCTCGCTGTCTGCTTGTCTTCTTTTTTAGGAGGCACCGGGGACCAAACCTGGAACCTCCCATGTGGGAAGGAGATGCCTAATCACTTGAGCCCCCTCTGCTCTGTTTGTTGTGTCTCTCATTGTGTTTCCATGCTGTGTCTCTTGATTGAGTCATCTCGTTGCATCAGCTTGCCCACCAGCTGGTCACGTCAGCTCGAGCTCGCTGTCTTGCTTGTCTTTAGGAAGCACCGGGAACCGAAACTGGGACCTCCCATGTGGTAGGTGGGAGCCTAGCTGCTTGAGCCACATCTGCTTCCCTAGAATATCTTTGATGAAGCAGTAAAACTTATGAATTTTATTAAATCGAAACTTTTGAGTACATGTCTTCTTAATGTTCTGTATGACAAAATGGAAAGTGTACATAAAACACTGCATACCAAAGCACAGGTTACAGTACTTGAACAATTAATTGGCTGAGTTGCAAGTTGAACTAGCCACCTTTTTCAAGGAATACCATTTTAACTTAAAATAAAGACTGGGGTCGGATGTGGCTCAACTGGTTGGGCATCCGTCTCCCATATGGAGGGACCCGGGTTCGATCCCCGGGACCTCCTGGTTAAAAAAATAAAATAAAATAAAATAAGACTGACACAAATTATGTTTATTCAGATGAGGATTTATGGCAAACATTTTCCAAAAACTGAACAAGGTGAGTCTGTCACTTCAAGGAAAACATCTGACAGTATTTGTTGCCAATGATAAAATTCAAGCTTTCAAATAAAAATTAGAATTTTAGAAAACTTATACCTACCACCATGAGCTTGACAGCTACTCAATACTTAAAGACATTTCTAATGAAATTGGTTGATATTAACAAATATGATTGATATTGTACAATGAAATGTGTCAACAGTCTGCATAAATCAGTGAACCATTATTTTCCAAATGATCAATGCATGATGTTACAAAATTTTGGATGGGAAAAAGATCCCATTCAAGGTTCAAGACATAGCTAGGGATTTTTATGTAACAGAGTACAAAAAAGTTCCTTGAAAACATTTCAGATTTCACATGGCAGCTAACCTTTAAGAAACTACCACTTGTCCAGTTTTGGTGTAGTATCAAAAAAGAATATCCATAATTATCTGAAAAAAATATTAAAATACTCCTCCCTTTTCCAATTATATATTTTTATGCGGCTGGACTTTCTTCATATACTTCAACCAAAACATCATACTGTAACATATTGAATGCAGAAGCAGCTATGACAATATAGCTCTGTCCTATTAAGCCATACATTAAAGAGATTTTGTTTTAGAAAATATACTTATTTTTCATAACATTATTCATGTGATTTTATAATGGGTTTATATATTATTGCTTATTAATGTTTTTATTTATTTTTAAGATTTATTTATTTATTTATCCCCCACCCCTTGCTGTCCATTTGCTTTGTGTTTTTGTGTCTGTTTGCCTCCGTTTTGTTGGGTCATCTTACTGCACCAGCTCACCACACCATGAGGGCCGACTTGCCTTCACCAGGAGGCCCTGGGAGTTGAACCCGGGGCCTCCCATATGGTAAACGGGAGCCCAACCAATTGAGCCACAGCTGCTTCCCTATTAATGTTTTTAAAACATCTCCGTTTTAATTTTTAATACAATAAGTGTTGATAGATATAACGCATATAAACAAAAGCTCTTTGAATCTTCAATTTTTAGGAGTATAACAGGGTCCTGAGTACATTTGAATATACTATACTGCTTAGGCAGGAGGCTTCGGTCTAAAAAGTCACAGTCTTTCAGAATACAGTGTATAAACTACATAATTATATATGTAAAAGTTGTAAAATTAATTTTAGATTTAATGGAAGAAAGTTAATCTGGCAACTCTTCTGTTGCTCCTAAAAGTTTTAATGTGTTGATTCAAGTAAAAAAAAAAAAAATCAACATTTGAAGCATGCAAGTCTTCCTTTTTGTAGACCCTGCTAGTACTACTACTGCTCTTCAGATTCAAATTTCTTGTTGTTCAAATGCAGAGGAATTCTTCCCCCCCCCACCCCCCCAGCTCCCCTTTCCTGACATTGTGTTTTGCCAGGTCTTTGATAATTTTTCCTCCATTTTTCTCTTACCATTGCCTATTCTATCCAAGCCTCTCATTTAATTCTCTTTAAAACATCCAATCCTAACTCTGAGATCCTATCCCTTTTTTCTCCTTTCACTGAGCACTGTCTTTCCCATGCTGCTGGCCCCAATCCCACCCAACCCTCTACCCTTCCCATTCCCTTACTTCCCCACCCACTTACTTCCCCACCCCCCAACCTACCCACTTTATCTGGGGCGAGGAGCTCTAGTAGAAAGAGTGGAAAACAGCATTTAGATCCACAGTCAAACTTCTAAACTTAGCTCGCCAGTGGGCACCAAAGTATTTATTGTAATGCACACCATATCATTCCAAATGTAGAGAATAGATCAGAACTCCCTCCATTGTGGCTTTCAGAATATCTGCAGTGGACAGCTTGTTTCAAGAGTACAGAATATGCTTCCTTGTCTTAAGCTACTGATGAGATTCCTGTTAGTCCTTTGGCACAGGGGTTCTAGGAAAAAACTTTATTCTGATCAAGAATACCCAATAAGTGGGAAATGGTTACTAGGGCCTCAAGCTTCACATTCAAGACACAAGCTACCATTCCAGGAGACTGTGTCCTTTGCTCGCCATTTTCAATTGTTATTGGAGAATTGGTTAATTTTTTCACTCCTGTAAACCAGAGTTTAGAGCCTAGAATCGCTGGGACCCCAATGCAATGGACCCACCCACCCCGACCCCGTCCCTAGAAGCCACTCTTCAAAATCCCCTTCCTTTGGCCAATGTGGGAAATTCCTGCTAACTGAAGTCCCCAACCACCTACCACCTATTCAACCCCTCGATTATGTCAATTATTCATTACTCAGAATTCTGATTTTCATAAATTATATAAATTTTACTGTCAGCTGGATATTATTTGTTTGCTCCTCTAAATCCACTCTCTAACCTCCACTCTGCTTTTCTAAAAGATTTATTTATTTATTGCCCCGCCCACCATTGTTTTGTGCTCGCTGTTTGCTCTCTGTGTGTTCTTCTGTGTCTGCTTGTCTTCTCCTTGGGCGGCACTGGGAACCAATCCTGGGACCTTCCAGAGTGGAGAGAGGCGCTCAATCTCTTGCGCCACCTCAGGTCCCTGGTCTGCTGCATCTCTTATTGTCTCTCTTCTGTGTCTCTTTTTGTTGCATCATCTTGCTGTGCCAGCTCTCCGTGCAGGCCAGCACTCTGCGCAGGCCAGCTCTCCGCACAGGCCAGTTTGCCTTTCACCAGGAGGCCCTGGGAATTGAACCCTGGACCTCCTATATGATAGATGGGAGTCCAATCACTTGAGTCACATCCGCTTCCCTCCACTCTGCTTTGTGCCCTGAGATGCTAGAAGTATGGTCTTCATGATTTCCTTACCTTCTGGATACCATTTGAATGTGGCCATTGGAAAGCTCTGGCAGGAGATGAGAGGGTGAGAGGAGGATGAGGCCAAGAGTTATCAGTAGCTGCATTTATCTACCAAAGACCACGGTTCCTGCCCAGTGATTCTCCCCTTCAGCTACAGTTATAGCTCTTTGAGGATTGTAGTAATCTTGCTCCACTTACATTTTCAAACCTAGATCTCTAAGGGTGACTGGCTATTGTTAACCCTTGTAGTTTACCTATAGTCTTTATGAATAGTCTCTTCATCAAACATTTCTCTTTTACCACCTGTTTGCCAAGACCCTATATATTAGTCAGGGCTCTCAAGAGAAACAGAACCACCGCCACCACCAACTATATATATATATCAATTCCACCTATTTGATCCCTCAGTTATGTACTTATTATAGGAAAATATCAATTCCTATAATAAATCTCCATATGGTTCAAGCCATCATAAGGATTGGCAAGTCTAAATTCCATAGGGCAGACTGCATGCTGAAAATTCTGATGATGTTTTTGATGAATTCCTCAGTAGAAGCTGGCTGGCTGAAGTAGAGATAGAAATTCTTCTTTCTGACTTCAATTCTCCTTTAAGATCTTCAATTGATTGTCTGAGACTTCTCTCGTTGCTGGAGGCAATGTTCTTTGTTGATTGTAGATGTAATCACTCATATATGCAACCAACTGACTATTTAAATCCATGAAATACCTCAGTAAAAATCAGGCCAGTACTTCTTTCACCACACAGCTAGACACTATAACCTAGCTAAGTTGACACATCAACTTAACCACCACAGTCCATCCCTTGTCAATTTGGCACCCATACACATTGCCTTAAACTATACTTAATCTCTGTGATGGTTAGGTTAATGTATCAACTCGGCCAGGTAATTGTGTCCAGGTGTTTGTTCCAGCAAGCACTGGGCTAATTGTAATACAAGAGCATTTATGGACTTCAATCACCAGTGAGTTTACTGCGTGGATGGCTGATTACATCTGCATCAATCAGGGAGATTACATCATCAATGGGTGACGCTTTTATCCAATCAGTTGAAAACTTTAAAAGGGGAAGTGATTTCAACATTCAGAGAGAATTTCCCAGCTCGTCCTTGGACAGGCAACTTCTCCCAGAAACTCTTCAAGGACCTTTCATCGGACTGCCATCGGATCCCCAGGTTTGCAGCCTGCCTGCAGAACCTGGACTTGTGCATCCCCACGGTCGTGTGAGAGACTCTTTTAAAATCTCATTATTGACAGATATCTCCTGTTGATTCTGTTTCCCGAGAGAACCCTGACTAATACAATCTCTAAATAAAATATAATTTTACCTAATATAATTCAGTTGTCTGTGTACAACCAGACATGCACTAACCCTTTCCCTAGAAAAGGATGCAAGTATTTGGGTAATAACACTCTTAAACATGATACCCTGTAACTTAAATACCATGTAAAAAAAGTTAATACAAATAATGTTATTTGATAATGGGATAAGAGAGGGAAGAAAACATTTTCTTTACGTATATATACAAACATATTCCTAACAAACCAAAGAAAAAATACTCATAATCATTACAGTCTTCATGTTTGTAACTGGTCATATGATCACAGCTCATATTTATAACTATCTTCTTCTACTACCCATTACATATTACGTTTACTCTCAGCAAGCACCTTAGCTGGCTGTGGTTCTTTGCCTGATGGGGTGATCCAAACCTTCATTCCTGAAGGTTCTGGACCATTAGTGGTTCTGCCTGGATTGCTTTGTTGCAGCTTTCCATTGATTTTATTCATAGGGCATGAGATTACTAAGAGATACCCTAAGGGATATCTTATATTCCAGGCTGTAGCAGTTTGATATTATTGATGAATTCCAAAAAGTAATGTTGGATTATGTTTGTAAACTGGTCTTTTCCTCTGGGTATATTAGAGTGTATTGGATTCAGAGGTTTCACTTTTACTTGATTAAATTATGATTAAGGCTTTGATTGGGCCATGTCAGTAGGATGTTACATTCCTGCCCCCTTGGTGGGTAGGGACTCACAGAGAAACTACACTGCAGAGAAGGTAGTTTGGAGCCCCAGTAAGTAAGCACATAGAGGAGCTTGGTCATGAGGAAAGAGAAAAGGCCCTAGGAAGAGAAATAAGCTGTTTGCCTGATAGTCTACAGCTGGCCTTGTGGAGCTAGCAGCAGAGAAAAGGCCCTAGGAACAGAAACAAGCCGTTTGCCTGATAGTCTACAGCTGGCCTTGTGGAGATAGCAGAGGAGCTGAGCCCACAGAGAAGAAAGCCCCGGGAAGAGAGGAACCCAGGAAGCCTGAACCCTCACAGACGTCAGCAGCTATTTTGCTCCAACACATGGCAATAGACTTTGGTGAGGGAAGTAACTTAGGTTTTATGGCCTGGTAACTATAAGCTTCTACCCCAAATAAATACCCTTTATAAAAGCCAACGGTTTTCTGGCATTTTGCATCAGCACCCCTTTGGCTGAGTAATACACAGGCATACTCTTCTTTATCCCCATTTTGTAGTAGCAGTCTTTTCTCCTTGATAATCAGGATCAATAACCCCAGCTAGTAAACATTCCCTTCTGTGCCTGTTGATTCAGAGGTATGAGCATACCTAAGTGGCCAAGTGAGATCATACAATATTTGTCCTTTTGTGTCTGCTTTATTTTCATTGTTGTGCAAACCCAACTTTATGGCTTAGTGTGTCAGACAACACCTGGTTTATTTTGTTTTGTTTTGTTTTTCTATTTTTTTTTTCCTTCTATTTTTACACCTAGTTTATGATGGGCATTTCAGGTCTCATGGTAACTTGGTGGCTTTATGGTCAAGCATTCAGTCTCTACTAAGGCCCAGTAGCAGGCCAAAGGCTGTTTCTCAAAAGGAAGATGGCAGGGCTTTGTTCCAGAAACCTAAGGGTCTGCATTGTGCTTCTCCTATAGGGGATTGCCAAAGGCTCCAAACAACATCTATATTTACCCTGACATTTCCAGGACCACTGGATCTGCTGAATCAAATTAAAGTGGCAGAGCAACTAGCACAGCAACCTGGAACTATTACAGGTACTACTCTTGTTCTGGTCCCTACTCAAGAACAAGCAGCTTTTTGGGTCACTGAGTAAATGTGCCAGAGTAGCACATCCAAAAGAAGAATATGTTGCCTCCAAAATCCAAAGAGGCCAACTAGGCATTGGGTCTCTTTTTTGGATGTCTGAGGGCCTAGATGCAACAACTTATCCTTCACCTTAGAAGGGATATCTCAACATGCCCCACACCACTGGATGCCTAGAAATTTCACTGAGGAGGAGGCACATGGTTTCTTTTTCTCTTTTCCTGTATTAGGGAAGATGTGGATTTACAGAACAATCATCCACAAATTGCAGTATTCCCATATACCACCCCACAACAAACACCTTGCATTGGTGTGAAACATTTGTTACAATTGATGATAGCACACTTTTATATTTGTACTATTAACTACAATCCATAGTTCAATTTAGGGTTCACTGTTTGTATAGTATAGTTCCATGGACTTTTTTTTTTTTTACCAGGAGGTCCCGGGAATTGAACCCAGGTCCCTCCATATGGCAGACAGATGCCCAATCATTTGAGCCACATCCGCCCCCCTCCATGGACTTTTTAAAAAACTTTTATTCTGTTACCATATCTACAATCTAACATTTCACCTTTTATTCACATTCAGATACAAATTTCTCATATGTTAACTATGTTCACAATGTTATGCTACCATCACCACCAACGATTACCAAAATTCCAAATAGGAACCCTATACATTTTAAGCCTTATCTTCCCTTTCACTCTCCCTACGCCATCCCCTGGTAACCCATATTCTAGATTCTGACTCTATGGGTTTGCTTATTCTAATTGTTTCAAATCAGTGATATCATACAATATTTGTCCTTTTGTGTTTGCTTTATTTCACTCAACATGATGTCTTCAAGGTCCATCCATGTTGTCGCATGTATCTGGACTTCATTCCTTTTTATGGCTGAATAGTATTTCACTGTACATAGATACCATATTTTAAATTACCCATTCATCAGCTGAGGGACACTTGTGTTGCTTCTATCTTTTGGCAGTTGTGAATAATGCTGCTATGAATATCAGTGTTCAAATATCTGTTTGAATCCCTGTTTTCACTTATTTTGGGTATACACTAGTAGAGGTATTGCTAGGTGTAGCAGTTTGATATTATTTGTGAATTCCAAAAAGTAGATATTGATAATGTTTGTAAACTGGTCTGTTCTTCTGGGCATGATACCCTTTGATTGTATTAAATTCAAAGGTTACGGGAAGCGGCTGTGGCTCAATCAGTGGGGCTCCCGTTTACCATGTGGGGGGCCCCGGGTTTGGTTCCCGGGGCCTCCTGGTGGGGGCGGGCCCGCCTGCACGGCGTGGTTGGCTGACCCAGCGAGCACAGACAGCAAGGGGGGGATGAATGAATAAATAAATAAAATCTTTAAAAAATAAAAAATAAATAAATAAATAAATTCAAAGGTTTTACATTTACTTGATTAAATCAAGATTAGGGCTTTGATTAACCACATCAGTAGGGCGTGACTCAGGGTTGAGTCCCTGCCCCTTTGGTAGGCTGAAAGAAACAGACACTCACTCAAAAAAACACACAGAAGAACATGCACATGAAGAGAAAGAGCTCCATAGATGCCAGAGGAGAGAACTTTGTTCCTGTGGCCCTGGAAAGAGAGACGAACTCTATGCCAGCCTACAGCTGAGATGAGAAGAAGCTGGGCCTATGGAGCCTTAAGAAGAAGAAGAAGGAAGGAGAGATCAGGGAGAGACCACCCGCCATTGGGCTTCAACACGTGGCAAGTGGCTTGGATGAAAGTACCTCTTATGGTACTTTGAGTTGGACTCTTAAGGACCTTGTAACTGTAAGCTTTTACGCTAAATACCCTTTACAAAAGCCAACAGATTTCTGGTACTTTGCATAAGCACCCCTTTGGCTAACTAATACACCAGGTCATATTGTAATTCTATACTTAGCTTTCTGAGGAACCGCCAAACTGTCTTGCATAGTGGCTGCACAATTTTACTTTGCCACCAGCAATGAATGTATTCCTATTTCTTCGCATCCTCTCCAAAACTTGTTTTTTTCCGATTTTATAAATAGCACTGATTATAATGGTATGAAATGGTATCTCATTGTGATTTTGATTTGCATTTCCCTGATGGCTAATGATGCTGAGCACCTTTTCATGTGCTTTCTGGCCATTTGTATCTTTCCTTTGGAGAGATGTTTATTCAAGTCTTTTGCCTGTTTTGTATTTGGGTCATTTGTCTTTTTCTTCTTAGGTTGAAGGATTTCTTTATTTATTTTGGATATTAAGCCTTTATCTGAAATGTGGTTTCCCAAATTTTCACCAGTTGTGTAGGTTATTGTTTTACCTTGATGATAAAGGCTTTTGAAGCTCAAAAGATTTTAATTTTGATGTGGTCCCATTTATCTATTTTTCCTTTTGTTGCTTGTGCTTTGGGTGTAAAATCTGAAAAACCATTGTCTAACACAAGGTCCTGAAGAGCTTCCCTATGTTTTCTTCTAGGAGTTTGATATTCTGGCTTTAATATTCAGGTCTTTGATCCATTTTGAGGTGATTTTTTTTTTTTTAGGATTTATTTATTTCTCCCCCCCTTGTTGTTTGTGCTTGCTGTCTGTGTTCTGTGTCTGTCTGTTGTGTGCTCTCTGTGTCTCCTCGTCTTCTTTAGGAGGCACTGGGTACTGAACGTGGGACCTCCCATGTGGGAGAGAGGCACCCAATTGCTTGAGCCATATCCACTCCTTGCTTGTTGTGTCTCTCATTGTGTCTTCTCCTTGTGTCTCCTCATTGCATCAATTCGTTGTGTCAGTTCATTGTGTCAGCTCACTGTCTTGCTTATCTTCCTTAGGAGGCACCGGAAACAAACCCGGAACCTCCCATGTGGTAGGCTGATGCCCAACTGCTTAAGCCACATCTGCTTCCAAGTTGATTTTTGTATATTATGTGAGGTAGGGATCCTCCTTTTTTTTTTTTTTTTTCACAAATGGAGATCCAGTTTTCCCAGAAACATTTGTTGTAGAGACTTTTCTTTCCCATTTGAGTGGTCCTTACCATCTTGTCAAATATCAGATGGCCATAAATATGAGGGTTGATTTCTGAGTTCTCAATTCTATTACATTGGTCTATATGTCTGTCCTTGTACCAGTACCATGCTGTGGATTTGTAATAAGTTTTAAGATTGGGAAGTATGAGTCTTCCAAATTCATTCTTCTTTTTCAAGATGGCTTCAGCTATTTGGGCCCCCTTACCCTTCCATAAATTTGGTGGTTGGATTTTCAGTTTGCAAAGAAGGTTGTTGGAATTTCAATTGGGATTGCATTAAATCTATGAATTGCTTTGGGTAGTATTGACATCTTAATGATATTTAGTCTTCCAATCCATGAACACAGAATGTCCTATTTATTTAGGTTGTCTTTGATATCTTTTAGCAATATTTTGTAGTTTTCTGTGTACATGTCCTTTATATCCTTAGTTAGATTTATTCCTAGACATTTAATTCTTTTAGTTCCTATTGTGACTGAAATTCTTTTCTTGGTTTCTTCTTATGACTGTTCATTACTTGTATATATGAACATTACTGATTTCTGAATATTGATTTTGTACCTTGCCACTTTGCTAAATTCATTTATTAGCTCTAGGAGATTTTTCAAGGATTTTCTGTTTATAGGATCATATCATCTACAAATTGGGAAAGCTTTACTTCTTTTTTTTCCAAATTGTATGCCTTTAATTTCTTTTCCCTGCCTAATTGCTCTGGCAAGAACTTCCAGTAATATGGAATAATAGTGGTAAGTAAGCATTCTTGTCTTGTTCCTGATCTTAGAGGAAGGGCTTTCAATCTTTCACCATTAAGTAGATATTAGCTGTAGGGTTTTCATATATACCCTTCATCATGTTGAGGAAGTTTCCTTGTATTCCTAGTGCTCTAGTTGTTTTTATCAAGAAGGGATGCTGGATTTTGTAAAATGCCTTTTCTGCAACAATTGAGATGATCATGTTTGTTTTTTTCCTGCATTCTGTTAATGTGGTATATTACATAACTGATTTTCTTATGGATTCAACATTGCATAACAGGATACATCCTATTTGATTATCGTGTATGTATTAGTCAGCCAAAGGGGTGACGATGCAAAATACCAGAAATCTGTTGGCTTATAAAGGGTATTTATTTGGGATAGAAGCTTACAGTTACCAGGCCATAAAGCATAAGTTACTTCCCTCACCAAGGTCTATTGCCATGTGTTGGAGCAAGATGGCTGCCGACGTCTGCCAAGAGTTCAGGTTTCTTGGGTTCCTCTCTTCCCAGGGTTCTGTTTCTCTCTGGGCTGAACTGCTGTGCTCTCTCCACAGGGCCAGCTGTAGACTATCAGGCAAATGGCTCGTCTCTTTTCCCGGGGCCTTCTCTCCTTCATCACAACCAAGCTGCTCTGTTTGCTTACTTCCTGGGGCTCCAGCTCAAAAACTCCAGCATCAAAACTCCAACTCTGTCCTTTGCCATGTCTTTTATCTGTGAGTCCCCACCCACCAAGGAGTGGGGACTCAACACCCTACTGATGGGGGCTAATCAAAGTCCTAATCATAATTTAATCAAATAAAAGACCAGTTTACAAACATAATCCAATAATTATTTTAGGAATTCATAAACAATGCCAAATTGCTACAGTGTACAATTATTTTAATATACTTTTGGATTGGGTTTGCTAGTATTTTGTTAAGGATTGTTGCATCTATATTCATAAGAAATATTGGTCTGTAGTATTTTTTTCCCTCGTGGTATCTTTATCTGGCTTTGGCATGGGGGTGATGTTGGCCTCGTAGAATGAATTAGGGAGTGTTCCCTCCTCTTCAATTTTTTTGGAAGAGTTTGAGCAGAATTGGAGTTAAATCTTCTTGGAATGTTTGATAGCATTCCCTGTTTTAGTTTGCTAGGCTGATGAAAGCAGATAACCATAAAATAGCTTTTAACAGTGGGAATTTATTAGTTTACAAGCTTACAGTTTAAAGGTTGAGAAAAATATCCAAATCAGGGCATCATCAGATGATGCTTTCTCCCTGAAGACCAACTGCCAGCAATCGTGTACTCCTCTGTCACATGGTAAGGTACATGAAGACATCTGTTGGTGTCTCTCTTCTCTTCCAGGTTTCATTGCTTTCAACGTTTAGCTTCTATAAATTTCTCTCTCTCCCTCCTTCCCTCCCTCCCTCTCTGTCTCTCTCTATCTTTGTCTCTCTCTCTCTCTCTCTCTCTCTCTCTCTCTGCCTCTCTCTATGCCATTTATAAAGGACTACAGTGAGAGGATTAAGACCCACCCCGGGACATGCTTAACTGAAGTATTCTAATCAAAAGGTCCCACTTATAATAGGTTTACATGCACATGAATGGAATAGCTTTAAGAACATTATTTTCTGGGGATACATACAGTTTCAAACCATCACAGCCCCTGTGAAGCCATCTGGTCCTAGGCTTTACTCTGTTGGGAGGTTTTTGATGACTGATTCAAACTCGTTATCGGTAATTAGTTTTTAAGATCTTCCATTTCTTCTTCAGTCAATGTAAGTAGTTTGTGTGTTTCTAAAAATTTGCCCATTTCATCTAGGTTATCTAATTTATTGCTATACAGTTGCTCATAGGTTCCTTTTGTAGCCATTTTTATTTCAGTGAGGTCATTAGTAATCTCTCTCTTTTCATTTCTGATTTTAGTTATTTGTATCCTCTCTCTTCTTTAATTTGTCAGCCTAGGTAAAGGTTAGTCAATTTTATTGATCTTTTCAAAGACCCAACTTTTGTTTTTTTTTATTCTCTCTATTGTTCTTTTGTTCTCTATTTCATTTATCTCCACTCTATTAATTTGTTATTTGCTTCCGTCAGCCTACTTTGGGTTTAGTTTGGACTTATTTTTCTAGTTTTTCCAGTATTGAAGTAAGGCCTCTGATTTGAAGTCTTTCTTCTTTTTAATGTAAGCATTTAGAGCTATAAATTTCCCTCACAGCACTGCCATCACTGCATCTTATAAATTTTAGTATGTTGTATTTTCATTTTCATTTATTTCAATATATTTCCTAATCTCACTTCTGACTTTCTCTTTAACCCATTCATTGTCTAAGAGTATGCTGTTTAATTTCCACATATTTATAAATTTTCTATTTCACCTGATTATTGATTTCTAGCTTCATTCTATAGAGAATATGCATTGTATGATTTCAATATTTTTTAATTTATTGAGACTTGTTTTGTGACCCAACATATGGTCTACCCTGTAGAATGATTCATGTGCACTTGAGAATAATGTGTATTCTTTTTTTGTTGGGCGAAGAGTTCTTCTATACCTTTCTGTTAGGTCTAGTTGGTTTAGAGTTATCATTCAAGTCTTGCCATTCCTTACTGATCTTTTGACTAGATGTTCTATCCATTATTTTTTTTAAAGATTTACTTATTTATTTTTATCCCCCACCCCCGTTGTTTACACTCGCTGTCTGCTGTGTCTGTTCGTTGTGTGCTCTCTGTGTCTGCTTGTCTTCTTTTAGGAAGCTCCGGGAACTGAACCCAGGACCTCCCATGTGGGTGGGAGGCACCCAATTGCTTGAGCCACATCCACTCTCTGCTTGTTGTGTCTCTCATGTCTCCTCCTTGTGTTTCCTCATTGCATCATTCATTGCAACATCTCATTGCATCTGCTCATTGCATCAGTTTGCCGCAACAGCCCTTCATGTCAGCTCGCTGTCTTGCTCATCTTCTTTCGGTGACACCAGGAACTGAACCTGGGACCTCCAATGTGGGAGGAGGGCGCCCAACTGCTTGAGCCACATTTGCTCCTCAACTTATTCTATCCATTATTGAGAGTGGTGTATCAAAATTAACTAGTATTAATGAAGAGCTTTCCATTTCTCCCTTCAAATCTGTCAGTATTTGCTTCATATATTTTGGGGCTTTGCTGTTAGGTCTATATATATTTACAATTGTTACATCTTCCTGTTGAATTGATCACTTTTTCCATATATTATGACTATCTTTGTCCCTCATAACTGTTTCTGACTTGAAGTCTATTTTATCTGATATTAGCATAGCCATCCCAGCTCTCTTACAATACTGGCTCTATTACAATACCCCAGTTCTACAATAATACTGGCATTTATACTTACCAAAATGGATACCTTTACAAGTTTTTATTTTTTTTATGCTGCTTTGAACCAGTCTAGTGTCATTTCCTTTCAGTTGGAAGAACTCCCTTTAGCATTGCTTGTAGAGCAGTTCTAAAGGTGATGAACGCCCTTAGCTTTTTTTTTTTTTTACTTTATTTTTTACATTTAATAATTGAAAACATAAACAATTAAAAACTACAAATAAACACAGATGACTAAATATATACATTTCTCAATTAAATGTAATAGATACATGTAAATTTTTTTTTTTTTTTTTTTTGGATCAAACAAAATGTTACACAATATATTTGGTTCATAGTAATGCATTCATACACTATTTGTCCTTTTGTGTCTGGCTGGCTTCACTCAACATAATGTCCTCCAGGTTCATCCAAGTTGCCATATGCTTATGACTTCATTTCTTCTTACAGCTGCATAATATTTCATCGTGTGAATACACCACAGTTTGTTTATCCATTCATCTGTTGATGGACACCTGGGTTGTTTCCAACTTTGGGCAAAGGTGAATAATGTGGCTATGAACATCGGTGTGCAGGTGTCTGTTGGTGTCACTGCTCTCGGTTCTTCTGGGTATATACCCAATAGTGGTATTGCAGGGTCACATGGCAAGTCTATATTCAACTTCTTTAGGAACTGCCAAACAGTCCTCCATAGTGGTTGTACCATCCTGCATTCCCACCAACAGTGAAGAAGTGTTCCTATCTCTCCACATCCTCTCCAACACTTGTAGTTCTCTGTCTTTTTAATAGTGGCCATTCTGATAGGTGTGAAATGATATCTCATTGTACTTTTGATTTGCATTTCCCTAATCATGAGTGATGTTGAGCATTTCTTCATGTGTTTTTTTGCCATTTGTACTTCTTCTTCGGAGAAATGTCTATTCAAGTCTTTGGCCCATTTTTTAATTGGGTCATTTGTCTTTTTATTGTTGAGTTGTAACATCTCTCTATATATCCTGGATATTAAACCCTTATCAGATATGTAATTTTCCAAATATTTTTTCCCATTGAGTTGGCTGCCTTTTCACCCTTCTGACAAAGTCCTGTGAGGTGGAAAAGTGTTTAATTTTGAGGAGGTCCCATTTATCTAATTTTTCTTTTGTTGCACGTGCTTTGGGTGTGAGGTCCAAGAAACCACCACCTACTACAAGGTCTTGAAGATGTTACCCTACATTTTCTTCCAGTAGTTTTATGGTCCTGGCTTTTATATTTAGATCTTTGATCCATTTTGAGTTGATTCTCATATACGGGGTGAGATAGGGGTCCTCTTTCATTCTTTTGGTTATAGATATCCAGTTCTCCCAACACCTTTGTTGAAGAGACTGTTTTTTCCCATCAGCGTGGGCTTGGCAGGTTTGTCAAAAACCAGTTGACTGTATAGGTGAGGGTTTATTTCTGGATTCTTTACCATACAGTGGATTAGCTTGAAAAAAAAAAAAATTTCCGGATTTTCAATTCTATTCCACTGATCGATATGTCTATCTTTATGCCAGTACCATGCTGTTTTGACCACTGTAGCTTTGTAATATGTTTCAAGGTCAGGCAGCGAAATTCATCCCATATTGCTCTTCTTTTTTAGAATGCTTTTGGCTATTCGGGTGCACTTACCCTTCCAGATGAATTTGGTAATTGCCTTCTCTAATTCTGTAAAGTAAGCTGTTGGGATTTTGATTGGTATTGCATTGAATCTATATATCAGTTTGGGTAAGATTAACATATTCACGATATTTATTCTTCCAACCCATGAACATGGAATGTCTTTCCATTTGTTTAGGTCTTTTTAAATTTCTTTTAGCATTGTTTTGTAGTTTTCTGCATATAGGTCCTGTACTTCCTTGGTTAAATTAACTCCTAGGTATTTGAGTCTTTTTGTTGCTATTGAAAATGGAATTTTCCTCCTGATTTCCTCCTCAGATTGTTCAGTACTAGTATACAAAAACATTACTGATTTTTGCGTGTTGATCTTATATCCTACCACTCTGCTGAACTCATTTATTAGTGCAAGTACCTTTGTTGTGGATACTTCAGGATTTTCTAAATACAGGATCATGTCATCCGCAAACAGTGAGAGTTTTACTTCCTCTTTTCCTATTTGGACGCCTTTAATTTTTTTGTCTTGTCTAATTGCCCTAGCTAGAACTTCTAGTACAATGTTGAATAACAATGGTGACAGTGGGCATCCTTGTCTTGTTCCTGATCTTAGGGGGAAAGCTTCCAACATTTCCCCATTGAGTATGATGTTGGCTGTGGGTTTTTCATATATGCCTTTTATCATATTGAGGAATTTTCCTTTTATTCCTATCTTTTGAAGTATTTTTATAAAAAAAGGATGTTGGATTTTGTCGAATGCTTTTCTGCATCTATTGAGATGATCATGTGGTTTTTTTCCTTCAATTTGTTAATGTGGTGTATTACATTGATTGATTTTTGCCTTGCATACCAGGAATAAATCCTACTTGGTCATGATGTATAAGTCTTTTGATATGCTGTTGGATACGATTTGCAAGTATTTTGTTGAGAATTTTTGCATCTATGTTCATGAGAGAGATTGGTCTGTAATTTTCTTTTCTTGTGGAATCTTTATCTGGCTTTGGTATTAGGGTGATGTTGGCTTCGTAAAATGTGTTGGGTAATTTTCCCTCCTCTTCAATTTTTTGGAAGAGTTTAAACAGGATTGGTGTTAATTCTTTTAGAAATGCTTGGTAGAACTCACCTGTGAAACCATCTTCTCCTGGACTTTTCTTTGCTGGGAGATTTTTGACGACGGATTCAATCTCCTTAATTGTGATTGGTTTGTTAAGTTCTTTTATTTCTTGTTGTGTCAGTGTAGGTTTGTTATGAGTTTCTAGAAATTTGTCCATTTCATCCAGGTTGTCTAGTTTGTTGGCATATAGTTTCTCATAATATCCTCTTATGATTCTTTTTATTTCTGTGAGGTCATTTGTAATTTCCCCCATTTCATTTCTGATTGTATTTATTTGCATCTTCTCTCTTTTTTTCTTTGTTAGTCTAGCGAGGGGTTTGTCAATTTTATTGATCTTCTCAAAGAACCAGCTTTTGGTTTTGTTGATTTTCTCTATTGCTTTTCTGTTCTCATTTTCATTTATTTCCTCTCTAATCTTTATTATTATTTCCTTCTTTTTGCTTTGGGATTGGTTTGCTGTTCTTTTTCTAGTTTCTCAAGTTGTTCAGTTAAATCTTTGAGTTTAGCTCTTTCTTGTTTCTTAATATAGGCATTTAGGGCTATAAATTTCCCTCTCAAGACTGCCTTTGGTATATCCCATAAGTTTTGATATGTTGTGTTCTCATTTTCATTTGTCTCAATATATTTACTGATTTCATTTGCAATTTCTTCTTTGACCCACGGAATATTTAGGAGTGTGTTGTTCAGTCGCCACACATTTGCAAATTTCCTTTTTTCCTGTCTGTTATTGATTTCTAGTTTCATTCCATTATGATCTGAGAAGGTGCTTTGTATAAATTCAATCTTTTTATATTTATTGAGAGCTGTATTGTGACCTAACATGCGGTCTATCCTGGAGAAAGACCCATGGCACTTGAGAAGAATGTATAACCCGCTGAGTTTGGATGCAGTGTTCTGTATATGTCTGTTAGGTCTAACTTGTTTATCATATTGTTCAAGTTCTCTGTTTCCTTGTTGATCTTCTGTCTAGTTGTTCTATCTAATGATGTGAGAGGGGTGTTGTAGTCTCTGACGATTATTGTAGAAATGTCTATTTCTCCCTTCAGTTTTGCCAGAGTTTGTCTCATATATTTTCGGGCACCCTGGCTAGGTGCGTAGATATTTATGACTGTTATATCTTCCTGGAGGATCGTCCATTTTATTAATATATAATGGCCTTCCACATCTCTTATCACTTTTTTGCATTTGAAGTCTGTTTTGTCTGATATTAGTATAGCTACCCCTGCTCTTTTCTGTTTACTATCTTTTTCCAACCTTTTACTTTCAGCCGGCTTGTACCCTTGTGTCTGAGATGAGTTTCTTGTAAGCAGCATATGGATGGCTCATGTTTTTTAATCTATTCTGTCAGCCTGTATCTTTTGATTGGGGAATTTAATCCATTCACATTCAGTGATATTACTGAAAATGCACTATTTATTTCCTCCATTTTATTCGTTAGTTTTCATATGTCATCTTATTTTTGTCTTTCTTTTTACTCTTTTGGTTATCCTTTCTGCTTTTCTTTCTTCTATACTCTCCTCCAAGCCTCTCTCTCTCCTGTCTTTTTCTTTCAGGTTCTAAGGCTTCCTTTAATATTTCCTGCAAAGGTGGATTCTTTTTTGCAAACTCTCTTAGTTTCTGTTTGTTTGTGAATACTTTATATTCACCTTCATATTTGAAGGACAGTTTTGCTGGGTAAAGAATTCTTGGCTGGCAGTTTTTCTCTTTCAGTTTCCTAATTGTATCATACCACTGTCTTCTCGCCTCCATGGTTTCTAAGAGAAATCTGCACAAAGTCTTACTGGACGTCCTTTGTACGTGATCGTTTGCTTCTCTCTTGCTGCTCTGAGAATTTTCTCTTTATCTTTTACATTTGACATTCTGAATAATATGTGTCTTGGCGTAGGTCTATTTGGATTTATTCTTACTGGGGTATGGTGTGCTTCTTGGACATGAAAGTTCATTTCTTTCTTGAGAGTTGGGAAATTTTCAGCTATTATTTCCTCAAATACTCTTTCTGCCCCTTTTCCTTTCTCTTCTCCTTCTGGAACTCCAATGACACGTATGTTCTTGCGTTTTGTGTTGTCATTCAACTCTCTGAGCCCCTGCTCAATTTTTTCCATTCTTTTCTCTCTCTCTGTTCTTTTCTCACTTCAATTTTAGCTGCTCTGTCTTCAGTATCACTTATTCTTTCTTCTGTCATTTCGTGTCTGCTGTTGTATGCTTCAAATGTATTTTTGACTTCACCTATTGTGTCTTTCATTCCCATGACCTCCGTTACTTTTCTGTTCAGTGTTTCAAATTCTTTGCATTCACTCAATGACTTCTTGATGTCATTGATCTGTTTAACTATATGCTCTTTCATCTTATTAATTTGATTTTGGAAATTTGTGCTCATCTCACTGATTAGTTCTCTCAAATTCTGCATCTCTTCTGGGACTTTGCTGTATTCCTTTTCTTGGGCCATGTCCTCTATTTTCTTAGTATGGCTTGTAATCTTTTGCTGGTGCTTAGACATCTGGTTAGTTTGTATTTTACTTAGATGCTCTATCTCTTTCTCTTTTATGGGGTTTTAGTGGCAGGAGGCTGTGAGTTACCACAGCTCTTTGATTTTGGGCTCAACCTTGATTGTTAGGGTTGTTCTGCTGGTTGCTCAAAACTGGGCACTGGACCCAGTAATTGGTTGTAGAGTCGTTTCCTAGGGCCTTGGGCAGGGAGGCTATAGAGGCCAGGAAAAGCCTCTCTTACTTATTAATTTTTTTATATGCACTTCCTTGGTCTGCCAGGAGATGGCACTTGTTGGCAGCTCTCAATTCAATGCCTGGTCAGAGCATATTTGTTGTGACACAGGCCAGATCAATGTGATAGAGCTTCCTGTCTGGGGGCTAAGAGCCCTGTGATTCAAACTTTCTGAGACAGTTCTCCAGACTTCTCTCGTAGCGCCCCCCTTTTCCCAGCTAGGAAATATTTCCACTCCCTTCTGAATCCTCAACAATCAGTCCCTGTTAGTAGAGGAGGAGATTGGGAGATTTGTCTATCTTTAGCCCCTTGCAGGCTCCAAGGCAAATAATGGCGCGGTCCCACCCAGCCTGGAAGGGCTCTTGGGACAGGACAGATCAAACCCGGGTTTCCAAAGCAGGGTCAGCCCCAGGCTCTCTCTCCCCTCTCCCGTGGAGTCCTCAACAATTAGTCCAGGCTAGAAAAGAGGGAGGTTGGGAGGGTCAGATTTCTTCAGTCCTTTCTAGGCTCCCAGGGCAAACCGCTGTGTGGAAGCAGCCCAAATTTCAGGTCAGATCCCGAATCAGCCTAAGGCTGTGTCCCTCTCTCTCCCCTTTCCGGGAGTGGCAGGTCCCTGAAGCCCCCTTTGTCTGTGGTCGCAGGCCCAGAGGCCGGAGAATTCTGAAGAGTGTGGGGGAGGGTGCCGGCAGCAGCAGAAGCTGCTACTTGCAACTCATGGTTCTGTTGTCGCGATTTCCCTCTTCTGTCCCTCTCTCCTCTGGGTGGTGTGCAGCCTTCACCTGCTGTCCTAAACCCTAGAAGATCTTTTTCGGGGCTGTTTCCGCTTGTCCTCTAGCTATTTTTCTGGGGAAGAGATTCCTGTGTCTTACTAGTCCGCCATCTTCCCAGAAATCCCAACCTCCCTTAGCTTTTTAAATCTGAGAATATCTTAATCTTATTTTTGGAAAAAAGTCTTGTTGGATATAAAATTCTTGGCTGGCATTTGTTTTCTTTCAGCCCTTTAAGTATTAAAAAACCCTTCCTTCTTGCTTCCATGGTTTCTGATGAGAAATTGGTATTCAATCTATTTGGGACTCTCTTGTATACAACAGGTTGCTTTTCTCTTGCAGCCTGCAGAACTTCCTCCTTGGTGTTCTCTGGCCTTTTGGATTTGCATATTCACATCTTTTGCTAAGTTTGGGAAGTTCACTGTTACTTATTCTTTGAATATTCCTTCTGCCTCTTCCTCTCTTTTTTCTCCTTCTGGGACTCCCATAATGCTTATATTGTGCTTGATGTGGTCCCAGAGATGCCTTAAGCTATTTTTGCTTTTAATATTTCTTTTCTCTTTCTGCTTCTCAGCCTGAGTTTCAAGTGTCTTGTCTTTAATTTCATTGATATTTTTCTTCTGCTAGCTCCACCTGTTCTTAAAACCCTCCTGGGCATTTCTCATTTCAGTTATTGTAATCTCAACTCCAGTAGTTCTGTTTGGGTTTTTTTTTTTCTTTTAGGTACTGGGGCTGGAGAGTGAATCCAGGACCTCACATGTGGGAAGCCAGCACTCATCCACTGAGCCACATTGGCTCCCTGGTTCCTTTTTAAAATTTCTGGTTCTTTTTAAAAATTTCTGTGTCATATACTATGACTCTCATATTGCTCATTCATTGTTTTCCTGATATCCTTTAGTTCTCACTCTGTATTTTCCTTGACCTCCTTGAGCATTTTTAAGATGATTTTAAAAAATTTTGATTGGTATGTCCACATTCTCATCTTTTTTGTTGGTGTTTTCTGAATTTTTATCCTCTTTCTTTAGTTGGGGCATCATTTCCTATTTCTTTGTCTTGTACTATTTTGTTGCACAGCGTAAATTTAAATATTTTAAAATGTTGAAACTCTGGGATTTATTCTGTTTCTTGATTTTGTATCCAGCTGGTGATAAGACACTTTCCTGAGTTTCAGCCATCTTCTAAGGAGGGTCTGCCCAAGGCAATGCAGTGTGAAAGGATTTCCCTGTTTTTCTGGGCCTCTGTCTTGTCCTGGGCTTTTGCTTGTTAGTTGTTTTGGAGTTCCCCTGTCTACAGGAGTTTGGTTGTCCCCTCTTTTTGCCAGGAGACAGACTTCCCTCTCTCAGTGTTTGAGGCCAGCAGGCCTTTATCCCAGACTGTCTGCCTCTGTAGTTTTTTATACTCCTTTTGTTGTCATAAGCTGCGTTTGCCTGAAGGGCATATTCTGGGAGAAGGACACAATGGAGAGGATTTTCCCAAGTCAGTCTAACCCTGTCAAAACTGGACCAAGGATCCATGAAAGAGACCCAGACCAACTCCAATGTGCCTGGGAAATAATGGTATCAGGAAGGGCACACCAAGAGCTTCTTTCATGGCTTCCAAAAGCTGAGTTTTCCTGGCCTGCCCCACAAATGCAGCCCTTCAGCTGACTGCCCCCCCCCCGCCCCCAGTCCTGTGGAAGTGCAGCATCTTTAAGTCTTCACCACCACTACCCCAAGTCCGGGGCATGTTGAAACAATGGCTGCCCTCAGAGCAAGATTCCCAGCAATCCATAGTCGCTAATCAAAAGCTGTGATCAATGATCAGCTATGCCCATCCCTGTTCTTGGGATAAAGAATTTTATGTCCCTTTCTGTCACCAGTAACTAGCCAGGGGCTGGACTCCATGGCGTCTGCCACAAGAGTGGGGTGATGGGCACTGGTAGCTACCATGCACAAAGAGTAATTTACTGTTCTTTACCATAATTTATCAGCCTCTTCTTCCTGCTCTTCCCTGAATGCTGTACAGTGTTCTTCTGGCCTCTGGGATTTCAAAATAGTTGTTTCAGACAGTTCTTGCTTGTTTAATAGTTGATTTGGTGGAAGGACTGAGTCCTGGAGATCCCAACTCCACCATCTTCCCACAATCCTCTATAATTCTGTTTTGCCTAAATAATTTTTGAATTAGTATTTGTATCATTTGCAACCACTAATACATCTCTCATATCTAAAATGGCTGTTAGTATGCAAAACTAAATTACTTTAAATGTGTAGTGGCCTTGAATTAAATTATTGAAATAGAATTTCATGGCCAACAGTTCTTTTAGAGATAATTTAGTCTAAACTTACCTCCATACCTCTTGAATTTCAAGGTTAGAAAATTCCCAGAAGCTTGTTCAAGGTCATGCAGTTAGTGCTAGAGCCAAAACTAAAACCTGAGCTCTCCAGGCTACTATACCATTACCCTATGCTGCAGGGAAATGGGAACATAAAATCAAAACCATGCCATTGGGAAGCGGCTGTGGCTCAATCGGTAAGGCTCCCGTTTACCATATGGGAGGCCCCGGGTTCGGTTCCCAGGGCCTCCTGGTGAAGGCAAGCCCGCCCGCACGGCGTGGTTAGCTGACCCAGCAAGCACAAGCAGCAAGGGGGGGATAAATGAATAAATAAATAAAATCTTTAAAAAAAAAAAAAAAAAAACTATGCCATTGTCTCTGCTCTGTATGTGTAGGGGCTATTTTTGTTGCAAATACTGTTATCTTTCACATTAACACTGAATGCTCATTTCGAGCTTTTAGTCAATAAGATGTTCCAATTTTCTTTTCACTTGAAATACAAGTAAAGCCAAATCTCAACATTCTGTTCTTATATGGCAGTTATATTTTTCAAGCATATATACTTGGCTTTATATTAATCCCCATGAAACTACTTCTTGGAACAGCCTTTTTAGACCTTATTGAATCTTCACTGGCATTCAGCTTAATACCTACTAATTATTCCTCATTTTATATCATCTGCAAATTTGATAGGCATGCTACCTCAATGCTTTTTCATGCTAAGGCATTCATGAAAACATTCAACAGGGTGAGTCATAGAGGCCTTTGACAAACTGCTAGAGACTTCTGTTTCTTAAACTTTGCATAGATGGTTTCAGCTCCCAAGAACTGGCCTCTGGTCCACAAAGATTTGTCAAACGTCTTGAAAAAAATAAGAATATACAAAGTTCATGCCATTTTCTTGATCTAACATAATAGTATGAATAGTAATGAAAAATGGTAATAATGACTACCATTTATTAAGTTGCCAGACCCAGCCATTTTCATATTTATTTTTAAATATTTTTTTTATTTGTAAAGAAGATTTAGATTACATAAATGTTACATCAAAAATAAGGAGCAGATGTGGCTCAAGGGGTTAAGTGTCTGCTTCCCACATGGGAAGTCCCAGGTTTGGTCCTGGTGCCTCCTATAAACAAACAGCAAACAAACGAAAAGAAAACCAACTCAGAGGGGCTGATGTGGCTCAGTGGTTGAGCGCCAGCTTCCCTAATATGAGGTCCTGGGTTCATTCCCCAGCTACTGGTACCATTTATATATATATATGGGATTCCAATATACCTGACCCTATTATTATTATTATTATATTTTAAAAGATGCTTAGATTACATAAATGTGACACAAAAATTATAGGGATTCCCATGTTCCCCACCTCCCACACCTCCCATAACATCCCACATAAACATCTTTCATTAGTGTGGCTATTATTTTTTTTTTAACTTTTTATGGTGAAATACTTTTAAAATTACAGGACAGTTATAAAAATAATACAAGCCCCATATAGAGAACTCCAACATATACTGTGCCCTTAGACACCCAGATCCAAAAATTTTAACGTTTTGCCACATTTGGTATATAGTTTATCTATCTGTACATCACTTTATCAATTCACATAAAGCTACCCATTTATCAGTCTATCAATCCACCTTAAGTGCAGTTATCCAGTTCAAGAAATTTAACATTGATATAAAGCTTGTTGTCTATATTCCAAATTTTTCTAATGCCCTAATAGTGTCCTTTTGAACCTTTTCTCCTCTCTTGCAAGATTCTATCCAAGGTCACTGTTGCAGTTGGGCAGTTTGATGTAATTATGAATTCCAAAAATAATAATTGGATCATGCTTGTAAACTGATCTGTTAATCGGGGCATGATTAAGTTATGATTAGGGCGTTGACTGGGCCATGTCAGTACGGCATTGAGCCCCACACCTTGGTGGATGGGGACTCAAATATAAAAGGCATGGCAAGAACAGAGTTGAAGCCTTTTTTAAGAAGCAGTTTTGATGTTGGAAAGAAGGCCCCAGGAGAAGAGAAGCAAGCCATTCACCTGATCGTCTACAGCTGACCTTGTGGAGGAAACAGGAGCTAAGCCAGGAGAGAAACGCAGCCCCGGGAAGAGAGGAACCCCAGAAGCCTGAACCCTGGCAAATGCCGGCAGCTGTCTTGTTCTAACACGTGGCACTGGACTGTGGTGAGAGAAGAAACCTAATGCTTTATAGCCTGGTACCTGTGGCTTTATAGCCTGGTACCTGTGCAATTACCAAAAATGCTGGAATTATTTTATAAATGGGTAAGGGGTATTTTTTTTTGGAATTTTGGGAGGCTTGATGGAAAAGGCCTAGTTTGCTTCAAAGAGACTGCTGGTAGGAATATGGATGCTAAAGAGACTTATGATGAGGCCTTAGAAGAAAATGAAACTATTATTGTAAATTGTAGGAAAGGTGATCCATGTTTTAAATTTGCAGAAAACTTAGCAAGATTGACTCCTGACGTTATATGGAAGGCAGAATTTGAAAATGACGAACTTGGGCATTTAACCAAGGAGATTTCCAAACTAAATGTCGAAAATGCAGCCTGACTTCTCCTTACAACTTATAGCAAGAAGTTAGAGGAAAGAGATAAGCTGATAAATGAATTGTTGGGCACAAAGAAAACAGAAACTGATTCAGGAAATTCCAAGCCTCTGGAAAATAAGCCCCCAGATGATAGCACCCCATTTGAGGAATTAACTAAACTTGGAACTTATAACTCAGGATTTAAAAATGCAGCTGTCCAGGAAAGACTTGTGGAAAGTTTTGCTGTCTGATGGCTCCATCCAAGGTCACTGTGGCAGTTTGATATTTATGAATTCCAAAAAGAGATATTATGTTTGTAAACTGGTCTGTTTCCCTGAGCATGATACATAATCAGAGCATAATCTGATTGTATCAGATTCAGCTGAATGTCTTTGATTAAATTATGTTAAGATTAGTGCTTTGATTCAACCACGTCAGTAGTGTAACAGTCCCCACCCACTTTGTGGGCTATACAAAAGTACACTCAATCAAGGAGACCCACAGAAGTAGATAAACAGAGATGATACACAGAGGAAGAGAGACAACTCCATAAACATGGCAGAAGCCCTGGGAAGAGAGATGAGCCATTCACCTAATAGTTTGCAGCTGAAGAGAACAGAGCAACTGAGTCCTATGCCAGCCTACAGCTGAGAACGGAAAAAGCTGGGCCCATGGAGCCTTAAGAGGAAAGAGGAAGGCTGAACCCTTGCAGACATCACCCCAATCTTGCTTCAAAATGTGGCAACAGATTTTGGTGAGAAAGTATCTATGGTACCTTGAGTTGGACTCTTCACAGCCTTGTAACAGTAAGCTTCTACTCCAAATAAATACTATTTATAAAAGCCAACAGATTTCTGGTACTTTACATCAGCACCCCTTTGGGGACTAATACAGTCACATATTGTATTTGTCATTGTTTATTTAGTTGCTTATTCTGTTTTTAATGGTGAGTGTGTGTGTGTGTGTGTGTGTGTGTATCACATAAACTTTCTCCTCTCAAACACTCAAGTGTATCATTCAGTGGGATTACTCATACTTGTAATATTGTAGAACCCTTACCATCTTCCATTGCTAAAATTTTCCCTTCTCCTCAAATAGAAACCCTATACCCATTATGCATTAACTCCCCATGCCCCACTGTCCTTGCACCTGGCAACCTGGACTTAATTTTGGTCTCTATGAAATTGCAGATTCTCTGCTATTTTCTTTGTAGCTACCATGGAACTTAAATTTAACATCCTGAATCTATAACACCCTCGTTTGCTTAGATATCAACTTAACTTCAACAGTAATACACAAACTATATTCCAATACCCATCTGTTTTCGCCATCTTTATGTAGTTGTCATAAATTACATGTTTATACATTATGAGTCCAAAACTACTGATTTCTCATTATATTTTATGCATTTGCCTTTTATGTAATAAGAAAGTAAAAAGCAGAGTTAGAAACCAAAAATACAATAGTATTGGCATTTATATTTACCCATTCCATTACCCTTACTGGCAATCCTCATTTCTTCAGGCACCTACAATCTATTGTCTATTGTCCTTTCCTTCAAAACTGAAGAACTCTCTTTAGTATCTCTTGTAGGGCCAGTCCAGTGGTGATGAACTCCCTCAGCTATTATTTATCTGGAAATGTCTTCATCTGTCCCTCATTTTTAAAAAAACTTATTTTGAAATAATTTCAAACTTATAGGACAGTTACAAAAATAATAGAAATGCCATCCAGAGAATGTCAACATACCCCTATCCCTTCAGATACTCAGATCCACCAATTAAAATTTTTTTTGTAATTGCTATATCATTCTAGTTATATATCCTTTACTCTATTATCTATCTATCTATCTATCTATCTATCTATCTATCTATCTATCATGTATCTATCTGTTGATCAATTCATTTTCTGAACACTCACGTATAGTTGGTATATATCATGCTCCTTAAACACATAATATTTCCATGTACATTTACTAAGAACAAGATATTCACATATATATCCACCTTAAGTGCAGTTACAAAGTTCAAGAAATTTAACATTGATATAAATCTTACAATCTATATTCAATTTTTTCACATGTCCAATAATGTCCTTTTGTCCCTTGTTAGATCACATCCATGATAATGTATTGTCTTTAATTGTCATTGTCTATTTAGTTGCTTTTTTTTTTTTAATTGTGGAAACATATATATATCACTAATTTTCCCATCTCATCTTCTCCCAAACATACCATTCAGTGGGATTAAATACATGTTGTGGTACCCTTATCCCCTTCCATTACTAAAAATTTCCCATCTTCCCAAACAGAAACACTGCACTCATTTTGAATTAACTCCTGTTCCCTCTGCCCCTGGTAACCTGTACTCTAATTTCTGTCTCTGTGAGCTTTCATATTCTGATATTGTTTTTGGAGTTACCATGGGGCTTAAATGTAACATCCTAAATCTGTAACAATTTAATTTGCTTTGATACTAAACTAACTTAACTTCAATATTATACACAAGCTACATTCCTATATCTCTCCATTCCCTAAACTTTATGTAGTTCTTATCACAATTTACATGTTTATATGTTTGAGTACCAAACCACTGATTTCTCTTTACATTTTAAGCATTTGCTTTTTATATCAAATAGGAATTAAAAAGTGGAGTTACAATCCAAAAAATACAATAGTATTGGCATTTATATTTACCCCAGTTGTTACCCATATTAGAAATCCTTAGTTTTTTATGTGACTTCAAATCTGAAGAACTCTCTTTAGCATCTCATACAGGGCTGGTCTAGTGGTGATGAATACCTTCATTTGGTTTATCTAGGAATGTCTTAATCACTCCCTCATTTTTAAAAAAAGATTTATTTATTTCTCCCCCACCTCATTGTTTTTGTGCTCACTGTCTTCTCTCTGGGTTCTTCTCTGTCTGCTTATCTTCTCTTTAGGTGGCACCAGGAACTGATCCTGGGACCTTCCAGAGTGGGAGAGAGGCACTCAATCTCTTGTGCCACCTCAGCTCCCTGGTCTGCTGCATCTTATTGTCTCTCTTCTGTCTCTTTTTGTTGCATCATCTTGCTGCACCAGCTCTCCGCGTGGGCCAGCACTCCATGAAAGCCAGCATTCCACATGGACCAGCTCTCTGCTAGGGCCAGCTCGCCACATGGGCCAACTTGCCTTTTCACCAGAAGGCCCCAGGAATTGAACCCTGGACCTCCTATATGGTAGATGGGAGCCCAATCACTTGAGCCACATCTGTTTCCCTCCCTCCCTCATTTTTGAAAGATGGTTTTGTCAGATATAGAATTCTTAGTTGGCAGTTTTTACTTTCAGCACTTTAAATATGTCACTCTATTGCCATGTTTTGTTTTGTTTTTTTCCTTTAGGAGGCACCAGGAACCGAACCTGGGACCTCCCATGTGGGAAGGGGACATTCAACTGCTTGAGCCACATCTGCTCCCTGCTTGTTTGTATTTTTTGTTTTGTTACACCCCACAGATGGCTCCCTCATATGTTTGCTCATTGCTTTTGCTCGTTGTCTGCTCATTGTTTTTTGTTCATTGTCTGCTCATTGTCTGTTTTTGTTTTACTTTTTTCTTTTTAAGAGGCACTGAGAACTGAACCCAGGACTCAACTGCTTAAGCCACATTCGCTCCCTGCTCATTTGTTTTTGCTCGTTGTCTGCTTGTTTTGCTTGTTATCTTGCTTGTTGTTTTTGCTCATTGTTCACTGTTTTGTTTTTGTTTTTTTTCCTCATTGTCTGCTCATTGTTTTTGCTCGATATCTGCTCGTTGTCTGCTTGTTGCTTGTCTTCTTTGGGAGAACTGGGACCTGAACCCAGGACCTCCCATGTGTGAGGTGAGCGTTCAACTGCTTGAGCCACATCTGCTCCCCCTACTGCCATCTTGCCTCCATAGTATCCAATAAGATATTGAAACTTAATGTTATTGAGGATTCCTTGTATGTGACATGTAGCTTCTCTTTTGCAGTTTACATAATTCTCTATCTTTGATATTTGACAGTTTGAGTATAATGTATTGTGGTGTTGGTATATTTGGGTTTATCCTGTTTGGAATTTTTTTAGCATCTTAAATGTGTATATTCATCTTTCATTAAGTTTGGGATGTTTTCAGCATTATTTCTTTGAATATTTTCTCTTCCCTTTTCTCTCTTTCTTCTCCTTCTGGGCATCCCACAATGCATATAGTAGTATGCCTGATGGTATCCCACAGGTTCCTCAGGCTCTGTTGCTGATCCTCAGACTGGATGTTTTAAATTGTCTAATCTTCATGTTCGTTGATTCTTTTTTCTGCTAACTTCAACCTTCTGTGAACCCCTCTAGGGAATTTTAAATTTCTGATACTGTGGTCTTCAGCTCTGTTTGGTTCCTTTTCATAATTTCCATCTCTCTATTGATATTCTCATTGTGTTCATTTATCATCTTCCCAATTTATTTTAGTTCTTTGTCCAGGTATTCCTTTAGCTCTTTAAGCACTTTTTTTTTTTTTTTTTTATACTTTTTAAAAATTTATTGAAGTATATCACTCATACATGAACATACATAAACAATAAGTGTATAGCAATAGGTGTGACCTTACAAAACAAACATACATAACATCATACAGGGCTCTCATACCTCACCCTACCACCAATACCTTGCATTTTAAACTAATGATTAAAGAGCAACCTCAAAATCTTACTACTAACCAAAGTATTTTCCCCCAACCCACCCTATTATTATTATTATATCATTTATACATGAATGTACATAATCTTTAAGCACATTCAACATCATTTTTTAAAAAGTATTTTTCTGGTATATCCCTGGTCTGGTCCTCCTCATTGATAAGTTTCTACATCAATGTTCTCTTTTTCCTGGGCTATCACTTTGTTTTGTAAACTTTTTTTGAAACTTGAACATTTTATATTTTAATATACTATCACTGGGGAAGCGGCTGTGGCTCAATCAGTAGGGCTCCCGCTTACCATATGGGAGGCCCCGGGTTCGGTTCTCGGGGCCTCCTGGTGAAGGCAGGCCTGACCGTACGGTGTGGTTAGCTGACCCAGTGAGCACAAGCAGCAAGGGGGGGGAATAAATGAATAAATAAATAAAATCTTTAAAAAAAAAATATATATATATATATATACTATCACTGGAATTTAGACTCTGAGATGTCTATTCTTTAAGCTTGTATTCAGTTTGTTTATGATAGAGCTTTCTATGAACACGAGGAGCTAACAGGAAAAAAAAAAAAAGAAGGAAAAAAGAAAATACCTTTCCCACTCTTTGAAGATTGATCTGTGTGAGTACTCTCTTTCAGAGCTTATTCATACAATGAGTTTAGAGAATAGTTCGAGGCCAAAGCATCAGTGTCTACTCTGATACTTTCTGTGTACATATCTTGTGTTAGGCATGTTTATGTAGCTCTGGGATTTCTCCCATTTTCATGGATATGAATGTCCCCTATTCCCTATGAAACAGGTTTCTCATGGTCCTGGGCACTGCATTGTACGACCTATAGCAAGTAATCATCAGGCAACCACAACTTGACTGCTCTCCCCCAGGATTATATAGGAGAGTTCTGTGAGCTGACTTCTACATGCAGGGCATGTTTTGGGATGGCAAGCCTGCAATGAGTGTCTAGTTCAGTTCTTAGGTCTTTACCAGACAGACTGGCCCAGACATACACACTCCCAGTATGTGCATGAGGGTTACTCTGCTTCCTCTAGAACCAGGCCAGTAAGTGGTGGGGAAGAGGTCAACCAGGGGACACAAGATCCTCCTGATTTTAAGTAGCCCTCTTATTGGTTCAGCATTTGCCCTGTTACTTCAGTCCTTTAACTGTTTTCTGGAGCTTTGAGAAAGATGTTTTTTGTCAGTGTTTGCTGGTTGTTCAAAGCTTCTGTGGGGAGATGGAGCCCTTAAACATGCCATTCTACCATCTTGAGCTCATAAGTCATTATTAATTTAGTCCTCTCAAAAATTCTCTGAGGTAGGTATTGTTAATATAATTTTTCCCTGGTAGAAGAATTATGGCTCCCCTAGGGCATACATAAGGGTGATGGCTTTTTGGATAACTATATCTTTTTTTGCCTAGGTGTTATTGGATGCCTTTTGTTTTACTGACTGGTAGTAAAGCAGAATGAAAAGTCTACCTAGAAAGACTGTGGAAAAAGGAATATTTTTGAAGAAATTAGAGGTGAGGGAGGTGAGGTAGATTCCCTATAGGAGGAATTTTAGGGAAAGAGTTAGATTATAGATTTTTGTGAAGTTTTTGTTGGGTCATGTATAATATAATCCATATTATTTATCAACACCTACAAGGTTGGAATTTTTGTTTCCATTGTTTTGTAATGAGCCAATGTGTGAGATCGGCCTCAAGGAATGCCCTATGTGTGAGGGCAGAACTAGCTCTAAGAAGCTCCATTCCAACTGAGTTACAGGAGCAGCTCAGAGAAGTTGAGTATCCAAGACAAATGGTGGAGCTAGAATTGGAATTCAGCCTCTTCTAGCCCCCAGACCCACAAACTTCCCTTGTACTACAATGTAGTGGTTGGACTAGGGAGAGCAGGGACCCTATCTAAAAGGAGGATAGCTTAGTTTAGATATATTTATTTTTCAGTAAGTTCATGCTGTCCTTGAATTCTTTTCTAAAGATTCACAAACCATTTGTCTAATTATCCATTCCAGAATTTGCCAAGGAAAAAATGTGCACACAGGCTTATAGTTTCTTTTTTCAGAATGTGATATTTGTCCATCTCTAGTCTTCTGTTACCTCTCTTGTTTTCAACAAGGTTACCAGCACATTTTAAGTTCTTTCAGTAAACCAGAGAGGTGAAGTTGTGTTATGGTACTGAACTCTCTACTTCTTCATGTGCCTTGGACTTATAGTCCTTTTTTACCATATAGGTTCCACTCTTTAAAATTTGAAGAGAATTCTCTCTGATGGAAAATGAAAGCAAAGTAGGAACTGATTGATTCTGCTTTTTCCTCTGTCATTTGTTATCATTAAACCTTCTGTTCCTTGTTCTGCTTTCTCTGAACATCAATTTTCCTGACATTGCCTTTACATATTGCTGCAATTTAACACTATTAGCACCAATTAATATGTTTGAATTAATTTATTAATACATATCATAGACAATTTAATACAAAACCTTGCTTTTAAAAATACTTTACCTATTCCAAAGTATTGATGTAGCTGTTCTCTTATATATTAAATTATAACTGAAATTCACAAAGTATCCTATTTACAATATTTCATCTAAAATGTGTAGGTTCAGACAACAATTCAATAACTTCATTGTTAAAATAGAGACCTTTTTAAAATGTAAGAATAGAAATTGAGTTCCATTTCTCAGAAAGTACAAAATGATAATGAAAAAGAAATAGTAATTAAATAACAGAAATTTTATTTAGATCATTTTCTCTGTTCAAAATTATCTAATATCTCTGTTTGGGGAGTTAAACAAGCCTTGCATTTCAATATTTGATTTGAATTTCCATATATTTTCTATTTTTTTAAAATTGCCATCAGTTTGTATTTCCCTGAATGGCTAGCAAGAAACCCTCTTTAAAGGAAACGTAGCTAAATTCTACATTAAGTTTTTTCATTTATATGTTTTGTTTTGTTTTGTTTTGTTTTGTTTTGTTTTGTTTTGTTTTGAGGTACCAGGCTGGGGATTGAACCTGGAATCTAATATGGGGGAAGCTGGCACTCAATCTCTGAGCCACCTCGGCTCCCTGGAGTTGGCTTTATTGTCTGTTTGCTTGTTGTTTTTTGTTTTGTTTTAGGAGGCACTGAGAACTAACCTGGGGCCTCCCATGTGGGAAGCAGGAGCTCAACTGCTTGAGCCACATCCACTCCCCTCATTTATATGATTTTGAACCCCAACAGAGGTGACTCAAAACTGACTCTTTGGGTGGGCTCTCAGAATGCATTCACTGCAAAGTTTATACATGACATTTTCAGCATTTCATCTCTTCTCTGCTTTTTTTTTTCTCTCCCCCCCCCGCCCCCGCCCCACTTGCTGTCTGTGTCCATTCCCTGGGTGATCTTCTGTATGTTTCTTGCCTTCTCTTCTCATTTTTCTCCTCTAGGCTTCATTGGGATTCGATCCTAGGGACCTCTGACATGGGAGAGAGTCACCCTGTCACTTGCACCACCTAGTTCCTGGTTTCTGGCATGTCTCGCCTTGACTCTCCCCTGTGTCTCTCTTTTGTTGCGTCATCATCTTGCTGCATGGCTTGCCATGTGGGCCCGGCTCACCTCCTTGCCTTTTTACCAGGAGGTCCAAGGGATCAAAGCCGGGTCCTCCCATATGGTAGATGGATGCCCAATCACTTGAGCCATATCCACTTCCTTCTGCTTTTCTTAATATGGCAGAATTTTCAGTTCAGTTCATTATATTGTTCCAGAATAATTGCCACATGCTAGTCCCTGTCCTTTGCATTAGGTTATGACTATAAGCCAATCCCTGCCTTTTAGATGCTCATAGCCTAAACACAAAGATTAGAGTGGTTATCATTGAAATAAAGAATTTAAAAAACAGTAGAGAGAACCATCAAAATCAAAATTTGGTTCTTTGAAAAAATGAATAATATTGACAAACTTTTAGCTAGACTGACAAAGAAAAAAAGAGGAGAGAGTCTTTTTTCAAGTCATTGAGCACCTCTCTCCAACGTGGGAGGACCCAGGTTCTGTTCCCGGTGCCTCCTAAAGAGAAGACGAGCAGACACAGAGAGCACATAGTGAATGGACACAGAGAGCAGACAGCGAACGCAAACAACAAGGGGGGGCTGAAAATAAATAAGTAAAACAAATCATTGAAAAAAATGAGGAAAGATTCAAATAACTAAAATCACAACTGAAAGGGGGAACATTACTACTGAGCCCACAGAAATAAAAAGCATTATAAGTGGGTACCATGAGCAATTGTACAACAACAAAAAAGATAGCCTATATAAAATGGGCAAATTCCTAGAAACACACAAATTACATAAACTATATCAAGAAGAAATAGAAGAACATAACAGACCGATTACAAATATAGAGATCAAATCAGTAATCAAAAATCTCCCAAGTCCAGGACCAAAGGCTCCTCTGGTGAATTTTACCAAACATACAAAGAAGAATTAACAACAATATTTCTCAAACTCTTCCAAAAAATTGAAGAGGGAGGAAGATTTGCTAATTCATTCAATGAGACCATTATCATCCCTATACCAAAGCGAGACAAAGATATCACAAGAAAAGAAATTCCAGACCAATATCTCTTATGAAGATAGATATAAAAAATGCAAGCAAACTAAGTCCAATAGCACATTAAAAGTATTAAGCACACAGACCAAGGAAGGCATGGGTAGTTCAGCATAGGAAAACCAATAAATATAATACACCACAATAACAGAATGAAGAAAAACCACCTGACCATCTCAAATGACATAGAAAGGGCATTTTACAAAATCCAGCACCCTTTCTTCATAAAACACTCAGAAAACAAGGATTAGAGGGAACCTCCTCCTCAACATGAAAAAGGGCATATATGAAAAACCCATGCTATTGTGACAGTTTGATATTATTTATGAATTCCAAAAAGAGATGTCGATTATGTTTATAAACTGGTCTGTTCCTCTGGGCTTGATATCTTATGACTGATTTAAATTCAAAGGCTTTAAATTTACTTGATTAAATCAAGATTAGGTCTTTGATTGAACACATGATTAGGGCATGCAGGGTTGAGTCCCTGCCCTCTTGGTGGGCTATATAAATGGACACTTACACAGAGAAGAAACACACAGGGGAAGAGAGACAGCTCCATAGACATGACAGAGACCTCGGGAAGAGAGATGAGCCCCATGCTAGACAACAGCTAAGATCGGAAGACACTGGATTCATGGAGCCTTAAAAGGAAAGAGGAAGGCTGAAACTTTGCAGACGTCACCTGCCATCTTGCTTCAACATGTGGCAACAGAGTTTGGTAAGGAAGTAACCTTGAGTTGGACTCCTTAGGGCCTTGTAACTATAAGCTTTTACCCCAAATAAATACCTTTTATAAAAGCCAACAGATTTCTGGTACTTTGCATTAGCTCCCCTTTGGCTGACTAATACAGCTATCAATATATTTATTGATAAAAGACTAAGTTTTCCCCCTAAGATCAGAAACAAGACAACTGCTATTCAATACTGTGCTGGAAGTTCTAGTCTGAGCAATTAGGCAAGAAAAATAAATTAAAATCATTGAAGTTAGGAAAAGAGAAAGTAGGGGAGGTGGCTGTGGCTCGATCAGTGGGGCTCCCGTTTGCCATATGGGAGGCCCCGGGTTCAGTTCCCGGGGCCTCCTGGTGGAGGCGGGTCCGCCCGCATGGCGTGGTTGGCTGACCCGGTGAGCGCAGGCAGCAAGGGGGAGATAAATGAATAAATAAATAAAATCTTTAAAAAAAAAAAAAAAAAAAAGAGAAAGTAGAACTGTCCCTATTTGCAAACGACATGATCCTATTTAAATAAAAAAACCCTGAAGAATCTATAGGAAAGCTGCTGGAGCTAAAAATAAATTCAGCAAAGTAACAGGATACAGGATCGACACATAAATATCAGTGGTGTTTCTATATACCAGAAACGAGCAATCGAAAAAGAAATTCAGGAAAACAATCCCATTTACAATAGTAACTAAAAGAATAAATTGAACTAAGGATATAAAGAAACTGTACATCAAAAGAAATTAAAGAAGACCTAAGTAAATGGAAAGACAGTCCATGTTCTTAGGTTGAAAGACTTAATATTGTTAAAAGGTCAATACTACCCAAAGCAATTTACATATTCAATGCAATCCTAATAAAAATTCCAACAGCTTTCTTGGCAAGGGCAAATTTATATAGAAGGGCAAAGGGCCCAATTATCCAAAACCATCTTGAAAAAAAATTAAGCTGCTGTACTCACACTTCCCGATTTAAAATCTTACTACAAAGCTACAGTAATAAAGGAGCATTGGGAAAGCAGATGTGGCTCAAGCGACTGGGCTCCTGTCTACCCTATAGGAGGTACAGGGTCTGATTCCCGGGGCCTCCTGGTGAAAAGCAAGCTGGGCCGTGCAGCGAGCTGGCCCACGCAGAGTGCTGGCCCATGCAGGAGTTCTGGCCCACTGGGAGAGCTGGTGCGGCAAGATGACACAACAAAAAGAGACAATAAGAGATGCAGCAGATCAGGGAGCCGAGGTGGCGCAAGAGATTGAGCGCCTCTCTCTACTCTGGAAGGTCCCAGGATCTGTTCCCAGTGCTGCCTAAAGAAAAGATAGGCAGACACAGAAGAACACACAGAGAGCGGACAACAGGCCCAAAACAATGGGGGGGGGGGGGCAGAATAAATAAATAAATAAATCTTAAAAAAAAAAAAAAAGAGCATGGTACTGGCACGAGGAGAGAAACATAGATCAATGGATAGAATTGAGAGTTCATAAACTAACTCATACAACTATGGCCATTTGTTTCTGACAAGCATGCCAAGTCCACTACATGGGGAAAAAATAGTCTCTTCAACAAATGGTGTTGGGATAACTGGATATACACAAGCAAAAGAATGAAAGTGGACACCTACCTCACACCATATACAAACTTAACTCAAAATGGATTAGCAACCTAAACATAAGAGCTAAAACTATAAAACTATAAAACTCTTAAAAGAAAACATAGGGAAATATCTTCAGGAACTTGTATTAGGTGATGGATTCTTACCTGAAAGCATGAGCACCAAAACTAAAAAAAAATGAAGAGATAAATTGGACCTTATTGAAATTAAAAACTTGTACATCAAGGACATTATCAAAGAAGTGAAAAGACAACCTACAGAATTGCAGAAGATATCTATAAGGATTTACTCTCCAGAATATATAAAGAACTCCTACAACTCAACAACAACACTGGGGGAGCGAATGTGGCGAATGTGGCTCAAGTGGTTGAACGCTTGCTTCCCACATGGGATATCCCAGATACGGTTCCTGGTGCCTCCTAAAAACAAAATAAAACCAAAAACAACAACAAGCATACAAAAAAAACAACTCAGGGGAACCAATGTAGCTCAGTGGTTGAGCACTGGCTTCCCACATACGAGGTCCTGGGTTCAATCCTCGGCCCCATTACCTAAAAAAAAAAAAGGGCAATGGACTTGAATAGACATTTCTCCAAAGAAGATGTACAAATGGAGAATAAGCACATGAAAAAATGCTCAACATCATTAGTCATTGTATTAGTCAGGGTTCTCTAGGGAAACAGAATCAATAGGAGATATCTGTCAATAGTACAAGATTTTATAAGTGTCTTTCACATGACAGTGGGGATGCACAAGTCCAGGTTCCGCAGGCAGGCTGTAAACCAGGGGCTCCGATGAAAGTCCAGTGAAGGTCCTTGATGAGTTTCTGGGAGATGCTGGCTATCCAAAGACTAGCTGGGAAATTTTCTCTGAATGCTGAAATCACTTCCCCTTATAAGGCATTCAAATGATTGGCTAAAAAGCATCACTTCTTCCTCACAACAATCTTCCTGGCTGATGTAGATGTAATCAGTTATCTATGCGGGAAACTCACTGTTAACTCACAATTATTCTGGAAGAGTATAATGAACTGAACTGAAAATTCTGCCACATTAAGAAAAGCAGAAGGAAGTGGATGTGACTCAAGTGATTGGGCATCCATCTACCATAAATGTCCTTGTTTTGTTTTGTTTTGTTTTAAAGATTTATTTATTTACTTTATCCATTTTAAAACCCCCCTTCCCCATTTGCTGTTTTGTGTCCATTCGCTGGGCAATTCTGTGTGTCTGTTTCCTGCCATCTCTTCTCATCCTCCTCCTCCAGTCTTCACCAGGATTCTATCCTGGGAGATCTCCGATGTAGGAGAGAGGTGTTCTGCCACCTGCGCCACTTCGGTTCCTGGTTTTTTCGGAGCTTTCAGAGCATCTCGTCTTGTCTCTCCCCTGCGTCTCTCTCCTGTTACTCATCATCTTGCTGCATGGCTCCCGGGGCGGCTCACCAGCACACAGAGCCTGGGAGCCCATGCGCCTTCTATATATATATATATATATATTTTTTTTTTTTTTTTTACCGGGAGGTCCCAGGGATCGAACCCAGGTCCCTCCATATGGCAGACGGACACCCAACCATTTGAGTCACATCTGCCCCCCATAAATGTCCTTGTATTACAATTAGCCCAGTGCTTGCTTGATCAATCAACTGGGCACAATTATCTTGCCGAGTTGACACATTAGCCTAATCACCACAATCATTAAGGAAATTCAACTCAAAACCACAAGGAGATACTATTTCACATCCACTAGAATGACTATTATTTAAAAATGGAAAATAACAAGTGTTGGTAAAGATGTGGAGAAATAGGAACACTTGAACGTTGTGGGAATGTAAAATAGCATAGTTGCTGTGGAAAAGTTTGGCAGTTCCTTAGAAAGTTAAGTATAGAATTTTATTTTATGACCCAGCAATAACACTTTTGGGTTTATACCCAAAAGAATTGAAAGCAAGGTCTCAGACACATTTTTGTCCACTAATGTTCATAGAAATATTATTCACAATAGCTAAAAGGTTGAAGCAACCAAAGTACCCATCAACAGTGAATGGATAAACAAAATGTGGTATATGTGAATATTCTTGTTGTCCTGATTTTGTGATAATCAGGGAAGGCTAAACATTTGCTATATTAGAAACCATGCATGTGTCCCCAGACCTAGTTTTTCTCCCTAGGTCTGGTTTTTGGAATGCTGGTGATAAACTAAGCCTGATTTATTATATGACTATCCTATATGGGAAAAGACTAACTTTGGGTATCTTTGGCCAACCTTAAGAGATATAGCAGGGGGATGGATGTGGCTTGGGTGGTTGGGCGTCCGTCTCCCACATGGAGGGACCTGGATTTAATCCCCGAGACCTCCTGGTAAAAATTAAAAATATATATATAAGAAGGTGAGTGGGCCACCAGGCTCTGTGCGTGTGTGTACCGTCAGACCCCACAAGTGGGTGAGCCTCCCAGGCCCCGTGCGTGGGTGTGCCGTCAGTCCCCATGAGCCATGCAGCAAGACGATGACTTAACAGGAGAGTGACACAAGGGAGAGCCAAGATGAGACGTGCCAAGAAACAGGAACTAAGGTGGCGCAGGTGATAGGAGGCCTCTCTCCCACCTCGGAAGTTCCAAGGATCGAATCCCAGTGAAAACAGGAGGAAAAGGATGAGAATAGAGGGCAGGAAAGAGACACAGAAAGTTGCCCAGAGAGTGACACAAAAACAGCAAAAACCAGGGGTGGGGGTAAAAATTGATAAAAGTAAATAAATAAATTCTTTAAAAAATGAAAAAAATATATATATAGAAGGCACGTGGGCCACCAGGTCCCATGTGCGTGTGCACACCCAGGCCCCGTGAGCGGTGAGCCGTTAGGCATGGCGAGCCATGCAGCAAGATGATGACATAACAGGAGACTGACACAAGGGAGAGCCAAGATGAGACATGCCGAAGAACCAGGAACTAAGGTGGCGCAGGTAGTAGGAGGCCTCTCTCCCACGTTGGAGGTTCCAGGATCAAATCCCAGTGAAGACAGGAGGAGAAGGATGAGAAGAGAGGGCAGGAAACAGACACAGAGTCATCCAGCGAATGGACACAGAAACGGCAAAAATGGGGGTGGGGGGTTAAAAATGGATAAAAGTAAATAAATAAATTCTTAAAAAAAATGTATAGGGGAGGAAGGTGAGGACTATAGTTGGTAGTAATACTTTGATGATGCTCTTTCATGATTTGTTAGCAAATATTTCACAACAATGCAGGGTGTTTGTGGGAGGGGGGATGATGTGTGGGAGTCCTGTATGATGTTATGCGTGTTTGTTTTGTAAGTTCACGATGTTTACTGAACACTTATAGTTTATGAATGTTCATGTATGAATGATATACTTAAACAAATTGTTTGAAAAAAAAATGTGGTATACATACAGTGGTATATTATTCAGCCGTGAAAAGGAAGGAAATTCTGACACATAATACAACAAGGATTGAAGACATCACATTGAGTGAAACAAGCCAGACAAAAAAGGACATATTGTATGATTTCACTTATTTGCAATAGAAGAATATGCAAATTCAGTGACAAAATGTAGATCACTTATTACCAGACACAGAGGAGAGACGATATGGGGAGTTAATTCATAATGGGTGCAGGATTTTTGTTTGGAGTAATGGGAAAGTTCCAGTAATGGATGGTGGTAATGGTAACTCAGCATTGGGAAAGTAATACCACTGAAATGCATACTTGGAAGTGGTTAAAATGGGAAATTTCATTTTGTATATATGTTACTACAATAAAAATTAGAATAGTAAAAAATAAAGAGTATGCAGAACTAGGAAAAAAGACATTTTAATTTATTTTTGTGGATAATACCATAGATATACACATATACACCTATCTCTCACATTTTCATAGTAGTCAACAAGGGAGAATCCATTTCAGGAAATACTTATATAAACCCAAAGGAAGCTGGGAAATACCAGGGAACAGCAAGCTGCTCATATCTGGTAAATCTCTCAAGGAATGTATTTGCTTCCCTGAAGAGCACTGCTCTTCTCCTGAGGAATATAACAAGTCCTAGGCGAATAGAGTTGACCAGAACCAGCAGTACCAAAGAAAGGTCTCCAAGTCATTCGTAAATGGATTACTTTGAAGGACAGAAAGTTTGAGCAATCCTTCAGTATCATTTCTTGTTCATGTTGCCCTCCACCAGTTTTTGCAGTCCTCCATCTATTGCACATTAGTGGGCTAGGCATTATCATGAATCGTATTTTTGAGATCTGTCTTCTTACTGGTTGGTGACTGATGACAGCTGAGTGGGGAATGTTTTAAGTGGAATACATCTTTCTAACCCATTCATGCATTTGGTCTAGTGGTATCATCAACTCACCATTAAATATGTTTTATGATTCTGGCTATTTTTTTTTTTTTTAGGAGGTACAGGAGATTGAACACATGACCTCGTACATAGGAAGTGGGTGCTCAATCACTTGAGCTATATCCACTCTGGATTCTGCATTTTTATCTCTAAAACAGGAATAATGAAACTATGTATGTATTTAAAATATGGTATAAGACTACAAAAAGTATAAAACATGTCATTTAAAAGTTATTTTACTTTTCAGATGAACGAAAATGATACAAATACAAAACATTATTGCAAACACTAGAAGGCACTATTTCTCTACTGAGGCAAAAATGAATAACACACCCATAACTTGCAGAATTGTGTGGGAGAGAGTATAAACTACAATGTGACCTATGGTCCATGCTCAATGGCAATGCCCCAGGATGTGTTTATCAATTGCAATGAATGTGCCACACTAATGAAGGATATTGTTTATGTGGGAGGATGTGGGAGGTGTTGGGAACGGGGCATATGGGAATCCCTATATTTTTTGTGTAACATTTGTGTAATCTAAGTTTCTTAAAAATTTTTTTTAATTTAAAAAAAAATGAATAAAACACAAATTGCATGAATCTTAAAACTTCTCCTCTTTCCCAATTTCTGTTCAAGACAACAAAAAATGCAGTATGACAAATTTTAAAATATACATTTCTATAATGAACTAAGCAGTGTAAAGAAAAGGAAAAGGAGGACCAGCAACATAAATTTCCTATTGAAAAAAATGTAAATTCAATTAAAAGAAGACAGAAACAAAAAAGCTGCAAAAAGTCATAAAGGAGAAAAGGGATAATGAGAACAAAATGAGGTTAAAGCAAGTTTCTTTTGTAAAATATAACAATGTGGGATCTGTTTTCCACGTCATAGCACTCAGCATATCATATTGAAAAATGCTAATTAATCTGGATGAAGAATTTAGAGTCACTATGAGAATGCAAAGCTGCTATGATAGTACTATCTGGTAGGAAGGAACTAAGTAGACAAATGCCTTACTTTTCCTTCCCCAAGTGATTGTGTCTCAAAGCTTAGGTGAGACTTAATAAAGGGATTGAAGAGATTCTGATTGATGAGAATGAGATTGGCCTAGAATACTTGGTTAAAGTCTTTTTATTTTTTTATCTTTTAAATTGAACTCAGTAGCTTGAGTTCATTTGTGTTTCTCTCTGTCTGAAAGACTGCCTCTGCACCTTTTAATTCTTTGTGTTTTTCTTTTTAAATTTTATTTTTTTTAAAAGAAGCTTTAGATTATATGAATGATACTTTGAAAATATAGGGGGATTCCTATATACTCTACCCTTTCCCCCTCCCACACTTTTGCCAAATAACAGCATCTTTCATTAGTGTGGTTCATTGGTTACAATTGATGAATGCATATTGAAGCATTGCTACTAACCATGGTCTTTAGTTTACATTATAGTTTACACTTTGCACCACACATTTTTATAGGTTTTTACAAAATGTATAATGACCTGTATCTGTCATTGCAATGTCATTCAGAACAAATTCAATGTCCCAAAAATGCCCCATGTTACACCTATTCTTCTCTCTCTCTCCCCTCAGGACCTCTGGTGACGACTGCCTTTATATCAATGTTACAAGATCTTCCAATGCTAGAATAATAAGTCTATTTTCATCCATAGTTGCATTCTCCCCTTATGTTTGTTCATTCCTTAGTCTTAAGGATTATAAGATGGTGATGCCCACTCTTTCTGATTGAAAGAGGGTTTAGATCCCATGGGGCAGATGGGTGAAACTGTCTTGCTTGCAGTTGTAGTCTGTTTTTTGGGATAGGCATTGTCCACCATCATCATTTTGTTAGTTGTCCTGGATGAGTCCAGTGAACTGGACAGAAGGTTTTAGAACACAACTGAGATTCAGGGCTCAACTGGAAAATGAACAGACCAAAGATTTAAGTCTCTGATAAGTATTTTTAATGAGTATAGTGCTAATTATAGGTTCAAATAAAAGGGGCAGAAGAGCCATGTCCTACACAAAATGAGTCTAACTGTGTTACATTGAGGAACACATATTCCAAGGTAAGGCCCACTGACAGGGTATGGAATTCCTGAGATTGTCTGCCCTGCCGATAGTGTCTAGATGTCTCTAGAGCCTTCTGGAGCACCCCTGCTTGAGGCACTGTTTACTCTGGCAGTCAATGAGATCCTCCTGAGACATGCATATATGTAACCTCTGTAATGACCTCCCTACTCACTTTGAAATCTCTTAGCCATAAAAACTGATTTGTATTTAATATTTTCCCCTTTTGGTCAAGGTCTTTTTCCAAATGCATTGCAAGTTGGTGCTTGGTAGTAATCCCTTGGTGCCAGGGAGGCCTATCTCTGGGAGTCATGTCCCACGCCAGGGGGAATGTAATGAGTTTATATGCTGAAACTTGGTTGAGAGAGAGTCCACACTTGAACAACAAGGAGGCTTTCAGGAGATAATTCTTAGGTGATAGAGAATACTAAGCTAAGTTTCAATTTCACAAGAACAAGGTTCATAAGTACAAACATCAAAGGCAAGAGCCTGATGTATTGGTTTTTCCTCCTTCACTAGGCACTGCCCATGTACCCTAGGGATTCTTTTTTTTTTTTTTTTACATTTCTCAATTAAATGTAATGGATACATATAAATTTTTTTTTTGAATCAAACAATATATTACACAATATATTTGGTTCATAGTAACGCATTCATACAGTATTTGTCCTTTTGTGTCTGGCTTGCTTCACTCAACATAATGTCCTCCAGGTTCATCCATGTTGCCATATGCTTTACGACTTCATTTCTTCTTACAGCTGCATAATATTCCATCGTGTGAACAGACCACAGTTTCTTTATCCATTCATCTGTTGATGGACACCTGGGTTGTTTCCAACTTTTGGCAATGGTGAATAATGTGGCTATGAACATCGGTGTGCAGATGTCTGTTCGTGTCACTGCTCTCAGTTCTTCTGGGTATATACCCAGAAGTGGTATTGCAGGGTCACGTGGCAAGTCTATATTCAACTTCTTTAGGAACTGCCAAACAGTCCTCCATAGTGGTTGTACCATCCTGCATTCCCACCAACAGTGAAGAAGTGTTCCTATCTCTCCACATCCACTCCAACACTTGTAGTTCTCTGTCTTTTTAATAGTGGCCATTCTGATAGGTGTGAAATGATATCTCGTAGTTTTGATTTGCATTTCACCCTAGGGATTCTTGCTGCTCTATTACAGAATGTAGCCGGACTTCCCAGGATGGGAATTCAATATTCTGTTATTGTGTGTGTCTCCACCCACAGAGACAACAACCTATGATCACTTGAACATATTCATATTCCATTAAGGCATGCCCCAGGTACATGCCCCAGCCCACACATCCTCCCATCACTGACATCCCGCACCAGTGCTCCTCCCCTGCCACAGTTGCAAGGGAAAGTTCCAGTTAGCTGATATGTTAACACTTCCCTCTTGTACATCATAATTCCCTTTTGTAAATAATTATTTTCTATTTCAGTGGAATCTGTTGTGTTAATCTTGTGGAAACTGAACAGATAGGATAATAAGGGGGAAAGGACTCTTCCTCCTATTTCTTCTAGGTACTCCAGTAGAGAAAGGTTATAAGCCTATTAGATGGACTGTGGCTATTAGCTGCAGGCCTCAGTTCCTTGCCACATGGACCATTTCTCAAGACATGGCAGCTGGCTTCCCCAGAATGAGTGATTCAAGAGAGAGAAACACAGAAACTACAGTATCTTTTATGCCCTACCATCACTTCTACCATGTTCTATTGGTCACACAGACCAACCCTGTTATACTGATGATCACTTCCTGGAACTATTGTTCTTTAGAACACATTTTAGGAAATGTTGTTTTAGTTCATAGACAAACATTGGACTTTTCTGGCAGGTTTTGGCATGAATCCATTTGTGTTTTGGAAGATAGCTGGAAAAAAACCTGTTGAATTGAAGGAAGAGGAAAGAAATATAGTTAGAAATGTTTGCAATGTTGTATGTTAGAGGTAATGGCAATTGGGAATGGCAATGAAGGTGAAAAGTAGGAACTAAAGTGAGATGTTGTGCAAGGCAGGAACAACAGAGAATGTGATTTTCAAAGAGAGAAGCATCCAAAATGATTCAGATTTCTAGCTCAAGCGACTGGGTCCATGAAGCATTGGAAATGAAATGAGCAGGTATGAGGAAATTTTTGAAAATATCAGTTCTAGATATCTTGAATTTTTGGTGCCAGCAAGGCGTGTATTTAGATGAGAGTATCACAATTGATGTTTTCACCTACAAGCAAGAAAAACTACTCAAGTTCACTGAAATAACAAGGACAATATTTGGTTTACAAACTGGCCTCACACTGCACATGATTATATTGGGACTTGGGGTGTAATGGTTATAGAGGGTAACTCCACAGACCACTAGAATGAGTCCAGCAGACAGTTGCAAAAGTGATTGGAGAGCACAAAGAGATGCAGATTTGGGGGTCATTTGCCTTGGCGTTAATTTGAAGATTTGGAAGAGTTTGAGATCATTTAGGGTTACAGTATATTATGAGAAGAACAAGAGAACATTGAGGAATAGCTACATAAACGGGCAAATCTATAGTGATAAGAGCCAGAAGAAACTGAGGAATGACCATGGAGTCAGGAAGTTGTAGGACAGGGTATTAACAGGTTCCCTGAACTCATGGAATGAGTGTGTTTCAAAGGAATTGATTTTTCATTTTATCTCCGCAACTCAGTGTAGTTCTTCGCAGGAAAATGCTCTCTCTTTTATTTTATTTTCTCTTTCACAAATGTACATCAAAGCCTCTTCTTGTATATGGCAAATGCTCAGTAAATATCTCTCAATTGGTTTTTCTTATTATGGTGGAAAATTTGGCTAAGAAAGTACATTGTATGAATATATAAGATAAAGTGTAACCAAAGGGAAGAACACTTGAAGAACTTTGGCTCTTAATTAAACTCATGTATTAGTGTCATATTTTACAATTTTTTAAAAATTAAAAGTTATTTGTGTGCTAATAAAACCACTGTGTCATGAGCATTCTGATGACTTTGGAAACAGTCGAAGCATATTTAATAAAAATTGTTAAAATGTAAATTTTTGATTGAGTGTTAGATAAAGCCTGTCTGCACATTTGTCAAAATGTTTATATTACCTAGTGTCATTTTTGTGGTTCTCTTAATTTTCTCCTCTCAGAATAAGAGTTTTAAATGTGTACATTTAGGATATAAGGAAGAAGAAGACAAAGAAATGCCTCTATCAGTTAACTCTGTTTTTAACACTTTAAATTTACATTATTTTTATTGTGTCATGCAACATCTCAAAATTTGTATGGGCAGGGATTGTTTTGCTTTTTTGAAAGATTGGATGGGCATCTATTAAAATCCCTAGCACACTAGGAAGTACAATGACTTACTTGAAATGAAGAAGTCATAATAAATAAAGAACTTACATCTTTTTCTATAAGTTATGCATAATATATATGAATCACAGTACCAATTTAATTGACACTTCTATAAAGTACTTCCTTTTCATCATCATCGTCAGAACCAGCAGCAGCAGCAATTTGTTAATTTTGCACACCACCAACCTGATGCTAGAATACTAATGAGAGAATCAACCAATCAAGAAGTCTTTATACTTCCTAGTATAAAGGATGATTAAAGTCTGATGAGCTGCTTTTCTATTTTCAGAAGTTCTTTCTCCATTGCTCCCACTAGCCACCCTGCACACATCATTAAACGTTGGCTAATGGAGACTAGTTTTAGAAGACAGTGATTAAAAGCTCTGGCTCTGGAGTAAGAATGCTGGAGTAAGATCTTAACACCTTATTCTCTAAGTTCCTCAGTTCCTCATCTATAAGAAGGAAATAATATTGTATTATCGTGAGAATTACATATGTATCTAAAACACAACACAAGGCCTGGCACATTAAAAAATACTCAACTGATGTTCGCTGATGACTATAAAGTTTCACTTTAGGCAATCCACAATGATCTATCTACTCTGTTTGCAAGTAATTGGTGGACAGAGTCATTCAGTTTCATGGCAGTTGCTGCTTGTGTGATTTCCAGTATTTGGGTGGAGAACTATTTCTCAAATCCAAGAACTATGTGTTCTGTAACTGTGTCATGTTTACTTAATCATTCGAGAACCACAGTCTGTCTTTTGCCTTGCGTTACTTAGTAGTTCTATGATTTAATTGCTGAAAATAATATCTGGTCCTAAATTATGTTTTTAAGTAGGATCTGACTCCCAGTAGGAAAAGCAGGCCTCCACCCATATACATCATTCCATCCAGAAACCTCCTCTAGGTTAATAATTTTGTCCAAGATTTTGCCCACAGGTCAAATACAAATATCTTGGTTTCTACAATTTAGGGTAAAAATTTTTTTGCTTTTACACTGTGTTTTCAAAATATTGCCAAGTATTAATATTAATATAGCATATTAATTTGATATTAATTTCTTAATTAACAAATCAATTCATTGCTTGATATATTTAAATATTAATATTCTTGTCTACTAATCCAATGGATCCTCTCATGCTCTCTCAAAACTTTTGCCCTGGCCCTAGTTAACTTATACTTGAGAACTGAAAATTCCTCCACGGTGGTTTCTGTTTCCAACTTTTTCCCATTTCAATTCATGTTGGATGCTACAAAATATTTCACAAAGCATACCAAATTTATTCATGAACACATAACTTTCCCCACAGTCTCATATCAGACATGAACTAGGATGCCCTTAGCTTGGGAGGGGGAGTGACTCTAGGACCATATGTTTAAACAACAAGATCATTTATTGGAATCCGACCATACTCTTGGCCAACTACACCCTAGAATCATAGAACCTGAAAGTTTAGCCAAGTTTTTAATTTCAAATAAACTGTTTTGTGTTGAGGATAGTTCTAGTTGGAATAGGAGTAGCCATTTTTGACTCCTCATTAATTAATAGTAGTAGGGTTCTAGAGTCAAAATGTTTTTTTTTTTTTAAGGTACCAGGGCTGGGGATTGAACCCCAGACATCATATGTGGGAAGCCAGAGCTCAACCACTGAGCTACACCAGCTCCCCAAAATATTCTGCTTATTAATTTTTGTTCATTAGTCTCCTAAACTACATAATATTTCAGCCTTTTGTCAACCTTTATTTCCTTCCTTATGTCTTAAATAGTCTCTGATGATTATCTAACCCAAATATCCTTATTATCTTAGAATATTTTAAATGTGTAATATCTATACATGCACTAAGAGTACCAGTTACCAAGGTTCATTTGCTAAAGAAAACTCACAGGATTCAAATCTTTTTCAGATCAGGAACCACTGATCTGAGCACCTTGAAACCAAGGAGCCCCAAATGGAGTCTTGGCTTGGGTTTTTAATCTTTTGCTAGTCATGTAGCATAGTCCTGCTAATTGACCAGCCTCAACAGTAGAGCTGAGACCAGGTCCAAATATTAATAATCAATGTTGACAAGATGGTGTAAATGGCAACCACCCAAAGCTCCACAGACACACAGTTACAAAACTGCACTAGTGGGAAGCCTATGTGGCTCAAGTGGCAGGGCTCCCGTTCACCAAATGGGAAGCCCTGGGTTCAATTCCTGGGCCCTCCTGGTAAAGGCAAGCAGGCCCGTGCGGCGTGGTGAGCTGGCGCAGCAAGATGATGCAACAAAGGGAGATAAGCAGACACAGAAAAACACACAGCAAATGGACACAGCGAGCACAGCAGCAAGGGGGGATAAATAAAAAAACAAAAACAAAAAACTACACTAGTAATCAGTATATTTTATGGCTTGACCAGGGATCAGAGTGATGCAGGAAGTTTAGCAAAACAGCTCAGGCTAATTCTAGACCTGCTAGAATTAACCCTCAACGCATAGTCCACCACTCTGATCTGTGGCCACGGCCTTTTTAGGACAAAACTATTGTCCTTAGTTTAACAGAAATTACTTGCCTTACAATAAAAATGCACATACAAACTCTAAACATTTACAACAACCAGTGAGGAGTTATATGGATTTAAATAGACAACGTACCATTCAAAAATGCCAGCGCAAACCTTCTCATATTTTTATCCTGACTTTACAATTCTTTTGCCCCCCTGATATACAGTGATCTGAACTTCAAGGTATATATCTACTGAATGTTTAAGAACTGTAATCAATTTATCATTAATCAATTCTAAATCTGTAGGCCAATTCTCCTCCATAGGGATAATGTCTATGAAACAAGAACCAAAAGACATAGCACATTAGTATTTTTCTTTATAGTCATAGTTAGAACTCCCTTTTTCATGGATTTTGAGGAAATGGACCACTCCTGGAAGCATTTTCTCCCAGCCTGAGCCATGTCTTTTCAAAAGAGGAGGTTTCATCAAACAGAGTCCTTCTCCCCAATGGGCATCTGAGTTCAAGCTAACACAATATAATTATCTTGCTCTAAGCCTCACCAAAATTAAGTTAGATTTTTCCTTTTTGTAGCACCTATTTACTGGCTCCTTTCCCTTCAGCAATAATTTCATTTTTCTGTGATTTATCATTAAATTTAATTAAAATCTTTCTCCTCAAAGTAGGTCCCTCTGGTTCAACTACTAGGCTGGTCCATGTTGCTGGTAGCAAGATGAGACACACCTGGACGTGCCCTTCAGTCCATCCCCAATTATAGGGGGTTGGATTGGGTAATTAGAGAAAAAATAGGACTCTACTGTCCACTAGGCGCCAAAACATTTACATAGCTACCCCCACCTCAACAAGGTGGGCGAAGGAATAATTTATCCCACCAATCTCTTTGGAATTCTTGTGGTTAGTTTCAAATTAGTAGATACAACATCTGGTTTTAGAATATTACTAGCCTCTGAGACCCTTAATTATAGAACTGGTCAGTATAGGGACTACCGAGTCAGCCCTGAAAAAGAAAATTGTGGTAAACTAGGGAAGACTTGTAATTAAGTTTCTGTATGAACCCCCACTCTCTTTTACCTACTTATACTACAAAAGCATAGCAATTTATGTAATGGAGACCCATCTGTAGTTCCTCTCATGTTAAGTTGCAAAACTCAAGCTAGAGGTTGGTTGACCAGTTTTTCAAGTCTTTGTCACCCCTTCATCTTTTAAAGCAGTTTTTGTGTCTGTTTATTCCAATTGTCTATGAACCCAGTACTTTGAGTGTGATAGGAATATGCTATTGAGTGTGATGTTTCTTTGCCCAGTGTTCACCAAATGGGCAGAGGAATGCCTTGATCTGAATAAATGTAACTAGGAAGACCAAACTGGTACAATACCTTTGTTTAAGTTATTTTTTTAATAGGATTAGCAGCATTGGCTTCAGTCACTGGGTATGCAAAGCCAGACTCAGAATATATATCAAGTTATGTCACTATCGATTTTGAGTTCCCTTGGAACTCAACTGGACCTTCTTCCCTAAGAAACTCCCTTGGACTAACCGCAAACATTGCTTTTCCTGTTGGCAACCAGAGTATTATTAACAGTTTGAGCTTTAACTAGGGCCACTAGTAGATGTTATCATTTGGCTTATTACCTCATGGCTTGAGTTCCCCCATGTCCACTCATTTCATGGACCCAGGTTGCCACTCCAAGAGATCAAACAAGGGTATCAACTTGTTGATTCCAAATACCTCCAGATGCTAGCATAGGTGTTTGTTGGTTTTTGTTTTGTTTTGTTTTGTTTTTGTAAGCATCAACTTTGCCTCACCTTGCTTTGCCCTTGGAATTCCTATAAAGATGTCCAAAGAGCAGTACCCCACACAGGGGTCCCCTTAAATCCCAGTTATCAAAGACCCACGTGACAGACCAAATTGCAAACTCATTATGAATAGTCTAAGAGTCAGTATACACCTAACAAATAGGGCTTTTATTTATATTCAATTCTTCTATCACTGCCAGGAACACAGCTTGAGTTCAACCCACTGAGTCAACTTATTATCTTCTCCCATAAGATTTTTACCATTTGCTAGACACAAGGCAGCTACTTTTCATACTGAGCCATGGCTCTCAGTTCTGGAACTTCTTTCGGTGAATCAGGCTAATTGTCTGAGAGCCTTGAATAATTGGTTAAAATGAAGTACTAAATTCAGCAAAAGCAGCAGGCAAAGCCTGGGCATCTGAGTTCAAGCTAATACAATATAATTTTCTTGCTCTAAACCTCTCTAAGCCTCACTAAAATTCGGTTAAATTTTTCCCTTTTGTAAAAGGTTCCCATTTAGCATTTCCAATTAGTACTGGTCAAAGTGTAATGTATACATTATTCCTTTTTTACAAATTTTACCAGGTAGGGAGAGAAATTTCCATTCAGATATTATTCAATACCAATTATACAACAAATAAGGACAACTCCACCACAGTATATATTTTGCAATCATTCATTCCACATCTTAACCATATTTTAATTTTTATTCCTTTTACAGTAGCATTCTATAGCCCTTAAATTAATTCTGTCACTCTAGAGGCTCATTAGCAAGCGTAGCCAATATTGTACTCCTATATTCAATATATCCTATATTCAATAGACTGAAAAGAGTTCATTCTTTACCCCCAGGCCATTTCACCAAGTCTTGGTGTTCATCTGATCTATCAAAGCTGAGCATGGGGGAAGAGGCAAGTGATAATCTTGAGCTGAATGTTATAAGAAACAAGAGTTCACAAAGAGACAGTTGATTGGAATACCTTCCAGACAATCATTTATGAATTAGGGAATGAAGTTGAACTCTGCATTAATAATATCCTTGGATGTCTTATTGATAGGAAGGGTTCTAAAGAATTGAGAAGTGTGTAATGGCATAACAGAATTTTATCAGAGAAACAGAACTGCTGGGAATGATACAGGATTTATTATAGGGATTTGACCTTACACAGTTGTGGTAGCTAGTTAGTTTATAGATGACTTTTGCTTCTGTATCTGGTGCTGGGCCTGATGTCAGCATGGTAGGCAGTCAGGAAGGAAAAATGGAAATGAAGTAGAAGAGAGCAAGGACAAACTGGACTCAGTCTCTAACTTCAGTGATGTAAGTGACCTGTAGGAGAAGCTAGTACCCTTCATTACAGAGCTAAGCATACACCTGGCCTAAGAATCAGAGTTGGAGAAGCCAAAGGAGGATATTCAGAAGGAGCCAGAATTGCTATGGACCCAGCTGCTGCCTCACACCTACAAAGTGAGCCAGCAAATCACTGATAACATATGTGAGTTGCAATATGCCTAGTGCCCTGGACTGACCTTTCAAGTATAAAAAGAAGGTAATTGGTAAGTTGTATGGTATGTGAATTATATCTCAATAAAGCTCTTTAAAAAATAAGATGGTTGCTCCTTCATTGCTGCCTTCCAAATCTCACACAAAACATCTCTTGTAGCTCAGGCTAACCTGGAACTAAATAGGGAAGGAAATTTCTGGGAATCATAGATCCTGCTTGTTATGGGTTGAATTGTGTCCCCCCAATATATATGTTTAGGTCCTAACTCCTAGTCCCATGAATATGATCCTATTTGCAAATAGGATCTTGATGTTATTAGTTAAGATGAGGCCAAAATGGATTAGGGTAGGCTCTAATCCAATATGATTGGTGTCCTCATAAGAAGAAATTGGACAGAGAGAGAGAAAATACGGCCATGTAATGAGGCAGAGACTGCATTATGCTACAAGCCAAAGAACCCCATGGATTGCTGACAAGCCACCACTAGAACCCTACCGACTTAAGAGGAAATATGGCCCCGGTGACAACTTGATTTTGGACTTCTAGCTTCCAGAACTGAGACAATAAATTTCACTTGGTTTAAGTCACCCAGTTTGTGGTACTTTGTTATGGCAGCTCCAGCAAACTAAGGCACTGAACTAAGTTAACACAGTACAAATCTGCCACAACTATTTTTGTTAATTTATGTAAATTGTTTTAAAATGTAAACTTTAAAACTAGGTGGCTGGGAAGCAGGTGTAGCTCAGTGGTCAAGTGCTTGCTTCCCCTGTACAAGGTCATGGGTTCAATCCCTGGTACCTCCTAAAAATAAAAATAAAAAACTAGGTGGTTAATCCATGATCTAGCTCTAATGAAGGCATTGTGGATGTCAAAGGTTCTACTAATATTACTGTGCTTAAAAAATTATCCGTTTATAGAAGAAATTGTAGGACTAAATAATACAGTAAAGAGTTAACTAGTATAAACAGTTAAATTTGTAAGTAGTTACACTTTTTTTGTCATCAAGAATAATGCAAATGCAGACTACTTTCTAGAAATCTTTCAGAAGTCAAAGCAAACAAAAACCATGACTATTCAAATTCGGGCTATGAGATAGCAAATAATCTGGTAGACATTAAGTAAGAATGATGATAATGAGTTTAAAAATTAAGTGATGCCTGAATTTTTACAGGCATTTATTTTTCAATTGGAGATTAAATCTTTTAAAAATATGGGAAAAGAGAAAGTCTTTTTAAAAAATGGTGCTAGAACAATAGGATATTTACATGCAAAAGAATGAGCTTTGACTTTTCCCTCCCACCATATACAACAATTAACTCAGGGAAGCGGATGTGGCTCAAGTGATTGGGCATCCTTCTACCATATGGGAGGACCTGGGTTCGATCCCTGGGGCCTCCTGGTAAAAAGGCAAGCAGGTGATCCAGGCCCGTGTGGTGAACCACGCAGCAAAATGATGATGTAACAAAAAGAGATGCAGGGGAGAGTCAAGGCAAGACATGCCAGAAACCAGGAACTGAAGTGGTACAAGTGACAGGGTGCCTCTCTCCCACATTGGAGGTCCCTAGGATCAAATCCCAGTCAAGCCTGGAGGAGAAAAATGAGAAGAGAAGGCAAGAAACAGACACAGAAGATCACCCAGCTAATGGACACAGACAGCAAGCAGGGGGGTGGGGGTGGGGGGAAATTAACTCAAAGTGGATCATAGGCCTAAATTAAAGAGCTAAAATAATAAAACTCTTACAAGAAAACATAAGGGCAAAGTTTTATAACCTCAGATTAGGCAATAGTTTCTTAGAAATGACACCAAAAACACAAGTGATAAAAGAAAAAATGTATATATTGGATTTAACAAAATTAAAACTTTTGTGCTTCAATTAACACCACCAGGAAAGTGAAAAGACAACCCACTGAATGGGAGAAAATTTTTTCAAATCACATATTTGATAAGGGACTTGTATTCAGAATCTATAAAGAATTCTTACAACTTAATAATAAAAAGACAATCTAATTTAAAAATGGGCAAAAAATTTGAATAAACATTTGTTCAAAGAAGATGTATAAATGGCCAACAAGCACATCAAAAGATGTTCAATATCATTAGGCATTAGTGAAATGCAAAATCAAAACCATAAGATACCACGTCATACCCACTAAGATGGCTAAATAATAAAAAAGCAGACAATAATAAGTGTTGATGAGAATATGGAGCAATTGGAACCCTCAGACATTGGTGGATGGATTTCAAAGTGGTGCCTCCTCTTTGGAAATCAGTTCGGCAGTTACTCAAAATGTTAAAGTTACCATAAGACACATCAATTCCATTCCTAGGCATATACCCAAGACAACTGAAAACATATGTTCCTCCCAAAACTTGTATACAAACGTTCTTAGCAGTCTTATTTATAATTGCTATAATGGAGAAACAACTCAAATGTCCACTAACTGATGAATGGATAAAATAAAATGTGGTATATCCATGCAATGGGATATTTAGCCATAAAAAGGATGCAGTACTTATTCATGCTACAACATAGATGAACCCTTTAAATGTTATGCTAAGTGAAAGAAACTATTTGCAGAAGGCCACCTATTGTATGATTCCATTTATGTGAAATATTCAGAATAGGAGAATAAAGAGGAATTATTTCAGTGGTTATCGGGCGGTAGAGGAATAGAGAAGAATGGGGAGTGGCTTAATGAAGAATGGCTTAATGATTACAACATTTCATTTGGGTGATGAAAATGCTGAAAGTAGATAGAGGTAATGGTTGCACAAATCTGTGAAGATACTAAAACCCACCAGTTGAATTTATGGTCTGTGAATTATGTCTTAATAAAGCTGTTATTTGAACAAAGTATTAAAAAAGGATCTCTGAGAGGAAACAGCAAATAATTACTTGAAAGGCTAAATTTCATGTTTAGATCTCTTGAAGTTGCTTCATTAAAATCCTTGGGGGATGGATGTGGCTCAAATGGTTGGGCATCCATCTCCCATATGGAGGGAACGGGGTTCGATTCCTGGGACCTCCCATTAAAAAAAAAAAAAAAATCCCTACACTTGTACCATCAAAGAAGATATGTAGATGGGATGTAAATACATGAAAAGATCCTCAACATCATTAGCTATTAGGGAAACACAAATTAATAGCACAATGAGATACTATTCCATACCTATTAAAATACTTAAAATTTAAAATATTGACCATACCAATTGTTGACAAGGGTGTGGAAGAACTAACTCTCATACCCTGTTAGTGGGAAAGTAAAATGTCACAACCACTTTAGAAAACAGTTTGTCAGTTTCATAAAATTTGAAACAAAACTTCCATATGACACTTCTAGGTATTTACCCAAGAGACATGAAAGCATATATACAAATACTTTTATACAAATGTTCTTAGCAGCTTTATTTGTACTAGCCAAACTGGAAACTGCCAAAATGTCCATTAACAAGTTAATGAAAAAACAAATTGTGGTATAATCACACAATGGAATACTATATAGCACTAAAAAAGAATGAACTTTTGATGCATGAAACCAATTGAATGAATTTAAAAAAAATTATACTGTGTGAAAGAAGCTAGACACAAAAGAGCACATATTGTATATGAATCCACTTATATGAAAGTCTAGAAAGTACAAAATCATCTATAGTTACAGAAAGCAGATCAGTGGTTGCCTGGGGAGGTAGGGCTGGGAAGAAAGAGGGAGGGATTACAAAGGGAACCCTTGGGTATTGTGATGGTTAGGATCATGTGTCAACTTGGCCATTAAATTGTGCCCTTGTTTGGTCAAACACTGGCTGCTTGTTAGGCTATTTCGTGGACCTAAATCATCAGTAAGGTGACTGTATCTATGGCTGGTTAACTCTATAGTCAACTGAGGAGATGGCCTTGTCAATGAGAGATGTCTTATCCAATTCATTGAAGGCCTTAAAAGGAGAAGTGATAATTTCAGCAGTCAGAAGAGAGAATTTTCATCTCTACTTCAGCCAGCCAGTTTCTCCTACGGAATTCATCAAAAACCTTCACTGGAGTTCACAGCTTGCAGCCTGTTCTATGAAATTTGAACTTGTGCATCCCCACAGTCAGATGAGACATTTTTATAAAATCTCATATTATTTACAGGTATCTCTTCTTGGTTCTGTTTCTATAGAGAACCCTGACTAATATAGGTGTGCCGGATATATTTGCTATTTTGTTTGTGATGAAGGTTTCATGCATATATATAACTGTACTCTTTAAACATGTGCAACTTACTGTAAGTCAATTTTACCTCACTAAAACTTAAAAAAAAAAAAAAAATCCTTGGTCTTTTGCAAGAGTTAGGGAAACTACTTCGTGAAAAATTAGTACAGTTTTAGTAAGCCTTACTTCATACAACAGATTTATTTTCTGAAAACTTGTAATAAGCTAAATATGGGTTATCAAAGTAACATTTTTAAAGCATCAAGGAAGCTCTTTATGCAGAGAAAAAAATTTTCAAATAAAACTTTCTCCACTTTTAATTTTGATGTTATAGAAAAGGAATCATAAAATATGTAAACTTTTGAGATTGTGTTCCTTCCTTTAACTTAATACATTTGAGAATCACCCATGTTGTTGTATCAACAGTTCATTCCTCTTTGTTGCTGGGTAGTATTCCATTGTGTAGATGAACCACAGTTGTTTTTTTTTCCATTTACCTGTTAAAGGGCATTTGAATTGTTTCCATTTTGGGGTAATTATGCATAATAATGCACATATTGAGATAATGCTTTTGCAAATTCAATTCTTTTGAGATATAAAAATCATGATTTCCTTTAATACTTTTGTAAACATTTAGTCTTTAGCATATCAGTTTTTCTTCAAGTGGGCACCTTTGTGTGAATTACGTTCTGAATGTCAAATAAATATCTACTTCATATGGCAAGGACATTATTGCCACTGTTTTGACATTGAAAGTTTAACAATTGCTGGGGTGTAGTGGTGGTGGTGCTGATTGTAGCATTTGTTAATTTCTGTGGTGTATATACACCCACCATGGCCAATTTCAAACTACCAATGTGATATCGCTGAACTTAAGGTTGGGAAGAGATGCGCATGCTCGGCTCTCATAAACTAGTATGAGCTGTATCTTAGTTTGCCAAAGGGCTGCTGATGCAAAGTACCAGAAATAGGTTAGCTTTTATAAGAGGAATTTTATTTGGGGTAAAAGCTTACAGTTCTGAGGCCATGAAATGTCCAAATCAAGGCATCAGCTTTCTCACCAAAGTCAGCTACTGGTGATCCTGGAGTCCTGCCATGTGCAAAGCAAGATGGCAGCTGATCTCTCCTGAGGTCCCTGCCTTCTCCTCCAAAACCTGTCTTCCAGAGCTCAGCAGTGGGCAACCAGGTATAGGTCTTGTCTCTTTCCCAGGCCTCTTCTCTCAGTCTTAGCTGATCTGCTTTCCTTCCAAGTTCAGCTGTGGGTTATCAGGCATATGGCTCATCTCTTCAGTCTTGAGCTGCTCTGTGGGCCCAGCCTCTTGGGGGCTTTGTGCTTAAGCTTTGGCCCTAGCAACACTTGAGTCCTCTATCTCACGTGGCCAGGTCAAAATGGCAGTTTCCTTTCTCTGTGTGTCTCCTTTTATATAAAGCTCCAGTAAGAGGGTAGAGACTCAACCTGAGTCACACCTCACTGATGCAGTCCAATCAAAAGGGCCTCACACTGACAGGAATGGATTCGTTAAAGAACATAATCTTTTTCTTTTTCGGATTCATAAATGAACTTCAAACTGTCACAAAGTGGTTCCAACACACCACTATTATTTGCAATGTAATTTTAATAGGTACATGGAAAGAATAATGGATTAGAATCAGAAATACCATGTTGCAACATGTACCTTCTGAAAGACTGTTGGGATCTTCTTGAACATGTGATTTTAGTTATTGTTCTTAGTCATAACGAGATACATTGGAACCTTACTTATTAGGATAACCACAGAAGAGTGAAAAGCAGGATTTAAAATAAATTTTAAAATGCCATGTATTGAGAAGCGGATGTGGCTCAAGCAGTTGGGCGCCTGCCTACCACATGAGAGGTCCCAGGTTCGGTTCCCAGTGCCTCCTAAAGACAAGCAAGACAACGAGCTGACATGACAGGCTGGCACAGCAAGATGACACAATGAGATGGTGCAACGAGGAGATACAACAAGCAGGGAGCAGAAGTAGCTCAAGCCATGGTGCCTCCCTCCTACATGGGAGGTCCCAGGTTCAGTTCCTGGTGCCTCCTAAAAAGAAGATGAGCACACAATGAACAGACACAGAGAGCAGACAGCGAGTGCAAACAACAGGGGAGGGGGGAAGGGGAAGGAAATTAAAAAAAAAAAAAAAAAAGCCATGCATTGGTGTATTGAAAGGAAAACTAACAATAAACATACTTTTTGGGAAATATAAGTTATGCATCAATTTTTATTATGGAAGAATCATATGGAAATGAACAAATGTAAAAGTAGAGAGAAAAGTATAATAAATAATAATAAGGACTCAGTTTTAAAAATTATCAATATGTGGTAAAACTTCTTTCATCTATATCCCCATTCTCCTCCCCCTGATTATTTGAAGCAAACTCCAGATATCCTATTATTTTATTATGTGTCTCTAAAAGAAAAGAACTCTATTTTTATATCACCACAATAGCATTAACATGCAGAAAAATTAAAAGAACTTCCTTAATATCAAATATCCAGTTAGTGTTTATATTTTCCTGATTTTCACAAGTTTTGACAATTTAAAAAATTAGGGATCAAATTAAGTTGATTCTTTCCATTTAATATTTTCAGAATAATGAGTTGCTTCCCTAGCATCTTCCAGAGGCAACCGCAGAAGTTTTTAAAATTTATTTTTAGTATTACAAGGAACACATGGATTTTGATAGATTTGATAGATTGCAATCCGAAAGTTATTTTTCTTTTTAAAACAATTTCTATAACTTTAAAAACTTTTTTGCTTACAGCGGCCATTGTTCAACAAACTTTATGGCTCATGGAAAGTATGAGGAGACCTTCATGTTCTAAAGTCAGTTTAGCATAGGACAACAATGGAATTTGGAAGAGAACTCAATTCAACTTTTGCAACTGAGGAAGCACTTGGAAGCAAAGTTTAACTCAAGTTATAGCTACATCAGCATCAGGTAATGTGCATGTTTTATGGCTTCACATCATCCTGGTAATTCTACTGGGCATTGTAACAAGTTGGTTAAACAAACACAATGGGAGCCACACCAAATTATCTACTTAAGGTCAGAACATGCCTCCCCTCCCTTTTTAGAGAAGATGTGGGTTTACAGAACAATTATGCATAAAATACAGGATTCCTATATGCTACCCTAATATTAACCCTTTCACTGGTATAGTACATTTGTTAAAATTGGTGAAAGCACATTTTTATAATTGTACCATTAACATTAGTCCTTGGTTTAACTTCAGGTTCACTATTTGTGTTGTGTGGTTCCATGGATTGTTTTTTAAATTATTATTCTAGTAGCATATATACAGCTACTAAAAATTTCCCCTTTTAACCACGTTCAAATATATAATTCAGCACTGTTAAATACGTTCAAAATTTTGTGCTACCACAATTACCATCCATTACTAAAACTTTTTCATTGACTCAAATAGAAACTCTATATTTTAAGCCTTAACATCCTATTTTGCTTTCGATACTCAAATTGATAGATCTTAGGTCTGTAGGAGCCTAAGCTGGATCCTAAATTCTTTTGAATAATTTTGTAAGCTTTGATAATATGGTATAACAAGGTGTTTCAGGCTCATCTTTCAGGCTCAGGCTTGCAAAGAACCTTAGTTCCTTTTAGTGGGAAATGATATTAAGAGACTATAATCTGGGTCTTTGGAGTGCTAGTCACTGACTTGATTATAGTTTCTAAGCCTTTTACAATCATCCACAGATTTTAAATGTGTACTGGAGGGAAAATTTGAGCAATGAGATTCGGTCTGATTAGAAGTAGAAATTAAAGACTTGGCTACAAGTGGCAAAAATTAAAAATTGTTACTTTTCAACTATGTGTGATCATTCTGTTCCTGTAAAGGATGCATGAGATCTAAAAGAAAATCACAATTAATTCCTTGGATTTATCTAGATTTTTAAAATGAATTAGAAATTATGAAATTATTTATGACCATTTTAATATTTTAAGCCACTTACAATAAACTTCATCATTAAAATTTCTCTATTAAAACATTTTGAAGGTATTATCAAAACAAGTAGTCCTACTGTTAAGCCCCAGGCCTCTTCTTAGTCTTATACTAGCTAGCTACGCTTTCCTTTTCTTTCTTTTTACATTCTCCAGAGATTTATTCTGCTTCAATTTCCTCTTTTAAGGCATTCCCCAAAGTCTTGAATGGGAAGGGGCATGAGAGAGTTTTTGGAGATGTTATATCTTAATCTGGGTGGGTGTTTACATGGTGTATACACATGTAAAAATTTGAGTTGTAAACTTAAGATTAGTGTATTTTGCCTGTTATACTTCAATAAAAAGTAAAAAATAAAAGACCTTCCCGGGGGCGGATGTGGCTCAAATGGTTGGGCGTCCATCTGCCATATGGGAGGGACCTGGATTCGATCCCCCGGACCTCCCGGTAAAAAAAAAAAAAAAAAAAAAAAAAAGACATTCCTGTCCCCTCCTCCCCCCCCACCCCCACCCCGCTAGCTGTTGAGGTACAATTTAATGAAGCTTTGGCTATGGAGTGGGAACAGCTCCCTATCTTGCTGCTTTATGATATGGGATTTAATATTAGTTGTTATAAAAAACAAAAAACAGATGGGTGATACCAAAAATGGCAAACACAGAGATATTAGAAAAGTTCAAAAAATTTTTCAATCTTTAAAAATTTGTCTGCTATCATAAAGTAGGCCTTTGGAATCAAAGATTTAGCAACTATGGCTTTGACAACAGTGGAAAAACATCAGAGGCCCAATTCAATAATTTGTAAATAAAAAACAAGTATTTACCATGGATGAATGGATAAACAAAATGTGGTGTGTGTATATATATACACACACAAAGGAATATTATGCTGTTGTAAGAAGAAATTAAATTGGGACACATATGACAACATGGATGAACCTTGAGGACATTATGCTGAGTGAAACACGCCAGACACAAAAGGACAAATATTGTATGGACTCACTAATATGAACTAAATATGAAGAATAAACACACGGAGTTAAAATCTAGAGTATAGGTTACTAGGAAATAGAATGAGGGATAAGATGGCATACTCATGCTTAATGTATGTAGAATTTTTAATTAGCTTGACTGTATAAGTATAGAAATGGATAAAGATAATGGCAACACATTATAGTAAGTAGAACTAACATGGCTGGTTTATAAATGTGATTGTGACTGAAAGGGGTAGTCTAGGGATATAAATGTCAACTGAAAGAAAGCTAGGGAATAATCTAGGGACTGAATAACATAGTGAACCTGGTAGTGAATGAGGACTGTGGTTAACAGTAGAAATATAAGAATGTTCTTCAGTGAACTATAGCAAATGTACATAACTATTACAAGGTGGTAAGAATATGGTGATGCATGGAAAAATACAATTAATTTAACGTAAAGACTATAGTTAACAGCCATATTATAATATTCTTGCATCAATGTCAAAGAAGGTACTATATCAATGCTGAGGGTCAATAATAGGTATGGTATTTTTTCTTTTGGACTAAGGAAAACATCCAAAATATTTCCTGAGGTGATGATTGCACTACTTTGTGATGAAAGTGAAAGCCACTGAGCATACACTTTGGATGGCTGGACAAGGCATGGGACTATGTAACACAGTGAACCATGTGTTAGATGATGGACTGTGTTAACAGTAAAAACATGAGAGCATTCTCTCATGAAATATAACACATGTAAAATACTAATATGTGGTATTAATAATAGGGGGTGTATGGAAAAATATACCAAATGTAAGCTATGGACAATAGTAGTAATATTTTGACAATGTTCTTTCATAATCTGTAAAAAATGTTCCACAAAAATGCAAGATGTTGGTGGAGGGGTATGGGTATTCTGCACATTATGCATGGATGTTTTGTAAGCTAACAACTTCACTAATAAAAAATATATATTATAAAAAATCAAGGGAAGTGGATGTGGCTCAGGCAACTGGGCTCCCGCCTACCACAACGGAGGCCGCAGTTCGGATCCCAGTGCCTCCTAAAGAAGACAACAAGCTGGCGCGATGGGCAGGAGTGGCAAGCTGACACAACAAGAGACACAAGAAGAAAAGAATATAATGGAAGACACAACAAAGCAGGGAGTGGAGGTGGCTCAAGTGATTAGATACCTCCCTCCTACACCGGAGGTCCTGGGTTTAGCTCCCAGTGTCTCCTAAAGAAAGCAAGGAAGACAGACACAGCAAGTGAAAAACAACAAGGGGGTGGGGAGAAATAAATAAATCTTAAAAAAAAAAAATCAATTGGTCTTAGACATCAGGGTTTATTTCTAAACTCAGTTTGATTCCATTGATCAAGATGTCTGTCTTTGTACCAGTATCACGCCATTTTGATTACTGTAGCTTTGTAATAAGTTTTAAAATAGGAAAGTGCAAGTCTTCCAACTTTGTTCTTTATCAAGTTGTTTTTGGCTATTTGTGGTCCATTAACCTTCCACTTATTTGTTGATTGGCTTTACCATTTCTGCAAAGAAGGTTGTTGGAATTTTGATTGGGATTGCATTGAAAATATGAACTACTTTGGGTAAAATTAACTTCTTAACAACATCTAGTTTTCCAACTCATGAACACGGAATGAACTTCCATTTATTTAGTGCTTATTTGATTTCTTTTAGCCATGTTTTATAGTTTTCCATACAAAAGTCTTTATGTCTTCGGTTAAATTTATTCCTAGTTGATTCTTTTAGTTGCTGTTGTAAATGGAATTATTTTCTTGACTTCCTTTTCAGACTGTTCATTACTAGTGTACAGATGCATGATTTTTGCATGTTGATCTTACATCCTGCTACTTTGTTGAATTCGTTTATTAGCTCTAGTATCTTTGTTGTAGATTTTTTGGGACTTTCTGTATATAGGATCATGTCATCTGCACATAGGAAAAGTTTCATTTCTTCCTTTCCAGTTTTGATGTCTTTTATTTCTTTTTCTTGCCTAATTACTCTGGCTAAAACTTCCAATACAATGTCAATAACAGTACTAATGGTGGGCATTCTTGTCTTGTTCCTGATCTTAGAGAGAAATCTTTCACTATAGAGTATATTAGCTGTGGTTTTTCACAAATGCTCTTTATCATGCTGAGGAAGTTTCCTTCTATTTCTAGTTTTCTAAGTGTTTTTTTTTTTTAAAGATCTATTTACTTTATCCATTTTAACCCCCCCCCTTCCCCATTTGCTGTTTTGTGTCCATTCGCTGGGCAATTCTGTGTCTGTTTCCTGCCATCTCTTCTAATCCTTCTCCTCCAGTCTTCACCAGGATTCGATCTGGAGACCTCTGATGTAGGAGAGAGGTGTTCTGCCACCTACGCCACCTCGGTTCCTGGTTTCAGAGCTTTCGGAGCATCTCGTCTTGTCTCTTTCCTGTTACATCATCATCTTGCTGCATGGCTCCCAGGGCCCGGCGGCTCACCGGCACATAGAGCCCGGCAGCCCATGCGCCTTCTATATATATTTTTTTACCGGGAGGTCCCAGGGATCAAACCCGGGTCCCTCATATGGCAGATGGACACCCAACCATTTGAGCCACATCTGCCCCCGTTTTTTTTTTTTTTAATAAAATTTTCTTGAAGTATATCATTCATATATGAACATAATAAATGTATATTAAAATTTGTGGGTTTACAGAAGAAACATGCATATCATCACACAAGGCTCCCATACATCTCCCCACCACCCATAGCTTGCATTGTTGTGAAACTTGATACAAACTATGAAAGAGCATCATCAAAATGTTACTACCAACTATAGCTCATATCTTACATTTGATGTATTTTTCCCTCAACCCACCCAATTATCATCACCCTATTTAGTATTATATATTTGTTATAGTTTAGGAGAAAATGATCTCATATTTGTCCTGGTAACCACAGTCCATCATCCACCATTGGATGTCCTGTGTTATACAGTATCATGCCTTGTACAATCCATTGAGTGTACACTCAGTGGCTCTCCTTTTCATCACAAAGTTGTGCTGTAAACCCCTCGGTCAATTTTAGAATGTTTTTATTACTCCAAAAGGAAAAATCCCATACCCCCTGTTTTCGTCAGCCAAAGGGGTGCTGATGCAAAGTACCAGGAATCTGTTGGTTTTTATAAAGGGTATTTATTTGGATAAAAGTTTACAGTTACTAGGTCCTAAAGAGTCTAACTCAAGGCTGCTTTTTCAAAAAAATCAGCTGCCACATGTTGAAACAAGATGGTGGGAGATCTCTGCCTGGTCTCTCCTTACTTCTTTCTCTTAAGGCTCCATGGGCCCAGATTCTTCTGATCTCAGATGTAGGATGGCATAGGGCTCATCTCTCAGGGCTTCTATCAGTCTGGCATAGGGCCAGTTTCTCTCCAGGCCTTACCAGCTGCTCAGCTGCTCTGTTCTCTTCAGCTGCAAAGTATCAGGCAAATGGCTCATTTCTCCCCAGGGTCCCAGGATCAAACATGACAGAGCTATCTTCTCTTCCATGCTTCTTCCTGAGTGAGTGTCCATTTATATAGGCCAAAGGGGCAGGGACTCAACTCAAGCTACACCTTACTGACATAGTCCAATCAGAAGCCCTAAATTGATTTTATCAAGTAAATTTAATCAGAGGCTGCCCTTTGATCTAATACAATCAAAGGGCATCACACCCAGAGGAACAGACCAGTTTACAAACATAATCCTTCTCTTTTAGGGGATTCATAAATAATATCAAATGGCCCTACCCCCTTATACTCCCCTATTGTCCCTTAGTACTGAAAAATATCTTCTTACCATTGCTTCAAAATATTACAATATTACTGTTAACTATCATCCATAAGTTACATTAGTTGTAATATCCCCAAGTATCACCAAGAGCATTTTTTTTAAGAGCATTCTTATATTTACAGTATTAACCACACTCTTCATCCACCACCAAAATCACTGTTACACATTCCTTAGATTATCCTCTAGTTTCCTTTCCATTGACATTTACTTCCAGACTACCCCTTTCAGCACAATCACATTTATAAATCAACAGTAATAGTTATACTCATTATAATGTGTTACTCTCAACTCTATACATTTCCACACTTTTACAGTTAACCTTATGAATAATGCTACATACATTAAGCATCATCTCTCATTCTCAACCCACCTTCTATTTCCTAGTAACCTATTGTGGCAGTTTGATATAGTTATGAATTCCAAAAATAGATATGGATTGTGCATGTAAACTGATCTATTCCTCTGGGCATGATTAAATTATGATTAGGGCTTTGATTGGGCCACATCAGTAGGGTGTTGAGCCCCGCCTCTTAGTGGGTAAGGTCTCAAAGATAAAAGACATGGCAAAGGACAGAGTTGGAGTTCTGATGCAGAGTTTTAATGCTGGAGCCCAGGGAAGCAAGCACACAGAGGAGCTTGGTCCTGAGGAAGGAGAGAAGGCCCCCAGGAAAAGAGACAAGTCATTTGCCTGATAGTCTACAGCTGGTCTTGTGGGGTGAACAAGCAGCTGACCTGGAGAATCAAGCCCCGGAAAGAGAGGAACCCAGGAAGCCGGAACCCTCACAGAGTTTGGTGAGGGAAGTAACTTATGCTTTATGGCCTGGTAACTGTAAGCATCTACCCCAAATAAATAGCCTTTATAGAAGCCAACAGATTTCTGGTATTTTGCATCAGAATCCGTTTGGCTGACTAATACTCCTATACTCTAGAATTTACCTCCATGAGTTTACTTATCATATTTAGTTCATATTAGTGAGACCATACAATTTTTGTCCCTTTGTGTCTGGCTTATTTCACTCACCATAATATCCTCTAGGTTCATTCATGTTGGCATATGTGACCAGATTTCATTTCTTCTTACAGTTGAATAGTATTGCATTGTGTATATATACCACATTTTGTTTAATCATTCACCAGTTAAAAGACACTTGGGCTGGTTCTATATTTTAGTAATTGTGAATAATGCTGCTATGAATATCGGTGTGCAAATGTCAGTTTGTGTCTTTGCTTTTAGTTCTAGTAATGGGATTGCTGGATCATACAGCAGTTCTATATTCAGCTTCTTGAGGTACTAGTAAACTGTCTTAAACAGAGGCTGTAGCATTCTACATTCCTACCGACAGTGAAGGAGTGTTCCTCTTTCTCCACATCCTTTCCAGAACTTGTAGTGTTTTTTTGTTGTTTGTTTTTAATAATGGCCATTCTATAAGGTGTGAAATGGTATCTCATTATAGTTTCATGTGCTTTTTTGGCCATTTGTATTTTCTCTTTGGAAAAATGTCTATTCAAGTCTTTTGCCCATTTATTAAATTGGGTTGCTTGTCCTATTATCAGTGAGTTGTATGATCGCTTTATATAACATGGATATCAAACCCTTATCAGTTATGTGGTTTCCAAATATTTTCTCCCATTGTGTAGGCTGCCTATTTACTTTCTTGACAAAGTCTTTTGAAGAACAAAAGTGTTTTTATCAAGAAGGTCAGAATTTTTCAAATGTCTTTTCTACATCAAATGAAGTGATCATGTTTTTATCCTTTGGTTCTGTTAATGTGGTATATTACAACAATTGATTTTCTTGTGTTGAACCACCCTTGCATATCTGGGATAAATTCCACTTGATCATGGTGCAGAATTCTTTTAATGAGCAATTGGATTCAATTTCCTAGTATTTTGTTGAGGATCTTTGCATCTATAGTAATAAGGTATACTGCTCTGTAATTTTCTTTTCCTGTGGTGTCTTTATCTGGCTTTTCTTTAGGGTGACGTTGGCCTCATAGTTAGGAATTTTTAGGAATTTGGAGTTAGGAATTTTTTCAGAGATTGAGTTGGATTGGTGTTAATTTGTTAATTCTTGGAATGTTTGGTAAAATTCACCAGTGAAACTATCTGGTCCTGGGCTTTTCTTTGCAAAGTGTTTTTTGTGGTTTTTAAAAAACTTTTTAGAGAACCTGTAGGTTTAGAGAAAAATCATGCATAAAACTCAGAGTTCCCATATACCACCTTATTATTAACTTGCACTAGTGTGATGCATTTATTACAATTCATTAAAGAACATTTATCCATTTTTTCTAGGTTATCTAATTTGTTGGCTTACAGTTTTTCATAGAATTTTTTTATAATACTTTTTATTTCTGTGGGGTCAGTTGTAATGTCACCCCTTTCACTTCTGATTTTAGTTACTCATGTCCTCTTTTTTTCTGTCAGTCTAGCTAATGGTTTGTTAATTTTATTGATCTTTTCAAAGAACCAACTTTTTGTTTTGTTTTGTTTTGTTTGTTGTTGTTGTTGTTTGTTTTAAACTTTTGGTTTTGTTGATTTTTTTTGTTGCATTTTTTATTGCATTTATCTCTATCCTAATCTTTGTTATAGCCTTCCTTCTGCTTGCTTTGAGTTTAGTTTGTTCTTCATTTCTTAGCTCTCCAGTTGTGAGGTAAAGTCCGATTTGAAATCTTTCTTCTTTTTATAATGTAAGTATTTAGTGCTATAAATTTCCCTCTCAGCATTGCCTTTGCTGAATACCTTAAGTTTTTGGTATGTTTTGTTTTCCTTTTCATTCATCTCAAAATCTTTCCTAACTTCCCTCATGAGTTCTCCTTTGACCCATTGGTTGTTTAATAGGGCATTAATTTCCATATATTTGTGAATTTTTCAGTTTCCCCACTGCTATTGAATACCAGCTTCATTACATTGGGGCTAGTAAATACAAATTGCATGATTTCAATATTTTTGAATTTGAGACTTTTCTTGGGACCTAACATATGGTCTATCCTAAAGAATGATCCATGTGTACTTGGGAAGAAAGAGTTTTCTGTTTTTGTTGGGTGCAGCAATCTATATATGTCTATTAGGTTTAGTTGTTTAGTGTTATCACTCAAGTCTTTATTTCCTTTTTGATCTTCTGACTAGATGGTCTATCCATTATTGAGAGTGGTACGTTAAATTCTCCTACCATTAACGTAGAACTATTAGTTTCTCCCTTCAAATCTGTATTTACTTCATATACTTTGGGGCTCTGCTTTTAGGTTTATATATTTATGATAGTTACATCTTCTTGTTAAATTGTCCTCTTTACCAGTATACAATGACCATCTTTGTCCTTCATAATTTTTGACTTGGCATCTATTTTATCTAACATTAGCATAGCCACCTCAGTTTTCTTTCGGTTACTACTTACATGGTATATTTTTCCATCCATTCACCCTCAACCTGCTTGTATATTTGAATTTAAGGTGAGTCCCTTGCAGACAGCATATAGTTGGGTCATGCTTTTTTATCCATTCTGCCAATCTCTGCCTTTTGACTGAGATGTTTAATCAATTTACATTTAAAGTAACCAGTGATAATGCAGGTTACTTTTGCCATTTTGCTATTTTGTGTTTGTAATTCTTACACCTTTTTTGTCCCTCAATTCTTCCATTAATACCTATCTGCATATTCATTTGGCTTTTTGTATTGTACATTTTTAGTTCCTTCTCATTTTTTTTTCTGAATATATTTATCATGCATTTTCTTTGTGGTTACCCTGAGGCTAAAATTTCATATCCTAAAATCTACAACATTTGATTTGATACCTACCTAACTTCAATAGTGTAAACATACTTGTTCCTCAAGCCTCTCATTCCCTGCCTTAGTGCTTTGCTTTCAATAAATTCTATCTTTATACATTGGATGTCAAAGACCACAGATTTATAATTTTTTATACAATTCTATTTTACAACCTGTAAGAAGTGAAAAATAGTTACATACCAAAAATCCCAATACTATTGGCATTTCTAATTACACACGATTGCCTTTACTGAAGATATTTATTTCTTTATACTACTTCAATCCATTGTGTAATGTCCTCTCCTCTCAGTCCGAGGAATTCCCTTTAGCAATGCTTGTAGGGCAGGTCTAGTGGTGATGAATACCCTCAGTTTTTTGTTTATCTGCAAATGTCTTAATCTCTCCTTTATTTTGAAAGAATCTTGCCAGATATAAAATTCATTTCTGGTAATTTTTTTCTTTCTGCACTTTAAATATTTCATGTCCATTGCCCTCTTGCCTCCATGGTTTCTGATGAAAAATCAGTATTTAATCTTATTGGGACTCCTCTGTACATACACACCGCTATTGTCTTATAACTTTCAGAACTCTCTCCATGCCCTTGGCATTTGACAGTTTGACTGCTATGTGTCTGAGGATGGTTCCTTAGAGTTTATCTTGTTAAGGTTCTGTTGGGCTTCTTGAATGTGCATATTCATGTTTTTGTTATATTTAAGAAGTTTTCTGCCATTATTTCTTTGACTGTTTCTTCTGCCCCCTTCTCTCTTCTCCTTCTGGGACTCATATATTATGCATATTGGTATGCTTGACTGTTTCCCACATTTCTTAGGCTCTGTTCACTTTTTTTTTTTTTTCAGGCAAGCGAGTAAAGAGTTTCTTAAGAAACAAGAGAGAGATAATTACACCTGCATCAATCAGGGAGATTACATCATCAATGGGTGATGCTTTTATCCAATCAGTTGAATGCCTTAAAAGGGGAAGTGATTTCAACATTCTGAGAGAATTTCCCAGCTCATCGTTAGACAGGCAACTTCTCCTAGAAACTCATCAAGGACCTTTCATCGGAGCCCCTGGTTTGCAGCCTGCCTGCAGAACCTGGACTTGTGCATCCCCACGGTCGTGTGAGAGACTCTTTTAAAATCTCATATTATTAACAGATATCTCCTATTGATTCTGTTTCCCGAGAGAACCCTGACTAATACAGTGGCCCCAAAAAGAGAGCCAGCCATGACATACTGGACCATGGGAGTGAGAAAGACCAGGTGCTTCTAGAGGCTACATCCTCCCAACATTGATGGGCTTGATCTTGTAGGTTTCAAATGCTTTCTAGGACTGTTCCGGAGTGAAACAGCATCTTTCCTTGAGGAATAGGCAGGTTCCTTCCTGTGCTGCTGTTAGCATGTTTAGGGCTCTGTGATTTTGCAGCACCATGGCAGCAAGGGAGTCTATTTGTTGTCTGAGGGCTTCTAAGGAGCGACTAGTTTCTTCTGTGCTCTTGCTTAACTCTAGGGAGAGATTGTGGTAGACCTGCTGCATTTGGTATAACTGCCAACCCTATTTCCCACAGTGGTGGTTATGCCTAAGGCAGATAAGGAGAGGGATGAGGAGAGGCACTGCCCTAGACATAGACTCACAATATAGGACAACAAGACAAGCATATGGCAAGCAAAACAAAGACAGTACCTAAGACAGCCATTCTTTTATCTTATAGGCACGTTCATTAATTACTTAGAAAATGAAATTAAGTTTGCTAAGACTTTTAACATGTTTAATATCCCTCTGCATATGATCTAGAAGGTATATAGGTTACAGTACTTAATACTAATCAATGCACAAATTCCTCTTTGAGCTGCAGTTAATATATCTATGCTCCAGGTTTGCAATACCATACATGTTATTTCTCCATGGGAGCAGGCCATAATGCCAATTGTGTTCTACTCACATTACTTTGGTAATTATTGCTCAACTTGGTATATCCTTCACACAGCCAGCATGCTGTAGCACCACCATTGGTCCTGGAGAGAGGCCCCAGTGTTTCACCAGCCTGATGCATATCGCCCTCCAACACTATGAAACAGAGGCAATGCCCATTGTAAATCTAGTGCTTATGGAGCCATCACTGGCTGCTGTAGGAGTCTGAAATAGCAATGTACTTTCCATCTACTTTAGGAGCATGACCAGAGATGTGGTAGATACTTTTATGGTTTTAGGGGTCATAGTGACCAACCTAGCCAGTAACTCAAATGGAGAGGCACCATGCAGGGTATTGGGGGCCTTGGTTTGAATGCATGAGAGGTTGACATTACTGAAGTCTATCCCTTTCAATTTTTATATAATTTCTAAATATTTCCAATGCAGTTTATAATATATTAAATGAACTTAACTATTTTCAGTACTTTACTTTTTATTTTTACACCTTTACCATGATGACATTAATTAAAAGGTATTTTACTTTAGCAGTACAGGAAAGAACTACTTTCTCCATTATTTTCTGAAAATCTAAGATTCCCAATGGAATCAAGATTATCTTGCCCTACCACCACCTTATCACGCAGATTGAAGTAGCCTCTGACAGGTTTCTCAGTTATGAAGTTACTTTTTGTTATTTTCAATTCAGGTTTCTATTTAATAATGGTTTCCTGGAATTAGCCATTTAAATATTTCAGTTTAGAAAGTGCTTTTGCAAACCTCCTATAACCAACCATAACCATAAAGACTACTTTACCTTTAAATAAGTTTATTAAATTACAGTTAGAAGGGAAGTGGGTGTAGCTCAAGTGATTGGGCTCCCTTCTACCATATGGAAGGTCCTGGGTTTGATTCCCAGGGTCTTCTGATGAAGGCAGCCTGTGCAGAAAGCTGGCCCACGCGGAGAGCTGATACAAGATGACGCAGCAAAAAGAGACACAGAGGGAAAAGACAATGAGACACACAACAAACCAGGGAGCTGAGGTAGCTCAAGTGATTGAGTGCCTCTCTCTCACATTGGAAGGAATTAGCCATTTAAATATTTCAGTTTAGAAAATGCTTTTGCAAACCTCCTATAACCAACCATAACCACATAGACTAGCTAGTCTTTAGAATCACCTTCACACAAAGCAACCAGTGTCCGCCCAAAGCAGAAACCTTGTGTGGAACCTCAAGCTTCATTCTTTGAGGGAAATTCCCAGGCAGGTGGTCCCGAGGTAGCAGGGTGCCTTTAACAGCAGTAGCTATAAGGTGAGCCTGTTTCTGGGTACTTTGCCTGCCCCTCCTTACCTGTTTCTCCTCGGTGGCATGGTCTTGATTGTTCAAAACTATGAAGGCTGTTTCTAAAAGGGAGTTCATGGAAGTTTAAGGTCACAGGAAACGTTTTGCAGCCTCTCCTCTGCCCTGATTCTGAGTAATTCTAAGCTTATTATAATTGACTGGTTTGGTAGTGCACTTCCTCATCCCCTTGACATGTGACCATATGGTCTCTGGGTCTCAAATCTGCCTGTCCCTTCCTTCCCTCTTACACAGGAGATTTAATTGTAATTCAGAGTCCCATTCAGAGGATAAACACGTTCATCAGTCTTAGTGGTGTCCCACTCCTAGACCTGACTGAATGGAAATTGCTCGCCACACCAGCATCTCAGGGGTCAGGAGCCCTACTTGGTGGATGTCCCAAGGAAATTAAGAGGTCTTGGGAGATGTCTAAGTCTGGTTCCTAGACCAAAGCTACCAAGGAAAGGGGTTGGCTAGGGACCCTTCTGGCCCACTGATGCAGAGGTCTTAAGAAGTGGCCGTAAGAGAGAACTCACTTTATGGCAGCTGCCAAGGACCAAGTTTTGCAGTTAAACCAGACATTAAGAGGCCAGAGACTGTTTTGAGGCTTGCAGGCAAACAGCCTTGGGGTACCCTAAGATAATGGATTAACAAGACTCTCATGGCCTTCAGGGGACTGAAGAAGAAAAAAACCTCCAGGTACTACCAAGGGTGGGAGTCTCGGGGGCCTCACTAATAAGACAAAAGAGGGCACAGACAGGCTCTGATTAAAAGCCTAGACTCATCAGTGTTGAGGTCGGGAGTGTTACTTGCTTCCTTATTTCCCTGAGCATATTTAGGATCATTTTTTAAAAGTCTTTGGCCAGTATGTACAAAGTCTGGTCTTCTCTGTTGATGGTTTCTGAATTTTTATCTTGTTCTTTTAGATGAATCATCATTTCCTGTTTGTCTTTTAATCTTTTGCTGCACACTGTACATTTTCATATTTTTTCTGTGTTAATTCAGGACTTTAGTCCCTGAACTGTGTTTTCCTTAGGTTTTGTCCAGCTAGTGATATGACAGATGTTTCCTTAAGTGCCAAGGGTTAATAAAAACAAACCAATGCAACTAACACCTTTCACAGTCTTTGCAAATTGGCTCCTAGGAAGCTGGAACTTTCCTTCAGCATTTATCCTTCCTATCAAGAGTAGAGCAAGACAAATGTGAAGTGCTTGGTCATCTGTCTTTTATAAGCCTGCATCTTGTCCTTAGTTTATGCTTGGCCTTAGAAATTTCATTTACAAGAATTTGAGTGCCCTCTTTACTCCCTATGAAATAGACTTTCTCCCTGTCCCATGTGGCTCTACTGTATGACTTAAAACAGGTAATTCTTTGCCCCAGGCCACTTTGACTTCTTTCTTACACTGCTTTAGGTATCCACAAGCTGCTTCTACCTTCAGGGCAAGTACTGGGAGCATGAGCTTGAGATTAATTTCCTGGCTCAGTATTTTAGGCTGCCATCTGATAGACTGGAACCAACACACCAGCCCCCCAGAGCCAGGGACCCACAATAGGAGCACAGGCTGCCTCTACACTGTGCCCCCGAGGGGTTGGGGGCATCCCTTTCCCCAGGCAGCATGACTTAACTGTTCTTATATAGCATTCTATAGGAGAGCTCTGTGGACTGCATTCACTTGTTCATTCTATAGGAGAGCTCGGTGGGCTGCGTTCACTTGTAAGACAAGCTCTGGGATGGTGAACCTGCAATGAGTGTGCTGGTTCAGTCCCTCAGGCCACCACTAGAGAGAGTGGGCCAGACATATATGCTCCCAGTATGTGCACAAAGGTTACTCTGCTCCTTCTGGAACCTACTAATGTTGGGAGTATGGGCTGGCTCTGCCCTGAGCTGGTGAGAGATGATGGATGGCTCAGTCAGGGTACCATGATATTCTACTGCCTTTTTAAAAATTTTTAGAAGATACCAGGGATCCTCCTTTCCCTACTCCAAGAGATATAAATAATTTTCCCATGTTTTCTTCTGGTACCTTTATATTTCATTTTTCACATTTAAATAATTGATACATCAAAACATGATACAACTATTTTCACTTATCATCCCTTTTTAGTGTTTCTCTACTGCATTATTTTTTACCCAGATGTAATCATAGTGTGCATATCATTTTTCCCCTTAACAATATGTCCACAGGAATTTTTCCATATGCTATATGGTATTCATACCTATAATTTTTTTTAATGATTTTTTTCATTGCAAAAATAATGAATGGATATGAAAAAAATTTCAAACCATTCAAAAGGGTAAAGTCATAAGAAAGTCTCTCAACCCTCAGGAGTAACCAATGTCAACAGTTTTGGGAATATCTTCCACAACGCTTTTACGAATATATGAAGCATATATGTTTATATTTACAAACACTTTCAGCAAGAATCAAAGTAGGGTCTGGATCAGAATAAGAAGGTATCCTCAGTTCAATAGACCTTAAAACATAAGATAATATTTATCCTTTCTATTACTGTGAATAGTTAGGTTATTTCCATATTTTTTCCCTATCTTGTAAAATCTGATTAATATCTTTAAAATCTTACTTTCTATTTTAAAATTATTTCATTAAGTTCCTAATAGTGAAGTTGGGTCAATGGATGTGAATATTTTTATAAAACTTGATATATGTTGCCAAATTGATTTCCAAAAAGGTACCCTCTGATTATATTTCTACCATCAGGGCTAAGTGCCAATATTAGATATTTCTATTTAAAAATATGTTCCTAATGTAGCAGACAAAAACAGAAATCTTGTTTTAATCTGCATTTTCTTAGAAATTCTGATTGAAGACTTTCAAATATCTACTGGTTATTTTTATCTCCTTTTAGTGTGTGAACCATTGGTTCTACTCTATTTTTCTATTGGAGGCATTAAGAACTTCCTTTTTGATTTGTATGAGACCTTCATACATCATGGTATTCCTCCTTTAACAACATTTGTTCCAAATATTTTCCAATTGGTGTTTATCTTTGTGGTTATATACCCAGGGGAAAAAAAAAAAAACATGCTCTTAATCCATTCCTGTAGTGTGAACCCATTGTAAATAGGCCCTTTAGAAGATGTTATTTTCAATTATGATGTGGCCAACTGAATGAGGGTGGGTCTTAATCATATTACTGGAAGCCTTATAGAGAAGGCCATAGAGAAAAAAATCACAGGGAGGAACAGGAAGACATAGAGTCAACAGAACCTGGAAGAAAAAGGAGAGGACATCACCACATGATGGGAAAGCCAGGGAACCCAGAGACCACCTGTCAGCCAGCCAGAATGCTACTGATCCCGTGGAAGACTTCTACCCTCTGAAACTGTGAGCCAATAAATTCCAGTTAAGCCAACCCATTGTGTGATATTTGTCATAGCAGCCTAGAAACTAAGACAAGTTTGTCTACTCAACAAATATTTATTCAGTGTCTACTATGGTCTTGGTAATGTGGTAGGAACTGTTACTTTTAAAATTGTTTTACATATAGAATCACACATACACACAGAAATGTTCACTGTAAAGATTGGTGCAAAAAAAACATAAAAGATCCTGTATCACAATGTCTGTGTGTCAGGAATCAGAAGTGACTTGGCTAAGCATTTCTAGCTCTCATTAGATTGCAATCAGATGTTGGGGCAGGACTGCAGTCATCTAAATACTTGATTAGGGTTGCAGGATCAGCCCTGATCAAGGTAGTTCACTCACATGGCTGGCAGGTTGGTTGACAATTCCTTACTCTCCATATGGGCTTCTTCATAGAATTGAATGAAATAACTTGGAGAATCCTTCTCCCAGCATAAGCTATCCAAGAGACTGAGGTGGAATTCTGCAGCCAGTGCCTTTATGACCTAGCCTCAGAAACGACACACGTTCAGTTCCACTGTGTTCTATTGGTCATATAGACTAGCCCTGATTTAAAGCGGGAGGAGACTATACAAGGACCTAGATCCCAAGAAGCTAGGATCATTGTGGGTCATCTTGGAGGCTATCTACCAAGGCTCCTAATATTTTGATTTTCCTGAACTTACTTTATAAAGCAAGTTCTGGTAATTCTACAACCACCCATACAGTTCTAGTTTTGTATCATTCTGTTCTCTTAAACAGCAGCTGTGTTCTCAAACAACCAGTGTTATAGATATGAAGCACATTGGTGCACACAAGCATACAAGATTTTCTGTTTAAAGCCAAATCAAAGACCACCATCTGCTACTGGGTCATTGCTCATGAACTTCATTAGGACACTAGATTCCATCTCAACCTCTTGTATTTTGAATAAATAGAGTCCAAAATTGCAGATTAAGAGCCAAGAAGTTTGACTTTCTTCTACTTGTGATCTGTAACTAGGAAACACTTCAAGTTTTATCAGAAACCTTAAATTTTCTAGTAACCTGTGTTCAATATCCACTTTAATTAAAAACCTTTTCAGATTATACTAATTTGCTGAAGGTGACAGCTTGTTAACCAAATAGCTGAGATAGAAGTCCGGGTAGGTGAAAAGATCAAGTCAGAATAAGGAAAACGGCTTCTTATAGTTAACTTTCACCTCTTCTGCAGGATAGCCAAATAGGCACCTTTGTGAAATCGTCAAGACTTACACTTTCAGTAACCCCCTGGAACCATTTAATTAAAGTTTGTCTCTTCATGGACCTAAAAAACACAAGCTTTGCCAAAATGGGATATTTTCTTGGGCCCCAAAGGTTTAGCGGGGAGACTAAGAGGCCATAATGGGAGAGCGGGAAGCATTACCTAGGTCTGAAAATAAGTGAGATTATTATGCCACCAACAGTATCCTGATTCCATACCTAAGACCACAGCAACAAAGCCTGGTGCTGGCTGCCTGACAACAGTGTTCCCCTCCGCCTTCACCAGTATCCCTGCCAGCAAGTCATCTTTGGTACACCTTCCCATTAATACTCTAGTTTAATTTTGGTCAGCTTTCCAAGTGCAAAAATATTAGGGAGGGTAAGTGGGATCAACAGCAGCCGCATTTGATCCACTTTTGGACATAAGTACATGTCCGATCACCAATTTTCACCTGGGTCTGACTGATGAAGAACATAATCTCTACAGGGGTACCCTGTCTCAGCAGACATCAGTTTGTGCCCGCCACCACAAATACCCCGGCATTTTACTTTGAAGAGTACAGTCAAGGAAAGCCATGAGGTAAGGCACAGCGAGACGCACGTTACAGGACATTGTCCACCTAGACGAAACAGTGACTACTTACGCGGACTGGTTCAACTGACGCGCTCCTCACCCTCTTCCGCTCACAGTCTCGGCCCCACCCCTTCACTCCCGGAACTAAAATCTCGGTACTCTGCGCCCCCACGCACAGCGTGCCGCTAGCGCCGAAGCAGCTCTCGCCGGCCCCGCCTCCCGAACGCAGTGGGCAGGCGCGAGGCTCGCGCATGCTCGGCAGAAGAGCTGACTGGATCTGGACCCGCTGCAATCTGTTGAGCTGTCGCCGGCGGGAGCGAACAGATCCGGGTCTCGTGGCTAAAAGTGACGTGGTCAGTCGAATCGAAACAGAGGAGGGGGAGGAAGTCGGCGGCGCCGAGAAGCAGCGGCAGCGGCATCCGGAACGGCCGAGGCGTTCTGGAGGCTCCAAGCGGTCTTTCTGCCGAGCCTTGGTCCCGGCCCCCAATCTCCCCGCCCCGTCGATTGTCTGGGCGGGTGAGTGTCTTCCCCCTCTCCCACCGCCGTTTGCCGGCCCACCTTCACCCCCACCCCGGCTTTTCCTTGGGGGCTGGCTCCTCAGGCTCCCGGGGACTGCGGCGGCTGCGGCAGAAGGGGACTGCTTCTCTGGCTCGGTGGTTCCTCGGTCGGGCTATTCTGTACCCGGAGAAGCCCACTCTTGTCGAAGAATGAGGCAGAGCTTGCAATTTTGGCTTTCTCTGCAGGAAGCCAGAGTCGGGGCTTGGCAGGAAAGTCGATGGTAGCCATGGGTGGTATTTATTTTCATAGCAGGATAGCTTGGGAGGAGGCTTATAATGGAGTAAAAAGAAGAGAAGGGAGAGTCGAAACTGGAAGAAAAATATCCCCAAACCCTGAAATCCACACTGTAACATTTACCTCCTGATTCTCAGCCCTTTCTCGGTATGATGAAGTCTCTAGGACGCGTCCTTTGTCGTGATTGATGATAACGGGAAAGCTGCCATCCTGAAAGCGGGGGCTTTTTTAGCCCCTATTGTGTTGTGAATATAAAGGATTCACTTTTTTTGTTGTTTTTTTTTTTCAGTAAGTGGAACCAGGGCTGACAGTAGAGGTTGCACGCTTTCTTATTGGTCTAGGTAAATGTGCGATAAACTGGTTACCAACTGTACCTGAAGTCCCATATTACTGTTTAAAGCCCAAGTTTTCCAAAGTGACTTTTTACACGTGTTTTACGATATTAACCGATATTTGCTAGCTAAAGAGAGTCGGTAGGATGTTTTCAGTTGCCTCAATTTGCAAATTCGAGAATATGACCCTTGATAATAGAATGTCTTGGCTTTGCTATACAGAGGGACGGATGAGCTTTACGTACGTAATATTTGTAGAAAAGACTTTACAGTTTTTGTGTTTTATTGTCAGAAGCCGTTGGCTGCTGTAAAATCAATAATTTGAAAGGCGAACGGCCTACCGTGTGTTCTAGTCTTAGAAGCTTAGGTTCTTGCTGCCCAGGGCTGTGGAGGTTGCAGAAAACTTGTGTTCCTTTCCACTTCAGGTTACTGGTCATGCAGATTGTTGTAGTATAGACTGCCCCGGAGCTCTGCTGTCGTCCTCGCTACTTGACAGCATTAAAAGGACACCAGAAGGCCAAACCTCTTTTGTGTCCTAACTTGGTTTAAAAAAAAGAACACTTTTCCCAGAGAACTCATTAGTTGAGGTGTTTCTGTGGTAATAGCAAGGAAGAAAAACAAGTGTTTAATTGTCACTAAACAAATCCAGGAGGAGCTCTTATGATTTAGACTAGTTCTTGAAGAGTATGCCCTTCTGGACCTCTTTAAGTTTCTTCCTCTTGTGTATGCCATTGTGATCTTTTTTTTTTTCATAAAACCACAGTTGGAATACTGCTGATGTGTTCAAAGGAAATTGTTTTCTTGAGGTTTGTCTTTTTAGGCTTTTCCCCTTTCTTGCCAGCCTGTAACTGAATATTTTTGCTTACATGAAATAATTTGTGATAATTGGAGAAAATGTAGATAAAAGCAGAAGAAAATAAGTCAATAATCCTGCCACCCAGAGATCACCCAGATATTAACAGTGGTATATATACTTCTAGACTTTGTTTGCAGTTATATATTTTATACAAAAATGGTATCATATCACATATGCTTCTCTTTAACCTGATTTTTTACATCATAGTATTTCTTTCTTGACTATCAAAAGTTAAAGTTTTGCTGATATGTACTTTTTGACCTTAACTTTTAGAAATTATTAACTCATTCTCATTTAATGGCAGAGCAACACTGAGATGCAGATATTCTCATTTTACAAATGGTGGAACTGAGACATAGTGACAGAACTTGGATTTGTACCATAAACTGACTCTTTCCTTAATCACTATACCCTACTGTCTCTGAACTCCTTTGTTCATAACAGTGCTTTAGTTATGATTGGCCAAGGTTTTGTTAAGGCTAAGGTACTGTTTTTTGTCCCATTTCCAACCTGTCCTTAATGAAGTCCATTTTTGGCCTTTTTGCCTCAAGGTGCATGTCAGGGTGATGACCTTATGAAATGTTCTACAAAGATTCCCAGGTCTTCTTTTGTTGTATCATGAACTCAGCCTACTAGGTTTAAAATATATTTGAAGTATTTTTGTGCATTACTTTTGTTTCCTATACCCAAAACCCATCTATCACTTTCTACCTGCACTTTCAGTTCTCCCTGTGTTTTCTCCCTTGACTTGGGTGTTTTACTGTTAGATTACTTTTGGATCATCATAAATCGCAGGTATTTCTCTCTGCAGGACCCCTTTCTGGATGAGTTCTAAAAACATTAATCTTGACTGTTACATTGATTTTGGGGGTCTTTAATCCAGAGAAATATTGGTTATCCTTTTTTCCTAGTCTTTTAGCCTGGTTAACTCTTTGTTTATCTGTGGATACTGAAGTCACACATGATCTTTTCCAGAGCTTTCCTTACCCACCCCTGGACTTTTGTCAACAGTCATGTGTGTCTCCCGTCAAGCCCCACTTCTATATTTAATTACCTGTGACTGTCTAGCCTATTAGATTTGAGGCCTCTGAGGGCAGGGAGGACCACTTAGGCAATCAGTAGGCTTGTTAATGGAATAAAAAAATGGAAGTCTCAAGTTTAATCTGTGTCTGTAAAGATCAGTACATTGCTAAAACAAACTATTTGTAATTATTTTTCCATTTAAATTAATAAGACTTAGAGCAAAAACCAATACAAGAAGCAAATTAAATTGTCTAAAATTGGTGAAGGCAGTGAAATTAGTATGTGTGTTATAAAGATTTTGCAGACAAGTTAAGTAATCCCAACTGTTCTGTTACATTGTGACTCTATACTTTCTAAAAAAGTTTTATTATAAAAGTAATATATATTCAGTGCAAAAATTCAGAAAATGCAAAAGACTACAGAATAGAAAAACACAAATCTTTTTGAGAGAGATCCTTCTAATATTTTGCTGGGCAAGCTGCCTTTTCTATACACATATGTTTTAGGAGGATCATACAATGCTGAACGTTTTATTTTTTTGTTTTCTTTTTGTTTATTTTTATTTAATGCAGAACATTTTAAAACCTACTCTTCTTACGGTGAACATCTTGTCATTTCAATAAACCTAGATCTGCCTCATCTTTTTTTAAAAAAATCAATTTTATTGATGCATATCAACAAACCATACAGTTCATCCAAAGTGCACAATCAGTGGTATTTGGCACAATCACATAGTTGTGCATTCATCACCTCAATCATCATTAGAGCATTTCATTATTTCAATAATAAAAAAAATAAAAAATAAAAATCCAAGAAGCTTCCCATGCTTCTTTTTTTTTTTTTAAGATTTTTTATTTATTTATTCATTCATCCCCCCCCTGCCGCTTGTGCTCGCTGGGTCAGCCAACCACGCCATGCGGGCGGGCCTGCCCCCACCAGGAGGCCCCGTGAACCGAACCCAGGGCCTCCCATATGGCAAACGGGAGCCCCACCGATTGAGCCACAGCCGCCTCCCCCCATGCTTCTTAATCTCTCAAAGCTTCTATTTCTGGCTATTCTTGCACAATTACTTTTTTTCCCTCTTTATAAATTGATTTATATTTACATTTTATATAAAAGGAATCATACAATATGTTACACAATATATTTAGTTCATTGTAACGCAGTAGTATTTGTCCTTTTGTATCTGCCTTGCTTCACTCCACATAACGTCCTCCAGGTTCATCCATGTTGTCATGGATGCGTAATATTCTATCATATCATGGATGCATAATATTCCATCATTTATATATACCTCAATTTGTTTACCCATTCATTGGTTGATGGACACCTGGGTTGTTTCATCTTTTTTTTTTTAAGATTTTATTTATTTATTCATTTATCCCCCCCTTGCTGCTTGTGCTCGCTGGGTCAGCTAACCACGCCGTGCGGGCGGGCTTGCCTTCACCAGGAGGCCCCGGGCCCGGGGCCTCCCATATGGTAAATGGGAGCCCTACTGATTGAGCCACAGCGCTTCCCTGTTTCCATCTTTTAGCAATCGTGAATAACGCTGCTATGAAAATAGGTGTGCAGATGTCTATTTATGTCACTGCTCTTAGTTCTTCTGGGTATATACCCAATAGTGGTATTGCAGGGTCATGTGGCATTCTGTGCCGTGAGCAATGATATCTCATTGTCATTTTGATTTACATTTCCTTAATAGCTAGTGATATTAAACATTTTTTCATGTGCTTTTTGGCCATTTGTATTTCCTCTTTGGAGAAATGCCTATTGAAGTCTTTTGCCCATTTTTTAATTGGATTCCTTGCTCTTTTATTGTTGAGTTGTATGATCTCTTTATATAGAATGGAAATCAAACCTTTATCCGACGTGTGGTTTCCAAATATTTTCTTCCATCGAGTGGGCTGCCTTTTCACCTTCTTGGCGAAGTTCTTTGAATCACAGAAGTGTTTAAGTTTGAGGAGGTCCCATTTATCCATGTTTTCTTTCATTGCGCTTGCTTTCAGTGTAAGGTTTAAGAATGTACCATCTACCACCAGATCTTGAAGATGTTTCCCTACATTTTTCTAGGAGTTTGATGGTTCTGGCTTTTATATTTAGGTCTTTGATCCATTTTGAGTTAATTTTTGTATAAGATGTGAGATAAGGGTCCTCTTTCTTTCTTTTGGCTGTGAATATCCAGTTCTCCCAGCACCATTTGTTGAATAGACTGTTCTTACCCAGCTGGGTAGGTTTGATAGCCTTGTCAAAAATCACTTGACCGGGAAGCGGCTGTGGCTCAATTGGTGGGGCTCCCGTTTGCCCGCCCGCACGGCGTGGTTAGCTGACCCGGCGAGCACAGGCAGCAAGGGGGGGATAAATGAATAGATAAATAAAATCTTTAAATAAAAAAAAAAAAATCACTTGACCATAGATGTGAGGGTCTGTTTCTCAACCATCAGTTTGGTTCCATTGGTCTAAGTGTCTATCTTTATGCCAGTATCATGTTGTTTTACCACTGTAGCTAGGAATATGATTTAAAGTCCAGAAGTGAAAGGCCTCCAACTTTGCTTTTGCTTTTTCAGATGTTTCTGCCTTTTGGGGGGCCCTTACCCTTCCAAAATTTGATAATTGTGTTTTCCATTTGTCTAAAAAATATGCCCCCCTTTTTTTGAAGTGAGATATGTTTATTATTGAAAAGTTGCAAAGGATAGTAATAAGAAGCAAACAACAACAAAATCTCTAATACTCTCATTTAAAAGCCGTTGCTGTAAGCATATTTCCTTCCAGTCTTACATTTTTTTTTAGTTCATCTTTGGTATAAATTAGATATAATAACCTATATAACTTTGTATCTTGATTATTTTGGTTTAACGTAACAAGCATTTTAACATGACCTTAGACACTTTCTAAATATGATTTTAACTCGCTGCATATTATAAGATATTTTAAATTCATTTATTTGAAGTGTTCATTTAATGTTGGGCATGAATGTAGTTTCCAGTTTTTCACCATTATAAATAATATTGTGATGAGTGATAACTTTAAATATTTAACACAAGCTCTGAATAATTTGAGTAATCTGTCTGATTTTAAAATAAGTCATATTAAAGATATTTTAATGCTTTTAAGTTCAGTGATTTTAGTAATTCAACAGGTATTACAACATGCATACTTGGAAATGCCTAGAAAGCTTACATGAAAGTTAACAGAGGTTACCTCTGAAGAAAGGAGAGTGCCTTTTAATTTTCAGTTTTTTTTTTTTTTTTAAAGATTTTATTTATTTATTCATTTATCCCCCCCTTGCTGCTTGTGCTCGCTGGGTCAGCCAACCACGCCGTGCGGGCAGGCCTGCCCTCACCAGGAGGCCCCGGGAACCGAACCCGGGGCCTCCCATATGGTAAACGGGAGCCCCACTGATAGAGCCACAGCCGCTTCCCTAATTTTCAGTTTTTTTAAACCTTTCTCTATTTGAATTTTTAACCATAAATGTGTATTGCTTTTAAAATTAAAAAAAATTCAATTCTTTGGAAAAATATTTATTTCTAAACTAAAACTATTTTTCTTTTAGGTTCACAGTAGAGCTTAAATTTTGTTTAAACCTCAGTTCTCTTGTTTTGGAGAAAGTTACCTTCTCTTTGCTTATTTTCATATTGTGTTTTCATTTCCTTTTTTTTTTTCTTTTTTGTCTGTAGAGCCAAAACACAGATATGAGTTTCAGCTGTGTGAAAACATAGACTGAAACTGGTTTATGCATGACTGCACTCATTGACAAGTATTACAGATGCAGAGCTATCAGAATTTAACAGCTAATAGTGAAGCTTCAAATAAAGTTGAGGGATGCATACAGTAAGCATCTTCATGGCATATACACCAGACTTAGTGGTCAGTGTTCTGGTTGCTATCATGTTTTATTTTACAACATAGTTTTTTTTATGATACTGAATATATACAAGTTTATTTTTTACATTGTGTATATTTTGTTGCTTTCCTACTTGTAGCAAAGATAGAAAAAACTGATTAGCTTGAAATTTTGAACAGACTTTTAAAAAAATCTGTGGTGTTTACCCAATTCATTTATTAATAATGTTTCCTTCTTTGCCACAATGGTTCTCAATTTTTCCTATCACGATGAATGACATTTATGTGCATTTGTGTGCAGGTATGTCATCTAGGCTGTAGCATTGATGAGAGAAGATATGAGGTACATGAGTTCAGAGAGCAGAAGAAGGCTTGACCCCTTCTTTGCAGCTAAAATAAATCATGTTCATATAGACAAGCAAGTAAATGAGAGTGAAGACATCAAGAAAAGCCTTGATTCCACTTTAATTTTTTAAATACTGTATATCATTCACAAACTAGTAAAATTACTTGTGATATACCTCATAATTTCAGAACACACCAGTATTTTATAATACAGCTGTTGAAAACTACTTCCTTATTATTTATAAGTAACTTATATCCACTTTGATTTGTGATTACTTAGTGTGGAATTTTTATATATGTTGAGTTTTTCTGTTTATAACTTACAAAAAATATCACCTTTTTTCCAAGTTAAAAATTTTTATTTCTGATTCAGAATATGACTAATTAGTATTTTTGAGTAGAAATTTTAGAAAACATTCAGAATATGAAACTTTTTTATGATACTGAATATAAACAGCAATGATTTCATTGAAAAACTGTCCTTAATCATTTATGACAAATTTTACCCTTGGACCTTGACCAAGTACAGAGAAATTCTTTGAATTGTAGGGTAGTAAGGTACTGCCAGGGAAGGACAGGAAATCAGTAGGGGAGGAACCAAGATTATTCAGAATAGAAGATTTTCTTCCCTTTCCCTTTTATGCAGAGGAGTGATAGCCGTGGCCCCAGGGGAGCAAAACTATGTTCCAGGGCAGTATACAGGGATGAACTTTAGGTTGAGGATTTAAGATACTTTAGACTTGAATCGGCCCACTGCATTTTATAGTTTATAAGGCACTCTCATTTGATCCTCTTCCCTACAGCCCTTTAAAATGAATATTTCAGTTATCACTCCCATTTTATAAAGAAACTGAAGTCACGGAGAGGCTAAGTAATTTATCCATTTCTAAGTAGTGCTGTGACTTGAATCATTTATCTAAGATATTTTTTCTGCTATTGCAGGATAGCTCACTATTGCCTTAGGCGATTCCTACAGTGTGTCCAAATATTAGCAAGGAAATAAATGAGTCACTGAAGGAAGAGCAGATAATGTCTGAGATGAGATAGGAAAATAGGGTAATACTGATGGAGAATTTCCAGAAAAGTGGTGGCATCCTGGGAATGGGGATAGCCTTTAATAGAGTCATTTGCTATAAAGAAATGGAGGAATTAAGGAAATTCCTGGTGATCTTTAAGATTTACACTTTTTATTAGCAAAGGTTATGGAGAAAAGGATTTGTCCTTTTCTTCGATTTTTTAACTTTCTCTCTAGAGGGTTAATCACAGAAGTCATTTGTCCACAATATTTTTTTTGACTTTTAATTATATACTGGTAGGTAACTTGTTTATTATTATTATATTATAATTAATAACTTGAGCACAAGCTCTTGGATGTAGGGCTGCCTTTCTTCCCCTTCTATATCCTCCTCTGAATTCTTTTGCCTGTTTAGTCCTCTGGGGACTTGTTATGTATATCATCTTAAGAAAAGGAGAAGAATCAGAAGACATGGATTTGAATGCCATCTTTGCCTATAAATTGGTGCGTGACTTTGGGTAAGTCACTGAAGCTCTTTGGACCTCAGTTCCTTCCTCTTTAAATGACTGGGCAGGGACTGTTGCATTTCCAAAGTTGTAATAGTACCCCTTGTGAAGTTGTGAATGTGAATAAATGAAAAATTGGCATCCTCTAATCTGTGCCTGATTTATAGTGCTATCTTACACAGGCACCCTCACCACACTGTGTCGTTTCTATCTATACTTTCCCACCCCACTCTATGTAAACAGCTTTTGTTGTCATACTTTCTTTCCAGCCTGCTCTTTTCCCTTCCTTTTGATTAGTATGCCTTCTAGATAGGTGGCTCTTGGCTTTTTATCTTATAAAAAATGTGTTTTATGATAAGAATTTTTGGGGTAGTTTTTATTGTACTTTACTTTTGTAAACACCTACTTCTAAATAGAGAATATAGAGTCATCTTATAGGCATAGCATATGGAGAATGATAAGGAATTTATAACTATAATTGCTTGGCCATTCATTTGGATTTAAAAATTGAGCATGATAGAATTTAGGGAGTTTTAACTTCTAAGCATAGAGAATTGTGATATTTGGGATTCTTTGAGCTTTCTCCCAAACATAGGCTTTAGCACGATTTTTAACAAGTATTTGACCGATATGAATTTGTTTGTATCCTTTTCTTGCCCACTTCCCTTCAGAGATGCAAATGTAGTCTAAGAAAGTGAAGAGTATGTCATTAGTAAAAAGTAAGAGGAAGTTAGTTGATAGTTTTCTAATTCTGTACGGCTCTAAAGTTGTCTCCATAAAGATGAAAAAATGTTCTTAGCATGATTGTTTATAACTGGCTGATGTTGAATGAATCCCGTCAAGAATTTGCAATGTGGGGAGTGGGTGTAGGTCAGTGTTGAGCGACTGCTTCGCATATATTAGGTCCAGGGTTCAATTGCCTGTACCTCCAAAGAAATTTTTTTGCAATGTGATTTCCTGTCCAAGGTCTGTCATATACTAGAGCTATGTGGTGCTAGCTTCTCTGAACTTATTTCCCTTATTTTAAAAATGGATGATTTTCCTGCTTTGACTATGTTAGAAGAGCTGTTTTTAGGATGTGAAAACAGAATAAAGCTATAGGCAAATGTGAACTATTATTAGGTATGGCTATGTATGAGACATTTCTGATAAAAGAATAAAGCAATTGGTTTTGAATATATTGCAAAAAGTATTGTACGTGAGTGTGTTTAAACATCTCATTACATCAAGATGTAATTCATCCCAACTAATTATTATAATAGTATATTAGTTTGTAGTATAATAATGTCTTACTATAATTGATAGACAAATACTTTGTTCTCCCTGTTTAATATGAAAGATATATTTCATATTTTGGGATATCTCTGTACATTTGGTTGATTAGTTTTCTACTACTGATTGGCTACTGGGTTAAAACCTCTGAGGTCTGAGGCTTGGGGTCAGAAAGATATTTCTAGGGAAAAAATATTTTTAGAGGTGAGTGATTTCCTCTGTGAAATAATTGGGAATAAGGTTAAGAATAGAGAGAAACAAACTTAAATGTAGGCTCACAGCAGTCCCAGCAGTTTTTGATATATGTTGTACTTTGTTAGTTTAATAACTATAAGGAGCTTTATTAAAGAGAATTGTTGCTTTTTAGAAATAAAAATGTATAAAATGCTTTCTTTTGAGTTCCTCCATTTATTGACCAGTATCTCCATTTTATGTCTTATAAAAACAAATTGCATGCATTCTAAATGGTTACTTTGTATTTTACTCTTGCTGTGAGTTTTAGTTTTTTATTCCTAAAATTGAAACAATTTTTGAATCCTGTTGCAGTTGGGCAGTTTGATGTAATTATGAATTCCAAAAACATAATTGGATCATGCTTGTAAACTGATCTGTGAATCTGGGCATGATTGAGTTATGATTGGGGCATTGACTGGGCCATGTTAGTAGGGCGTTGAGCCCCACCCCTTGGTGGGTGGGGAATCAAATATAAAAGGGATGGCAAGAACAGAGTGCAGCAGTCTTTTGAGAAGCAGTTTTGATGTTGGAAAGAAGGCCCCAGGAGAAGAGAAGCAAGCCGTTCGCCTGATCATCTACAGCTGACCTGGAGGAAACAGGAGCTAAGCCAGGAGAGAAACGCAGCCCCGGGAAGAGAGGAACCCAAGAAGCCTGAACCCTGGCAAACGCCGGCAGCTGTCTTGCTCCAACACGTGACAATGGACTGTGGTGAGAGAAGAAACTTAACGCTTTATGGCCTGGTATCTGTGGACTTCTACCCCAAATAAATACCCTTTATAAAGACCAACCCATTTTTGGTATTTCACATTAGCACCCCTCTGGCTGACAAACCCCCTTTTATTTTTTAAGATTATTTATTTATTCCACCACACACACCCCACACACACACCCCCATTGCTTTTGCACTTGTTGTCTGCTCTCTGTGTCCATTCGCTGTGTTCTCTTCTGTGTCTGCTTGTCTTCTTTTTAGGCAGCACCGGGAACCAATCCTAGGACCTTCTGGAGTGGGGAAAAGGCGCTCAATCTCTTGGCGCCACCTTAGCTCCCTGGTCTGCTGTGTCTCTTATTGTCTCTCCTCTGTGTCTCTTTTTGTTGCATCATTTTTTTTTTTTTTAAGAGTAATTACTGGTTGACCTTTTTTTTTTTTTTTTTAAGATTTATTTTATTTCTTTCTCCCCATCCCCCGCTCATTGTTTTCTGCTCTTTGTGTGTTGTCTCCTTGTCTTCTCTCTGCATGGGCCGACTCTCCTGCGCAGGCCAGCGCTTCATATGGGCCAGCTCTCTGCTCAGGCCAGATTGCCGTACGGGCCAGCTTGCCTTTCACCAGGAGTCCCCAGGAATCAAATCCCAGACCTTCCATATGGTAGATGGGAGCCCAATTGCTTGAGCCACATCAGTTTCCCTGTTGCGTCATCTTGCTGCACCAGCTCTCCACTGGGGCCAGCACTCTGCATGGGCCAGCTCTCTGCTCGGGCCAGCTCACTGTGTGGGCCAGCTAGCCTTTACCAGGAGGCCCCAGGAATCGAACCCTGGACCTCCTATATGGTAGATGGGAACCCAATCTCTTGAGCCACGTCCACTTCCCAGAATCCTTCTTGATTACATAAATATTCAGCTGGGTATTTGATTTCCTCATAAACCACTTTCTTATAATCATGAAAGACAGAGCTTTTACCCTTTGACCTTAAATCTGTTTGTTTGTTTCTTTAAATCCCTGGCCATAGTTTAGGAAGCAAAGTTGAGAATCTCCTAATTTAATGCAACCATGTCTTCTCAGGAAGAGCCTTAAATTTGCATGGTATGGGAGGAAGAGGAAAGAGCTTTTTGCTTTTCCTATAGAAGTATATTTTAAAAAAACAACTGCTATGTATGTTTGAAATGTTTAGTACTAAAAGATAGAATATTATAATGAATTCCTCTGTACCCATCACCCAGCTTTAACAATTATTCAACATGCAGTTCTCTTATTTCAGCTATCTCTATTTGCAGGATTATTTTCAACTAGATCTCAGGCGTTATATAACTTTAATTGAAAATACTTAGTAGAATCTCTAAGAGATAAGGACTCTTTTCAGTGTGATAATTAACATTGTTGTTAGGTTTTAAAAAAAAAAATTCCTTAACGTCATCAGTGTGGTCAGTATTCAGAGTTCACTGATTGTCCTATAAACGTCCTTTCACTAGGTTTGTTTGAATCAGGAATCAAACAGGGTCCATACATGGCATTTGATTGATATTTCTTAAACCTTATTTTTTTTCTTTATTTAAGAAGTTGTGAGTTTACAGAACAATCACGCATAAAATACGGTATTCCTGTACACCACCTCATCACCGCCACATTGGGGTGGAACATTTGTTACAATTGATGACAGCACAGTTTTATAATTGTACTTTTTTTTGGAGGTTCTGGGGATTGACCCCAGGACCTCATACATGGGAAGCTGGGGCCCAACCACTTGAGCTACATTTGCTCCCCTATAATTGTACTATTGAGTAAAGGCCGTGGTGTAACTTAAGGTTCACTGTTTGTGTAGTATAGTTCCAAGAATTTTTGTTTTAGTTTTTTAAAAATTTATTTCTCTCCACCCCTTCGTTGTTTGCACTTGCTGTGTCTGTCTTCCTTGTTTCTTTAGGAGGCACCGGGAACTGCACCCAGGACCTCTGATATGGGAAGGAGGTGCCTAATTGCTTAAACCACCTCAGTTTCCTGCTTTTGTTGTGTCTCTCATTGTTTTTCTTCTTGTGTCTCTTGTTGCATCAGCTCGTTGCACCTGCCTGTTGCGTCAGCTCACTGTCTTGCTCATCTTCTTTAGAAGGTACCAGAAACCTCTGTTCCCTGCTTTGTTGTGTCTCTTATGTTTTTCTTGTGCCTCTTGTTGCATCATCTTATTTTGTCAGCTTGCCATGCCTGCCCGTCATGCCAGCTCACTGTCTTCTTTAGGAGGCACTGGGAACCGAACCAGGGAACTCCCATGTGGTAGGTGGGAGCCCAGTTACTTGAGCCACATCTTCCCTCCATGGGTTTTTTAAAAATTTTTATTCTGCTACCATATATAATCTAACATATCCCCTTTTAATAATATTCAGGTTTGTATTTCAGTGTTAATTGAGTTCACAACATTGTGCTATCATCACCATCATCTGTTATTTCAAATAGGAACCCTATCCCCTGATAACCCATATTCTAGATTCTGACTGCAAGTTTGCTTATATAATTGTTTCAAATCATTGAGATAATACAATATTTGTCCTTTGGTGCCTGGCTTATTTCACTCAACATGATGTTTCCAAGGTTCATCTGTGTTGTCGCATGCATCAGGACTTCATTCGTTTTTATGGCTGAATAATACTCCATTGTATGTATAAACCACATTTTGTTTATCCATTCATCGGTTGATCGACACTAGGGTTGCTACCATCTTTTGGCAGTTGTGAATAATGCTGCTATGAACATCAGTATGTAAATACCTGTTCAAGTCTCTGTTTCAAATCTTTTGGGTATATACCTAGTAGTGGGATTGCCGGGTCATATGGTAGTTCTCTACTTAGCTTAGTGAGGAACTGCCAAACTGTCTTTTACAGAGCCTGCACCATTCCACATTGCTACCAGCAATGAATTAGTGTTCCTATTTCTCCACATCCTCTCCAACATTGTTATTTTCCTTTTTTTTTTTTTTTTTTTTTAAAGATTTTATTTATTTATTCATTTATCCCCCCCTTGCTGCTTGTGCTCGCTGGGTCAGCTAACCACGCCAGGCGGGCGGGCTTGCCTTCACCAGGAGGCCCCAGGAACCGAACCCGGGGCCTCCCATATGGTAAACGGGAGCCCTACTGATTGAGCCACAGCCACTTCCCTCCATTTTTTAATAGCAGCCATTCTAATGGGTTTGAAATGGTATCTCATTGTGGTTTTGATTTGCATTTCCCTGATGGCTAATGATGTTAAGCAACTTTTCTTGTGCTTTCTGGCCATTTGTATATCTTCTTTGGGGAGATGTCTATTCAAGTCTTGTGCCCATTTTTAAAATTGGGCTATTTGTCTTTTTATTGTTAAGTTGAAGGATTTCTTTGTATATTCTGGATATTAAACCTTTATCAGGAATGTGGTTTCTAAATATTATCTGCCATTATGGAGGTGGTTGTTTTACTTTCATGATAAAGTCCTATGAGGTTCAAAACTTTTAAATTTAATGAGGTCTCATTTATCTATTTTTTTATTTTCTTGCTTGTACTTTGGGTGTAAAGTCCAAGAAGCCATTGCCTAACAAAAGAACTTGAAGAGCTTCCCTATGTTTTGTTCCAGGGAGTTGATAGTTCTAGCTCTTATAGTAAGGTCTTTGATCCATTTTGAGTTGATTTGTGTATATGTTTTGCAAATGGAATCAAGTTTTCCCAGCACCATTTATTGAAGAGGCTATTCTTATCCAATCGAGTAGTTTTGCACCCTTGTCAAAAATCATTTGGCCATGGTAGAAGATGGATTGTGGTTAACAATACAAATTTCTCTCATAAACCATAACAAATGTACAATACTAATACACAGTGTTACTCATAGGGGGTGTATGGAAAAAATATACCAAGTGTATGCTGTGGACCATAATTAGTGATAATAGTCTGATCAAGTTATTTTATAATCTGTAACAAATGTTTCAAAACAATGTAAGGTGTTGGTGGAAGGGTGATATATAGGAATTCTGCACATTATGCATGATTGTTTTGTAAGCTCAGAATTTCTCTAATAAAATTTTTTTAAAAACTGGATTGGAAAAAAAGGTCAGTTGGCCATAAATCTGAGCATTGATTTCTGAGCTCTCAATTCAATTCCATTCGGCAGTATCATTATGTTTTGATTGGTGTGGCTTTGTAATTAGCTTTAAGATCAGGAAGTGTGAGTCCTCCAACTTTGTTCTTCTTTTACAAGATGGCTTTAGCTATTTGAGGTCTCTTACCCTTCCATATAAATTTGATGATTGGCTTTTTCATTTCTGCAAAGAAGGTTGTTGGGATTTTGATTGCCATTGCATTGATTCTATAAATTGCTTTGGGTAGCATTGACATCTTAATGATATTTAGTCTTCCAACCCATGAACATGGAATATCCTTCCATTCATTTAGGTCTTCTTTGATTTCTTTTAGCAATGTTTTGTAGTTTTCTGTGTACAAGTCCTTTGCATTATTGGTTAAATTTATTCGTAGATATTTGATTCTTTTAGTTGCTCTTGTGAATGGAATTCTTTTCTTGATTTCTTTTAGCAATGTTTTGTAGTTTTCTGTATATAGGTCCTTTACATCCTTGGTTAGATTTATTCCTAGATATTTGATTCTTTTAGCTGCTATTGTGAATGGAATATTTTCCTTGATTTCTTCTTCTGATTATTCATTGATTATGTATTGAAATGCTTCTGATCTTTGGGGTATTGATCTTGTATACTGCCACTTTGCTGAATTCATTTATTAGCTCTATGAACTTTGTTGTGAATTTTTCAGCGTATGTCATTGGCAAAAAAGAGAAAGTTTTGCTTCTTTCTTTCCAACTTGTATGCCTTTTATTTCTTTTTCTTGTCTAATTGCTCTGGCAAGAACTTCCAGTACAATGTTGAATAACTGTGCTGACAGTGAGCATCCTTGTCTTGCTCCTGATCTTGGGGGAAAACTTTCAGTCCTTCACCATTAAGTATGATGTGGGCTGTGGGCCTTTCATATATACCCTTTATCATGTTGAGAAAGTTTCCTTATATTCCTAGTGTTCTAAGTGCTTTTATCAAGACGGGATGCTGGATTTTGCCAAGTGCCTTTGAGGTGTTTTTGTCCTTCATTATGTTAATGTGGTAAATTGCATTGATTGATTTTCTTAAGTCAAGCCAACCTTGCATATCAGGGGTAAATCCCACTTGATCATGGTGTATAATTCTTTTAATATGCTGTTGGATTCAGTTTGCTAGTATTTTATTGAGGATGTTTGCATCTATCTTCATAATAGATATTGATCTGTTCTTGTGGTATCTTTATCTGACTTTGGTATCAGGGTGATGTTGGCCTTGTAGAATGAATTAGGGTGTGTTCCCTTCTCTTCAGTTTTTTTGCAAGAATTTGTGCAGAATTGGAGTTAAGCCTTAAAATGTTTGGTAGAATTCTCTGGTGAAGCCATCGGGTCCTGGGCTTTTCTTTTTTGGGAGATTGTTGATTACTGATTCAATCTCTTTACTAGTAATTGGTTTATTGAGATCTTCTATTTCTTCTTGAGTCAATGTAGGTAGTTTGTGTGTTTCTAAGAATATGTCCATCACATCTAGGTTATTTAATTTATTGGCATACAGTTGTTCATAGTATCCTCTTGAATCCTTTTTATTTCAGAAGGGTCAATAGTAATTTGACCCTTCTCATTTCTGATTTTAGTTATTTGTATCCTTTCTCTTTTTTCCTTTGTCAGTCTAGGTAAAGGTTAGTCAATTTTATTGATCTTTTCAAAGAACCAACTTTTGATTTTGTTGATTCTCTCTATTGTTTTCTTGCTTGCTTGCTTGCTTTCTCTTCCTCCCTCCCTCTCTCCCCCTCCCCTCCCCTCCCCTCCTCTGTTTCATTTATCCACATTCTAATCTTTATTTCCTTGCTTTTGCTTTCTTTGGGTTTAATTTGGTTTTCTTTTACTAGTTCTTCCAGTTGTTGTGGTTTTTTTTTGGTTTTTTTTTGTAAAGTTTATTTTATTTATTTATTTATTTACACCCCACTCCACCTCCGGCCTGTCCTTCCTGTGTCCATTTGCTGCATGTTTCCTCTGTCTGCTTGTCTCCCTTTGTTGCATTATCATGCTGCGCCAGCTCAGTTCTCTGCAGGCACTGGCCAGCTTGCCCTCACCAGGAGGGCCCAGGAACCAGGAGGGCCCAGGAACCAAACTCAGGACCTCCCATATGGTAGACGGGAGCCCAATCGCTTGAGCCACATCTACTTCCCTAGTTTTTCCAGTTTTGAAGTTAGGTCTTATTTGAACTCTTTCTCTTTTTTTAATGTAAGCATTTAGAGCAATACATTTCCCTCACAGCACTGCCTTTGTAGCATCCCATAAGTTTTGATATGTTGTAGTTTCATTTTCATTCACTTCAAGATATTCCCTACTTTTGCTGATTTCCTGTTTATAACGCATTATGTGAGAGTATGTTGTATAATGTCCACATATAATTTATTGAGACTTGTTTTGTGACCCAACGTATGGTCTATCCTGGAGAATGATCCATGTACACTTCAGAAGAATTTGTATTTCATTTTCGTTGGGTGCAGTGTTCTATATGTCTTTTAGGTCTAGTTAGTTTAGTCTATCATTTAAGTCCTGTATCTCTTTATTGATCTTCTAACTAGATGTTCTGTCCATTATTGAGAGTGGTGTATTTAAAAAGTCTTCTATTGGGAGACAGATGTGGCTCAAATGGTTGGGCGTCTGTCTCCCATATGGAGGGACCTGGGTTCGATACCTGGGACCTCCCGGTAAAAAAATAAATAAATAAATAAAAAGTCTTCTATTAATGTCAAACTGTCAATTTCTCCTTTCAAATCTGTCAATATTTGCTTCTTATACTTTGGGGCTCTGCTGTTAGGTACATATATGTTTTTTTTGTTTTTGTTTTTGTTTTACATATATGTTTTTAATTGTTACATCTTCCTGTTGAATTGTCCCCTTTATCAATATATAATGACCATCTTCTTCTCATAACTGTTTTTGACTTAAAGTCTCTTTTATTGGATATTAGTATAGCCACTCCAGCTCTCTTCTGATTACTACTTCCATGGTATATTTTCTCCATCCTTTCACTCTCAATCTTTGAATTTAAGGTGAGTGTCTTGCAGACAGCATATAGTTGGGTCATGCTTTTTGCCCACCTCTGCCTTTTGACTGGAGAGTTTAATATATTTACATTTAAAATCACAACTTATAATGCAAGATTTTCTTCTGCAATTTTGCTATTTAGCCTTAGTATATCTTATTCCTTAAAAAAAAAATATATATATATATATATATATATATATTTTTTTTTTTTTTTTTTTTTAAGGAGGTACTAGATTGAACCTGGAATCTTGTACATGGGAAGCAGGCACTCAACTACTGAGCTGCATCCACTCCCTGTCTTATTCCTGTTTTGCTTCTCAATTCTTCCATTAATACCAACTTTTATATTTGTTTGATTTTTTTGTGTCTTGTACCATATTGAATGCCTTCACATTTTTATCTAGATATATTTTTCATCTCTTCCTCATGCTTATTATCTCTTCCTCATGCTTATCATGGGTTAAAATTTAACCTCCTAAATATATATCATTAATATTTGGTTTGATACCAAGTTAACTTCAATAGCATGCACATGCACTTTCTTGTACTCCTCTATCCCACCCCCCCTTTTTTTTCCAGTTGCCAAAAACAGATTTATCATTACTTTTTATGTATGTGCATTAGAAATGCACTGTAAGAAGTAAGAAGTGGAGTTACATACCAAACATTACAATTATACTGGCATTTATAATTATTGAAATGGTTACTTTTACCACATTTCTTTATTTCTTTATGCTGCTTTGAACTGTCTAGTGTCTTTTCATTTTAGACCGAAGAACTCCCTGTAAAGCAGATCCAGTGTTAATGAACTCCCTTAGCTTTTTTTTTTTTTTTTTTAAGGTACCAGGACCGGGGATTGAACCTGGGACCTTGTGTGTGGAAAGCCAGCGCTCAACACTGAGCTACACAGGCTCCCCTGAGTTGGTTTTTTTGTTTTTTTTTGTTGTTTGTTTTTGTTTTTATGAGGTACCAGGGATCGAATCCGGGAACTTGTATGTGGAAAGCAGGTGCTCAACCACTTGAGCTACATCGGCTCCCTCATTTTTGAGAGAAAGTATCCCTGGATATATTCTTCGCTGGCAGTTTTCTTTCAGCACTTTAGGTATTTCAATCCCTTGCCTTCTTGCCTCCATGGTTTTTGATGAGAAATTGGCACTCAATCTATTTGGAACTCTTTTGTACACAACAGGTTATTTTTCTTTTGTAGCCTTCAGAACTCTCTCCTTGTCCTTTGCATTTGATAGTGTGAGTGATATATGACGAGGTGTATTTTTCTTCATGTTTCTCCTGTTTGTTGTTGTCTGGCCTTTTAAATGTGCATATTCACATCTTTTGCTAAGTTTGGGAAGTTCTCTCACTATTTCTTTGAATATTTCCACTGCCCATTTCTTTCTTTCTTCTCCTTCTGGGACTCCCATAGTGTTTATATTGCTGTGCTTGATGTTGTCCCAGAAGTGTCTTGGGTTATTTTTGCTTTTAATATTTCTTTTTTCTTTCTGCTTCTCAGCCTGACCCATTTCAAGTGTCTGTCTTCAAGTTCACTGATTCCTTCTGCCAGCTCCAGCCTGCCTTTGAAACCCTTCTGGGCATTTTTCATTTCAGTGATATTGTGGTATTGTTACCAGATGGCTCTGGTTTCTGGACTTCTGGGTTTCTGGCTTATGTTGCATAAAAGAATTTAAGGACACACCATAGGGCAGGCAAGAGCGTAAAGAGTTTATTAAGAAACAAGAAAACGAGAAAAGCATACAGTCTCAGGCATGGCAGACTGCAGGGTGAGTTGCGTGTGTGGGCCCCCAGGTCAGGGCTTTTATTTTTTTTTATTTTTTTTTATTTTAAAGATTTTATTTATTTATTCATCCATCCCCCCCTTGCTGCTTGTGCTCGCTGGGTCAGCTAACCACGCCGTGCAGGCGGGCTTGCCTTCACCAGGAGGCCCCGGGAACCGAACCCAGGGCCTCCCACATGGTAAACGGGAGCCCTACTGATTGAGCCACAGCCGCTTCCCAAGGTCAGGGCTTTTTAAAGTCTGTTTGCTGTTCTGATTGGTTGTCCCACCTGTCATTTCTCAAGGGGCCAATGGTGAGGCCTTTTGAGGCTATCCAGGGCTTTCTCTTGACCCCGAGCAGGATTCTCATTCCAAATGAGATTCTTATTCCAGGGTCTTGCGTCAGAAGGTTTCCAGGCTGGGTCTGTTGGCCATGTGGGCTGCCAGGTCTTCAGCTGTGACCCAAATCTTCTCTTTCCTTATACTAACCTGCCTCAGTATTCAACTCCATTGGTTATGTTTGGTTCCTTTTTTAAAAATTTGTGTCTTTATTTAGACTCTCATATAGCTAATTTATTCTTTTCTTGATATCCTTTATTCTTTCTCTGTATTTTCTTTCCTCTCCTTGTGCATTGTTCAGATCACTTTTTTTAAAGACTTCATTTAATATGCCCACATTCTGGTTTTCATTGGTTTTCTGAATTTTTATCTTCTTCCATTAGATGGGTCATCATTTTCTGTCTTTTTGTCTTGTACCCTTTTGTTGCACACCGTACATTTTAATATTTTAAAATGTTAACTCTGGGGTTTATTCACTAAGGTGTGTGTTTCTTGGTTTTGTAACCAGCTGGTGATAGGCAGAGATTTTCTTGTGCTTCAGCCCTCTTATCAGGAAGGTCTGCCCAATGTGAATGCATTGCACAGGGTTTGCCCTGTCTTTTTGGGCCTCTGTCTTGTCCTGGGCTCTTGGTTGTTAGTTGTTTTGGAGTTCTATTCACAGGAGTTTGGTTGTCCCCCCTTTTTCCCAGAAGAACAAACCCCCTTCCCCAGGTGTTTGAAGCCAGCAGACCTTTGCTGCATACTGTCTGCCTCTGTAATTTCTTGCACTCCTTTAATTATCTCAAGCTGTTTTTGCCTGAAGGGCAAATTCTGGGAAGAGGGGAATGCTAGAGAGCACTTTCCAAAGTTTCCCTTTCCTAGCTAAAACAGTGCGAGGGACCCACGAATGGTGGGTAGACTGGCTCCAAAGTATGCTGAAGATGGAATCAGGAAGGGCGCCAAGAGCTTCTTCAATGGCTCCTCAAAGCTATACTTTCCTGGCATGCATAGCAAATGCAGCCCTTCAGCTGACTGTCTCCCACCACCCTGAGGTGTGCTGTGTCTTTAAATCTCTGCTACATCTGCCCCTGGTTGTAGCTGCCCTCAGAGCTGGGCCACCAGCAGTCTGTATTCACTAATCAAAAGCCATGATAAGTGATTGGCCGTGCCCATTCCTAGTCTTGAGAAAGAGGATTTTTGTGTCCCTTTCTGTCACCTGTCAGCTAATTATTTCCAAATAATTGTTTCAGAGAGTTCCTGACTGTTTGATAGTTGTTTTGGTGGAAGGACTGAGTCCTGGAGCTCCCTTCTCTGCCATCTTCTCCGGAATTCTCTCTTAAATTGTTTTTAATCCTTTGTAATCCCCCTTCTATCTTTTAAAGTTTTCTTTGTTTTTGCTGTTTATTTTTGAAGAGCCTGAGGCAGCTTTCCTGGGTAGCTACTGCATCCAATTTTTTTTCCTGATTATAAGAGTTAATGTGTGATCATTGTATGATATTTACAAAATAAAGAATTGAACAAAGTAGAAGAAAAGGTCTTGCCACCCAGAGATAACATTAAAATATTAGTATACTTTAACTTTTTCATATGTATGTACACATGTGTGTATTCATGTACTTTAAATTTTTTTTAATTTTTAAGTTTTATTGTGATAATATATCTAACATAAAATTTGCCATTTTCACCATTTTAAGTGTACAATTCAGTGGCATTAATTACATTTATAGTATACTACCATCACCACCATCCATTATTAAAAACTTTTCATTACCCTAGACAGAAACTCCCATTATGCACCAACTCCCCTGTTCTCCCAACTCCTGATCTCTATGAATTAGCTTATTGTAGGTATTAAATCATACTATATTTGCCCTTATGTTACTGGCTTTTTTTTTTTTTTTTTTTAACTTTATTTTTTAAAGAAGTTTTAGATTATAGAAAAGTTACATTGAAAATATGGGAGATTCCCATATACCCCACCACTCCACTTCTTACATTTTTCCCTATTAATATCATCTTATATGAGTGTTGTACATTTTTTACAACTACTGAATAATTATTGAAGCATTGATACTGATGAAGGTCTATAGTTTATATTATGGTTTACACTTTGCTCCATACAATTTTATAGGTTCTCACAAAATGTATGATGGCCTGGAGTCTTAAGTGCAGTATCATGCAGAACAATTCAAATACCCTAAAAGTGGCTGGTATTCTACTATTAATCCATACCCCTCCCCTGACAACCTCTGGTAGCCATTATCTTTATTTATTTATTTATTTTTTTAACTTTATTTTGTACATTTAATAATTGAAAACATAAGCAATAAAAAAACTAAAAAGTAAACACAGATGAATAAATATATACATTTCTCAATTAAATGTAATGGATACATGTAAAATTTTGTTGTTTTGTTTTTGTTTGTTTTTTTTTTTTTGTGTGTGTGTGAATCAAACAATATATTACACGATATATTTGGTTCATAGTAATGCATTCATACAGTATTTGTCCTTTTGTGTCTGGCTTGCTTCACTCAACATAATGTCCTCCAGATTCATCCATGTTGCCATATGCTTTATGACTTCATTTCTTCTTACAGCTGCATAATATTCCATCGTGTGAATAGACCACAGTTTGTTTATCCATTCATCTGTTGATGGACACCTGGGTTGTTTCCAACTTTTGGCAATGGTGAATAATGTGGCTATGAACATCGGTGTGCAGATGTCTGTTCGTGTCACTGCTCTCAGTTCTTCTGGGTATATACCCAGTAGTGGTATTGCAGGGTCACGTGGCAAGTCTATATTCAACTTCTTTAGGAACTGCCAAACAGTCCTCCATAGTGGTTGTACCGTCCTGCATTCCCACCAACAGTGAAGAAGTGTTCCTATCTCTCCACATCTTCTCCAACACTTGTAGTTCTCTGTCTTTTTAATAGTGGCCATTCTGGTAGGTGTGAAATGATATCTCATTGTAGTTTTGATTTGCATTTCCCTAATCATGAGTGATGTTGAGCATTTCTTCATGTGTTTTTTTGCCATTTGTATTTCTTCTTCGAAGAAATGTCTATTCAAGTCTTTGGCCCATTTTTTAATTGGGTCATTTGTCTTTTTATTGTTGAGCTGTAACATCTCTTTATATATCCTGGATATTAAACCCTTATCAGATATGTGATTTCCAAATATTTTTTCCCATTGAGTCGGCTGCCTTTTCACCCTTCTGACAAAGTCCTGTGAGGTGCAAAAGTGTTTAATTTTGAGGAGGTCCCATTTATCTACTTTTTCTTTTGTTGCACATGCTTTGGGTGTGAAGTCCAAGAAACCACCACCTACTACAAGGTCTTGAAGATGTTTCCCTACATTTTCTTCTAGTAGTTTTATGGTCCTGGCTTTTATATTTAGATCTTTGATCCATTTTGAGTTGATTCTTGTATAGGGGGTGAGATAGGGGTCCTCTTTCATTATTTTGGTTATAGATATCCAGTTCTCCCAACACCATTTGTTGAAGAGACTGTTTTTTCCCATCAGCGTGGGCTTGGTAGGTTTTTCAAAAACCAGTTGACTGTATAGGTGAGGGTTTATTTCTGGATTCTCAATTCTATTCCACTGATCGATATGTCTATCTTTATGCCAGTACCATGCTGTTTTGACCACTGTAGCTTTGTAATATGTTTCAAGGTCAGGCAGTGAAATTCCTCCCACATTGCTCTTCTTTTTTAGAGTACTTTTGGCTATTCGGGTGCACTTACCGTTCCAGATGAATTTCGTAATTGCCTTCTCTAATTCTGTAAAGTAAGCTGTTGGGATTTTGATTGGTATTGCATTGAATCTATAAATCAGTTTGGGCAAGATTGACATCTTCACGATATTTATTCTTCCAGTCCATGAACATGGAATGTCTTTCCATTTGTTTACGTCTTTTTTAATTTCTTTTAGCATTGTTTTGTAGTTTTCTGCATATAGGTCCTGTACTTCCTTGGTTAAATTAACTCCTAGGTATTTCAGTCTTTTTTTGTTGCTATTGAAAATGGAATTTTCTTCCTGATTTCCTCCTCAGATTGTTCAGTACTAGTGTACAAAAACATTACTGATTTTTGCGTGTTGATCTTATATCCTGCCACTTTGCTGAACTCATTTATTAGTTCAAGTAGCTGTGTTGTGGATACTTCAGGATTTTCTAAATACAGGATCATGTCATCTGCAAACAGTGAGAGTTTTACTTCCTCTTTTCCTATTTGGACGCCTTTAATTTTTTTGTCTTATCTAATTGCCCTAGCTAGAACTTCTAGTACAATGTTGAATAATAATGGTGACAGTGGGCATCCTTGTCTTGTTCCTGATCTTAGGGGGAAAGCTTTCAACCTTTCCCCATTGAGTGTGATGTTGGCTGTGGGTTTTTCATATATGCCCTTTATCATATTGAGGAATTTTCCTTTTATTCCTATCTTTTGAAGTATTTTTATAAAAAAAGGATGTTGGATTTTGTCAAATGCCTTTTCTGCATCTATTGAGATGATCATGTGGTTTTTTTCCTTCAACTTGTTAATGTGGTGTATTACATTGATTGATTTTCTTATATTGAACCAGCCTTGCATACCAGGAATAAATCCCACTTGGTCGTGATGTATAAGTCTTTTGAGATGCTGTTGGATTCGATTTGCAAGTATTTTGTTGAGAATTTTTGCATCTATGTTCATGAGAGAGATTGGTCTGTAATTTTCTTTTCTTGTGGAATCTTTATCTGGCTTTGGTATTAGGGTGATGTTGGCTTCATAAAATGTGTTGGGTAATTTTCCCTCCTCTTCAATTTTTTGGAAGAGTTTAAACAGGATTGGTGTTAATTCTTTTGGAAATGCTTGGTAGAACTCACCTGTGAAGCCATCTGGTCCTGGACTTTTCTTTCCTGGGAGATTTTTGATGACGGATTCAATCTCCTTAATTGTGATTGGTTTGTTAAGTTCTTTTATTTCTTCTTGTGTCAGTGTAGGTTTGTTATGAGTTTCTAGAAATTTGTCCATTTCACCCAGGTTGTCTAGTTTGTTGGCATATAGTTTCTCATAATATCCTCTTATGATTCTTTTTATTTCTGCGAGGTCATTTGTAATTTCCCCCCTTTCATTTCTGATTGTATTTATTTGCATCTTCTCTCTTTTTTTCTTTCTTAGTCTAGCGAGGGGTTTCTCAATTTTATTGATCTTCTCAAAGAACCAGCTTTTGGTTTTGTTGATTTTCTCTATTTTTTGTTCTCATTTTCATTTATTTCCGCTCTAATCTTTATTATTTCTTTCCTTCTTTTTGCTTTGGGATTGGTTTGCTGTTCTTTCTCTAGTTTCTCAAGTTGTTCAGTTAAATCTTTGAGTTTAGCTCTTTCTTGTTTCTTAATATAGGCATTTAGGGCTATAAATGTCCCTCTCAAGACTGCCTTCGCTGTATCCCATAAGTTTTGATATGTTGTGTTCTCATTTTCATTTGTCTCAATATATTTACTGATTTCACTTGCAATTTCTTCTTTGACCCACTGAATATTTAGGAGTGTGTTGTTCAGTCTCCACACATTTGCAAATTTCCTTTTTTCCTGTCATTTATTTCTAGTTTCATTCCATTATCATCTGAGAAGGTACTTTGTATAATTTCAATCTTTTTATATTTATTGAGAGCTGTATTGTGACCTAACATGTGGTCTATCCTGGAGAAAGATCCATGGGCACTTGAGAAGAATGTATAATCCGCTGAGTTTGGATGCAGTGTTCTGTATATGTCTGTTAGGTCTAACTTGTTTATCATATTGTTAAAATTCTCTGTTTCCTTGTTGATCTTCTGTCTAGTTGTTCTGTCTAATGATGTGAGAGGGGTGTTGAAGTCCCCACGATTATTGTAGAAATGTCTATTTCTCCCTTCAGTTTTGCCAGAGTTTGTCTCATATATTTTGGGGCACCCTGGTTAGGTGCGTAGATATTTATGACTGTTATATCTTCCTGGAGGATTGTCCCTTTTATTAATATATAATGGACTTCCGCATCTCTTATCACTTTTTTGCATTTGAAGTCTGTTTTTTCTGATATTAGTATAGCTACCCCTGCTCTTTTCTGTTTACTATTCGCATGGAGTATCTTTTTCCAACCTTTTACTTTCAGCCGGCTTGTATCCTTGTGTCTGAGATGAGTTTCTTGTAAGCACCATATGGATGGCTCATGTTTTTTTATCCATTCTGTCAGCCTGTATCTTTTGATTGGGGAATTTAATCCATTCACATTCAGTGATATTACTGAAAATGCACTATTTATTTCCTCCATTTTATTCGTTAGTTTTCATATGTCATCTTATTTTTGTCTTTCTTTTTACTCTTTTGGTTATCCTTTCTGCTTTTCTTTCTTCTATACTCTCCTCCAAGCCTCTCTCTCTCCTGTCTTTTTCTTTCAGGTTCTAAGGCTTCCTTTAATATTTCCTGCAAAGGTGGATTCTTTTTTGCAAACTCTCTTAGTTTCTGTTTGTTTGTGAATACTTTATATTCACCTTCATATTTGAAGGACAGTTTTGCTGGGTAAAGAATTCTCGGCTGGCAGTTTTTCTCTTTCAGTTTCCTAATTGTATCATACCACTGTCTTCTCGCCTCCATGGTTTCTAAGAGAAATCTGCACAAAGTCTTACTGGACGTCCTTTGTACGTGATCGTTTGCTTCTCTCTTGCTGCTCTGAGAATTTTCTCTTTATCTTTTACATTTGACATTCTGAATAATATGTGTCTTGGCGTAGGTCTATTTGGATTTATTCTTACTGGGGTACGGTGTGCTTCTTGGACATGAAAGTTCATTTCTTTCTTGAGAGTTGGGAAATTTTCAGCTATTATTTCCTCAAATACTCTTTCTGCCCCTATTCCTTTCTCTTCTCCTTCTGGAACTCCAATGACACGTATGTTCTTGCGTTTTGTGTTGTCATTCAACTCTCTGAGCCCCTGCTCAATTTTTTCCATTCTTTTCTCTCTCTGTTCTTTTCTGTCTTCAATTTTAGCTGCTCTGTCTTCAGTATCACTTATTCTTTCTTCTATCATTTTGAGTCTGCTGTTGTATGCTCCAAATGTATTTTTGACTTCTCCTATTATGTCTTTTTTTTTTTTTTTTTTTAAGCGGGAGGTCCCAGGGATCGAACCCGGGTCCCTCCATATGGGAGATGGACACCCAACCAGTTGAGCCACATCCGACCCATATTATGTCTTTTATTCCCATGAACTCTGTTACTTTTCTGTTCATGATTTCAAATTCTTCTTTACATTCACGCAATGACTTCTTGATGTCATTGATCTCTTTAACTATATTCTCTTTCATCTCATTAATTTGATTTTGGAAATGTGTGCTCACTTCACTGATTAGTTCTCTCAAATTCTGCATCTCTTCTGGGACTTTGCTGTATTCCTTTTCTTGGGCCATGTCTTCTATTTTCTTAGTATGGCCCGTAATTTTTTGTTGGTGCTTAGGCTCTGGTTGGTTTGTATTTTACTTAGATGCTCTTTCTCTTTCTCTTTTATGGGGTTTTAGTGGCAGGAGGCTGTGAGTTACCACAGCTGTTTGATTTTGGGCTCAACCTTGATTCTTAGGGTTGTTCTGCTGGTTGCTCGAAACTGGGCACTGGACCCAGTAATTGGTTGTAGAGTCGTTTCCTAGGGCCTTGGGCCGGGAGGCTATAGAGGCCAGGAAAAGACTCTCTTACTTATTAACTTTCTTATTTGTACTTCCTTGGTCTGCCAGGAGATGGCGCTTGTTGGCTGCTCTCAATTCAATGCCTGGTCGGAGCGTATTTGTTGTGACACAGACCAGATCAATGTGATAGAGCTTCCTGTCTGGGGGCTAGGAGCCCTGTGATTCAAACTGAGACAGTTCTCCAGACTTCTCTCGTAGCGCCCCCCTTTTCCCAGCTAGGAAATATTTCCACTCCCTTCTGAATCCTCAACAATCAGTCTCTGTTAGTAGAGGAGGAGATTGGGAGATTTGTCTATCTTTAGCCCCTTGCAGGCTCCAAGGCAAACAATGGCCAATGGCGCAGCCCCACCCAGCCTGGAAGGGCTCTCGGGACAGGGCAGACCAAACCTGGGAGTCCAAAGCAGGGTCAGCCCCAGGCTCTCTCTCCCCTCTCCCGTGGTGTCCTCAACGATTAGTCCAGGCTAGAAGAGAGGGAGGTTGCGAGGATCGGATTTCTCCAGTCCTTTCCGGGCTCCCAGGGCGGACCCTTGGGGCTCTGCAACCCAAATTTCAGGTCCGAACCTGAGTCAGCCTAAGGCTGTGTCCCTCTCTCTCCCCTTTCCGGTAGTGGCAGATCCCTGAAGCCCCCTTTGTGGTCGCAGGCCCAGAGGCCCGAGAATTCTGAAGAGTGTGGGGGAGGGTGCCGGCGGCAGCAGAAGCTGCTACTTGCAACTCACAGTTCTGTAGTCGCGATTTCCCTCTTCTGTCCTTCTCTCCTCTGGGTGGTGTGCAGCCTTCACCTGCTGACCTAAACCCTAGAAGATCTTTTTAGGGGCTGTTTCAGCTTGTCCTCCAGCTATTTTTCTGGAGAAGAGATTCCCGTGTCTTACTAGTCCGCCATCTTCCCGGAAGTCGCCTTTATCTTTAAATCAACATTACAAGTTCTTCTGTTATTGCAATAATGATAAGTATACTTTGATCCATGACTGCATTTCATCCTTATATTTGTTCATTCCTCGATCTTGAGGATTTTGGGATATTGATACCCACTCTGCTACAGAGAGAGGGGGTGATTAGATCATATGGGACTGATGGAAGGAACTGTTTTGCTTGCAGTAATAGATACTCTTTGCTTTTTGGATTGGGGGTTGTTCCATCTAATCATTTTGTTAGTTGTATTGGGCAAACCTGATGAACTGGCTAGTAGCTGTTTGTTGCAAGTCTGATGAGGTTCAGAGATTATCTACCATATGAACAGACCAAAGATTTAAGTCTCTGGGACAGATATTTAACAGGTATAGTGCTAATTATAAATTCATATAAAAGGGGTAGAAGAATCATGCATAGGGAAATTGTAAATGAGTCTAATTCTGTTACATTGGGGAAAAAGGTTATCATATATTCCAAGGTAAGACCCACTGACAGAGTGCTGATTTCATTGGGTTGTGTGCCTTTCCTATAGTATCCAGATGTCTCTAGAGCCCTTGAGAGCACCCCTGTTTGAGACTTTGTTTACTGTAGCAGTTAGTGAGATCTCCCTGATATGTACATATGCGTAACCTCTGGAATCAACTTCTGACTCACTTGGAAATTTCTTAGGTGTAAAAACTCTTTTGTATTTCAATTTTTCCCCTTTTGGTCAAGGTTTTTTCCAAATGCATCTCTGGTTGGCACTTGGTAATAATCTCTCAGTGCCAGGTAATCTCATCCCTGGAGTCATGTCCTATGCTGGGGTAAGGCAGTGACTTTGTTGAGTTTGGCTAAAAAAGAGGCCATTTTGAGTAACAAGGAGGTTTTCAGAAGGTAACCTTTAGACAATAGATATTATTAGGCTAATTTTCAATTTTACAAGAATAAGGTTCAGAAGTACAAGCATTAATAATAAGGGCTTGGCTTTGGTCTGTTTTCTTTTTTTAGACACTGCCTATGTACTCTAGAGATTCTTTTTTTTTTTTTTTTCCCAGACAGAAACCAGAATTTTCAGTGTTTCAAAATAACAACTTAGATTTTTTTTTTTTTTTTTTTTTAAGATTTTATTTATTTATTCATTTATCCCCCCCTTGCTGCTTGTGCTCGCTAGGTCAGCTAACCACGCCATGCGGGCAGGCCTGCCTTCACCAGGAGGCCCCGGGAACCAAACCCGGGGCCTCCCATATGGTAAACGGGAGCCCTACTGATTGAGCCACAGCTGCTTCCAGATTATTTTTTATTATACAAGTACTGTAAACATATTAAAATTTGAAACATGCAAAAGAAAGAGAAGAAGAGAGGAAAAGAGGAAGGAAGGAAGGAAGGAATGATGAAGGAAAGGAGGGAGGGAGAGGAAGGGGAATGGAAAAGGGAAGAGAAGGGAAGGGGAAGAGGAAGGAAAGGTAGGAGAGAGGAAGAGAAAGGAAGGGGAGAGTAGAGAAGGGGAGGGAAAGGAAGGGAAAAATTACTCCATGGGCCTACCACATAGCGCAATTTTTTTTTTTTTTTTAAGATTTTATTTATTTACTCATTTATCCCCCCCTTGCTGCTTGTGCTCGCTGGGTCAGCTAACCACGCCGTGCGGGCAGGCTTGCCTTCAACCAGGAGGCCCCGGGAACCGAACCCAGGGCCTCCCATATGGTAAACGGGAGCCCCACTGATTGAGCCACAGCCGCTTCCCCATAGCGCAATTTTTATTAACATTTTGGTATGTTTCTTCCCAGACTAGAAATTCTAAGCTTTTTTTTTTTCCAGTTTTTGTTTTAGTTTTTTGTTGTTGTTGTTTTGTTTTTTATTGTGGGTGAAAATCAAAATTTTCACAATACATACCAACATTTGCAAAATGATATATAAATATATATGCATATATGTGCATTTGCTTACAAGAATGTTATTTATGTATATATATAAATATATTTTAAGAGGTGCTTAGATACCCAAAATATTACACGGAACCCACTGGGATTCCCATGTTGCCCACCTCCCACACCTCCCACCACATCCCACACAAACATCTCCCACAAGTGTGGCCCACCACCCTCAATGGACTTACACATCCTGGGGCCTTGCCACCAACCATAGACCACAGTTCACACCGTAGACCACACTCTCTCCCACACAGTTCTGAGTGGTGTGTGTGCTGATTTAAAATGGCCTACATCCGTTGCCACAAAGGTACTCAGGACAACCCCCAAATCCCAAAGAAGCCCCTGTATTTCAACTGCTCGTCCCCTCCCTGCCCCAAAAATGTCAAGTGGCCACTGGCTCCACCTCATTGTTAAAATTTCTTCCATTGCTAGAATCACCATATGTGAACAACAGAATACCATCAAGTCCACTCTAGTCCATAGTTCTTCCTCCAATCCTGAGGGGACTGGGATGGTGATGTCCACTCCACCTCCAAGTGAGAGAGGGCTTATATCCCATGGATATGGTGGGTGGGATGATCCTGCCTGCAGATGCAGGCCCTCTCCATTCCCTGGGATGGCCATTGCCCATCGTTGTCTCCTCGCCAGGTGACTTGGATGAGTCTATTGAGCTGTAGGGTAGGAGTTGCAGCTCCACCAAGATTCCACGCACACCTGGCACATAGGTAGGCCAGAGGCTCCAGTCTCTGGAAGTATACCTAAAAACTTCAGCATCACATATAGGTTTGAATAGAAGGGACTGATAAACCATGTGCAGGGAGGACTTATTTGAGTCCAATTCTGTCACTCTCAGGAGCACAGATTCCAAAATAGAGCCCACTGATAAGGCATCAGTCTCTGGGTCTATCCCCCCTTATATAGGACCTGGGTGTCTCCAGAGCTCTCAGGAACCCCTCTGTGTGGGGTGATAGGCACTTAGATGTTCTATGAGCTCCTACTGAGGTGTGCTTAAGAGTTACCTCTGGGATGACCTCCCGACTCTCTTTGAAGTCTCTTAGCCACTTGAACTCATTTGTCTTTACCTTTTCCCCCTTTAATTCAAGGTCTTTTTCCAGTTGTGTTGCCACTTGGCACTTGGTATTAATCCCTCGTTGCCAGGGAGTCTCATCCCCAGGAGTCATGTCCCACGTTGGGGAGAAGGTAATGCAATAATATGCTGAGTTTGGCTTAGAGAGAGGCCACATTTGAGCAACAAGGAGGCTCCCAGGTGGGAACCCTTAGGCACCCCACAACTGCAGGCTAAGTCTCAGTTACAAGAGCAAAGACTCACAAGGGTAGTCATAAATAAAAAGAACACATCACTGGGTCATCCTCTTTTGACAGACACTGTCCCTGCACTCAGAGGACTATTGCTGCTCCCTTGGAGACTGTGGCAGAGCTCTCCAGGCTAGAAATTCAGATTCCCTCATTTATGGTGTGATTGTCCACCCATCGTGACCATGCCCCATCTTTTGATCTTTTGAACAATTTTGTATATCTTTCATGTATATTCAGATGAACTAATTCCCATGAAACCCCCCTCCCAGACACCTCCCACCAATAATCCCCTGCAGTACCCATTGTAACCCTTCTGTGATCCAAATCCTCCATGAACATGTAGTCCATAAAATAATCAAATACACTTACTAGGAAAAAGAAACAAGTATGATAAGCTTACATGCAAAGGACAAACATAAGGAAACTCAGGGGAAAAAAAAAAAAAAAAAGGAAAAAAACCATAACCAAACAAAACAAAATAAAATATAATTAGCGGATTGGGACATTCAAAAAATGGGCAAAAAGGCAAAGGAAATGCCTTTAAAATATATATATATACATTTTTTTTTCCTTTCTCTTTTTTTTTTCTTTCCTTCCTTTTATCACTGTGTTATTGGATGTCTGGTGTGCCGTGACACCTTCCCCCTCTCAATCCCCATTGTCTCCCAATTTTTCATTTGATTTTCAAAGAAGTTTTAGATCACAGCAAAGTGTGCCGGAGACTCCCAGATACCAAACCACTCCCCCTTCCCCACCCCATATTAACCCCCCCTCCTTTTTTTTTGAATGTTAGCATTGTTATAACTGTTATACAGATAGCAAAATATAGCAACTAAACATTGTCAATGATTTACAGTATAGTTTACAATTTAGATGATACAGTTTAATAATTTTGATGATATTTACCATGTCCTGTGTCCATTACTGTAAGGTAATGAAAAACCTTCCCCATGACCACCAAACACCCCATTAGATCTTGACTGTTCCCTTCCCCCCAGCCCCCCAGGGCCCATGATACCACCCTCTCCCTACCCATGGAATGTCAAGATTCACAGTTACATGCCCTGGGGATTTGAACCTGCCCTTTCTAATCCACCCACCAGTGCTGCACCACCAAACCCAGGAGCACCACCACTCATCTGCCCCATCCCCCAACTTGCAACCACACTCTCTCCCTTTAGCATAGATTATGACCATATGGGTTTTGGCTCAAAGCCTGCTCTTCTCTTACTCTCCTTTGTTAATCTATCTTTCAGACAATGGTTCTCAGAGACTGCTCACTTTCCTCAGTTCAGATCAGTGAGGTCATATACTGTTCATCCTTCAGTGCCTGGCTTGCTTCACTCAACATAAGGTCTTCAAGATTCATCCACGTTATTCCATGTGTTAGCACTTTGTTCCTTCTTAC
>JAKSZT010038599.1:10022538-10035554 GCA_026826555.1 Tolypeutes matacus | reverse complement strand
TTTATTTCTCCTCTTAGTTTTTCCAGAGTTTGCCGCACGTATTTTGAGGCACCTCGATTAGGTGCGTAAATGTTGATGATTGTTCTCTCTTCTTGAGAGATTACTCCTTTTACTAATATGTAGTGTCCATCTTTGTCTCTTACAATAGTTTTGCATTTAAAATCTATTTTGTCTGATATTAGAATAGCTACCCTGCCCTTTTTTGGCTATTGTTAGCTTGTAAAATGGTTTTCCAGCCATTCACTTTCAGCCTCCTTGAATCCCTGGGTCGAAGGTGGGTTTCTTGTAGACAGCATATAGATGGATCATATTTTCTTATCTATTCTGCCAATCTGTGTCTTTTGATTGGTGAATTTAATCCATTAACATTCAGTGTTATTGCTCGTAACGAATTTCTTACTTCAGCCATTTTTTCTTTGGGTTAATGTATATCATATGTTGTTTTGTTTCTCTTTTTGACTTTTCAGTTGTTTATAAACTCTCCTCCAACTCTCTCTCCCTTGTTTTTTCCTTTCAACTTGTAGATATTCCTTTAGTATTTTTTGAAGTGCTGGTTTCTTCTTGACATACTCTCTTAATTGCTGTTTATCTGTGAATATTTTGAACTCTCCATCATTTTTGAATGCCAATTTTGCTGGATAGAGAATTCGTGGCTGGAAGTTTTTTTCTTTTAGTGTTTTGACTATGTCATACCACTGTCTTCTTGCCTCCATGGTTTCAGCTGAGAAATCAGCATTTAATCTTATTGTGCTTCCCTTGTATGTGATGGTTCTCTTTTCTCTTGCTGCCTTGAGTATTTTCTCTTTGTCTTGAGCATTGGACATTTTGACAAGTATATGTCTTGGAGTTGGCCTGTTGGGATTTATACTATTTGGGGTGTGCTGTGCTTCCTGGATCTGCACATCCATCTCTCTCAGTAGAGTTCGGAAGTTTTCAGCCATTATTTCCTTCAACACTCCTTCTGTTCCCTTTCCCTTCTCTTCTTCTGGGATGCCCATAATGCATATGTTTGTGCGTTTTGTATTATCGGTTAATTCCCTGAGACCATGCTGGATATTTTCTATCTTTTCGTCTATCTGTTCTACAATCTCTTTGATTTCAGCTGTATTGTCTTCCATATCACTAATTCTTTCCTCTGCCTGTTCAAATCTGCTGCCATGTGAGTCCAGCGTCTTTTTCATTTCTTGGCTTGTGCCTTTGTTCACCATCATATCCATTACCTTTTTAGGCATGTTAGCTATTTCTTCAGTATGTTCTCCCAGTGTCTTCTTTATATCCTTAATATCATCCTTCAGTTCTTTAAGTTGGTCCATGATATTTGTTTGGATAGCTTTGATTAGTTGTTCAATGTTCTGCATTGCTTTCTTGTTTTTATTTTGTGCATTGGACTGGTCCATGTTTTCCAGTTTCTCAGAGTCATTTGTATTTTTTTGTTGCCCTCTGGTCATCATATTATCTTGATGGGTTTGTTCAGTTGATTAGCTTATCTCTGTGCTCTAGAATTTTATTTAGCTGTTGGTTCTGCATGTGAGTTAAGTTTTCTCTTTGGCAGTTTTTCTTATTATTTTATTTCCTTGCTTCTTTCTATGTTCCCTTGAAGGCAAAAGGTTAGGGCCAGAGGAATCAAAAGATGTAAGGAAGGCAGAAGCATAATAGTAATATTGAGAAAAGTTAGAAGAGGGGCAAAATGAGACTTAATGAGATGAATATTTAACTTGTGTAAGCAGTGTAGAGTACTAGGAAAAAATATGGAGTTCCTACAATGGATTGGGAAAACAAATGGAGGAATATATATATAGTGATTTAGAAGGCTAGAATTATGAGGAGGGAGAGAAATAGTAAAGAAAGATCTGAAAGGAAAAAGTTAATACTAATAAAAAAAAAAAAGAAGAAGAAGAAGAAAACAAAATATGTGGAATAGAAATTGACACCCTTAAGTTGTGGGCCTATGAAAAAATGTTGTCTCTAAGAGCCACAACAGAAAACAGAAGGCAGAAAGATGCAGGAAGGATAAGCGATAGTTTGTAATACAGAATCAATATATACAGCGAGTGGGAAATTATTGAAAAAGAAGCCCAGCAAAGAAGCGACAAGCTGGCAGCACCTAATTAAAAAAACAAAAAAAAAAAAATAGAAGGAAAAAGAAAGGGGGGAGGAAAGAGGAAAGAATAGCAAGAGACCAGAAAGAAACAGAGAGAAACCAAAGATCCACACAGGCAAGCAGTCAAACAGAGCTAAGGGGGGTCAATGATTCCCCTAGGGTCCACGTGGATCCTTCCTGCTTACTTGTGTTTATCAATCGATTTCCCCACAGGGTTCTATATGCAGGTCCTGAAGCAGCTTTTAGCTATTAAACTAAATTAAAAAGAATTTATTTTTCATTTGTTGAGGTGACCTTCTCACTTTTTTTTTTTTTTTAATTTTTATTTTTTTAGCCAAATGCAGGACCCAAAATAATTCCTCCTCTAGACCAACCCCCTTACGGAAGGGACCCTAGCTGGGCCCGTGGAAATTAATCAAGCACGTCCCACTTTCCGGACTCCCCAGGTTAGCTGTAGCTCTGTTGTTAGTCAGTGAGGAGTGCTAAAGACGGCCGATTCCGCCCCTTCTGGAGCCGAGCTCGAGCATCACCGGGCTGCTAAGTAAATCAGTTTGAATGCAGATTCGGGTCTGCTCTCAGCCTTATGCTGCTTCAGGTCGGCTTATCTGCTCCCCAAAGCTGTGGGGCGGTGCAGGCAGTCAGATCGATGTCTAAAAATAAAAAATACCCTTCCCTGTCCTCCAACAGAACCCTCCCTATTTTGGGAAGTGTCCCTTCTTCCTGTGTCCGCAGCGGCCTGGGTCTTATCCCTGGGTGGCTAGGGAAATCAGCTCCATTCCCCGACCAGAATCCCCCCTCCGGTTCAACGGGTGCTGATTAGTTCGTTTGTTCTGTTCACACAAGGTCCAAGGGGCGCCAGGCAGCCAGATCCCCAGAAAATAAAACTTTTTCACCCTGCTCGCGGCTCCAAATGACCGTTTTATTTTATTTTATTTTTCCTCCCTAACCGCGGGGCTCAGCCGTCTGTGCCAACCACCACCGGGAGCCTTAAAACTCACGAATCTCTACCGTTCGGTCCACACCGTTGATCCGCGCAGATAGATATCCCAAGCTTCTCACTCTACGCGTGCACAGCACAGACCCCTGGGCAGGACCCCATCCACAATCGGCCTTGCTCTGGGAGCTTGCAGTCTGTGCCCTCCTACACTAACGCCATCTTGGCCCCTCTCCTCTGGAGATTCTTCCTGGCTTATTTTAATTAGCATCATGTTTTCAAGGTTCATTCTTGTTGTATGAGCTTCCTTCTTTTATATGGCTGAATAATATTCCATTGTATGTATATACCACATTTCATTTACTCATTCATCTCTTGATGATGGATACTTGGGTTGTTTCCACCCTTTGGCAATTATGAACAATGCTGTCATGAACATTATTATACAGGTGTCTGTTTGAGTCCCTGCTTTGGGGTATATACCTAGAAGTGGCATTGCTGGGTCATATGGTAATTCTGTGTTCACCTTTTTGAGGAACCCCAGTACTTTTAAAAATATGCTCATGTGCTTTGCTCATTTTCATATGCTGTTTCAAAAACTTGAACATTGTGTTGTGATAATTACCCCCATCATTATTAAAGAAAATAAAACATTTGATTGCATAATGCTCCACAGTATATTAATTTAAGCATTCCCTTTTAGCCAGGCATTTAGAGTGTTGCTATTTTTCACTGTTAAAAAGTTTAAAAAGTGAAAAAAAAGATATGATAACCATCTTTGTACATAAATCTTTATATTTCAGATTGTCTTTCTTAGATAAAGTCTTAGAAGTGGAATCATTCAAAGGGCATGGAACATTTTTAAACTTCTTTGATTGTATTGTCAGAAAATTATAGTTTATAATTTCAAATGCAATGTATGAATGGTTCTATCTTATTTAAGAATAAGAACCTATTTGCAAATGCTCTCTGTTATAAAGGCAATGTCTGTGCAGATATATTGTGGAATGTTTTTCTTTTCCTAATTATTTTGCTCCTTTAATTTATTTAATGGTTATGTCTTTTATATAGTAAATATGTTTGATACTCTTCCATTGTATGTATTTTTAGGATGTTCTTCCCCAAAGGTCAAATAAATATTCACCTAAATTATCCTCTAGAATTATCGATGGGTTCTTTTGTTCTTAATTTTTTTGTTTCTTTTTTATTTTTTTTTTAATTTTTTTATTTTACCGGGAGGTCCCAGGGATCGAACCCAGGTCCCTCCATATGGGAGACGGACGCCCAACCAGTTGAGCCATATCCGGCCCCCTGTTTCTTTTTTAAACCTATTTACAATTTATTTTGGTATATGGGATGAGGAGCTTAAAAAAAATTTTTTTCCCCCTTCTCAATTGCTAGCTTGTTTTCCTAGGACCATCTTTTAATATGTGGACCCCTTTCCCATTTATTTGTGATTTAGGTTTTGATATATAAATATAAATAAATATACTTTCTGGTTGTTATGTTTCAGAAATTCTAGAAGAAAGGACTAATTTCTTAATTAGTGGTTTGTAATACTCTCTCTCATACCTCTCCTCCATCCACCATCTTTTTTCTGTTTGCCGTCCTAGCTATGGTAAGCGTCCAAAGGTCTTTTCTTTTGGATGCGCTTTGGGAAAACCTCTAAAAACTTGTCTGGAGCTTTGTCTTTTTTTTTTTTCCCCCCTTTTGTGTTACATGTTTTTTAAGATTAATTCTCATTTGCCTTTATTTTAAACTTAATTTAACAAAACATTTATGTCATCATCAGTAGTTTGGAGTGTGTACATCCTTGTTTCAGTATTGTGATTCTTTTAATTACTGTAAAAGCTTTGACCAGAGAGTGAAATTTTGAAAACTAGTTTTGCTAGGTATGATTGCTTCAGATTTGGGTCAAAGGCCCCTATATTTGACTTCAGAATTATCCTTTGTAGGATCTCTTTAAATATTTTGTTGTTTAATTGATGATAGAATTTGGTTCATTTTGCAACACATTTGCTTAGAGAGCTTAGAATCCCTTATATTTATATATTAACTTTAAACAATAAATTCAGTGATAATAGAGGGTCAGACGAAAGAATTTAGACAATTTAGAATATACAGTTGAAGAGAAAGTTGGGATTTAATTAATTGTCCCTAGACTAATGGTTCTTGAAGGGGGAGAACCAGAAACTTACTGTTTTAAAAAGTTAGTATTTTTTGAATAGTTAATTCTCATAGTATAAATTGAGAAGACACAAAACAGTATACAGTGAAAAGTCTCCTTACTTTTCCTGTCACCCACCCATTTAGGCCCCCTTTCCAAAGTTAACCAATTATATAACTTTTAAAATACTAAATTCTTAAAGTTTGGGAACACTTGCAAACATCTCACCATAGATATAGACTTAACCTTAAGTTACTCATTTGTGGGAGTTTGGGGATCAGCCTTTAATATTTATTTTGAGCAGTATCTTTTGTTTATTATATGTATATGCAAATGTTTACATATATGTCTAAACTTACTTTCATTTTAGTAAATACATAATTTGGTTCGAAAAGTAAAATATTTGTAGTATAAAGAATTAGGAAAACAATTGGGAAGATTATCTTATCACCGTGACAGAACCAGAATAATTTTTTCTCTCTTGGTTTATTATTTTTAGTTTGGGTATAATCATTTTAATGTAAAATAATCTTTATCCAGTTTTAAATTCTAGGTACATAGTAGTTTTACATACTTTATTTCTCCTTACTCCCAAGAATTTCATATTGAGCATACTGAATTTCTGACTCATTTCTTAGGAGGGAAATGAATCTCTTAGTAATGTTGCTCTTGGGAGAAGGGACAGGGAACTAACTAACCTTTATTGAAGAAGAAGAAAAACCAGGAATTGGCAGAAGATTTGGGAGGTTAAATAAGGGTACATAGTTTTAAAATGTAGGCTTGATAAAAGTAAAAAAAATCAAGTTGCACTCATTCTGGGTCCTGGAAAACTGATTGCATTTTTTTTTTTCCTTCTTTTTTTTGTAGGAGTGGAACTGAGAATGGAACTGAGATGTGTATGGGGTTAGCTGACAGTCAGGTTGTACTATTCTGTTATATTTTGATGTGGGTACCAGGGAGGATTTGTTTTAAATGAAAAGGAAGGAAAAGGGACTTCCCAAGGCATGTTTTCAGGTTATGTCTGGGACTACAAGGTGGCCTGAGCATCTGGGGTCATAGATGCCAAGTCATAAAATGTAAAGGAATTGAGTGCTTGCCTGTAAGAACAAAAATGTCTAATTTATATTAATATAAATTATAAGCCTCTTCATAGAATTATAAGAAGGAAGAGACCAAAAGTTTCTGGAGAACAGATATTTGTGGAATTAGTAGTATATTACCTATTTTCACTCAATTAGGCTAAGTTAAATGTTAGTAACAACCATTTTCTTTTTTTCATTTTATAAAGACTTTCCTAGAATCACCTAAAACCTACTTTCCCATAATTTTTCTAATCCTTTAACTCAGTTCCTATCATGCTGTTTTTCATGAACACAAATAAATCCTTGGTTAATATATGATTTTTTTCCTACCTTTTTTCTTAATGCTGTGTTTTCAAAATGAATTTAACATGCATGCCAGTTTGTAAATAAAGACAGACTGTGTTAAAAGCTAATGTTTTAGTTATCAAGGTTACAAAAACAATTTACTTTAAAATTCAGTTGCAGTAATAAATATTCATTCATAGTTTAGGGAAGATATTGATTATGAGAAAATTTGTTTATACCTAAATTATATAAAATTTTTCATTCTGAGATCTAGCAGGAGCGGGACCTGTTTGGTCTCCTTTGCTGGATTCTGGTTCATGGTCATTTGTTAATTTTTGTTGCCTAGTTGTTTAGTTCTCATAAATGACTGATTCAGAAAATGTGTGATTGGAGCCCTCTAGGCTTGTGCAGAGATCCTACCTATTCTGTCACACATAGACTCTGAGCCCAGAGACCATGCCTCTTACCTTTCAAGGTCCATTATCTTACCTTCTAAGGCTGATTTCCCTAGGAGATTAGAACTGGGAATATTCATTCCTTTTAGGGGTGTCCCTTCCTGTGTCTTCAACGGGGCAGTATATCAGAACAAGCCAAAAGTATTCCAGAGATACCATTAGCAAGAGAGTAGTTTTGCTGACTATGCCATGTTATTATGTGGTATAATGTTCCATTGTTTGAATATAACATAACTGTCTATTTGCTAACTGTTACTGCACATTTGAGTTTTTTATAATTTTCTGGATTTTCAGTAATTCACAATTCAGGTATTTCCTTAGGACAAATTGATAGAAATATAATTCTTAAGGATATAACACTTTAAAAACATTTTTATCATAGAATTTTAGAATACACAGTTTAAAAAGTAATAGACTCATATAATCAACCCCCAGATATCCATGATCTAGTTTTAATAGTTTTTTTAACACCTGGCCAGTTGTTTCATTTATACCCCCATTCTTTTTTTTTAATATGCATTTTTATTTTGTAATAATTTTATATTTACAGAAAATTTGCAAATATAACAGAGTTCCTATATACCCTTCATCCAGTTCCCCTAATGTTATATCTTATATTCGTTGCCGTGTTACATTTGCTAAAACTAAGAAGCCAACACTGGTATATTGCTACTAACTAAAATCCAGACTTTATTTCACCATTTTCCACCCATGTTCTTTTTCTGCTTTAGGATCTCATCCAAAATAACAATTGCATTTAGTCATCATGTCTCCTGAGTCTCCTCAGATCTGTGACATTTTCAGTTTCATTACAGTTTTGTGGAGTACTGGTCAGATCCTTGTAGAATGCCCCCTCGATTTGGGTTGGTTTGTCTGATGGTTTTTCTCATGGTTAGATTGGGGTTAATGGATTTTGTGGAAGAATTTCACTTAGGTGAACTGCCCTCTTCATCAGGTAATATCAGAGGTTACATGATGTCAACATGACTGATGTTGACTAATTGTTTGCCTTAATTATTTGGTTGAGGATATGTTTGCTAAGTTTCTCCACTCTAATGTTAGCTTCCCTTTTTGTCTATTCTTTGGAAAGGAGCCACAAGTCCAACCCACACTCAAGGGTGTGGGGAAGATTAGGCTTCACTTCCTGGAGGGAAAGAATATCTCTGTATAGTATCTGGAATTCTTTTGCAAGGAAAATTTGCCCCTTTTCCCACCACCTCTTTCACTTTTCCCTCCTCTGTTGGATTAATTTGAAGCAAATCTCAGGTAGCGTATCATGGATATGAACATTTTAAAATTCTTTATGCATATTATTGCTGAATTAAATTCCAGAAGGGTTGTAGAAGTTTACTGTCGGGCTAGAAATGTATGACAAAACTTTCATTGTGCTTTTTTACTTTTTGTTTTTAGGTAAAAGTTCACGTTTTAATTTACATTTATATAATGATTTAGTTTGAATTTTTTTCTTGTTTGTTAATTTGCTGTTACCTCTTTTGGGAATTTGCTTTTCCTTAGGGTTTTACCTATTTCAAAAAGGTTTTTGAAGACTCTTGGCTATTTATTTTTTCTTGGCTATTTTAGCTCTTCTGTCTTTAAAGACTGAAGAGATTTACCGTTTTACTTACTTGTCCCTAATTTTTAACAAATCTTCAGGATTTAGTCTTTTATTCCCATCTCATGACCATATCTTTCTTAGTCCTTTTGGGTTATTCAACAATTTTTTTCTGCCTCTTGTCACATTTACCTATTGGTAAGACATTGCTAGCCATTGTTAAAGCAAGAAGAAAACTCAGGCCATTTTAGGTAAAAATCATGTAATATAATTCCATTCCAAATTAATGTGAGAATTATTGTGTGTTACTCTAAGCTATGACTGGATTATTTACTTTGAAAATTCATGACTGAGTCTCCCAAACATTTTATTTTAAAAGAGTTTTAAAAATATTTTGCATTGTTACATTACAAAAATAGCTAATCCATGTGACAATTACTTTTATAATCTTAAAATCTGTGTTGATATTTTACTATATTTTGGGAATTTTTTGTCACCCCTAAGTATTTGTAAAATACCGTCTTTAAAAAATATATAGACTATAATAGCTCCCTAAAGGAATATGTCCCAAACCAGGTATTTTCTTCAGTAAATGGAATTAAAATGAACTCTCACACATACCCATTTTTCCCCTTAAATCTTTAGTAGCTTGGAAAGAATATTTCTTTTTCCCTTATGTGAGTTCTCAAACATTATGGCAGTAAAAAAATATCTCCAAAATAAAAGAGCTGAAGTAGAATTGTCAAAAGAAAATCCAGGGTTTATTCTTATTCCTCAAGCATGACTCTGGAAGAAATCAGTATGTTAAAACATTAAGGAAAATAAAAATACCCCCAAATAGTTCATATTACCACTGGGTATTATTTTCAGTTACTATCTTGGGATTTTAGATCTACTATATTTTTCTTTGGTTTGCAATTTTATTAACTCTTCAGCTTACAGTTTTAGAAGATAAATATTTAAATAGAAATATGTAAATATAGGTCCTTATTAAACTGATTTTGGAGTCACCTTGAAGGAAGGAATTTTATTAACTCTTCAGCTTACAGTTTTAGAAGATAAATATTTAAACAGAAATATATAAAAATAGGTCTTTATTAAATTGGTTTTGGAGTCAACTTGAAGGGGGGGAGCAAACAACCTATTAAATTTTTTTCAATCTTAGAACTAGAAAGAGTCATTGAGTATCCTTAAAACCAATATGTCAAAAGAATTTGGGGAAGCGGCTGTGGCTCAATCAGTGGGGCTCCCGTTTACCATATGGGAGACCCCAGGTTCGGTTCCCGGGGCCTCCTGGTGAAGGCAAGCCTGCCCGCACGGCGTGGTTAGCTGACCCAGCGAGCACAAGCAGCAAGGGGGGGATAAATGAATAAATAAATAAAATCTTTAAAAAAAAAAAAAAAAAAAAATCACTTGTAAGCTGTTTGTTCCTTGACCTAGAGTCAGACTGCACCCTGACTCTAATATTTAATTAATAATTAAATATTAATTATAATAAATGATATATAAATTAAACACTTTATTGTGGTAAATTTTTTAAATATTTAAAACATAGTATAGTGAGCTCCTCAGTAACCATCACCCAACATCAATAATTATCAATTATTTTCATGACCAGTCTTATTTCATCTATGTATCCACTGCCTTCCCTTCCCCTGGATTATTTTATTTTTTTTTAATTTTTTTTTTTTTTTTTTTTTTTTAAGATTTTATTTATTTATTCATTTATCCCCCCCTTGCTGCTTGTGCTCGCTGGGTCAGCTAACCACGCCGTGCAGGCGGGCTTGCCTTCACCAGGAGGCCCTGGGAACCGAACCCGGGGCCTCCCATATGGTAAACGGGAGCCCTACTGATTGAGCCACAGCCGCTTCCCCCCTGGATTATTTTAAGCATTAGTGATATACTGAGGAGGTGAACAACTCTATGAAACATGAAAAGGCAAAGGCATTGTTTTAAATTACTTACTGTCAAAGACCTTGTGATGGTTAAGTTCATGTGTTGTTCTGGCTAGGTCATGGTGTCCAGTTGTTTGGTCATACAGGCACTGGGATAGTTGTTTCTGTGAGGATATTTCATGGATTTCAATCATCAGTCTGTTGATTGCATTTATGGCTGGATTACATCTGCAGTCAACAAAGGAGATTGCCTTCAGTGATGAGAGAAATGTCATCCAATCAGTTGAAGGGCTTAAAGGGAGAACTGATTTCAGCAGTGAGAAAGAAGAATTTCTATCTATGCTTAAGCCAGCCAGCTTCTCCTGGGGAATTTATCTAAACCTTCATTGGATTTCCCAGCTTGCTGCCTATCCTACAGACTTCAGATTTACCAATCCCTACAGTTACGTGAGCCAATTCCTATAAAAATCTCACAATATTTACATATTTATATATTTATATATATTTCCTGTCAGTTCTGTTTCCCTGAAGAACCCTTACTGATACAGATTTGGTATTGAGAATGGTTCTTGAGAAAAAGAATCTTTTTTTAATTTCCACTATTTTTTCTTTTTTATTTCCCTAATTTGTATTTTTTATTTTATTTTTAAAGAATCTTTAGATTCTTTAGATTACATAAATGATACATCGAAAGAATTCCCATATACCCCACCCCCTCTCCCTCCCCTTCCCACAATTTTCCCCATTAACAACATCTTTCATTAGTGTGGTATATTTGTTACAATTGATAGACTCATATTGAAGCATTGCTACTAACCATGGTCTATAGTTTACATTACAGTTTACACTTTGCTCTGCTCATTTTTATAGGATTTGACAAAATGTATAATGGCCTGTATCCGTCATTGCAATGTCATTCAGAACAATTCCTTGTCCCAAAAATGCCCCATGTTATACCTATTTTTCCCTCTCCCTCCGCTCAGAACCTCTGGTGAGCACTGCATATGTATCAATGTTATAAGTTCTTCCATTGCTAGAATAATAATAAGTATACTTTAGTCCATAGTTGCAGTCCCCCCTTATGTTTGTTCTTTCCTCAATCTTGAGAATGAGAAACAGAATCTTAAGAATGAGATTTCTGAGTTGGTTCTGGGGTTTTTGGAATTAGTTATCTAATTAATTAGATTAAAAGGGACTAATGACTCTATTTCCAATGATCAAGATGGCACTGATAGTCCATGGCATGAATTGGCAATAGAGATACACATGAATTTGAGTTGTTGAATTTTGCAACTCAGATTCATGTAAGAGGCCAGGCTGTAAGTGACAGTGTGTTCAATACCTTAACAGAGTTTTGTGGAGCTAAAAATATGACATTGCCTAGTTGTTACTAAATTTGGTAGGTTCAGTTATTAAAGGGATGAGTTAAAGTCTTCAAATTCCCAGTTCAAGTACTGCATGAAGAACATAAAAGTTTCTATTTGTGCTTTGAAACTCATTTCTTGTAACTGCAGACTTGAGATTTCTGAAAACCAGACCCAGAGTTTCATTGTGCAGGTGGCTGAATTACAACATAAATTGAATTCCCAATTTTGCAGGGTGTCTGCTGTTAAAGTGAGGGCATTGATTGGAAAGGATTGGAATACTGAAAATTGGAATGGGGACATCTGGGATCATTATGGTGATGGTGAGAACATTGAAACCCTAGATTCTGCTGAGTCTTTGGCAGAAAAACCTGTCATGGTCTGCCTTGAGGAATCAGCCACTCAACCACCAGTGTGCCTTGAGGAATCAGCCTTCCAATCTCCACCTGAAGAGATTAAGTCTGCTGTGCCTGATAAACCTGTAACTGCCTCCCTCACACCTCTTTTTTTTTTTTTTTTTTTTACCGGGAGGTCCCAGGGATCGAACCCAGGTCCCTCCATGTGGGAGACAGACGCCTAACCATTTGAGCCACATCTGCCCCCCCACACACACACACACCTCTTTTTGATGAGATGAATCCTGTTCTACCAGATGAAATTCCAACAGAATAACCTAAAGTAGTTGGCTTGTATGATACTGCTAATTCCTCTAATGACCCACCCCCGCCACCCCATTTTCTTCCAAATCTATAACTAAAGTTCCAACAGATCTGAAAGGTGAGGTACAAAGTGTGACTGACAAGGAGGTGTGCTACACTCCAAAAGAACTGCATAAGTTTTCCAATTTATATAGACAGAAATCAAGGAAATCTGTGTGGGAATGCTTATTAAGGGTGAAGGATAATGGTGAAAGGAATATAAAGTTAGATCAGGCTTAATTTATTGTGCGTGCCCACTAAGCAGAGATTCTGGACTCACTGTTGTAATTTGAGGGGTTCAAAAGCGTGGTTAGCTGAAGCATGGAACAAAGGGTGGTCTACATTTCCTGAAGTTGAAATGCCAAAACTATCCCAGTATTATGTAAATGAAGGGATCCAAAGGCTTAGATTGGAAAGTTAAGGTGGCTTTATCATTTAAGACCTACTCATGGGAAGCGGCTGTGGCTCAATCAGTAGGGCTCC
>JAKSZT010038599.1:9935697-10022438 GCA_026826555.1 Tolypeutes matacus | reverse complement strand
AAATACTATTTTGGGAACTGGTGCCAGTAACTTGGGAGCCTTAAACACAGGATGATCAGATCCCAGGTTGGCAGGAGCTAAGTGACAGTAACTAATCACTAAAGACAAGATGGGTATGGCTACCATAATGGACAGCAGAGTCAAAACAATAATCAGAAGAGACTGGCTCGCAGATACTTAAGGCATTGGCTAGATGATTGTAGGGTACCTAGAAGTGAAATAGATGGGCAGTCTACTAAATTCTTACTTGATCTGTATTAAAAGTCTAACTTGATTCACAAAAACAGTCACAGCCACTCAGTCAATGCCCAGATTTCAGTTTGTGGACCCAAAAACCCTTGAAGGAACAGAAGGCCAGGTCTCCTTGGGGAAGGACCTTGTTATACTGCCAAAAATTTATACTGTTACGTCTTCCTCCCAGCCTTCCCCAAAGGAACCTATGACCTTTTGGTAGGGTAACTACATTAGAGAAAAGAAAATGATCAGACATTTCAGGGATTATTAGACACTGGTGTGAAGCATTGGTCCAGGAGACCCAAAATGTTACTGTGGTCCACCAGTCAGAGTAGGGCTTATGGCAGTCAGGTAATCAGTGGAATTTTAGCTCAAGTCTGTCTCATAGTGAGTCCAGTGGTTCCCTGGCATATTCTATGGTTATTTCTCCAGTTCCAGAATGCATAATTGGAATAGATGTGCTCATCAATTGGCAAAATCCTCAATTTTCTCTGACTTGTGGAGTGAGAGCTATTATGGTAGGAAAGGCCATAATAGAAGTAGAAGTCCGTGAAGCTCCCCATAGAACTGCCTTTACCTAGCAAAATAGTAAATCAAAAGCAATACCACATTCCTGGAAGGATTTCAGAGATTAGTGCCACCATCAAAGACTTGAAGGAGGCAGGGGTGGTGATTCCCACCATATCCCTATTCAACTTCCTATTTTGCCTGTGCAGAAAACAGATGGATCTTGGATAACAATGGATTATTGTAAATGTAACCAAGTGGTGACTCCAATTGCAGCTGCTGATCCAGATGTGGTATTGCTTGAGCAAATCACCATATCCCCTGATATTTGGTGTACAGTTGTTGATCTGGCAAATGCTTTTTTTCTCAATTGCTGATAGTAAGAACCATCACAAGCAGTTTGCTTCAGCTGGCAAGGCCAGTAATCCAGCTTCATTGTCCTACCTTATGGTTATATCATCTCTCCAGCCCTATGTCATAATCTAGTCTGCAAAGACATTGATCACCTTTCCCTTCCACAAGATATCACACCAGTCTGTTATATTGATGATAAGAAATAGCAACTACCTGACTTATTGGTAAGGCATTTATGTGTCAGAGCATGGGAGATAAATCTGTCAGAAATTCATGGGCCTTCCACCTCAGTGAAACTTCTAGGCATCAGTAGTGTGGGGGCTTGTCAATATATCCCTTCTAAGGTTTGCATCTGGCCCCTCCTATATCCAAAAAAGAAGTCAATGCCTAGTTGGCCCTTTTGGATTTTGGAGACAGTATATTCCTCATTTGAGTGTTCTACTCTGGCCTATTTACTGAGTGACTCAAAAAACTGCTAGTTTTGAGTGGGGATCAGAACAAGAGGAGGCTCTCTCACAGGTCCAGGCTGCTGTGCAAACTATTCTGCCACTTGGGCCATATGATCCAGCAGATCTAAAGGTGCTCAATTTTTCAGTGGCAAAAAGGAATGTGTTTGGAGTCTGGCAGACCCCGGTGGGAGAATCACAATACAGACCCTTAGGATTTTGGAGCAAAGCCCTGTCATCGTCTGCCAATAAATATTCTTTTTGAAAAATAGCTTTTGGGCTGTTACTGCGTCTTAGTAGGGACCAAATGCTTACCATAGGCTTCTAAGTTATCATGAGACTTGACTTGTTTATCATGAATCAGGTGTTGTTTCACCAAGCCATAAAGTTGGGCTTCCATAGCAGTACTCCATCATCAAATGGAAGGGATATATGCGGATTTGGGATCAAGCAGGTCCTGAAGGCAAAAGTAAGGTATACAAGGAAGTGGCCCAAATATTTATGGCCCTCATTTCTGCCCCATTGCCTTTTCCTTCTCAGTCTGCGTCTATGGCCTTGGGGGGAGTTCCTTACAATCAGTTGACTGAGGAAGAGAAAACTCAAGCCTTGTTTACAGATAGTTCTGTATCATACACATGTATCACCCAAAGATGGAAAGTGGCAGCATTATAGCCCCTTTCTGGGACATCCCCAAAGGACAGTGGTGAGGGAAAATCCTCCCCGTGGGCAGAACTTTTAGTGCAACTGCTTGTTCATTTTGCTTGGAAGGAGAAATGACTGAAGGTGCATTTGTGTACATATTCAGCAATGGTTTGGCTGGATGGTCAGGGAATGGAAAGGAACATGATTGGAAAATTGGTTGCAAAAACGTCTGGAAGAGAGGTATGTGGATAGACCTTTCTGAGTGGACAAAAATTCATGAAGATATTTGTGTCCCACGTGACTGCTCACCAGAGAGTGACTTCAACAGATGAGGATCTTGATTAATCAAGTGGAAAGGATAGCTGTTTCTGTGAATATCTTTCAACCTCTTTCTCTAGCCACTCCTGTCATTGCCCAATGGTCTCATGAACAAAGTGGCCATGGTGATAGAGATGAAGGTTATGCATGGGCACAGCAACATGGATTTCCCTGACTTGGCTACAGCCACTGCTGAGTAACCTGTTAGCCAGCAGCATAGACCCACACTCAGCCCCCATATGGCACCATTCCAGAAGCCTGCTACCTGGTGTCAGGTTGATCACATCATGGAAGTGGCAGTGTTTTGTCCTAACTGGAATAGACATGTCCTATAGATACTGATTTGTCTTCCTTGCCCTCAATACTTATGCCAAAACTACAATCTGTGGACTTAAAGATGCCTTGTCCAACATCAAGTTATTCCACACAGTATTGCTTCTGATCAAGGAACCCATTTCACAAATGAAATACAGATAGGGCACATGCTTGTAGAATTTACTTGTCTTAACATGCTCTTTATCATCTTGAGGCAGCTAGATTGATAGAGGGTGGAATAGCCTTTTAAAGACTCAATTATGGTGCCAACTGGGTGGTAATACTTTGCAGGGCTGGGGCAGTGTTCTGCAGTAGGCTGTACATGCTCTAAATCAGCATCCACTCTGTGCTATTTCTCCCATTGCCAGGATTCATGGGTCTAAGAATCAAGGGGTGGAAATGGGAGTGGCTCCACTCCCTGTTAATCGTGTTGATCCAATAGAGAAACTTTTGCTTCATTTCCCTACAACCTTAAGCTATGCTGGACTACAGGTTTTAGTTCCAAAAGGAGGAGTGCTTCCACTAGGAGACCCAATGATTTTGCCACCTGGCCACTTTGCCTCCTCATGCCTCTGAATAACAAAGAAGGGAATTACTGTACTGGTTGAGGTGATTGATCCTCAGTTTCAAGGGAAATAGATACACAATGGAGGTAAAGAAGTGTTTGCCTAAAATACAGGAGATCCCTTAGGGTGTCTCTTAGTACTCCCATACCCTGTGATTAAAGTCAATGGAAAACTGCAACAACCCAATCCAGGCAGAACTACTAATGGTCCAGAACTTTCAGGAATGAAAGTTTGGGTCACCTCACCAGGCGCTGAAATACATGACCATCTGCATTGCTTGCTGAAGGGTAAAGGGAATAGAGAATGAGTAGTGGAAGAAGTTAGTTAAGAATATGAACCATGGCCTCAAGATGAGTTATAAACACAAAGACAGTAATGACTGAATATTTCTCCCTTGTTTTGTTATATGTTTATATATACATAAAGCAGATAGCTCTGTTTTCTTCCCTCTTTTTTTTTTTTTTTTTTTTTTTTAAACCGGGAGGTACCGGGGATCGAACCCCGGTCTCTCCATATGGTAGACGGACGCCGAACCTTTTGAGCCACATCCGTTTCCCTGTTTTCTTCCCTCTTTTATCCTCTGATAATATAATATTAGTTTATTAACTTTTTGTCATGGTATTTTAAGTTACAGAGTATCACATTTAACAGCATTATTCTCAAAGGACTTGTATCTTCTTCTAGGGAAAGGGTTTGTGTGTTTCTGGTTTATGCCGGAGTGTTGAATTATGGAAGGTGAAAGTATGATTGTTATTGTTTAGAGATTAATTATGGTTTAAGTCAGGGGTCCTTAACCTTTTTTGTTCCACGGACCCCTTTGCCAGTCAGGTGAAAACCACGGACCCCTTACTAAGTCCACACTATACTGTGTATTATTTAATAAATATATCACAACCGCAAGGATAATGTTTTTATTAATTTCAGTACAAGCTCATGGACCCTTTGTTAAGAACTTCTGGTATAAGATTTGTATGGTTGCCAAATTGACGAGGGATGGACAATGATGGTTAAGTTCATGTGTTAACTTGACTAGGTTATGGTGTCTAGGTGTTTGGTCAAGGAAGCACTGGACTGTTTTTACTGTTAGGATATTTCATGGGTTAGAGTCAGTTGATTGCATCTATGGCTGATTACATCTACAGTCAACAAAGGAGATTGCATTCAGCAAGAGAGAAGTGTCCAATTAGTTGAAGGCCTTAAAGGGAGAACTGATGATTTCAGCAGTCAGAACTTCTGTCTCTACTTCAGCCATCTAGCTTCTCCTGGGGAGTTCATCAAATACTTGATCAGAATCAGAGTTCCCAGCTAGTGGCCTGCCTTATAGAATTCAGACTTGACAGTCTCCAGTCACATGAGCCAATTCCTGTAGTAAATTTTGTGATATTTACAAATATATATATATCTTCTATCAGTTCTGCCTGGAGAACCCTGAATTATACAGACCTTTTAGAGGCTAATTTACCAGAATTCTGATTTGGTAACCTTGCTTTGTCTTCTCCAAGATATGGCCATGTTAGTCTCTAGAGATGAAGGTATTTGAAAATGGGGTGAAATTGGTTTGGTTTTCTGCTCTAAGTGTTTAGGGGCTGGTTTGCACTGACACTTGTTCTTAGAACCTAACAGAAAGAATTCTGTGTCCATCCTGTTTTCAGAATAGCAAGTGATGTTAAAGTGGAGACTTTTAAGTAGATATTGAATGAATTGTACTTTTTTTTAAAGATTTTATTTATTTATTCATCCATCCCCCCCTTGCTGCCTGTGCTCGCTGGGTCAGCCAACCACGCCGTGCCGGCGGGCCCGCCCCAACTAGGAGGTCTCGGGAACCGAACCCGGGGCCTCCCATATGGTAAACGGGAGCCCTATTGATCGAGCCACAGCTGCTTCCCTGAATTGTACTTTAAATAAAGGTCAAGTTTACATTAACACAGAAGTATAACACTTGAGGAATATACTATTCATAAATACAGTTTCTGGTTTTACTAGAGGCTAATGAAGACTGAAGTAAAATTTTAAATTGTAATTAATTCACATGTTCCTGACATAGATATGGGGAAAATAAGCATTAAAAATTCAGTAAATTTTATTCAGTAAGTGCTATGGCTTAAGAAATGCGGGAGGTTTTTGGAGACAGAATGATGGCTTAGACATGGTTCCTCCCCTCAAGAAGATGCTTTTGGAGTTTTTTTGTTGTTGGGTGGGGTGGGAGTGGAATCTAATTTTGTTACTCAAGTGAATTAAAAAGAGACAAAAAACTAGCTGTTTTACAATTTTGATAGGTAGTACAATGATAAAAATAAGCCTCATTTTTTATTTTATTTTTTAGGATTTTTAATTATTCCCCCCCCCCTCCCGTGGTGGGTGGTCGCCGTCTCCCTTATGTGTGTTCTTACGTGTCTGCTTGTCTTCTCTTTAAGCGGCAACGGGAACCGATCATGGGGACCTTCCAGAGTGGAGAGAGGCTTCTCAATATCTTGTGCCACCTCAGCTCCCTGATTTGCTGCGTCCCTCATTGTCTTCTGTTCTGTGTCTCTTTTTGTTGCGTCATCTTGCTCCGCTAGCTTGCTGCACAGACTAACACTCCTGCATGGGCCAGCTCGCTGTATAGGCCAGCTTGCTTTTCACCAGGAGGCCCCAGGAGTCAAACCCTGGACCTCCTATATGGTAGACAGGAGGCCAATCACTTGAGCCACATTTGCTTCCCATCACTTTTTAAATAAAATCCAGTGTGTTAGTGCTTTCCTAGGATTTTCTTGTTCAGAGGCTACAGATCTGGATAGGTATTAGACATTTTAGTATTTGAATTTATTTTTAAAAATCTTAGTAGTAACATAGAAAAAGGAACAAAAATTTTAAAAATCTTAGCAGAATATCCTTTAATTCTAACTAATGTCTCATTAGTCTGGGGCATTATAGATAGGAGGGAAGAACCAGTGCTTGTAAGTGGACACTTGCTGTGTCCACACCAGCACAGTCTGAGCCCTTCCCTTTCGGACAATTTTGAAAAGACAGTTGAGAAATAGGCTTTCAAGGGTGAACTTTATGAACCCATGAGGGTGCATTGGATATGTATAGTCACTTCTGTACCATGAAGCCTAGTCAAAAAAAAAAAACAAAACGGTGTGGATGCAGGGTGGCCTCAAACTGTGAGGTAGTCAGTTTGTATTTATTTTCTACCTTCAAGATAGGCTCTCCTGCCTGCTGCCTTACCTCCACTCCCCCTCCCCTTACTTCACGCAAACAAATCCGAGATGTTAGTGGGAATTAAGTTTACCTTGACTGTTCTGCAACTTGATTTCATCTAAATATATCTTTGATATTTCCCCAAATCATCACATGGAGATCTGCCTCATTCTTTTCAACAGCTTTATAGCTATATACTTGTACTTTTAATTGGAATTGGAATTTATTTAACCAGAACCACACTGAAACACTTTATATTACTGTTTTTTATTATAAACAATGTTGCAGTAGACATCCTTATATAAAAATTATTGCCTACTTGTTTAGATATTTCTTTTTTTAAAAAACAATTTATTGAAGTATATCATTCATATATGAACATATATAAACTATAAGTGTTCAGTAAACATCATGAACTTAGAAAACAAACATACGTAACATCATACAGGGCTCCCATACATCACCACCCCCCCGACCCAAACTCCCTGCATTGTTGTGAAACATTTGTTAGCAAATCATGAAAGAGCATCGTCAAAGCATTACTACTAACTATAGACCTTATCTTCCTTCCCTACACATTTTTTTAAGGATTTATTTATTTAATTATTTACTTTTATCCATTTTTAACACACACACACACACACACCGTTTTTGCTGTTTCTCTGTCTGTTCACTGGGCAACTCTTTCTGTCCATTTCCTGCCCTCTCTTCTCATCCTCTTCCTCCTGTCTTCACTGGGATTCGATCCTCGGAACCTCTGATGTGGGAGAGAGGCGTCCTACTGCCTGTGCCAACTTAGTTCCTAGTTTTTCGGTGGGTCTCTTCTTGGCTCTCCCTTGTGTCACTCTCCTGTTACATCATCATCTTGCTCTGTAGCTCGTGGGGCCTGACAGTGCACCCACAGACGGGGCCTGGCAGTGCATCCACGTGCAGGGCCTGGTGGCCCACATGCTGTTTATATTTTTATTTTTACCGGGAGGTCCTGGGGATCGAACCAGGTCCTCCGTATGGGAGACGGATACCCAACCACCCAAGCCACATCTGTCCCCCTGCTATTTCTCTTAAGGTTGACCAAAGATACTCAGAGTTACAGTCTTTTCCCATATAGGATGGTCATATAATAAATCAGGCTTAGTTTATATCCAACATTCTAAAAACCAGACCTAGGGAGAAAAACTAGTTCTGGGGACACATGCGTGGTTTTCTAATATAGCGAATGCTTAGCCTACCCTGATTATCAGAAAGTCAGGTCAGTGAGAATATTTGCAGTAGATATTTTTTTAGGATAAATTACTTTTTAATCAATATTCTAATAGGTTGGAAATGATATTGTTTTGATTTGTATTTCTATTTTGTTTTTGTTTATTGGCTGTTTGTATTAGTCTTCCTGTAAACTGCTGCATATAATCTTTGATCATTTTTCTGTTAGGTTGTCATTTTCATATTTATTTTTCAGAGTTCTCTGTAAATTAAGGAAATTAGCCTTGATAAATGTTGAAAATATTTTTCCTAGTATGTTCTTTGTCTTAATTTTATGGTATGTAGAAAATTTTATTTTGGTTTTCAAAATTATCGATGATGTCCTTATGGCTTCTATGATTTTTGTCGTTCTACATGTATATTGGTTGTATTAGTCAGGCAAAGGGGTGCTGATGCAAAATACCAGAAATCGGATGGTTTTCATAAAGGGTATTTATTTGGGGTAGAAGTCCACAGTTACCAGGCCATAAAGCATAAATATCTTCCCTAACCAAAGTCCATTGCCACGTGTTGGAGCAAGACAGCTGCCAGCTTTGCCAGGGTTCAGGCTTCTTGGGTTTCCCTCTTCCCGGGGCTCCATGTCTCTCCAGGCTCAGCTCCTCTGTTGCCTTCACAAGGTCAGCTGTAGACTATGAGGCTCTCTAGGCTTTGCCTCTCTCCACAAGGCCAGCTGTAGACTCTCATTTGAATGGCTCATCTCTTTTCCCGGGGCCTTCTCTCCCTTCTCATGACCAAGCTTTCTTACTTCCTGGGGCTCCAGCTCGAGACTCCAAAATCAGAACTCCAACTCAGAACTACTTCAGTTCTGTCCTTTGCCATGTCTTTTATCTTTGAGACCCCACCCACCAAGGGGTGGGGCTCAATACCCTAGTGACAGAGGAGGCCAATCAAATCCCTAATCATAACTTAGTCATGCCCAGGTGAACAGACCAGTTTACAAGTATAATCCAATATCTATTTTTGAAATTCATAACTATATCAAACTGCCAAACTTTGTAGTTAAAGAGTTGTGGCTTTTTTTTTTTTTTGAGGTGCCAGGGACAGGGATTGAACCCGGAACCTTGTGTGTGGAGAGCTGGCACTCAACCACTGAGCCACATTGGCTCTTCTGAATTGATTTTTTCATTTGCTTGCTTGTTGTTTGTTTTTTTGTTTTTAAGAGGCAGTGGGAACCAAACCCAGGAACCTCCCATGTGGGACGCAGGTGCTCAACCGCTTTAGCCACATCTGCTCCCCATGACTTTTTTTAATTAAAAATTTTCCTATATTTTAAAAGTCCTGATAAATTAATGCATATCATTATAAGAAATATTTTAAAATTAACAAAATTAAAGTCTATCTCTAGAATTATAGTCTCTTCCCCAGAGATAACCACTTAAATTTGATGTATGTTATTCCAGTTCTTTATGTGTGCATCATACTTCAGTTTTTTTCAAAAGTTGTACACAACTACCCTGCCATTTATTAAATAGCCCATGATTGTAAATGGGTACCTTTATTGTATTCTAAATTCCAGTAAAATCATGGGTTAGTTTGTGGACACTCTATTCTGATCCATTGCACTACTTAACTATTCCCTATGTGTGGCTTCGTTTTTTTTTTAAAGATTTATTTTATTTATTACACATACACCCCCATTGTTTGTGGTCACTCTGTGCTCTCTCTCTGTCCATTTGCTGTGTGCTCTCTGTGTCTGCTCATCTTCTCTTTAGGAGGCACTGGGAACCGAACCCGGGACCCCTCCCATGTGGTAGAGAGGTGCTCAATCACCTGAGCCACCTCAGCAACCTGGTTTGTTGTGTCTCTCCTTGTCTTTCCTCTTTGTGTCTCTTTTGTTGCATCATCTTGTTGCATCAGCTCGCCGCGCCGGCTTGCCTTCTCCAGAAGTCACCGGGAACTGAACCCAGGACCTCCCATGTCATAGGCAGAAGCCCAATCGCTTGAGCCACATCTGCTTCCCATGGCTTCATTTTAAAAAGTTAAATCATTCATGTATCTAGAATTTATTTTGATAAAAGGAATGAGATAGGGAGCCAACTGTCCCTAATACCATTTATAGAATTTGTCTTCCTCACTGATTTAGTATACCATCATCAAAACCTTTATATTTCTATAGCTAACACCATTATCACTGACCTATTGAAAGAGCATTTTTACTAGACTTCCTACGTCTACTTTCTCTTCCCTCTAGTTGGTTTTCTACACATCAGCCAAGGTGATCTTTTCAAACCATACCAGCATAAAACCATGTATGGGCTTCACACTGCTCTTTGAATAAAGACCTAATCCTGAACATGGCCTGTAAGACCCTCTGTGACCTGGCTCCCTCTGATCTCTCTGGCCTCATTTCAGACCTCTCTTCTTGCTGTCTGGATTCCAGTGCATTGTTACCTTATTTCAGTTCCTCCATCATGCCATATTCTTACTCACTACAGGGCTTTTACACTGCTTTCCCCTTTGTTTATAAAATGCCCTCCAACCACCAAACTCACCATCCTCCACATCACCTTGCCCCAGTGTATTCCAGCTCATCCTTCACTTTAAACACAGAGTTAGTTCTTCAGTAAAATCTTCCCTGACTCCCACGTAAGATTATAGCGTGTATGTGCTCTCCAGGTAGCATTTATCTTTAATACCATTTATCAGCTTGTAATTATAATTTTAAAAATATTTATATAAGTATCTGTCTTCACCATTAGAATGTGAACACCATTACGGTAAAGACTATATCAGTTTTTGCCCATCTTTATATTCCTAATGCCTAGCACAGGTGCTAAATATTTTTTAACTGAATGAATGAAGTTATTTTAAATGTTTGGGTTAATTTTTGAATTGTTCCATTGATCTGTCTATTTCATCTTAAATACCAAAGTGTGTTTCATTACCATAGTTTTATCATTAATTTTACTCATTACTCTTTTAAAAAATAGCTTTAATGGCGTATAATTGATATACAATAAATTATACATACTTAAATTGTATAATCTGATACGTTTTGACAAATTTGTACACAACTCATATATTAGACCACTTACAGTTGTCCCATGGCTTGCTAATGCTCCATTCATTTTTTTTATGTAATAGCATTGCTTTAATAGGAATACAATACAAAACGAAACTGTAGACATTTAAATGTTACAAAGTGTTAAATGATAGCAACATAAAATTGGTTAAATAAATATAATATGCTCTAGACAATGCAGTTGTTAATTTAGTGCAATTTACTGAACATTGAAAAGAACGAAATAGAGCTATACATTCTGATTTGGTAATATACCCAAGATATATTGTTAAAGAAGAATATCAAGTTACAAAATAGATCCCAACTGTGTAATAAAACAATGCTTTTTACGTGTAGAAAATTCAGGAGACATGACTAGAAACTCTTACTCATGGTTACATCTAGAGAATAGACCTAAGGATGAGGGGAGAGAGACTGGTATTAAAAAAGAAATCTTGGGAAGCGGCTGTGGCTCAATCAGTAGGGCTCCCGTTTACCATATGGGAGGCCCCGGGTTCGGTTCCCGGGGCCTCCTGGTGAAGGCAAGCCCGCCCGCACGGCGTGGTTAGCTGACCCAGCGAGCACAAGCAGCAAGGGGGGAATAAATGAATAAATAAATAAAAATCTTTAAAAAAAAAAAAAAGAAATCTTCAGTTTCCATGTTACCGCCCCCCCTTCCCTTAGAAGTATAATTAAAAAGCTTGCTTAAGAAAATGTGTGTACTTCATCCATTTTTTAAAGCTTTACCCTTCCTTCACTAGAAAAGTTCTGAGCCAGTTGTCCAATCAGAATATTTTCTTTATATACTATATATGAAATTGTGAGCTTACAAAACAATCATGCATGATGTGCAAAATTCCCATACCTCACCCCTCCACCAATACCTTGCATTGTTGTGGAACATTTGTTACAGATTAAGAAAGAACAGTAAATTTTTTAATGTTTTCCTTAGTCCCAAAAGAAAAAAAAAATCCCATACCACCCTATTTTTGGCCTTTAGCATTGATATAGTACCTTCTTTGACATTGATGCAAGAATATTACAACATTGTTGTTAACTAGTCATAAGTTACACTAATCATATTTTTCCCATGTAGTCTTAGGACCTTATAATAGTGATGTGTATTTGTTCTAGTTCATAGAAGAATGTTCTTGTATTTGGGCTATTAACCACAATCCTTATCCAATACCGGGTTCACTATGTTATTAAGTCCCTGGATTATAATTCCCTAGCTTGCTTTCTATTGACATTTACATCTCTAGACTACCCTTTTCAGCCACAATCCCATTTTAAACCAGCCGTGTTAGTTATGCTGACTATAATGTGTTACCATCAGCCCTATTCACTTCCACACTTATACAGTCAAGCTAATTAAAGATTCTACAGACATTAAGCATCCATACCCCTTCTCAGCCCTCATTCTATCTCCTAGTAACCTATACTCTAGATTTTTTTTTTTTTTTTTTTTTTAAGATTTTATTTATTTATTCATTTATCCCCCCCTTGCTGCTTGTGCTCGCCGGGTCAGCCAACCACGCCATGCGGGCGGGCCTGCCTTCACCAGGAGGCCCCGGGAACCGAACCCGGGGCCTCCCATATGGCAAACGGGAGCCCTACTGATTGAGCCACAGCCGCCTCCCTATACTCTAGATTTTAACTCCATATGTTTAATATTCTTCATATTTTGTTCATATTAGTGAGATCATACAGTATTTGTCCTTTTGTGTCTGGCTTATTTCACTCAGCATAATGTCTTCACGGTTCATCCATATTATCATATGTGTCCCAATTTCATTTCTTCTTACAGCAGCATAGTATTCCATTCTATGTATATACCACTATTTATTTATCCATTCATCGGTTGATGGGCACTTGGGTTGCTTCCATCTTTTGGCAATTGTGAATAACACCACTATGAACATAAGTGTGCAAATGTCTGTTCACATCAGTGTTTTCAGTTATTCTGGATATATTCCTAGCAGAGGGATTGCCAGATCATATGGCAGTTCTGTATTTAGCTTCCTGAGGAACTGCCAAACTGTCTTCCCCAGAGGCTACACTATTCTGCATCCCACCAACAGTGAAAGAATGTTCCTATTTCTCCACATCCTCTCCAGCACTTGTTGTTTTCTGTTTTTTTAATAATGGCTATTCTGTGAGGTGTGAGATGATAAGTCATTGTAGTTTTGGTTTACATTTCCCTAATCGATAGTGATATTGAACATTTTTTTTTTTTTTACCGGGAGGTACCAGGGATCGAACCCCGGTCTCTCCATATGGTAGACGGACGCCGAACCTCTTGAGCCACATCCATTTCCCTTGGACATTTTTTCATGTGCTTTTTCGCCATTTTTATTTCTTCAGAGAATGTCTAAATAGTCTTTTGCCCATTTTTATTTTATTTTATTTTTTTTTATTTTTTAAAGATTTTATTTATTTATTCATTTATCCCCCCCTTGCTGCTTGTGCTCGCTGGGTCAGCTAACCACGCTGTGCGGGCGGGCTTGCCTTCACCAGGAGGCCCCGGGAACTGAACCCGGGGCCTCCCATATGGTAAACGGGAGCCCTACTGATTGAGCCACAGCCTCTTCCCATTGCCCATTTTTAAATTGAATTTCTTGCCCTTTTATTGTTGAGTTGTACAAACTCTTTATATAGCATGGAAATCAAACCCTTATTTGATATGTGGTTTCTAAATATTGTCTCCCATTGAGTGGGCTGCCTTTTTACCTTCTTGTCAAAGTCCTTTGATGCACTAAAACGTTTAAGTTTGAGGTGGTCCCATTTATCCATGTTTTCTTTTGTTGCTTGTACTTTCTGTGTAAAATTTAAGAAACCACCACCCACCACCAGGTCTTGAAGATGTTTACCTACGTTTTCTTCTGAGAGTTTTATGGTTCTAGCTTTTACATTTAGATCTTTGATCTATTTTGAGTTAATTTTTGTATAAGGTTTGAGATAGGGGTCTTCTTTCATTCTGTTGGCTATGGATATTCAGTTCTCCCAGCACCATTTGTTGAATAGACTATTCTGCCCCAGCTGGGTGGGCTTGACAGCCTTGTCAAAAATCACTTAACCATTGATGTAAGGGTCTGTTCTGAACCATCAGTTCAGTTCCATTAATCTGTATGTCTCTCTCTACGCCAGTACCATGCTGTTTTTAGCACTAGCTAGGTAATATGATTTAAAGTCCAGAAGTGAGAGTCCTCCAACTTTATTCTTCCTTTTGAAGATGTTTCTGGCTTTTTGGAGCCCCTTACTCTTCCAAATAAATTTGATAATTGGCTTTTCCATTTCTTTAAAAAAATGCTGTTGGAATTTTTATTGGTATTGTGTTGAATCTGTATATCAATTTAGGTAGAATTGATATCTTAATGATAGTCTTCCAATCCATGAAGATGGAATGTTCTTCAATTTATTTCGGTCTTCATTGATTTATTTTAGGAATACATTGTAGTTTTCTGAATACAGGTCTTTTACATCATTGGTTAAGTTTATTCCTAACAATTTCATCCTTTTAGTCGCTATTGTAAATGGAATTTTTCCCTGGTTTCCTTTTCAGATTGCTCATTACTAGTGCTCTATTCTTTATTTTTCCTTTTTAGAAGGTACCAGGGATTGAACCCAAGACCTTTTACATGAGTAGCAAGCATTCAACCACTGAGCTATATCTGCTCCCCAATGAGAGTTGGTTTTTTTCGTTTGAATGATTGGTTGGTTGGTTGGTTGGTTTTAGGAGGTACCGGGGCTTGAACCTGGGGCCTCATACATTGGAAGCAGATGCTCAACCATTTGGGCTACATCTGTTCCCCTCTGTTCATTTATTAAATAAGCCTTTTTTCCTTGTATTATTTTGTTTTGGATAGTTTTTATTATGTCTTTAAATTCAGTAATCTTTTCTCAAATGTCTAATTGCTATTAAGCCCATCTAGTGTACTTTTTTGTCTCAGGCATTTTAGTATTTATCTTTACGAGTTCAATTTGGATATTTTTACATCTTTTATTTATCTACTTAAGATAATCAATCCCTGAGCTCCTTCTCCCAAACTCAGGACTAGCACAGAGTTCTGGCCTGGGTTCCCTTCACCTCCCTGCAGTGTGACCTGAAAACTACCTCCAGTCAATACACTGGGTCAGTCATTGGGCTCTTCATTTGTTTGTTTGTTTTTTAACAAAAGGTGGGGCTGAAGCCTAGGCTAGGGCTGCAGGCTAATCTGGGTGAAAGAAACTGGTTTCTACTATCACTGTGATTTTCAGTCAGCCTGGCTTCCCCTCATGCTGGGGGTGGAGTCAAAATGGCATCTACCAGCCTCTTTCTGACTTGGACAGGTTCAAACTTCAGCTGTTCTTAGGGTTATACTTTAGCCAGCCGAGTTGACTAATCAGTAGCTGAAATCAGTAGCCAATTGTCTCTTCCTCCCCTGTTTTTGGGAAATAGAGCTTCCAATTCCTGCCACAGAATAGCTCCTGGGGTGGCTTGCGCTGCCAAAGTAGGATGATCACCGGCCTCCGCAGTGTGGCCTGTAGTTTCCTGGAGAGGCTGGTGCAACAACCCCCAGCTTCCTTCCTGCCCAAGGTGGGCCTGGGGCTTAGGCTAGAGCTGCAATTTGATCTAGATGGAAAGAAACCGGTCCCTACCAGCACTGTGATTTTCAGTCCACCCTGCTTCCCCTCGTGTCGGGTGCAGAGTTAAGATGGCGGCTACCCCTCTTTCTGACTTGGATAGGTTTGAACTTTAGCTGTTCTTAGGATTATACTTTAGCCAGCCGAATTTACTAATCAGCAGCTGAAGTTGGTGCCCAACCATCTCTTCCTCCCCCGTTTTTGGGAAGTGGAGCTTCCAATTCCAGCCACGGAATAGCTCCCGAGGTGCCTTGTACCTCCAGTGGTGAATGGGCACCACCTCCATGGTATAGAGTGTCTATTTACAAATCTTTTCTGCAGATGGGCAGTCTCCTCCTTCCATTCTTTCAAGGATGTTGCTGGATGCGCTTCTGGTCTCCTGGAAACCCCCAAACAAGTGCTTTAGATAGCTCTGGGTGATTACTAACTGCCTTGTAGCAGGAGCTGATTCTAGGAGCTCCTTACTCGGCCGCCATCTTGCTGGTTGTCTCTGCTTATTTGTTTTTCATCTGTCAGGGATGGCCATTCTCCACTGCTTGATGTCCAATGTCTGGAAAAACCATTGTTTTATGTATTCTGTGGTGTTTTTGAGTTTTAGGCGGAAAGATAAATTTGGTCGCTAGTACTCCACATTGATCTCTATTTTTCACTCTTCTCTGCGTTTTTTCCTGGTTATTGTCATGTTAATTTTCCCAGATAAATCTTAATCTCATTTCAGATATCTCATTTGTTTTTCAGATGGCTTTTTCACTGGGGTAGAGGCTGCTTAAAGAGTTTGAGTATTACTCATGGAGTTAATAGCTAGATTATATGTCACCAGAGAAAAGAATGTGATTAGAGATGAAAGCCAAGGTTTAATCTGTGCAGAAGTGATAAAAAGTTGTTTGGAAAGGAATAGAATTGGTGAAAGTACACCATAGGATTTGTAATTAGTAGCGCAAATATATGGGTATGATAGTGCGGGTTTTTTTGAGTAATGAAAATGCTCTATTATTGATTGAAGAGATGAATATCCTCCTTGTGATTATACCAAATGCCATTGATTGTATACTTTAGATAAATTATAGGATTTATGAACAAAATAATAGTCTGTAAGATACAGATTATAGTTAATAGTAATACTTTGATGGTGCTCTTTCATAATTTGTTACAAATATTTTACAACAATGCAAAATATTTGTGGTGAGTTGATGTATGGGAGCCCTGTATGATGTTATGCATATTTGTTTTATAAGTTCACAACTTTTACTATACACTTATTGTTTATAAATGTTCATGTATGAATGATATACTTCAATAAATTGTTTTTAAAAAGAAAAAACAAAAGGGTTCAAGTATTGGAGTTAATGAACTTAAAGAATTAAGCAGTTAGCTGGGCGTGAATGTGGTTCAAGCAGTTGAGTGCCTGCTTCCCACATGGGAGGTCCCAGGTTCGGTTTTCGGTCCCTCCTGGAAAAAAGGAAAAATAAAAGCAAAAACAAAATGAAAAAAACAATTCAGGGTTGCCGATGTGGCTCAGTGGTCGAGCGCTGGTTTCCCAAATACAAGGTCCCGGGTTCAATTCATGGCCCCTGGTACCTGATAAAAAAAAATTAAGTAGTTTAGTAACAGCAGTTCCAGAGGTGGGGCCAATGTCAAGCATCTAAATACATTCTCATTTGTAGAGAATTGGTCTGATGGCAGAAGGGGCAGCCAGTTAACTTGTATAGATTCATAATTCATGTGATAAATCATAATTCATATAGGCTCAGTAATAAATTCATAAGTATAGGTCATTTATAAATATGAACATACATAGTTTAAGAGAACTATTATGAATCTATACAATATGAATTATTCATAGCTCAAGAGAAATGACTAATTCGGAATAGTAGTCTTATAATATCTTTTCCTTCCTTTTAGATTTAAACAGTCAAGTTAAATCAAGCTGAATAATCATGGCAGAAGGTGGATTCGATCCCTGTGAATGTGTTTGCTCTCATGAACATGCGATGAGAAGGCTGATCAATCTGGTGAGATGAACAGGACAGTCCTATACAGTACTGAACTATACTCCTTCTATCCTGTTTTTGTGAGAATATTGGTTATCATGGAATTTTCATCTGGCGGTCACTAAAAAGTATTTCATAATTGAAATTCTACAGTGTTTTAAGTCATAATGGTAAAAATGTTTGCTGGCAATTCTTTTATTAGAGGAAAAAAAAAACAGATTACTGTCTTCATTTCTGGTAGACTTAACGCTGGTGAAATTGGTCATCATAGGTAGGTAGCACACATTAATGTATACAGCATTTCCTGCTTTGTATTAATGTAAATAAATTCTTTAGCTACACATGGCTTGTTTGCCTGTTTAGCTGCTTTGAAGTCACAGTTCCTATTATTTTTTTTTTTTTTTTTTTTTTTTTAAAGATTTTATTTATTTATTCATTTATCCCCTCCTTGCTGCTCGTGCTCGCTGGGTCAGCTAACCACGCCGTGCGGGCGGGCTTGCCTTCACCAGGAGGCTCCGGGAACCAAACCCGGGGCCTCCCATATGGTAAACGGGAGCCCTACTGATTGAGCCACAGCCGCTTCCCCACAGTTCCTATTATGATATGGTTCAGATTCTGTTTCAACATATGGCATGGCAATAAAAGTCTTTATATAAAACATTTCCAAATCTCAATTATTTGATAGAGGCAGATTTCTGGATAATGGGATTTGTATAGTCTCATGGATTTGACTTTAGTGAACTTTGAATTGGAGGGTTTTAAAGACTTTCCTAGTCTATAAGCTTAGGATATTGATATGATACTTTATCATCAATAATGGTCAGATTTCTCCACCCATGCATAAAAAGTACAAATATTTTGTTCTTTTTAAATATCTTGTACAGGGGTATATTCTCATGGGCCAGTTAATAAAGACAGATAGAAATACTTGCTCAAATATTTGAATTGGTAGTAGTTAATAAACAGGTTTTATATACTGACTTGGTATATCTATATGGTGATTAGAAATTTTTTTTCTTGTGAATGACATACCTTTTGAGGTCAGCATATGCTAGGACTAATTTATAATCCTTCAGGATGCCTTAGAGGAAAAGAAACAAGAACTTACTTATTAAATCAGACTCTTGTGGATATAGAAATATAATGGGAATGACATATCTCTGATAACTTGATATAAAATCAGAGCCCAAGGAGGGAATTTTCTTTTAGAGAAGTTGTGAGTTTAAAAAACAATCATGCACAACCATATGAGCACATACTATTCTCCCATATTACATATGAAGAAACAGGTAGTGACTTGCTCAAGATCCCATCACATATGAGGAGCCCTAAACAGAAGCCTTGTGTGTAGTTTCTTGGCTGTTTGACCTCCTGAAAGTCATTTATTATCTCTTGAGACTTGGTGCCCTGATATATAATTAAAAAAACAACACACTTAAACACATTGCGCAAACTTGGGGGGACAGACCACCAAAGAGCTGTTAAGAATATAAGCTCTTTCTCTTTATATATTTAACTGCATTGAATCTGGAGAAATTTTTCAAAACTTGACACAAAGGGAGCATCTCTGTCAGCATGTTAGGTCTTTTTTGATGTGTGTAACAATAGTCTAGCAACCAGGGCTTTGACATTAGTCTGTAATAGCCTGACAATCTCTTTTCAGAAGTGTTAAATAAAGCTATTTAATAAACAAACAAACAAACAAAAAAAAAACAATCATGCATAGCATACAGGATTCCCATGCATCACCACACCATCAACACCTTGCATTATTGTGGAACATTTGTTACAAATTGAAAGAATATCATCAAAATATTACTGCTAACAATCATTCATAGCTTAAATTTGGTGTATTTTTCCCAAAAACCACCCTATAGTTAATACCGTGTATTAATACTGTATATATTTGTTACAGTTCCTGAGAGAACGTTTTCATATTTGTACTGTTAACCACAGTCCATCATACACCACATGGTTCACTGTATTATACAGTCCATGCCTTATACAGTTCATCCAAAGTATACACTCAGTGGCTCTCCGTTTCATCACAGCGTTGTGCTGTCATCACCTCAGTCACTTTTAGAATGTTTTCTAGTTCCAAAAGGAAAAATCTCATATGTCCTTATTCCCCCCTATTGTTGACCGTTAGCATTAATATAGTACCTTATTTGCCATTGATGCAAAAAATATCACAATATTACTGTTAACTGTCATCCATAAGTTATGTTAGTTGTTTTCTTCCCTATGAATCACCATATTCTTACCACCTTGTAATAGTGGTATACATTTGTTCTGGTTCATAGAAGAACATTCTTGTATTTGTACTATTAACAATACTCATTCACCAATGGGTTCACTATGTTATATAGTCCCTAGATTATCCTCTAGCTTTCTTTCAATTGACATTTACATCCCTAGACTACCCCTTTCAGTCACAATCACATTTATAAATCAGCAATGTTAGTTTTACTCACTATAATATGTTACCATCAACTCTATCCATTTCCACACCTTTACAATCAACCTTATATTAAGCATCAGCTCTCCCTTCTCAACCCTCATTCTGTCAAGGAGGGACTATTTTAAGAGCTGATAGTTTTCATGTCTAAATTTGAGCTGATAGTTTTTTGTCTTAAGTTTAATCAAGATAAGGCCCCAGTTTTTTTCATATGACTTTGGAGATTAGGAACAAAAAAATCCTTATAATTTAACTGTTACAAATTTTCCCAGGAGATCAGTTTTAATAACTGCCTCTTTTTTTCTTGGTATTCTTTTTATTTTTAGTATAGTGTCATGCTTTTTTTCTCTTAGCTTTGCTGCTGTTTCAGCAATGGTTAAAACTAAGCCCCATGTACATTTCTGTTTTCTTTAGTAGACTGTCAGGAAAGCCATGTTTAGGTTTTTTTTTTTTTTTTTTTTAATGGGCATGGCAATTTACACTACTTCACATTTGGTGCATTGTTTATGTCAGTCCTGGTTTGAAGTAAATTGTGATGATAGGAACATAGGTTTTAGACATTATTGTTTAAAAATCCACACTTTTCAGTCTGTGTTGGATATTTTCACACTTAACAATGCACAATATAGATTAATGATGGGTATTCCCTTCTTGTAAAACATGCTGATAGCAGTATTTCCGGAAGGGAGGAGAAACTCATTTGATTAATTAAGGAAAATTATTGATTTAGCTTTGATAAAAATTTGTTTGAATTGAATTGTGCTTTGTAATTTTCATTTCATGCATATTTCTTCTTATTTTATTTAAATTCAGAATTAAACAGCATGATTGGGCCATCTCTGCTTTGCTGATATTTCAGTGCTTTCTGAACATTTTTTTTAAGAATGTATCTTTCGAAATAGGGTCTCTAAATACAAAGAACCCAAATGCTACCACGAAGGCAACACCTTCATATGATGGAATTTTATACAGATGTTTTAAAATATCATGTCTTTGAGGAAGTGAAATGTGCATATATTATGTGAAATGAAAAAGCAAGATATAAAAATGGCATTTTAGTATGGTCTTGCTTTTGTATATACATACACACACACATGCGCACAAGATCATATATAGGAAAAAAGACTAGAAGAAAACACCAAAATATTAACAGTGTTTATCTCTGGATGGTAGAATTTTGGGGGAGAGCTCTCTTGTGTAATTTCCTGGTTTCTGTGATCATATATATGTATATATATATATATATTTTTTAAAGATTTTTTATTTTATTTATTCATTTATCCCCCCCTTGCTGCCTGTGCTCGCTGGGTCAGCCAACCACGCCGTGCGGGCAGGCTTGCCTTCACCAGGAGGCCCCGGGAACTGAACCCAGGGCCTCCCATATGGTAAACGGGAGCCCTACTGATTGAGCCACAGCCGCTTCCCTGTGATCATATATTTTATAATCAGAAAAAGGTTATTTAACAAAAACTATCAGTTTTTTCATTTAATGTTAGCAATATTCTTTTACGATATACTGGACTTTTCTACTTTTCTAGCCCTTATGTATCTGTTATCTTCTACTCTTTCACTTCAGAGGACCTTTTTTCTCAGTACCTGTTATTGTTCTATGGAACTCTTAATCTAACTCCCCAACTTATATTTTAAAATCAGTTTATCTGAGGGTACAGTTATTTTTATATTCGTTATACCTACCAGAATTTAGATGCCTAAGTGTTAAGGAAATATATACATGTAATAATGATGTGTTACATTGAGTTTGTTGAAAGTACAGAGACTTTTTCTCATTTTTCTAAAAATAGACATTTAATTCATCCTTGTAATAGAGTAACATTTCATTAATTTTCATGTACTCATTTGGAAGTTTTGTTATTTTTCATCTCCTGCAATAAACATGTATTTTCTTGGAAGTCATAATATCAAGGGCTTTAATGATTATTTGTGGTTAGCTCATTAGTTATATGTTAAGCTGCAGTTTAGCTTTGCCTATTCTGTAGAAATAGATAGGCTTCGCTAAGGGATACAACTTAGGCACAATTAAAATGTTTACCCTTAGTTCTTTTTCATTTTAATAAAGCTGTATTCATTCACATTTAAAAAGTAACTTCTTTTCTTGATTTAGTAATGATATCAGTTAAAGTTCTTCATTTTTAGAAATAGAAGTTCTAGCTGATTTAAGAAGCAAAGGACCTATTAAAAGGATATATAGGGAAGCAAATGTGGCTCAAGTGATTTGGCTTCCTCCTACCACATGGGAGGTCTCAGGTTCAGTTCCCAGTGCCTCCTGGAGAGGGTGAGCTGGTGCAATGGGCAGGCATGGCGAGCTGAAGCAACAAGATGATGCAACAAAGAGACACAAAGAGGAAAGACAATGAGAGACACAACAAGCCTTGGAGCTGAGGTGGCTCAAGCCATTGAGTTCCTCTCTCCCACGTGGGAGGTCCCAGGTTCGGTTCCTAGTACCTCCTAAAGAGAAGATGAACAGACACAGAAAGCACATGCAAATGGACACAGAGAGCAGACAGTGACCTCAAATGAGTCGGGGGTGGGGGGTGGGTAGAAAATAAATTAAAAATTAAAAAAAAAAGATGTGTAGCTTGCAGTGGAGAACCTGGCATGGAAAATGGGTAAGGTCAAGGGAGGCTAAGTGACCAAAACAGGACCTAACTTCATGCCCCAAAATTAATCCAGCCAAGATGCTACTACTCCTGAACTCCAGACTTTTGTATATCCAACTATTGATGTAACATTTCCATTTGGATAACTTAGCATCTCAAACTTGACATGTACATAACTGAACTTCTGATCTTGCCCCTTAAGTTTAGGCTTCTCTTAGTCTTCCCTATTTACTCCCTTATTATGATTGCTCAGACAAAAACTTCTGGGTCACCTTCAACTGTATGCTTGAAACCCCACATCTAATGCAGGAACAAATCCTTTTGACTTAATAAGATACCCAGAATCTAGCCATTTCTCACACCTCTGGTGCAATCACATTGTAGTCTAATCTGCCATCATCTCTTGCCTGGATTACTACGATTAGCCTTCTTATGACTCTCCTTGCTTCTGCCCTCATGCCACACCCTCCTGTCTTCAAGTCTAGTTTCACTATAACAGCTAAAGTGATCCATTTCAAATAAGTCAAATAATGTTACTCCTTTGCTCAAAATCCTACAGTAGCTCCTCATGATATGCAAAGTGGAAAAACAAAACTTACATGGCTTTTACATGATCTTGTCCTTGTCTACTCCACTCTTCCTCTTTGCTTATTTTATTCTAGTAATTCTAGTCTTACTGTTGCTGGAAAATACAGGTCACATACAAACAATCAAGGGTTCAAATGACTTTAGACTTCTCAACAGCAAAACTGGAAAATAGAAGTCATTGGCGCAATGACTTCAAAATTCTGAAGGAAAATTATTACCAGTCTAGCATTCTATATCTAACCAAACTATCAATCAAGTAGGAGGTTCTTCAAAAATTTTACCTTATGTACCCTTTCCTAGGAAATTATTAGAGGGTGAAGTGTTTCCCATCAAAATGAACACATAACCCAAGAAAGAAGATGACTGAGATTTGGGGTGTAGAAATCAGGAGAGAGGCAAAACTAATCCCCAGGGTAATGGTAAAGGGAGCTCACAGGGTGATAGTTCTGCACCTGCACTACAGGGCAGCTGGTTTACTTGGGAAGGTGTCACATAGTTCTGGGAGAGGCCTTTTCAAGAAGATGAATTGATAAGCTACCTGGCAAGTCTAGAAATCTTTAGATAACTGGAAACAAGTTGTGAAAAGTCAAAGATAAGTTAATAGAATATTACTAACTTTAAGGAAACAGAAAATATTAAAGAAAAGAGAAAATAATTATAGTTTACTACCAGGCATTTATATAGTTGGATTACTTTGAAAACTTAGTACTGAACTAAAATTTATGATATGTCTATTAAGAGATGAGAAGAATACTTGTGAGGGAGGATCAGGGAAGGAAAAAAAAACCTAGGTCCTTATATTCCATCCTGGTGAAGAGATGATTGTTGCCTAAAACTGAAAAATCAAGAAGTAGCAAAAATGCACGTTTCTAATCACATGAAGATAAATACTAAAATAATAAGCCAAGAGGTGAAGATAGCTGTCTTAGTGGAGGGGAAAATGGGTAAGAAAGGATGAGGAACGGCTGTTTTTTAGAGCAAACCTTGTAGGACTATTAAACTCTTTGTGTATCTCTCTGTTTATTTGTTTTCTTAAATCAATTTAATTGATACATATTAATAAAACATAAAATTCATCCAAATTGTACAATTAGTAGTATTTGGTATACTCACATAGTTGTACATTCATCACGTCAATCATTAGAGCATTTTCATTATTTCAATAATAAAAAACAGACAAAAAAAAAAAAAGACAAGAAAACTCTTCATCTTTCAATCTCTCTTTGCTTCCCCTGCTGTACATAGCTGCTATTTCTGGCTCTTCTTCCACATTTATTTATTTATTTCAAGCAGTTTTATTGAGAGATATTCACGTGCTGTATGACCTATCCAAAGTGTATAATCAGTGACTTTTAGTATAATCACAATGTTGTACATTCATAACCACAAAAGATTTTAGAACAATTTCATTACTCTTTAAAGAAAACCCCACCCCCTTAGCAGTCACTTCTCCATCCCTCTATCCCTCCCCATAACCACTAATCTAATTTCATCTTTATAAATTTATTTATATTTATAAGAATCATAAAATATATAGTACTTTGTGTCTGGTTTCTTTCACTTAACATAATGTGTTTTTTTTCTCATATTAAAATTTTGTAGTATTAACATATATTAGTTCAGTTTCAAAGAAAAACAGTCTTATATATGCAGTTTTACCCAAATTCATATTTCACATGTAGTATTATTATGCTCTACATTCACATGTTACATTTTTTAGCTTTCCTTTTAGTACTATACATGACTTTAGACTTTCCCTTTAAACTACTCATACCCATTTAATAGTACTGCTGTTTACAAACATTATGTTGTGTTTTCATCTTTTCATTTCCAAAGATTAATATACATCCTTTTTTACCATTTCTGATGAGTTAACCCTCAGCTTTCCATTCTCTAACCTTATTCTATTTTCTGGTGACTCATAGTCAAGTTATTAATTCCATGAGATTATGTAATATATTCAGTTCATAGTAGCGCAGTCCTTTGGCGTCTGGCTTGCTTCACTCAACATAATGTCCTCTGGGTTCATTCATGTTGTCATATGCTTTACGACTTCATTTCTTCTTACAGCTGCATGATATTCCATTGTGTGAATAGACCACAGTTTGTTTATCCATTCATCAGTTGATGGACACCTGGGTTGTTTCCAACTTTTGGCAATTCTTAATAATGCCGCTGTGAATATCGGTATGAAGATATCTGTTCAGGTCACTGCTCTCAGTTCTTCTGGGTATATACCCAGTAGTGGTATTGCCGGGTCACATGGCAGATCTATATTCAACTTCTTTAGGAACTGCCAAACAGTCCTCCACAGTGGCTGTACCATTCCACATTCCAACCAACAGTGAATAACTGTTCCAATCTCTCCATATCCTCTCCAACACTTGTAGTTCTCTGTCTTTTTAATAATAGCCATTCTAATAGGTATGAAATACTATCTAATTGTAGCTTTGATTTGTTTTTTGTTTTTTTTTTTTAAAGATTTTATTTATTTATTCATTTATCCCCCCCTTGCTGCTTGTGCTCGCTGGGTCAGCTAACCACGCCATGTGGGCGGGCTTGCCTTCACCAGGAGGCCCCGGGAACCGAATCCGGGGCCTCTCATATGGTAAACGGGAGCCCTACTGATTGAGCCACAGCCGCTTCCCAATGTAGCTTTGATTTGTATTTCCCTAATTGCTAGGGATGCTGAACATTTTTTCATGGGTTTTCTTTGCCATTTGTATTTCTTCTTTGCACAAATGTCTATTTAATTTTTTTGCCCATTTTTTAAATTGGGTTATTTTTCTTTTTATTGTTGAACAATAGCATCTCTTTATATATCTGTATATTAAACCCTTATTGGATATGTGGTTTCCAAATATTTTCTCCCATTGAGTTTGCTGCTTTTTCACCCTTTTGACAAAGTCCTGTGAGATGCAAAAGTGTTTAATTTTGAGGAGGTCCCATTTATTTGTGTTGCTCGTGCTTTGAGGGTAATGTCCAAGAAACCACCACCTACCACCAGGTCTTTAAGATGTTTCCCTACATTTTCTTCCAGTGGTTTTATGGTCCTGGCTTTTATATTTAGGACTTTGATCCTTTTTTAGTTGATTTTGTATAGGGAGAGAGATAGGGATCCTCTTTCATTCTTTTGGTTATAGATATGCAGTTCTCCCAGCACCATTTGTTGATGAAACTGTTTTGTCCTGTCAACATGGACTTGGTAGGTTTCTCAAAAACAACTTGAGGGAAGAGGATATGTCTCAAGCAATTGAGCTCCTACCTACCACCTGGGAGGTCCCTGGTTTGGTTCCCAGTGCCTCCTAAAGAAGACAGCGAGCTGGCATGATGGGCAGGTATAGCAAGCTGATGCAACAAGAAACACAAGAAGAAAAACATAACTAGAGACACAACAAAATCAGGGGGCGGAGGTTTCCTGTGCCTCCTGAAAAAAAAAGAAGAGCAAGACAGCAAACTGACAGGACAGGCAGGCATGGCAAGCTTATGCAACAAGCTGACGCAACAAGCTGACACAACAAGAAACACACAGAGGGAAACATGAGACATACAACAAAGCAGGGAGTGGAGGTGGCCCAAGTGATTAGGCGCCTTCCTCCCACATTGGAAGTCCCAAGTTCGGTTCCCGGTACCTCCCAAAGAAACAAGACAAACAGACACAGCAAGTTCAAAACAAGGAGAGGGTGGGGAGAAATAAATTTAAGAAATAAATCTTAAAAAAAAAGAAGAAGAAGAAAGAAAGTTGGCCATAGAGGGGAGGGTTTATTTCTGGACTCTCAATTCTATTCCACTGATTGATATGTCTGTCTTTATGCCAGTACCATGTTGTTTTTTTTTTTTTTTTTAAAGATTTTATTTATTTATTCATTTATCCCCCCCCCGCTGCCTGTGCTCGCTGGGCCAGCCAACCACGCCATGCGGGCGGGCCCGCCCCCACCAGGAGGCCCCGGGAACCGAACCCGGGGCCCCCCACATGGTAAACGGGAGCCCCACTGATTGAGCCACAGCCGCTTCCCAAAGTACCATGTTGTTTTGACCACTGTAGCTTTGTAATATGTTTTAAGGTCAAGCATTTTTAGAATGCTTTTGGCTATTTGGGTGCACTTTCCCTTCCAAATGAATTTGGAAACTGCCTTTTCTATTTCTGTAAAGTAGGCTGTTAGAATTTTTATTGGTATTGCATCAAATCTATAAATCAGTTTGGGTATGATTGACAACTTCACGATATATAATCTTCTAATCCATGAACATGGAATGTCTTTCCATTTGTTTAGGTCTTCATTGATTTCTTTTAGCATTGTTTTGTAGTTTTCTGCATATAGGTCCTGTACTACTTTGGTTAAATTGATTCCTAGGTATTTGAGTCTTTTTGTTGCTATTGTAAATGAAATTTTCTTCCCTGATTTCCTCCTCAGATTGTTCATTACTGGTATACAGAAACATTGCTGATTTTTGTGCGTTGATCTTATTGAACTCATTTATTAGCTCAAGTAGCTTTGTCGTAGACATTTCAGAATTTTCTAAATATATGATCATGTCATCTGATAGACTTTTACTTTATCTTTTCCTATTTAAATGCCTTTTTTTTCTTGTCTAATTTCTCTAGCTAGAACTTCTAGCACAATGTTGAATAACGTTGTGAATAACATTGTTGAATAACAATGGTGACAGTGGGCATTCTTCTTTTTCCCAATCTTAGAGGGAAAGCTTTCACTCTCTCCCCATTGATTATGATGTTGACTGTGGGTTCTTCATATGATATGGCCCTTTATCATACTGAGGAATTTTACTTCTATTTACTTCTATTTTTACCTTTCAAAGTGTTTTTATCAAGAAAGAATGCTGGATTTTGTCGAATGCCTTTTCTACATTGATCAAGATGATCATGTGGTTTTTTTCCGCCTTCAGTTCGTTAATGTGGTGTATTAACATAGCTTGATTTTCTTATGTTGAACCGCCCTTGCATACCAGGAATAAATCCCACTTGGTCTTGGTATATAAGGCTTTTTTGATATGTTGTTGGATTCTATTTGCAAATATTTTGTTGAGAATTTTTGCATCTGTGTTCATTAGGGAGACTGGTGTGAAATTTTCTTTCCTTGTAGTGTCCCTATCTGGCTTTGGTATTCGAGTGATGTTGGCTTCATAAAATGTGTTGGGTAATTTTCCCTCCTCGTCAATTTTTTGGAGGAGTTTAAACAGGATTGGTGTTAATTCTTCTCAAAATGCTTGGTAGAATTCACCTGTGAAGCCATCTTTTCCTGGACTTTACTTTGTTGGGAGGTTTTTGATGACTAATTCAATCTCTTTAAATGTGACTGGTTTGTTAAGTTCTTGTATTTCTTGTAGCATAAGTGTAGGTTGTTTGTGCATTTCTAGGAATTTGTCTAGTTTCTTGGCATACAGTTTCTCATAATAGCCTCTTATGATCCTGTCTGTTTCTGGGGGTTCAGTCGTAACTTCCCCCTTTTATTTATTTTATTTATGTGCATCTTTTCTTTCTGTGTTAGTCTAGCTTAGGATTTTTCTTTCTTTCTTTTTTTTTTTTTTACCAGGAGCTTCCAAGGATCGAACCTGGGTCCTTCCATATGGTAGATGGATGCCCAACCATTTGACCCACATCCACTTCCGGGTTTTTTCAATTTTATTGATCTTCTCAAAGAACCAGCTTTTGCTTTTGTTGATTTTCTCTATATTTTTGTTGTTGTTGTTCTCAATTTCATTTATTTCTGCTCTAATCTATATTATTTCTTTCTTTCTGCTTGCTTTGGGAATGGTTTGCAGTTCTTTTTCTCGTTTCTCCAGTTCAGTTAGATCTTTGATTTTAGCTCTTTCTTCTTTTTTAATATAGGCATTTAGGGCTGTAAATTTCCCTCTCGGCACTCCTTCCACTGTATTCCATAAGTTTGTTTTTTTGATGAGCCATACTATGAAAATAGAAGACATGGCCCAAGAAAAGGAATACATCAAAGGCCCAGAAGAGATGCAGAACTTGAGAGAACTAATCAGCGAGATGCGCACAAATTTCTAAGATCAAATTAATGAGTTGAAAGACAATATAGTTAAAGAGATAAATGACATCAAGAGACATTGAGCGAACACAAAGAAGAATTTGAAACCCTGAACAGAAAAGTAACAGAGCTCATGGGAATAAAAGACACAATAGGTGAGATCAAAAACACATTTGAGGCATACAACAGCAGACTCGAAATGATAGAAGAAAGAGTAAGTGATACTGAAGACAGAACAGCTAAAATTTCAGAGAGAAAAGAACAGAGAGAGGAAAGAATGGAAAAAATTGAGCAGGGACTCAGAGTTGAATGTCAACACAAAACGCAACAACATATGTATCATGGGAATTCCAGAAGGAGAAGAGAAGGGAAAAGGGGCAGAAAGAATATTTGAGGAAATAATAGCTGAAAATTTCCCAACTCTCATGAAACAAATGAACTTACATGTCCAAGAAACATACTGTACCCCAATCAGAATAAATCCAAATAGACCTACTCTAAGACACATACTATTCAGAATGTCAGATGTCAAAGATTGAGAAAACTCTCAGAGCAGCAAGGGAGAACAAACCATCACATAGAAGGGATGCCCAGTAAGACTTAGCACAGATTTCTCTTCAGAAACCTTGGAGGTGAGAAGACAGTGGTATGATACAATCAGGAAACTGAAAGAGAAGAAATGCCAGCTGGGAATCTTTATCCAGCAAAACTGTCCTTCAAATATGAAGGCGAATATAAAATATTCACAAACAGAAACTAAGAGAGTTTGCAAAAAAGAATCCACCTTTGCAAGAAATACTAAAGGAATCCTTAGAACCGGAAAGAAAAAGATAGGAGAGAGAGGCTTGGAGGAGAGTATAGAAGAAAGAATAGCAGAATGGATAACCAAAAGAGTAAAAGATGGACAAAAATAAGATGACATTAAAACCAAAGAATAAAATCGAGGAAGTAAATAGTACGTTTACAGTTATATCATTTGAATGTGAATGAGTTAAACTCCCCAATCAAAAGATAACAGACTGGGAGGCGGCTGTGGCTCAGTCAGTGGGGCTCCCATTTGCCATTTGAGTCTGAGCAGGGACTCAGAGTTGAATGACAACACAACCTCCTGGTGGGGGCAGGCCCGCCCGCGCGGTGTGGTTGGCTGGCCCGGCGAGCACAAGCAGCAAGGGGGGTATAAATGAATAAATAAATTTTAAAAAATCTTTAAAAAAAAAAAAAAAAAAAAAAGATAACAGACTAATAGAACGGATATTAAAAAAAACATGAGCCATCCATATGCTGCTTACAAGAAACTCACCTTAGACTCAGGGATACAAACAGGCTGAAAGTGAAAGGTTGGAAAAAATACTCCATGCGAATAGTAAACAGAAAAGAGCAGAGGTAGCTATACCAGTATCAGATAAAACCGACCTTAAATGCAAAAAAGTTATAAAAGATACAGAAGGCCATTATATATTAATAAAAGGGACGATCCTCCAGGAAGATATAACAGTCATAAATATCTATGCACCTAACCAGGGTGCCCCAAAATACATGAGACAAACTCTGGCAAAACTGAAGGGAGAAATAAACATCTCTACAATAATCGTTGGAGACTTCAATACCCCTCTCACATCATTAGATGGAACAACTAGACAGAAGATCAACAAAGAAACAGAGAACTTGAACAACGTGATAAACAAGTTAGACCTAACGGACATATACAGAACACTGCATCCAAACTCAACAGGTTACACATTCTTCTCATGTGCCCATGGATCTTTCTCCGTGTGTTATAGATCTATTTGGATTTTTTCTTATCGGGGTACGCTTTGCTTCTTGGACATGTAAGTTCACTTCTTTCATCGGAGTTGGGAAATTTTCAGCCATTATTTCCTCAAATACTCTTTCTGTCCCTTTTTTCTTCTCCTTCTGGAACTCCCATGACACACATGTTGTTCATTTTGTGTTATTGTTCAACTCCCTGAACCTCTGCTCAATTTTTCCATTCTTTTCCCTCTCTTTTCTTTTTTCAATTTCAACTATTCTGTCTTTGATATCACTTATTCTTTATTCTATCATTTTGAGTCTGCTGTTGTATGCCTCTAATGTGTTTTTTTTATCTCACCTATTGTGTTTTTCATTCCCATGAGCTCTGTTACTTTTCTATTCAGGTTTTCATATTCTTCATGCTCATGCAGTATCTTCTTTTTTTTTTTTTTTTTTTTTTTTTTAAAGATTTTATTTATTTATTCATTTATCCCCCTCCTGCTGCTTGTGCTCACCGGGTCTGCCAACCACGCCGTGCGGGCGGGCCTGCCCCCACCAGGAGGCCTCAGGAACCGAACCCGGGGCCTCCCATATGGTAAACGGGAGCCCTACTGATTGAGCCACAGCCGCTTCCCAGTATCTTCTTGATGTCCTTATCTTTTAGCCATATTGTCTTATTATCTTTCGACTCATTAATTTGATTTTGGAAATTTGTGTGGATCTCCATTAGTTGTCTCAAATCCTGTGTCTTATCTGGGGCTTTGATGTGTTCCCTTTCTTGGGCCATTCCTTCCATTTTTTTAGTGTGGCTTGTAATTTTTAGCTGATGTCTAGGCATCTGATTAGGGTGGTAAATTTACCCAGATGCCTGATTTCTCTCCCTTTTTTAGGGTTTTAGTGGCAGGAGGCTATGTGTTACTGCTGTTCTTTCATTTTGGTTCAACCTGTTCTGGGTCTTTAGGATTGTCCCTGTTAGTTGCTCAAATCTGGACCATGGACCCAGTACTGGGTTGCAGACCCGCTTCCTAGGACCTTGGGGAGGGAGGCTGTAAAGGCTGGAAAAAGCCTCTCCTACTTAATTACTTTTAATTTCCTCACATCACTTCCTTGGTCTACCTGCAGATGGTGCTCTTTGACAGCCCTCTCAGATCAAAGCCAGGTCGGAATGTGTTTGCAGCAACACGGACGGGATCAGTGTTATAGAGGATCCTGCCTTGCAGCTAAGAGCCTTGTAATTTAAACTTTCTCAGAGGCAGTTCTCTAACCTTTGCTGGCAGTCCCCTCCCTTTTCCCAGGTGGAAAATAATTCCACTTCCCTTTGCATCTTCAACAACCAGTCTTCCTCAGTAGTAAGTAAGGGAGATTGAGATGATTGGATCTGTTTAGTCCCTTCCTGGCTCCCAAGGCAAACAATGGCACAGCCCCACTGGCCTGGAAGGGCTTGTGGGACACAGCAGAACAAATTTGTGGTTCAAAATCTGACTCAGCTTTAGCTTGTGTCCCTCTCTCTCCCATTTCCTGGGGAGGTGGATCCCTGGGGCCCCCTTTGTCTATAGTGCCGGCCCCAAGACTTGAGACTTAAAAACTGTCTATAGAGGGGAGCAGATGTGGCTCAAGCAGTTGAGCACTGGCTTCCCACATGGAAGGTACTAGGTTTGGTCCCTGGTTCCTCCTAAAAAAAACAACAAAAAACAAATAACAGGCAAACAAGCGAAAGAACCCAACTCAGGGGAACTGACAAGAATGGATTAAATTTAAGAACATGATTTTCTGGGTTACATATAGCTTCAAACTGCCACAAAAAAATATATATATGTCATAGAAAAGTGATAAGGGATGGGGGAAAAGCTATGCAGAAAAATGTGATACCCTTAGTCTCAGACAAAATATAATTCAAAGCCAAAACAATTATATGGAACACAGGAAAATATTGACAAAAAATAGACTCTGTCAAGAAGATAAGAACGTTCACACCCTGAACAACAGAGAATGCAAAACCTATTGAAACAAAAATTAATATTTCATCAGTAATGAGAGTAATGCTAGGGAAAGTCATAGAGATGCCTTTGCAGGTTAGTGTTTATAGGTAGGTCCATGTGATGTTTGTAAATACATAGAAGAGGTTTGAAAAGATATACCTCAGATTCATAACAGTGGTTACATGGTGGTGAGTTTGAAGAGGGCCTAGGCATTATTTCAGGTCAATAGAATGACTCTGATGAAGGTACTAAGATTTCCATTTTACAAATGAGAGAACTAGGTACAGAGAGGTTAAGTCACTTTTCCCAGGCATTAGAGCTGAAAAGTGAGTGGCAGAGGCACATTTGACCATGGCAGTCTAGCTCCAGGCCTTGTGCTCCACCTGCTGATGTCTCTCCTTCTTCAAGGACCTTAAAACACATCACAGACACACCGCACATGATCAAGGAGAGAAGGGTAGGAGACTCTTCACTGTAGTTTTTACATTTTTAAACCATGTGAATGCATTACATACTCAAATAATTAACTTAAAAACAAAAGTTTGTACGTATTTTCAAAGGCATCATAAGCAATACAGATAAATACAAAACTTAGTAAATACAGAAAACTATCCACTGAAAAAAAATTTTTTCATGCACTGGAGTTGTATGACTGGAAAATAAAATAGATTTTATAATTTTTAGCTTTTCACTGATTCTAACAAGACTTTCTTCTCTTCTTATCCTCTTTGATTTTTAAATTGGTGGGATTTGTTTTCATCTGGATTTTTTAAATATATGAAAATGGGAAAAACTTGTTTGTCTCCAAAGGCTTTATGGACACCAACAGCAATCAATCTACTGCCTCATTGGTGGTTATGTAAGTTTTGATTGCATAATTGCTAAGCCATACCAGTACAAAGCATATAAATCTGATTTTTGTTCATTTTATTATCTCTTTGCCACGTGGAATGTGACCATATTGTAAATAATTTTTACAATCGAGACTGATATAGTTGCAGTACAAAGAATGCCCATTTTGGGGTGCTCGTGACAAAGCCTTCCCTACTTTCTTGGCACATCTCCTTCCTATGATTTAGTTACATCATCGAGTTACGCAGGTGTCTTAGTTTGCCAGGCTTCTGTGACATATCCCTTACAATGGGCTGGCTTAAATAACAAGCATGTATTAGTTCATGGTTTCAGAGACTAGAAGTCCAAAATAATGGCATTGGCAAATCCATATTTTCTCCCTGAAGTCTGTAGCATTCTGGTGCTGACGTGCTGCAGTCCTTGGGGTTCCTTGGCTTGGCTTCCATCTCATGGCATTGTGCTTGGTTTCCTCCCGTGGCTTCTGGTTTCCACTGTCTTTCTGCTTCTGGCTCCTCCCTGAAACATTCTAAGATCCCAGTAATACCGATTAAGGTCCACCCTGATTCAGTTGGGCACATCTAAATAGGATTTTTTTTTTTTTTTTTTTTTTAATCTCCCCCCACCAAATGGTTCTCTTGTCTGTCTGCTCATTGTTTGCTCGCCTTCTCCAGGAGGTACAGGGAACTGAACCCAGGACCTCCCACATGGGAGGCGAGTACCCAATGGCCTGAGCTACATCCACTCCCTGCACGCTACGGCATCTGTTGGTTTATGGTGTCTGCTCATTTAGGTATCTGCTCATTGCAGTGGGTGCGGGCATCTGCTCATATTCTTTAGGAGGCACCAGGACCCAAACCCAGGACCTCCCATGTGGTAGGCAGGTGCCCAACTGGTTGAGCCACATCTGCTTCCCTAAATAGGATTTTAGAAATCCGATTCACAAATGAGTCCACATCTTAATTGATAATACATCTTCAAAGGGTCCTGTTCACAAATGGATTCACTTCCACAAGAACATGGATTAAAATTCTCCAGTTAAGATTAAGAACATGTCTTTGTTGGGTACATAATTCAGCCTACAAGTGTTATTAAACTTAATTCAGTTGTATTTTGCCAGATGTATGTATGTTTCTATATGTTGCAGGAACTTTCAGAAACATTAAAAAATGGAGGTATTATCCCCAGACATTTTTCTCTCCCAGTCTAATTGTTTTCATGGTTTACTTGTTAAATATTAGCTAACAAGACTCGAGGTAGAGAAGAATAGATATACAATGAGTCCTGTTCAATTAAAAATCAGTTTGATCTTTATCATGTTACATATATCTCTGTGTTTTATTATTATTATTATTATTATTATTTTTTTTTTTTTTAAGATTTTATTTATTTATTCATTTATCCCCCCCTTGCTGCTTGTCCTCGCTGGGTCAGCCAACCACGCCATGCGGGCGGGCTTTGCCTTCACCAGGAGGCCCCGGGAACCGAACCCGGGGCCTCCCATATGGTAACCGGGAGCCCCACTGATTGAGCCACAGCCACTTCCCTCTGTGTTTTATTATTTGATTTAATATGGGAATATACAGAGTGATAAATGTGAATTTTTAGTGATATAGTAGCAGAGCACTACTACGTTTGTAAAAAGATGCCAGCACAAAATTGTAGCCTAATTATAAATTTTTAAATTTATCTGGTATTCTTTACAGAAAATAAAATCCAACCCATAGGTATTTCCTTATAACTAGTATTCCTTTTTATAAAACCACTCATTTCCTTGCAACCATAATAATAGTTCTAGAGAAGTTTTTTTTTTTTTAAGTCGGTTACAGAATTATTCTGGCTTTACCCCCATGTACCTTTTCCCACCTACTTTCTCTTGCTGCTCCTCCTTGAATAGCTGTCTCTTGGTATATAGTTTCTTCTATTAATAAGAGTTCCAAAAGGAGAGAACAGATAGGTTTAGAAATGTGAGCTTGAACGGTGATCTTTTTCCTGTTCTCTACTGTAATCTAAGATTTGGAATGCAGGTATTAACTACTTTTTTATTGTTTTGTTAAACTTTGTATTTCAGTTCTTAATCTGAACAGCGTAACTGAAGCTTTTACATCTTTAATTTACTTCAATTTATTTTTGTTTTAAAGTACTCTAAGAATGTGATGTTGGAGATCCTTGGTCAGATTCCTCTTTATAGGCTTGACGATTCCATGTGTTGTGACTGTTGTCTCCTGTACTTAAATAAGTCACATTAAGACCTGTCGAGGGGAATGGATGTGGCTCAAGCAGTTGAGTGCCTGCTTCCCACATGGGAGGTACCAGTTTCCATTCCTGATGCCTCCTAAGAGAATAAAAAGGACAAGCAAAACAAACGGAAAAAAAAAAAAAAAAACCCAACTTGGGGAGCCAATGTGGCTCAGTAATTGAGTGTCCCAGGTTCATTCCCGGCCCCCAGTACCTCAAAAAAAAGAGTGGGGGGCACCTACCAGCCCTATCCTGGAAGAAAAATTTGTGTGCTTGAAAAGTCTCTACCCAGCAATTGTATATTCTGCTGTATATCTTCCTATGAATTTTTTTATTTTCGTAAAATATTTGATTATTTATATAAATAATACATGAATATATTCTTTAAAACAATCAGTGCATTAAACTCCCCACTCATTTTTCCACACCTGGCTTATTCCCTGCTTCCCTAGATGAATTTGCTCTGTATCTTCCCAAATTTTCCTAATGAATTTATTTTTATATACAATGGTATACATATATATTCCCCAATTTAATGATATACTTAACATTTTTCCATGTTGCTATGAAGACTTTATAATCATGTGATTAACTTTTGGGCTTTATTTCAGTCAATAAAGGAAATTTTGGTGTACTTCTTTCTTTCAAATCTTTTTTTTTTTTTTTTTGGTCTTTATAAAGGTTATTTATTTGGGGTAGAAGTCCACAGTTACCAGGCCATAAAGTATAAGTTTATTCCCTCACCAAAGTCCATTGCCACGTGTTGGAGCAAGACAGCTACCAATGTTTGCCAGGGTTCAGGCTTCTTGGGTTCCTCTCTTCCTGGGGCTGTGTTTCTCTCCGGGCTTAACTTCTCTGTTTTCTCCACAAGGTCAGCTGTAGACTATGAGGCTCTATAGGCTTTGCTTCTCTCCACAAGGCCAGCTGTGAACTCTCAGGCAAATGGCTCGTCTCTATCCCGGGGCCTTCTCTCCAACCTCAAAACTCCAATATTAAAACTGCAACTCAAAAACTGCTCTCTTTCAAATCTTAATGTTTTTTATCAATATCATCCAGAAACTGGAAGAATAGATAACCTTTTTTTTTTTTTTTTAATTTTTTAATTTATTTTTAAAAGATACTTAGATTACCTAAAAGGCTACAAAAAAATATATAAGAGATTCCCATATGCCCCACTCCCACACCTCCCACTTTTCCCCCCATTAACAACTGCTTTCAATAGTATGTATTCATTGCAATTGATGAACACATTTTGGAGCATTGCCACTAAGCATTAGATAACCTTTCTGTTGTTAGTGATACAATTGATTTTTCCAATTTTGAACTGTATATTTAGAAAGTGAGGTGATGTTTCATTTTAAAGATATAACTATTGCATGTTTTCATGGCATGAAATATACAGTATTAGGTGTAAAAGGCAAAAGTAACCCCCCTCCCCAAATTCCCCAACCCCTCATTGCCACTTGCCTGAATTATGCACTATTAACAGTTTCTTGTATATTGTTCCAGTTATTATGACTTATAACAAATACCCCAAAACTTAGTGATTTAAACAACTATTTATTAAGCTCACAAACTCCATGTGTCAGGAATTCGTACAAGGCACAATACAGACCACTTGTCTGCTGCACGATATCTGGGCTCTTAGCTGGAAGATAGCAAAGAGGAGAGAGGTAGACAGGAAGCATCTAAAGGTTCATTCACTCACTGTCCAGTGGTTGATGCCAACAGATGACTAAAACCTTAGCTAGTACTGTCAGCAAGAATACCTACAGACAGCCTTTTCATGTGACTGCTTGAGCATCCTCCAAGCATGGTGGCTAACTTCCAAGGGCAAACATTCATTCCAAGAGAGGAGTATGGGAGAGAATCAAGCAGACGCTATATCCATCTTATGACCTAGCCTAGGAAATCACGTATAATACTTCTACTCTATTTTTTTTTTTTAAATACTTCCACCCCCCCACACCTGAAATGCCTCCCCCATCTGTCTGCTCATTGTCTGCTTATTGTCTCTGCTTGTTGTGTCCACTTGTTGTCTGCTCACCTTCTTTAGGAGGCACCAGGAACCGAACCCTGGACTTCCCAAGTGGGAGGTGGGTGCCCAACTGCTTGAGCTACACCCACTCCCTGCTCATTGTGTCTTCTCGTTGCGTCAGCTCATTGCATCTGCTCTCTTCTTTAGGAGGCACTGGGAACCAAACCTGGGACCTCCCATGTGGGAGGCAGGTGCCCAGCCACTTGAGCCACATCTGCTCCCCACTATACTCTTGGTTTTAGTAGTCACAAGCAAGCCTGCCCAGGTTTGAGAGGGGAAATAGACTCCAGCTCTTCATGGGAAGTGGCAAGATTCTGGAAGAGTATGTGAGACCAGAAATATTGTTATGGCCAATTTGGGAAAATAGAACCTGCTATCTATATCTCTAGGAATTTTACATGTGTGTATCTATGTATATGGTTTATCTTTTATTTTATGTAAGATTACCATATTTATACATTTCTTTGACTTTTTTTTCATTTCCTACATCTTTTCCTTTTAGCAAAACAAGGTCTACCTCATTTTTAACAGCGTCATGTATTGAAATTTTGTCTTTCTCTTAATGACAACAGTAATTTGTGATTATCTAAATTATGAAAGCTTGGAATAATGTAGACATATAGAGCAAAATGTAAAAGCCCTCCTCCTTATTTCTCCTCATCCACCCATCCCACCTCATAGTCACCATTACTTACCTTGCCAGGAGTCACATTAAGTTTGCAGGCTTTCCAGTCATATTTCTATGCATTTATGTATGGTTCCTCACAGTCAAAATAAACTGTACTATAAAGGAATTGCATCTGAATTATACTGTCATGTCTTTAATGGCCGTATATGGTGTGATAATTTTGGATTCATTAAAGTAAACTCAAATTCAGAAGGTGTTCTGTAGGGTTAGGGAAAGTATTTGAGAAAATCAGGAGTAATTACTCTCAGCATATCATTTGGGCAAAGTAGCCCAAAATATTAATGTTAGGCACTTAAAAATATATTTTAAAAATATATTAACACTTACCTTTAACTTGATTTTATGAAATACTGAGGTTTTAATGTACACGGATTGTTGTAGTCCTTCAAAATTAAATTTTTATTGTAGGAAAATACGTAGTGATGCTGCTTAAATCATTACAAACTAAATGTTATCAAAAGTATTAGGTTCTAGCTTGTATTTTCCGTTGAAATACTGGATCCTGCGGTGGTATGATTTGCAGTAATACTTGCATTGAATGTACTGCGTTTATACTTTGGCATTTCTTTAAATTTCCCCTCCTGGCCTGGCAATATGTATCAGAACAAAGTGTGTATTCCTTTATTTTAGGATTCTTCTACTCTTTATCCCAAAGAGATCATTAGTTAAGTGTGCAAGAATAGTTATAGGATCATTTACCACAACATTGTCTTTCATATAAAAATTTCAGAATTATGGAATTAAATGGTATACTGCGTAGCATTAAAAGTTATATAGAGCTCTTTTTTGGCATTAAAAGATTTGAGACTAATTGTTGAGTGAAGCAAAAAGATAGCAAATAACATGGAAAGTATCCTAGTCTATGTATATACATATATATTCTAAAAATGTATCTCTGGAATATATTCACCAATATGCTGACAAATGTTAACAAAATGGTTACCATAGGAGGATGGGATTTTGTTCAGTTTGTTCACTGCTTTGTCCCCAATAGCTAGAACAGTACTGAACAGGAAATGTTTTTATTGTTTTTAGGGAGGGGCCGGTAAACCCTCATATTTTCCATGTTAGGCTGTGTTTTAGTTTGCCAAAGAGCTGCTGGTGTAAAATACCAGAAATATGTTGGCTTTTTATAAAGGATATTTATTTGGGGTAAAAACTTACAGTTCCAAGGCTGTGAAAAGTCCAACTCAAGGAAACGTAAGAGGCACTTTTTCACCCAAGTTAGCTGCCACATGGTGAAGCAAGGTGCCTGGTCTCTGCCTTCCCCTCCGAACTGTATCATCTCCTGGAGCTCAGCTGAGAGCAACCAGGCATAGGGCTTTTCTCTCAGACTTGGCTTCTCAGCTTTCCTCCTGATTTCATCTACAAGCTGTCAGACAAATGGCTCATCTCTCCCCAGGCCTTCTCCTTTCTGTCACATGGCAGAATAAAAAATGGCAGAGCTCTTTTCCTGTGCTTGTCTGAGTGAATCATCCTCTGTGCTTCTGTTTATAGCAGATCCAGCAAGGGGGTGGAGATTCAACCTGAGTCCAGTCAAAATCCCTAAATCTATCTTATCAGGTAATCTAATCAAAGGCTCCTTAGGTGAATTTAATGCAATCAAAGGGTGCCACACCCAGAGGAATAGATTTACAAACGTAATCTTTCTCTTTTTGGGATTCAAAAAATAATTTCAAACTGCCACAGGCTATTTTCTGGCTCTTCAGATTAATGATATTACCTCACTGTTTTTGTGACTATATTTTCCAAATCCCAGTTGGAACCCATAGCCTGACCTTGACAATCACTTAGAATGCCTAAAACTGGGCATACTTAACTTCCCAACTTCATTTTTCTCAATATCTTGCTCTCTGCTAGGTAGCAAGGAAACTGTTGCAAATAAGTTGATACAATTTCATATGAAGAATTTGGGGGAAAAATTGCCTTCTAAATTTTGAAAAACTTATTTTGACAAAATGGACATAAGCACTCATTAAATATTTGTCAAATAAATCAATACTTTTCTGTATTTGTGTTCTGATAAAAGCCTCAGGAATTTTACCATTCAGAAATGTTCAGGCCAGCCTTATGACCAGGAGCATGTGAGGTTTGGCCAGAGGTCATTGACCAACTACTTGGCCAGTGATCTGAGAGTCCTTTTTGGTTGCTGGGTTTGGCATTTCATTTTTTTTAAATAGTGGTGATAAGTTTGAGCAGGTTTATTTGCACAAACAAGCAGCCCTTTTTAATATTAAAAGAGCTTCTTTGTTTCCCTCTTTCCTGTATCTAGTCCATTTGGGACTTGGTTTCTATCTGTAGAAGGAAAATGTTTCGTATATGGATGAATAAATGTAATCATTTAGTCAGCCCTCCCGAAGCCTTGAATTCATTCTTTCTCGTTTGTGGTCTTTTTTTTTTCTTTTGATGTTAAAAAATTTTAAGGTGAAATACAAACAGCATTTAAATGAATATTGAAATAGAATTTAGCTACTGGTGGACCATTACCACATATGACAGTAATATATATCAGGCCATTTGCTATTAAGATCCTTTCATATTGAAAAGTACACACACACACTTTTTTTTTTTTTCTGTTCTTTATAAACTTTTGCTTCAAAGGAAGGAGCCAGTCAAATACAAGTTGTGGGGCAAGCAAGAGCAATCTAGAAACTGTAGGAAAAATTCAGAGTAACATTTAGATTTCAGAGGTTACTCTTCTAGCACACCTTATGGGATATGTGTGCATTTTTAAATGCTGAGTGATCTTTGTAACTTGGAGGTCACCAGTCTTTCCCTGCCTTCATATTCTAAAAGGTAACCATAAAAGATTATGATAATGAAGCAGTGTGCAAAAAAAAATTTTTTTTAATTAAAAAAGCAAGGTACTGTAACTGAGGTTCTGGTTCAAAACTGAAGGGACAAATTGTATTAAACTCCTTTGTTAAACAGGCAAATCTGTTAATTAAACAGAAAAGGTTTAAACATCTGAATTTTAGAGGCAGAATATAAAAATTAAAGGTGAAAAACACTAGAAACCCATTGTACAGTATAATATATAGAGAGAAATGCTCTAAGATAAGTAAAAATCCAAAATAAAAAGGACTGAAGTCCTCCTGAGGCTTTTTCTTCTAAGCAGAAAGACCAAAGAATGAGTTCCAGAAGGGTGTCAATTGTGTTCATTAGAAAGCACTGGAATTCTGTTAAGGTACTCTCTTAATTGAGCACATAAGAATAATAGCTACAATATTGCTAATCTGAAAACATTATCCTGTATGCCATCAGGTACTGGGTCCTTTATAACCATTATATATTTTTTATATGTGTGTGTATGTGTATATATTTAAACTATAAAATTATATCATTTAAACCTCACAATAATCTTAATGTTATCTGTTTTATAGTTTGAAACTGTGCCTCAGAGGGTAACAGACAGGATTTGAACCCCAGGTACCACTGACTATGTAGCCTTTCTCTCTAACCACACTTTCTGTACTACAGTTTGCCAGTCCATAGGCAGCTCCTCTGCATGGGAAAAATGCCACCTCCATGATACATGAGGTTCTTGAGTGGACAAAGAAGAATAGCAAATAATCTCTTGTTTAGGCACTTTTTTTTTTTAACCCTCCCCCCTTCCCGTTGTGTTTGCACTCACTGTCTGCTCTCTGTGTCCATTCGCTGTGTGTGTGTCTGCTTGTCTTCTCTTTAGACAGCACTGGGAACCGATCCTAGGACCTTCCAGAGTGGGAGAGAGGCACTCAATCTCTAGTGCCACCTCAGCTCCCTGGTCTGCTGCGTCTTTTATTGTGACTCCTCTGTATCTCTTTTTGTTGCATCATCTTTTTTTTTTTTTTTTAACTTTATTTTGTACATTTAATAATTGAAAACATAAACAATTAAAAACTAAAAAGTAAACACAGATGAATGCATCATCTTGCTGCATCAGCACTTCTACGCAGACCAGCACTCTGCCGGGCCAGCTTGCCTTCACCTGGAGGCTGCAGGAATCAAACCCTAACCCTGGACCTCCTATATGGTAGACGGGATCCCAATTGCTTGAGCCACATCTACTTCCCTAGGAAGGCACATTTTTTTTTTTTTTTTTTTTTTTAAGATTTTATTTATTTACTTTATCCATTTTAAACCCCCCCTTCCCCATTTGCTGTTTTGTGTCCATTCGCTGGGCAATTCTCTGTGTCTGTTTCCTGCCATCTCTTCTCATCCTCCTCCTCCAGTCTTCACCAGGATTCGATCCTGGAGGCCTCCGATGTAGGAGAGAGGTGTTCTGCCACCTACGCCACCTCTATTCCTGGTTTTCAGAGCTTTCGGAGCATCTCGTCTTGTCTCTCTCCTGTTACATCGTCATCTTGCTGCATGGCTCCCGGGGTCTGGCGGCTCACCGGCACGTAGAGCCTGGCAGCCCATGCGCCTTCTATATGTATTTTTTTACCGGGAGGTCCCGGGAATCAAACCTGGGTCCCTCCATATGGCAGACAGACGCCCAACATTTGAACCATTTGAGCTACATCCACCCCGCCGCCAGGCACATTTTGATAGCCCCAGATAGAGACTCTTTTTATTCTTTAGAGGTTTTTTTTCCCAAAGAATTTCTCTAAGGTGTAAGTTTCCTCATGGAAGCAACATTTATTCACTTTTTGTTGTTAGAATCTTCTCTTTTACCTATATTTTCCCCATAAGCTTCTGGCTGCCAAGATTTTCTGTTACGCTTCCTGGATATCCTAATATACTATTTTAGGTTCTGCAGTTTTTCTTTTTTCTTTTTTTTTTTTTTAAAGATTTTATTTATTTATTCATTCATCCCCCCCTTGCTGCCTGTGCTCGCCGGGCCAGCCAACCACGCCGTGCGGGCGGGCCTGCCCCCACCAGGAGGCCCCAGGAACCGAACTCGGGGCCTCCCATATGGTTAACGGGAGCCCTACTGATTGAGCCACAGCTGCTTCCCTCTGCAGTTTTTCTTAACATGATTCCTCTGTGTCTAGTCTCTTCCATTCTTTGAAGTATTTTTCTTTTTTTCCTTTTCCCCCAAATGAAGAAACACAGTTATTCTACTCATACTATGCTGTTACTATGATTTTGAAGCTAATTCATCCCAAGAACCTATCCTGACATTTCTGGGTTTTTAGGTACGGAGATCTATCTGTCTTGCATTCTACTGTTAGTTCTTTGCTGAAATCAGGTTTAACATGAAAGTTTAACTAACCGGCAACTGTAGATAGCCCACACGCCACATGATTCCTACCCCTCCCCCACCACCATGGTAAAGAAAATATTTTGTCTATGACTCCATTCTGCAGATACTGCTGTGTCTGTTCCCTTTACAGTACATGTTATGCTTGTTTTTCCTCAAATGTAGTTATTCTCTTTGTTTTCACAATTGATTTCCTTTGGAGTAGCCAAAATCAGCATCCCTTGTACCACTGAATTCTCCAAATAAATCAAGAGAAAACTGAGACATGTTATAAATAAGGCCTCTCTATTGCAAAGATTTCTATCAAAACAGTTTTATTCTCTTGTTTTATTTAAGTATATGGGTTTGAATTCTTTAAGGAACATAATGTACCCATCATGTGATGGAATCAGGTACACTGAATGTACATTCCAACACATTTTTGTGGTTTGAGATAAAACCATGGATCTTGGACTAGGAATGTGGTCACTATACTTTGGCATCTCATTTATCAGAGCCTGCAGCATAACCCACTTGTGAACATGAGAATGTACCCGGGAGCTCTATAGAAGACCACTCAAAAGAGCAAGATCCTACCCCAGCTGTATTAGTCAGCCAAAGGGGTGCTAATGTGAAATACCAAAAATGGGTTGGTCTTTATAAAGGGTATTTATTTGGGGTAGAAGTCCACAGATACCTGGCCATAAAGCGTTAAGTTTCTTCTCTCACCACAGTCCATTGCCACGTGTTAGAGCAAGACAGCTGCCCGCGTTTGCCAGGGTTCAGGCTTCTGGGGTTCCTCTCTTCCTGGGGCTGCGTTTCTCTCTGGGCTTAGCTCGTTTCCTCCACAAGGTCAGCTGTAGACGATCAAGCGAACGGCTTGCTTCTCTTCTCCTGGGGCCTTCTTTCCAACATCAAATCTGCTTCTCAAAAGACTGCTTCTCAAAACTGTTCTTGCCATGCCTTTTATATTTGATTCCCCACCCACCATAACCTAACCATAATCATAACCTAATCATGCCCAGATTAACAGATCAGTTTACAAGCATGATCCAATTATATTTTTGGAATTCATAATTACATCAAACTACCCAACTGCCACACCAGCTCTTAGCGGGATATCCCAGAGACTTACTGAAGTGCCTCCCTCAGCTAGCCTCCTGATGAAAAATTTCTTCTCATTCTCGGACATGTGTATGTGCATGTGTGTGTGCATATGTAGAAACTCACCCCCTCCCCTGATGGCTCCCTCATCTGTTTGCTTGTTGTTTTTGCTTGATGTTTGCGCTCATTGCTTGTTTTTTCTCGTTTGCACTCGTTGTTTGCTTATTTTTTCTTTAGGAGGCACTGGGAACTGAATCTGGGACTTCCCGTGTGGGAGGTGGGTGCTCAACTGCTTGAGCCACATCCACTCCTTGCTCATTTGTTTTTGCTCGTTGTCTGCTCATTTTTTTTTCTCGTTGTCTATTTGTCTTCTTTAGGAGGCACCGGAAACCAAACCCAGGACCTCCTATGTGGGAGGCAGGGGCCCAACTGCTTTGAGCCACATCCAATCCTGGAAACTCATTTTTAATTTTCTTAAACTAAAGCTGAAAGAGCTCCTGCCTGCAGGGCAGTCAGTTGAGGGCTTTTTTCCTTGCCATCTCAAAGTCATAATTTTGAGTCTCTTGCTCTCCTTTCCCCTTCCCTAGAAAAAAAAAAATCACTTATGAACCAACACAAATTCCACATTAAATGGACATAATTTCTGTGTTAGAAACCATGTATGAGTTAATTGGTTTTATAGAAACGTGTGTAGCAGGACAAATGGTACAATACCTTTTTTTTTTTTTTACAGCATAGTCCCAAAAAGGGAACCCTTCTCCTCCTAGTGAAGTCTTTTTGTACTGAAGGAAAACACAGGCTGTGTTGCTCTTAGTGAGAGACTATAGAGTAACTATACTTTATATATGATAAGTAATTTTCACTTTTCTCTTAATTTAGAAATCATTTCAATTCAGTTGTATGATACATCAATCACTGAAATATTTTGTAAACATTCAAAAGTTGTAGTTGCAAGAATGTTTCATGCTAATGATAAGTTAGCTAAAATTATGTTTAAAATTTTTGTACGTTGTAAGGCAGAATGGAATTGTGGTTAAGAACCTACACTTGGGAGTTAGACCTGGATTTAAGTTAGCTAACCTCCTCAAAACTCAGATTCATTTGGTAAAGTAGGAAAAACAGTACCTACCTTCTGCTGGTGGTTATGAGAAGTTAGAAATGAGTTCTTAGTACAGTACCTAGCATATAGTAAGTTCACAATAAATATTTGCTATTTTAATAAAGGTGTTTTTTTTTATTGTTTTGTTTTTTTAAGATTTTCTTTCTTTATTTATTTATTCCCCCTTGCTGCTTGTGCTTGCTGTGTCCATTTGCTGTGTGTTTTTCTGTGTCTACTTGTCTCCCTTTTTTGTTGCGTCATCTTGCTGCATCAGCTCACCACGCCACGCACGGGCTGGCTTGCCTTCACCAGGAGGCCCCGGGAATCAAACCCGGGGCCTCCCATATGGTAAACGGGAGCCCTATCGATTGAGCCACATCCGCTTCCCATTAATAAAGGTTTTTAAGTGTGCATATTTTAAGGTTATAAAAGAATATATAACATTAATTTATTACGGTAGCATGTAAATCCACATTGTTTTCTAAGCATTCTGTGATGTTATTTTTATTAACATTTGTATTAAATCATATTTGCATTTAAATATATCTCAAATATTATATAATGAGAAGTTATTCCTATTTCACAGTGATAAAACCTGTTATATATTGGCATGTCTTAGAGTGGAGGGCATTCAGACAGATGACATTAACAGAAAATTGTGATAATTTGAGCATATATAAGAGCATTTGGTTTTGAGCTTAACTAAATACAACAGCTAAATAACATGACTCATATGCCCCTGCTACACCGGGTTTTTTTGGTTCTTCAACACTAAATCCCAGGTGCCTTTTAACTCAAGTGCTTTTGCTGGTTGTTTTCTGTGTCTGGATCACTAGCTGAGAATTGTCATCCCCTTGATCTTTACCATCATCTAGATAGTTCCTCTTTATTTATTTTTACCGGGAGGTCCCGGGGATTGAACCCAGGTCCCTCCATATGGGAGACTGACACCCAACCACTTGAGCCACATCCGCCCCCTAGATAGTTCCTCTTAAATGTTACTGCCTCTGTCTGCCTTAATTTAAAATGGCTACTCACTGTCCTCTATCATGCCATCCTATTTTCATTCTCTGCATGGCTCTGACATTGTTAATTGTCTGATTTCCTCCACAAGAGCAGAGTCTTTGTCTTGTTCACACCATATTGCCAGCACCTAGAATTATACTTGCCATTCAAATATTTTTAATGAATAAGTGAATAAGTGATTGTTGCATTATAATTAGACATAATTAATGATCATTTCACATTTCTAAATGAATCAGTTTTCTAGCTACACAAAAATATTTATGGTTTTCCCCTTATTCCACAGGGATGAGGATTCTCATTATCTTGAACCAGTATCATTATCAGCAGTGTTCACTGATTTAAGGGCTAGATAATAAATATATTAGATTTGAGGGCCATTCAGTGAGCCTCTCTAACACCTACTCAACTCTGCTATTATAGTGAAAGTAGCTATAGACAGCATGTAAGTAAATAGGTATAACTGTGTTTCATTAAAACTTTATTTACCAAAACAGGTCTCTAGCCTGCATGCTGTAGTTTTCTGACCCCCACTGCATACCACAAACCCACTAACTATACAAGAGTATGGGGCCACACCCACATCTAGATAGTCACAGGAGGAAAAAAAAGCACACTGAGCATCTGGTAAACTCAGGGGGCCCTACTTCTGTAGGATGATAGGACTAAAGGAGGCCTGAGGAAAGAACCTGCAGCTGGTGATGCCACTGCATATGGAAGTAGGGTTCTGAGGAAACGGATGTATAAAAGATTCTTGGGCTTTTCACATAGAAATCATGTTATTTATAATACCATTGAGCTACTGACTTTAAGCAAGTAAGAGCTCAAGGTAAAGAAAGTACTTCAAATAGAACCACAGCCATGGGAAGCGGCTGTGGCTCAATCAGTAGGGCTCCCGTTTACCATATGGGAGGCCCCAGGTTCGGTTCCCGGGGCCTCCTGGTGAAGGCAAGCCCGCCCGCAGGGCGTGGTTAGCTGACCCAGCGAGCACAAGCAGCAAGGGAGGGATAAATGAATAAATAAATAAAATCTTTAAAAAAAAAAAAAAAAACAAATAGAACCACAGCCAAAAGCCAAGGCTGATATTTGAGTCACATAATGTGCAAAAGAAATAATAATTTGTTGGTCATTTAGATCACAGCTAATTTTGGGGTATGCTGTGTCATCGCTTAAAATTAAACTTAGCATAGTAAATTGAGGAGGAAAATTATTTTTACTTCTTATTTGCTGTCTAAGTGATTAGATAGTTCTTGTTTGATCCAAGGACTTTTTACTAATGGATCCCTTTTTTATTTTACATTATACACAATACTGTTTGAAGATGAGAAGGTAGTGGGGAGGAAAAGATACATGTTTTTGAAAATGTAAGGACATCTTTAGAAGAGATTCACAAAAAAACTGAGTGCTGGAAAGGCTGAAGAATAGAAGAGAATTGGAGATATCCTTTTGGATTTATGATTTTTGACCTCTATGTAATTTTTTTTAAAATTTGAAATTTAAAACAATATATATGCAGATTAAGAGGTATATAGGTCTGTTTTGTGACCAAAGAGTGAATAACACTTTTTTCAATTTCTTTAAACTGTATAATTTTAGTAAGAGTTTTTGTATTGATTCCTCTCATACATAGACATTGTACATTATATAGATCTCTTTACCATTCCAGTCAAATTAGACTAGACAGCTGCTTTTAATGGTATACACCAAAGCAAACCTGATCTTCTTAAAGTATAATTTACAAAATGATTGGTTTAATTGCTAATTCCAATAATTGTTTTTATGAGGTCATAATTTGCTTACATGATAATAGTAACTAATGTAATAACATTTTTTTAGAGCTATAGCCAAAAGCTATGGGTTGTATTTTAATCACATAAAGAACTGTGCAAAGAACTGATTATTTCTTGGTCATTTAAATCACAGTTATTGTTGTTATGACGTTTCACATGCTTTGTGTTTTTTTTTTTAACATTTATTTTATTTATTTCCCCCCCGCCTCCCCACTTTGTTTGCGCTTTCTGTCTGCTTGTCTTCTTTTTAGGAGGCATCAGGAACCAAACCCTGGACCTCCTATGTGGGAGGGAGGTGCCTAATCACTTGAGCCACCTCTGCTCCCCACATGCTATACCTCACTAATACTCTGAGGTATAGGTAATAGTATTATTTTCATTTAATCAGATGAAAAAATTAAAGTTTAGAGGTGTTAAATAATTTGCCCACATCTTAAAACTCTAAAAAGTTGCAGAGCCAGATTTTACATCTAAGTCTGTCTTCCTGCAGAACCCACACTTAACCAGCTAAGCCTTACTTTTCTATAGTTGCTTCTCCCAAACAATTGCAAATTATGGGTTATGTCTTTAATGAAGAGATGGTGTGTTTAAAAAGTAATGAAACTGACTTGACAGGTTGCATGATCCTCAGTCATTCACCTCATTATGGGGTACGCATTCATAAAAGGCTGACATATGTTCGTTGATAGGTTTTTTTCTTTTCTCTTTTTATTTTAAAAGTTGATAATTACATGGTTTCAAAATCATATGATATAAAAAGATATACATTGAGAAATTTAGCTCCTACCCCTGTTGGAGTCCATTCTACTCCCTCATCCTACCCCCACCTCCTCCTATGGTGACCACTTTTATTAGTTTGTTGTTTATCTAACCAGTGTTTCTTTATGCAGTTATAAGCCAGAAAAAAAAAGAAGGAAAGAAAAAAGTTTTCCCTTTCAAAGGTGCTTTTTCTATAAAGAGCATTGGTTTCTTTGCTCTCTGCTTCTGATTTTCAACAAGAACAAAAATCTTATTAACAAAGTTTACTGTTTTTCTAGTAGCTCTTCTCTATATAATTTAATGCTTTTCCTTTGGGAAGCCTAATTATACTTGACAATGAGACTTTCTGTCACAGGTGATTTTTTTTTTTTTTTTTTTTTTAATTCCTTAATCTACATGGATGAGTTGCACCAGAATACAGTATATTTGAAAATTATTCTGAGTAGGGAAAGGTCCCCCTAAACTGAACTGCCCCTTGATGCACTTTGTATTTATATTTGATTTTGAAGGTATATATACTGTGGTAGCATTTATTAAAAAACAAAACATGAATTTTTCTAATAAATACTGTCCATTTTTCGTTAAGTCCAGTGGCTAACTTTCCTTTATTCTTATTCATTGTAGTTGAGGCAGTCCCAGTCCTACTGCACAGACACAGAATGTCTTCAGGAATGTAAGTAATGATGGAACAGGAGGACTTAACATTGGGGACAGAATTAATAGAAAGATAACTGTGAACCTTTGTCAGAAATTATTCTTATATTTTGCTCTTTCTGGAAATTTTTCTCAATAATGTATGTAATGTATTTGCCACATAAATATTTCATTTTTTAATTAAAATTTTTTCTTGCATCATAAACAACTGTTCATTGAAGAAAATTATAAAATCACATATAAGAAAAAAGAAAAGGAGAAATGTCCAGAATACTATTATGTAAAAATAACTAGTGTTAACAACGTGGTGTATACCCTTTTAGGCCTTTTTCTTGGCAAATATGTGTGTAAAAGGGTACTTTTGGCTGGCTGCAGTGGAGCACAAAGGTGACTAGAACAAACCTCTCACCCTTTCTCCGGCATCTGTTTGCATCCATGGGCAGGCCTGGGGACCTCTGAGTGGGGGGAGGAGGTCATTCTTTGGAGCCTTTGAGAACCTCTGGTGTTCCTGTGGTTCTGACATTAGCATTCCCATGAGGGCGGGGCAGTGGGGAGGTTTCTCCACATGGATTTATTATTAATGGCAATGGTAAAGTGAGAGCCAGAGCTAGAAGGAACCTGCATGGTGAATATAGCTGACAGACTTGGTGGCCATTAGGTGAGGAATCCTTTTTTGAGACACCCAGAAATAACTCAAGGGAGATTTGAGGGAAACTAATAACTAGCATTTAATCCAGTCCAGTCTTGTGCCATACTAATTGGATTGTAATAAGAGAGGTATGACATTCACAGAATGATGAAGCTTGGCACAATTAGACTCATATTCACTTACAGAAATGGGATACTTCATATGTGTTTTCCCTACTGTATTTTGAATATGTCAATATATATATTTATCTTTAAAATATTTAATGATTGAATAATATTCCATTGTGGAAATGCACCATTGTTTAAATGATTCCTTTTTGTTGGAATCTTTGGTTGCTATTTTTGTTATTATAAAACAGTGCTTGAACAAACATCCTTTGTATACACATTTTAAGGCTTTTGACGTGTTACATATTACATTTATTAATAATTAAGTATACTTAATGTCTCTGAAGCTTTGCTCCACTTTATTATATGTGTTAAACTAAAACAAAACACAGTAAGGTACTATTTTGAAGGGACTAGTTATTACTTAAATTCCTGTGCAAATGGTATCCTGTCAAATTCTGTATTTAAAAAAATAGGACATAGTTCAGTGCCTAGTCCAAAGTAGATATCTTGTCAGAACATAGTCCATTGGTAAAACTGTGTAATAATATATATGCTTTAAGACAAGGAGGTAATGTGCAGGAAGTTGTGTTAGAGTGCTGGGATGATTGATGGTGGGCTCCCCACTCCAGACTTCATTATGTTACTTCTCCAGTAGCATTCATTAATTTATAGTATGACCCTCTGATATGCAGCCCAAATTTTTGCCTCAGCAGGTGAAGCTAAAAACCTGCCTTCTAGGTGGAAAATAGTCTTATTGAATGCCTTATGGGAAAACAAATATTTATTACATTTGTGTTATTTGTGACACTTGAGCCAGCCCCCACCTTCCCAGTAAATCACATATTTTCAATTCATATATTTGTCAGTGAAATGTCACTTCCTTAATCTAAATATAAAGGCTAGGGCAATTTTCCTCCAGTTCTTTTAGCATTTGGTAGAATTCCGTTTTTGAAAGCCAAGTTCTTAAATGATAAATAGTAGTTTTCTCTGGGTGATAGAATTATTATTATTATTATTTATATTCTAAATTTTCTCTTGTGAGCTTATGCTTTTTTCTTAAAATAATAAAATATATTTTATAGGCGTCTTTAAACTTAGATACATATTACTATTTAATATGTTTAATATGTTATTCTAAGGAATTAAATCATATACATTTTGGAATTCTGGGAAATTGGGGCTTCGTAACTGAAATAAGCCTTGACTGAATGTATATTCTATTTTCCTGTCTTGACTTGTTTTTTCACTGTTTCCTTTTGTTCTTTTCTGTCTTTCTTAAGTACATGTTTCATTTTTTTAGATCAGTGCTTAATTATTTCATGTGAACTGACATGTGAAATGTCATTTATTCCTTTCGTCATAAAACAAGCTGCTAGATAGATTTAAAGTTGTTAATGTTTTTTGTTTGTTTGGGTGATTGCTAAAGGCAATTTTTCTTATTCTCTTTGGTAATTCTCTGACATTTTTATGTTAATTATTCCTCTTACTGAAACTCCTCCCTTGACATTTCTAATGCTTAATATGCAATTCTCAACCATTGCTTCTTCCTGATGTAGTCACAATCTGAGAATTTATCTATTCTCAACCTTTAATAACTCAATCCTAACTCAATATTTCTCAAATCTCTGTCTAGCCCTTATTTCTCCTTTTTCCTCAGTCCCAGCTTTCCAACTGCTTTCAATCTTCTAATAGCAAATACTACCTCCAAGATATATCTAAAATTCTACCACTTCTCACCACCCCCACTACCTCTTCCCTGTTCAAGGCCATCTGTATATCATATAGATTATTGCAGTACCTTCCTGTCTCCCTCTTTCTCCTGTTTACCCCCTTGTCAAAACTTAGTCACTAGAGTGGTCTTGTCAAATGAGAATCAGATCTTCTCTTTTGTTGTTGTTCCAAACTCTCCGGTGGTTTCCTATTTCATGCAAAATAAAAGCTAAGATTCTTATTATGACCTCTAAGGACTACATGATCTGGATCCTGCTACTATTCTGACCTACTCTCCTCCTTTTACACCTCCCCCCACTTCTGAATCAGGAGCACTTACTGCTTCCTCTGCCTAAATCCTCTTCTTTCAGATAGCCTCACAGCTCACTCTCTCACTTCTTTCTTATTTTTACTTCAAAGTTACCTTCTTAGGAATGGATGTGGCTCAAGCAGATGAGCGCCCACCTCCCAAATGGGAGGTCCCAGGTTCAGTTCCTGGTGCCGCCTAAAGAAAACAAACAGCAAGCAGACATTGAGCAAAAGGAAAAAAAAAAAAAAACAACTAGCAGACAACCAGCAAAAACAAACAAGCAGGGAGCGGATGTGGCTCAAGCAGTTGAGTGCCCACCTGCCACATGGGAGGTCCCAGGTTTGGTTCCCAGTGCCACCTAAAGGAAACGCAGACAATGAGCGCAAACAAGCAAACAGACAAGGGAACTATGGGGATGTGAGGGGAGTTACCTTCTTGTTGAGGCCTCCCTGGATCTCCTGTCTAAAATTTCAATTGTTTCCCATGCCCCATTCCACTTCCTTGTTTTATTTTTCCCTTTTATTACCTAACTCTATCAACTGTATATTTACTTATCTTTTTATGTCAGCCCCCATTGTAAGCTCCTTGAGGATAGAGATTTCTTTTTTGTGGGGGAGGTGCAGGTGGGGGTATCTTTTTAATTATCTTCTATATCTCCAGCACTAAGCCAGTAGTTTCCCTACATCCTTATTTCTAGGCTGAAACCTTGCCATCTTATTTTAACATCTCCTTCCTTCATTCCCTATGTCTAGTAGTCACCAGGGTCTGTTGTTACATCATTATAAGAAGCAGCCATTTGAAGAAAATTTCTTTGCCTTTCATAGAATCTTCTTTAAAGTCATAGGTCATTTTGTCTCCTATCTAATAGAATCTCACATTAAAGTTTATTGCAGCATTTTTTGTAATGACTAGAAAATGACTTAAGAAGACTGTAATTAAAATTCTTTATTATAAGCTTAGAAATTCTATTAATAATTTCCATTTAAAAATATATAAGTATTGAAACAAGTAAGGGATCAATATTAATTTAGAATGTCTTATTTGATAAGTAGTATGTAAACTTTAACCACACAAATCTCTGTAGTAGTGTAAATATGAAATATACTCTTAGGGTTCCACAGAACCTTAAGGTTGGAAGAGACTTTGGTGGTATATCAGACTTTTTTGTGTATGTGTGTGCAATAGAACTCTTTAAACAAAAGAGTGAATGCTGTGCATTTAGGCTGTCTTTTCCTAAACAAAACAAAACATAAACAACAACACTAAACTGACATTAAACTCTAGGTCACCCCTAAAGAACACAATTTGAAAGTAGCAAAATAGCAGCCATACATTAAGAACCATGGGATCATCCTTGACTCCTCATTCTTCAAATCCTTTTAAGTTTATATTTGTAATATCTCTATGTTACTCTTCTCTCCATCTCTGCTTCTACTGGTTATACTTTAATTATGTCCTCATCATCTGTTATTTTAGCTGTGACTGTAAACTCTTACTTGGTCTCCCAGCTTCCAAATTCATTTCTCTACAATGACACCATAGTTATCTCCCGAAAATTCAGACCATATGAGGACATTTTCTCAATTAAAAGGTTGAGTGTCATCCTCTTCCCCAATCCCCTGTATAGGTAACTTTAACATGACATTTAAAGCCTTTCACAGCCCAGCTTCATCTCTACTGCTCCTCACATCTACCCTGTATGTGTGTGACAGTCTCATAATATACCATGCTCCCAGGCCTTTGCTCATGCTTTTCCATCACCACATCTAACCTGCCACCCTGAACCTTTTCTGACCAATGAATGCCTCATTGTTCTTCAAGATCCTGCTCATTGCTCAGATTACGTTAAAGTCATTTGTGATCACTGCCTTCCAGACCATAAACTTGTTCAAGGCAAGTACTCACCTGCATTCATCTTTATCTTTGTACCCATCATGCCTGCTAAGGTATGTTACATGCATTTGAAATTATTTAATTGAACATGGCACTCATTACTTCATGTGGTAGCAGTACCACCACTATTATTGCATGGTTTGTTTTGTTTTGTTTTTAGATGACCAGGAAGTAGTTTATTGGTGGGCACAAGTCAGGCGAGGGCATTACTGGCAAAGCCCTCACAAGTGTAGGACCTGCCATTTGTCCAAGTGGCTGCGATTGGGGACATATTTGACCCCACAATCCTCCAGTATGAGGTGCATCTCAGCCACCTTGTCTTCAAAGTCATGAGCATTAAACTTGGTAAAGCCCAACTTCTTGGAGATATGGATCTTCTGGTGGCCAAGGAACTTGAACTTGGTCCTGCCTAGCCCCTCCATAACATGCTCCTTGTTTTGAAGCTTGGTGAAAATGGCCATGATAACTTGGCCAATGTGGATCCTAGCTACCATTCCCTGGGGCTTTGCAATGGCACCTAACATACGTGTCTGGAGCCTAGACTGGGGACAGCACAAGGTCAGACAAGAACAAAAGCTGGAAAAGGCTGGCTCCAGGGTCCCTTAGGGCAACCCATACAAGCAACAGGCTGCTTATACTAAGAAGGCTGCAGTCTGCAGCAGTTGCTCTCCAAGCCCCCCTGGGGAAAGAAGGATAGTTAGCTTAATTGGCTGCAGATGCATTATTTTTTATATTGAGCTAAATCCCACTTCATTGTGATGTCAATCCACAGTTCTGCTCTCTGGAGCAGCATGGAACAGGTCTGCTATCTCTTCTGAAAATATTGCCTGGCTGATAAATTAATTTTGGAATAAATAAGCTTGAAAATCAGTAGCTCTACTGAGGATAATGTAATTACTGTATATGATAAAAATTACAATAAAAAGCCTACTGGTGCAATGTCCACTTTCACTGCTGTTCTGTGTTTATATTTCCCACTGAAAACCTATAAAAGTTTTTAGACATAAGCTCTCAGAATCTGCCAGGTCTTAGAGCCTCCTACTTTTCCATTTTCTTGGTGTCCAGCTAAGTTAACAACTCTGTATGAAGCTTCCTTGTGAATCCATTTGGCATCTTAATTGTAATGTCTTGACCATCGACTCTACTCACATTTGCTTGTAACCAAAGGCTTAATCCTTAAGCAAAATAGAGAACACTGTATTTTGATATGCAAAGTCCTTTTACATTTTAAAGATTTGACATCTTTCCAAACCATAGAGTGTAAAGCACTTAGCTTCTTATGGCAAATAATTTCCAGATAGTTTCCTGGTAAGGGAACAGATTTTATATCCCCATGTGATTATGTTGTTTATAAGTGCCAGAAAGTTATCACAATAAAAAATTCAGTGGTGATTTGGGTGGAATATACAAGGCATGGTACTGTATAATTCAATAAACCGTGTGGTAGAAGATGGACTATGGTTAACTATAACAAATGTACTATAAAATGTACAATACTAATATAGAGTGTTAATTATAGGGGGTATATGGAAAAAATATACCAAGTGTATGCTATGGACCATAGTTAGTGGTAATAGTCTGATCATGTTCTTTCTTTTTTTTTTTTTTTTTTTAAGGATTTTATTTATTTATTCATTTATCCCCCCTTGCTGCTCGTGCTCGCTGGGTCAGCTAACCACGCCGTGCGGGCGGGCTTGCCTTCACCAGGAGGCCCCGGAAACCGAACCCGGGGCCTCCCATATGGTAAACGGGAGCCCCACTGAGCCACAGCCGCTTCCCTGATCATGTTCTTTCATAATCTTTAACGATTGTTCCTCAATAATATAGGGTGTTGCTGGAGGAGTAACGTATGTAAATTCTGCACATTATGCATAATTGTTTTGTAAGTTCACAACTTCTCTAATAAAAAAATAAATTTTAAAAAATTCAGTGATGTCTTTAAAAGGTCCGTTCATTTCTCTATACTGACTTTAAAATGGCTACTCCTAATATTTGTATTTATTAACTGTTTGCAGTGTCAGAGAGTTTGAGTAGCATACTTTCCAAGGCCAGTCCAACTCTCATTTTCCTTTGTCCTGAGACTTCATGAATAAGAGAGTCTTGTCATAGGGACTGCAAGTAATAACAGAAAGCCTACAGTGACCCCACTCATCCATCCCTGTTCCTAAAGATTTCAATAAGTCTATGTCACTTTAGATACTCCAGTGTCTTCAGCCTCAAGATATCTTAGAGCTAATTTTTTTATTTTTTAATTCTATATATTTAATTTTTTACATATGGCTCAAAAATAAAGAAGTTAATCAGTGTATGTATTAGGGTTCTGTAGGGAAACAGAACTGACAGGGGATACATGGGGTTAGGTAAGTCCACATTCCCTAAAGTAGGCTGCAAGCTGGGAACTCTTGATGGTTTTCTATTAATTCTCCAACAGAAGCTGGTTGGCTGAAGTAGAGATGGAAAATCTCTCTTCTGACTACTGAACTCACCACTTCTCCTTTTATTTATTTATTTTTTATTTATTTTTTTTAAAGATTTTATTTATTTATTCATTTATCCCCCCCCTTGCTGCTCGTGCTCGCCGGGTCAGCCAACCACGCCGTGCGGGCGGGCCCGCCCCCACCAGGAGGCCCCGGGAACCGAACCCGGGGCCTCCCACATGGCAAACGGGAGCCCTACTGATTGAGCCACAGCCGCCTCCCTCCACTTCTCCTTTTAAAGTCTTCAACTAATTGGATGAGACTTCTCCTATTGCTGGAGGCAGTCTCTACAGTTGATTGCAGCCATAGATGCACTCAACTTACTGAAGATTTAAGTCCATGAAATATCCTCGCAGTAACAATCAGGCCGGTGCTTGCTTGACCAAACAACTGGATACCATCACCTGGCCAAGTTGACACGTGAACTTAACCATCACAGTCCACCCCTTGTCAACTTGACAGTCATATATATCTCCTACAACTATGCTTAATCTCTAAATAATAACAGTAACAGTCATATTTTCACCTAACAATACTCTACTGTCCTGTGTATAACTGGAAAGGCACGTACTCTCTCCAGGATGGGGTCTAAGTCCTGGGGTAATATTCACTTTTAAACTTAATACCCTATAACATAAATACTACAAAATGAAGCAAATACAAATATTTCATATGATATGGGGATAAGATAGAGAAGAAAACAAAGATATTTGTTTTATGTATATATACAAACATATATAAAACAAGGAAGAAATATAACCATTACAGTCCCTGTTTCTATAACTGATCACATGGTCGTACCCCTTATTTACAACTACCTTCTTCAACTACCCATACCGTATTCCCTTTGCCTGGCAGGGTGACCTAACCCTTCATTCCTGAAGTTTCTGTGCCATTGGTAGACCTGTGTGAATTAAGTTGTTGCAGTTTTCCACTGACTTTAATCACAAAGTACGGTAGTACTGAGAAAGGCCCTAATGGATCTCCTGTATTCTAGGAAAACTCTTCTTTACCTCCATTGTGTAGTTGCAGTCCTATTTCCCTTGAAACTCAGGATCAATCACCTCTGCCAGTATAGTAATTCCCTTCTTTAACTGTAGATTCAGATGCATGAGGAGCCTAAAGTGGCCTGGTTGTAGTCAACTTCCAGATCAGTGGAATCACTGTGTCTCCTGGTGGAAGCACTCCTCCTTTTGGAACTAAGATCTGTAGATCAGCAGAGCTTAAGTTTAGAAGGATAGGAAGAAAACATTTTTCTAGTGGATCACTAGGATTAATAGTTAGTGGTAGGGAAGCGGCTGTGGTTCAATCAGTGGGGCTCCCGTTTACCATATGGGAGGCCCCGGGTTCGGTTCCCGGGGCCTCCTGGTGAAAGCAGGCCCACCCGCACGGCATGGTTAGCTGACCCAGCGAGCACAAGCAGCAAGGGGGGGATAAATGAATAAATAAATAAAATCTTTAAAAAAAAAAAAAAAATAGCTAGTGGTACCACACCCATTTCCACCTCTTGACTCATGGAGTTGTGAATCCTGGCTATAGGAGATACAGCACCATTGAGTGGACACTGATTTAGAACATTCACAGCCTCCTGGAGAACATTGTTCTAGCCCTACAAGGTACTGCTACCTAGTTGGCACCATAATTGAGTATTCAAAAGTCTATTCTAGGGGGATGGATGTGGCTCAAATGGTTGGGTGTCCGTCTCCCATATGGAGGGACCTGGGTTCGATCCCTGGGACCTCCTGGTAAAAAAAAAAAAGTCTATTCTACCCTTCTATCAGTCCAACTGCTTCATGATGATTGGGGGAGGGAAGCCATGGTAAGACCAGTGAATTCCATGACCATGTGCTTATTCCCACACTTCATTTGCTATGATGTGTAATCAGAAGGAGTGCTGTGTGGAATACCTTGATGGTGGATAAGGTAATTTCTTAGTCCACGGATAGTAATTTTGCCGTATGCGTTGTGTGCAGGGAAGGCAAACCCAATTTCAGAGTATATATCTGTTATTAACAGATTGGGCACTCAGCAGTAGCTGTAAGCCAGGTCAGCCTTGGTGATTGGAAGCCCATATTGCTAAGTCCATGTATGACCTCCATCCCTACTACCATGGCCATTTTATTCGTGAGCCTATAGGGCAATAATAGGAGTGGTGAGGAAAGAGGCCAATTGGTAAGAACAGGTCATCTTATCCACTTGATTATTAAAATCTTCCTGGGAAGCGGCTGTGGCTCAATCAGTAGGGCTCCCGTTTACCATATGGGAGGCCCTGGGTTCGGTTCCCGGGGCCTCCTGGTGAGGGCGGGCCCGCCCGCACGGCGTGGTTGGCTGACCCGGCGAGCACAAGTAGCAAGGGGGGGATAAATGAATAAATAAATAAAATCTTTAAAAAAAAAAAAAAAAAAATCTTCCTCTGCTGAAGTCACCCTCTGGTAAGCATTCACATGGGACACAAATATCTTCATGATCTATCCACATATCTCTTCCCCAGACCTCTTTGTCACTAAATTTCCAATCATGTTCTTTCTAAATCCCTGACCATCCAGCCAAACCATTGGTGACAGACGGCCCTTGAATCAGTATATAAATACACTTCCACCATTTCTCCTTCCAAGCAAAATGAACAATCAGGTGCATTTCTCGAAATTCTGCCCACTGTGGGAGGATTTGTCCTCACCACTGTCCTTCAGGGATGTCCCAGAAAGGAGCTCTAGTGCTGCAGCTGTCCACTTTTGGGTGGTACCTGTATATCATGCAGAACCAGGCCCGAGTTTTCTCTTCCTCAGTCAACTGATTTTAAGGAACTCCCCAAGAGGCCATAGCTGTGGGTTGGGAAAGAGAAGGTAATGTGGCAGGAGTGGGGGCCATGGGCAATTGGACCACTTCCTCATGTAACTTACCTGTGCCTTCAAGACGTGCTTGAGCTGTATATCGTACATACCACTTCCATTTTATGATAGAGTGCTGCTGTGCATGCCCATCTTTATGATTTGGTGGGTCAGATATACCCAGGTCATGATAGGTAACTCAGGTCTCATGGTAACTGGGAGGCCTTTGGACTCTTATAAGGCCCAGTAGCAGGCCAAAAGCTCTCTCAAAACAAGAGTGGTTAGAGGATGGCAAGGCTTTGCATTGTGATTCTACTATAGGAGTCTGCCAAAGGCTCCATACAGCATCTCTGCCACTGACACCTCTAGCAACACACTGGATCTGCTGGATCATATGACCCAAAAGGTATAGTAGCTTCTACAGCAGCCTGGAACTGTTGCAGAGCCTCCTCTTGTTCTGATTCTCACTCAAAACTAGCAGATTTTTGGGTAGAAGCTTACAGTTCTAAGGCTGTGAAAATGTCCAAATCAAGGCCCACCCAAATGAGAAATATGTTGTCTCCAAAATCCAAAAAGGCCAGCTAGGCATTGGCCTTTTTTTTTTTTTTTTTTTTTTTTCTTTCTTTCTTTCTTTCTTTTTTTTTGGATATAGGAGTAGCCAACTGCAAATAAGCTTATCCTTCACCTTAGAAGGGATTTCTTGACATATTGCCACACCACTGGATGCCTAGAAATTTCACAGAAATGAAAGACCCATGAATTTTTGTTGAATTTATCTCCCACCCTCTGACACATAAATGCCTTACCAATAAGTCAAGTGGTTGCTACTTCTTGCTAACCAGGTCCAGCCAGCATGATGTCACCTATATAATGGACCAGTGTGATGTCTTGTGGGAGGGAGATGTGATCAAGGTCCCTGTGGACTAGATTATGACATAGGGCTGGAGAGTAGATATACCCCTCTACTCCTTAGGTGTAGGGCATTGAAGGTGTGTTACTGTCCTTCCCAGCTGAAACTGTGGTCTTTCCTACAGCAGTTGAGAAAGAAAGCATTTGCCAGATCAGTAGCTCCATAAAAGGTACCAAGGAGTATGTTGATTTGGTCAAGCAATGATACCACATCTGGAACAGCAGCTGCAGTTGGAGTCACCATTTGATTAAGTTTATGAAAATCCACTGTTATCCTCCAATATCCGTCTGTTGCTGCACAGACCATATAAGAAAGGTGAATGGGAATGTGATGAGAATCACTACCCCTGCATATGATGTTGCTTTTGATTTACTATTTTGCTAAGTAGGGGCAGTTCGAGTGGTTTCCACTTGGCCCTTCCTATCATAATAGCCCTCACTCCACAAGTCAGGGAACCAATGTGGGGATTCTGCCAGTTGCTGAATATGTCTGTTCCAATTATTCATTCTGGAACTGGTGAAATAACCATATAATGGGTCCGGGGACCCATTGGACCCACTGTGAGACAGACTTGAGCTAAACCTCCATTGATCACTTGACCTCCATAAACCCCTACTCTGACTGGTAGACCACAGTGATGTTTTAGGTCTCCTGGAATTCATGTCATTTCTGAGCCAGTGTCTAGTAATCCCAAAAATGTCTGATCATTTCCTTTTCCATAATGTACAGTCACCCTAGTAAAAAGCTGTAGGTCCCTTTGGGGAAGTCTTGGAGGAATATTAACAGTATAAATTTTTGGCAGTGTAGCAAGGTCCTTCCCTAATAGAACCTAGCCTACTCTTCATTCAAGGGGATCTGGGCCTGTCAGCTGTCTCAAGTCTGGGAATTGATTACGGGGCTGTTTTTTAATTCAGATTAAGACTTTTGTTCACTAGACCTAGAATTCTTCTGCTTATAGAGAACAAATAAGAATGTAGTAGACTGCCTGCGGCAGTTGTGGTTATTTTATGACTCCCAAAAAGGAAAAGATTATGTTTGTATACTACTCTATTCCTCTGGGTGTGATATCCTTTGATTGCATTGAATTCAGTTGAAGGGTTGTTGATTAGATTACTTGATAAGATTGTTTAGGGCTTTTTGATTGGTCTGCATCAGTGAGGCTTGACTCAGGTTAAGTCCTCACCCCCTTGCTGGGTCTGATATAAACGGACTCACAGGGATGGACAGATGGAGGAAAAAGGGAGCCGGCATATTTGATTCTGCAATATGAAAGGATTGCTTAAGTACAAAGCCCCCAAGAGGCTGGGCCCATGGAGCAACTCAAAAGGAGACCAGCCCTGCTATACACCTGATAGCTTACAGGTGAACTTGGGAAGAAAGCAGAACAGCCGAAACTGATGTAAGATACGAGATAAGAGATAAGCCCTATGCCACCTTGCAGCTGAGAGAGGAAGCCTGGAGGGAAGGAGAGAGCAGGCAGAGTTTGCCCACCATCTTGCTTCAACACTTGGCAGCTGACTTTGCTGAGAAAGCTCCTCTTATGGTGCCCTAATTTGGACTTTTCACGGTCTTGGAACTGTAAGCTTTTACCCCAAATAAGCCGTCTTTATGAAAGCCAACCCATTTCTGATAACTGCTCATCTGGCTTAGTTTGCTAAAGGCTGCCAATGAGAAATACCAGAAATGAGTTGGCTTTTATAATGGGAATTTATTAGGGTAGAAGCTTACAGTTCCAAGGCTATGAAAATGTCCAAATCATGGCATCATCAGAGATGCTGTCTCATCAAAGGTTGGCTGCTGGCAATCCTTGGACTCCTGCCACATGGCAAGGCAAAATGCCTTCTCCTTTGGGCTCACTTTATTCCCAAGCTCAGCTGTGGGCAATCAAGCATATGGCTATCTCTTGGAGTTTTTCTGTCTTTCTGCAGCTGCAGGTGATCCTGGAGTACTCTCTCATATGGCATGGTAAAATGGCAGCTATTCTTCTCCCCTCTCCTCAGCTTATATAGAACTCCAGTAAAGGATTAGGACCTACCCTGGGTCATGCGGTTAAATCAAAGGCCCTTAACTGAAGTTGTCTAATCAAAAGTGATCTAATAAAAAAGTCTCTTAACTGAATTCAATCCAGTCAAAGGGTCCCATACCCACAGCAATGAACCAATTTAAGAAAATAATTTTCTTCAGGTCCACATAAAAGACTCAAACCAACACACCATCTATTTTACTTCTAGGTACCCCATGATCTACTAGCCAGTACCATAGTCAGAATATTTTGATTACTGCTTTGAGTCTGCTGTCCATTATGGTAGCCACACCAACCTCGTCTTTGGCAGTTAAGTGCTGCCACTTGGCTTCTGCCAACCTGGGATCCAATCATTCCCATTGTGTTCAGTGGCAGCAGTTCCCACAGTAATATGTGACATACAGAGAAGAACCACAGAGGTCTTCAAGGATAAAGTTAAATCTCACAAATTTATTCCTAGCAGTCCTCATGGAAGGTGTGTCCTCTGGACATTCCTGAGGTGGCTGAGTAGGTCTTAACATAATAAATCCAGTCTAACATTCCAATCTCTCTAAGCTAGTTCTGGCATTTTGACCTCAAGCAAAGTAGGCCACCTTTTGGTCCATGCTTCGGCCAACCAGCTGAACAAACTGTTAGAGCCCTTTCTAACTCCTTGGCTATAACATTGAATCCAGAATCTCTGCTTAGTGGGCCCATAGCAGTAAATTCAGTCGGTTCCAACTTTATATTCCTTCTACCATTACTCCACACCCTTAATATCCATCCCCACTCATATTCCTCTGATTTCTGCCTATATAAATTGGAAAAATCATGCAGTTCTTTTGGAGTATGGTGTACCTCTTCATGGGTCACAGTTTGTGCTTCTTCTTTTGGGGCCTTCATTCTAGTTATAAGTCTGGGAGAAAAGTGGGGTGGTGTGGGTGAGTCATGAGGAAAAGTACAAGTGTCTTGCGATCCAACTCCTTCAAGGCATTCCACTGCAGTTTCATCTGGTAAAACAGAATCTCTTAAAGACAGAAGAGACAGGACTGTTTCCTCAGGGTGTAGGTGGTTACAGGTTTATTAGGCACAACAGAGTTGATCTCTTCAGGCAGATTCCTGGAGGTTGGGTGGGTGATTCCTCAAGGTAGGTCATTACAGGTTTATCTGGCAAACAGTATAATCTAGGGTTTCAGTGTCCCAACACCATCATTATCATCACCATATGTCCCCATTCCTATTTTTAGGATCGCATTCCTTTCCAATCAATGCCCTCACTTTAACAGCAGACACCCTGCAAAGTTGGGAATTCAGTTTACATTGTAATTCACTCTCTTGCACAATGAGTCTCGTTTTCAGAAATCTCAAGTTTGTGGCTATACCAAATAAGACTCTTTCAGGCCACACATAGAAAATTTCATGTCCTTCCTGTGGTGCTTAACTTGTAAATTTGAAGCCTTGAGCTCATCCCTTTCTTTTTTTTTTTTTTTTTTAAAGATTTTATTTATTTATTCATTTATCCTCCCCTTGCTGCTTGTGCTCGCTGGGTCAGCTAACCACGCCGCGCGGGCAGGCTTGCCTTCACCAGGAGGCCCCGGGAACTGAACCCGGGGCCTCCCATATGGTAAACGGGAGCCCTACTGATTGAGCCACAGCCGCTTCCCTCATCCCTTTCTTTTATAGCTGTATCCAACATATTTAAGAAAAACGAGTCAACATCCTATACCTTTTAACTCCACAAAACTCTGCTAAGGCATCAAAACATTCTCACCTATAATCTTGCCTCTTATAAGCATTTGAGTAGCCATATCCACTGGTGATATTTTGCATATCTTTATTGCCATCTTACACTATGGATGCCATCTTGATTGTTGGAAATAGTCATCAGTGCCTTTGAATCTAATCAAATTAGAGAACCAATTCCACAAACCCCAGAACCAGTTCAGAAATCTCATTCTTAAGATTCTTTTTCTCAAGAACCATTCCCCAGTAACTTGCAAGTGGGATCTACTTTGGAATTTATGTTTCCCCACTGTGACAGAGTTGGACTCAGTTGGGGTTTCCCTACACATGGCTCTTCTGTCCTTCTATTTGAACCTATAAATTAGTACTAGAGTTGGTAGGTGTACATCCAAGGGACTTAAATCTTTGGGCTGTCCATGTGCCAGCTGGGCCCTGAATCTCAACGGAGTTGTATCACCTACTACTCAGTTCATTGGTCTCACCCAGGAAAACTAACAAGGAGGTGATGATGGACAACTACCATACCAAGGAACCGAGAGAGTCTACAACTGCAAGCAAGAGAGACTCATCCATCGGCCCAATGGGATCATAGTCCCCTCTCAATTAGAGGTGGAGTGGACATCACCATCCCAGCATCCTCAGGATTGGGGAATGAACTGTGGAATAAAGTAGACTTATTGGTATTTTACTATAAACTTATTGTGATTCTAGCAATAGAACAAATTATATCATTGATGTGGAGGTAGTGGCCACTGGAGGTTCTGAGGGAAGGGAGAGGGAAACACCGGTGTAATACAGGGGAATTTTTGGGACTTGGGAATTGTCCTAAATAACATTGCAACAACAGATGCCATTATATATCTTGCCATAACCTACAGAATTGGGTGGGAGAGAGTGTAAACTACAGTGTAAACTTAATCCATGCTTAGTGGCAGTGCTCCAGAATGTTTTCATCAATTGCAGTAAATGTACCTCACTAATGAAAGATGTTTAATGTGGGAAAATGTGGGAGGTGTGGGGAGCAGGGCATATGGGAATGCCTTATATTTTTTATGTGGTATTTATGTAATCTACGTATCTTTAAAAAAAAAGAGAGACTTGGAAACATCACACCCCCCCAAAAAAAAAAAAGAACCATTTCCCAGTACCAAAGCTATATTAGTCAGGGATCTCTACGGAAACAGAGCCGACAGAAGATATATGTAAATATTATGAGATTTTTATAAGAATTGCCTCATATAACTGTGAGGTTAAGCAAGTCCACATTCCCTAAGGCAGGCTTGCAAGATGGAAACTGATGAAGGTTTTTGGTTAATTCTCCAACAGAAGCTGGCTGCCTGAAGTAGAGATGGAAAATCTCTCTTCTGACTACTGAATTCACCACTTCTCCTTTTAAAGCTTTCAACTGATTGGATGAGACATTTCATTGCCAAAGGCAGTCTCCTCAGTTGATTGCAGATATAATCAGCCATAGATGCACTCAACTTACTGAAGATTTAAGTCCATGTAATATCCTCACAGTAATAATCAGGCCAGTGCTTGCTTGACCAAACAGCTAGATACCATCACCTGGCCAAATTGACACATGAACTTTACCATCACAGTATACAGTGAAAAGTTGTCTTCCTACTTGTGGTCCCCTGATTACCCAGTTCCTGTTCCTTGGTATTATTAGCTTTCTATGTATCTTTCCAGATATTCATGTACAAGCAAATATAAATATATACTTTCTGTCCCCTTTTTATGTACTCTTCTTCACCTTTTTTTTTTTCTGTCAAAAAAAAAAAAGCATACCTCATAGAGTCTTTGCTCAAAATGTTTATAGCTTCATATTCCATTATATAGATATACCATAATTTATTAATCAGGCACTGTTGATAGACATTTACATTTGTTTTCAGTATTTTGTTGCTAAAATAAGTTTGCATATGTGATCATACATTCTAGAGCCAATTGTAATTTTGTGGCCTCTGCCAAGAGGTTCAACCTTAATTAGTTCCTCGATTATCCTTTATTCTGAGATAGGCCTTGAATTGTTGGAGAATAATAAAGAAATGATCTTGTCAGAGCTTCGAGATCAGGACAACTATCCATTTAGCCTTTTTTTTTTTTTTTTTTTTTTTTTAAGATTTTATTTATTTATTCATTTATCCTCCCCTTGCTGCTTGTGCTCGCTGGGTCAGCCAACCACGCTGTGCGGGCGGGCCTGCCTCCACCAGGAGGCCCCGGGAACCGAACCCGGGGCCTCCCATATGGTAAACAGGAGCCCCACTGATCGAGCCACAGCCGCTTCCCTCCATTTAGCCTTTTAAATAGATAAATTTTATAGCATACTATTACCCTTCAGAACTTTTAGAGGCATCTTTAACTCATTCTTCTTCCTCCTCCCACTACAGTCTAGTTAGTCACTAAATGTGCTTCTTCCATCTTTGCTGCTATTTGTATTTATCCCTTTTGTGTTCCCACTTCACTATCTTATCTAACCTAGCTATTCACAACAGAACCTATCCATACTCAGTCTTTTCTGCCCTCTAATTGATCCTAATACTGGTAAATGGCTAAAGTTTATTGAATACTGTGTGCCTTGCACTGTGTAACTGCTTTTTTTTTTTTATTTATTTTTTTCAATTTTATGCATCCCCCCCTTGCTGCTTGTGCTCACTGTCCATTTGCTTTGCGTTTTTCTGTGTCTGTTTGTTTGCCTTTGTTGCATCATCAGCTCACCATACCGCGCAGCCACTGCACCGCGCGGCTGGCTTGCCTTCACCAGGAGGCCCTGGGAATCGTACCCGGGACCTCCCATATGGTAAACGGGAACCCAACCAATTGAGCCACAGCCGCTTCCCTGTGTAACTGCTTTTTATGTAATGACTATTTTAATCCTCACAACAACTCTATGAGAAGATGGTATTATTTCCATTTCACAGCTATAGAAATTGAGGCACAGAGATGATACAGCTAAGAAGTGGTAGAGTAAAACAGCTATGCAAATGGTCCCTGTTCTGAACAAGTTAATGACCTACTTAGAAGAGATAGGAAACCACTCCTTCAAGTTAGAAATGCTGTACTAGTCCGGAGAAGGAAAGTGTAGCCTGGAGGATGCAGAAAATTTTTATAGAAGAGAGAGGGAAGCAGGATATAATGAATAAGTGGTGTAAGAGCATTTCAGACAGGGGAATATAATGAGTATCCCCAAAAATGGACTAAGTTTGAGTAGTTGGCAAATGCTGCCAACTCAGCTAGCAATGAACTATTGCATCAGATTTATTTGGAAAGCTTTTAACAAATATTGTTGGCTCCTGACCCCACTCCTAAGCTCCTTTTTCAGATAGTCTGAAGGTAGGGCTTTAGAATCTGTGTTGTTGATCTTATCATGGGCTACTTTGATGCTCAGCCATGTCAGGGAACCATTGGCTAAAGGGGGAGGATGTTGGGTGAAACTAAAGTAGAGGTTGCATTTTTCTGATCAGTGGTTAAGAACTAAGATTAGATGAGTGGCACCAAGTCATTCTTGGAAGAACCAGGCTAAGGAGTTCAGAGTTGAAGCAGTGGGCAGTGGAGAGTGAGTCACTCCGTTGACCAGCAGATAGACATGTTAAGAGAGTAATGTTTTAGGCAAACTCTTCTGGCAGCAAGATGCAGGAAGGAAAGGCTGCAAAAGGAGCCAAGCTAGGAGACAGCTCCAGGAAATGGAGTCATATTATCACTATGAAACTTTTAAAAAGGAATGAGCATTTTGTCAGGGTTGCTTTGTCTGGAAATATGAGTTAAGAAATTTGGGAATTTCAGAAGTTTGGCCCTCTGAAGCTTAAGAATCTTTTATTTGTAAAAAGTATCAAAAAATAAGGGACTTACTCTCCAAATTGAGTAACCTAAGATTTGATGTTGGGGTTACACTTCTGGTCTTTACAGCTAATATACCATTTTATTTCTGAGAGAGACGGGTACTATAGGAAGTGATAGTATATAGAAGACACAGTTACCTTACTTTTTCAAACTTTAAGTAACATAGTTTTATTTAACAACTAGTTATGTTTGTTTACCAAAAATCCTTTTTAATTCCGATTTTACCTTCTTTCCTCTCCCCCTTCTTCCACATTCCCCTTCTACCTCTTTCTCCTCTCTCCTCTCTCTTCCCCTTCTCCTCTCCCTTCCTCTTTTGGAAAAAAAAAAAAATTTGATACAGGACATTTGTGAAAATAATGCTAACCCCATTCAGAAAACTCCAACATACCCCACCTCCCCCCGATTCCCAGATTCACAACACAAATTAGAATATCCCCTCTTCCCTAGGAAACAATTTCCTCAGGTCCCAGGCCCTGCCCTGTATCTCTTAAAGCCAGCAGTCCTTTGTCCCAGGCATATGACTTGACTGGTTTCCCACAGTGTTCTGTAGGTGAGCTCTGTGTGCCGCCTTCTAAACATAGGGCAAGTTCTGGGAGGGCGAGTTCTTCAGGCCACTACCAGACAGTTTGAACCAAACATACATGATCCCAGTAAGTACATGAGGATTACTCTGCTCCCTCCAGAACTAGGAGCTGCACTGGGAGTGTGAGCTGGCCCTGGCCTTGCTGGTGAGGGGATGGGGTAGAGGTCATCCAGTGCTCCACAAAATCCTACCACTTTTAGGTAGCCTTTCTCTTGATTTGGGATGTATCCTGTTACTGCAGCCTATTAACTGTTTTCTGGAGCTTTGAGAAAGATATTTCTGCCAAGTCTTGCTGGTTGTTCAAAGCTTCCACAGAGGGACGGAGTCCTGAAGCTTCTCACTCCACCATCTTGAGCGGGGTTGTTGTCCACTCAGTCATACCATTTTTAAGTTGCCCTTGATTAGGCATTTGCCCTGTTACTGAAATCTTTTTGTTGTTTTCTGGAGCTTTGAGAAGATGTTTCTGCTAGTTCTTGCTGGTTGTTAAAATTTTCTGGGTGGGGAGGCGGTGAGCCTTGGAGCATCTTACTCTACCATCTTGATTGGAGCCACTGTTCAAGATTATTTCTTTAAGTGTAAGGTAGGTTTTAGGCATTTGCATTTTTTTTAAGAAGCTGCCAAATGACTGATGCACATCCTATTTAAGAACTATTAATGTGAAGGGAGAAAAAAAGAGAACTATTGATGTAGTCACAGTAGGATATTTGGATCTGAAGTTAAGATGAGTCTGGGGTAAGTATAAATTTAGATGAGGTCTATATACAGAAGGTATTTGAAGCATCAGGTAAGGATGAGAGTACATAGAACAAGAAGATAAGGGAACCTACAATTGACCATGAGGAATTCCAGAATTTAAAAGCCAGGAAGAGGAAAATGAGCATGCAGAGGCATGGCCAAGTGTTTCCAAGAAAGCCAGGCAATGGTAATGTCATAGACAAAAGAAAGTGTTTCAAAAGTAAAGAATGGTCATGGAAAACAAGAACTAAAAATTACCCATTTGGAGCGGATGTGGCTCAAGCAGTTAAGCACACGCCTCCCACCTAGGAGGTCCGGCGGGGGGGGGGGTTGGTTCCAGTACCTCCTAAAGAAGACAAACAAACAACAAGTAGACATCAAGCAAAATGAACAAGCAGACAATGAGAAAAAACAATGAGCAGACAACAAGGAAAAACAAAGGAGCAGGGAGTGGATGTGGCTCAAGCAGTTGAGAGCCCATCTCCCACATGGGAGGTGGGGGGGGGTTCCGTTCCCAGTGCCTCTTAAAGAAAAAACAGACAACAAGCAGACAATGGGTGCAAACATTAAGCAAACAGATGAGGGAATGGGATTCAGGAAAGGATTTTTGTTTTTTCAAAAATGGGAGAAACTTGATAATGTTTAAATGCTAATGGAACGGATATAGGCCATTTTAAATCAGCACACACCACTCAGAACTGAATGGGAGAGAGTGTGGTCTACAGTGTGAACTGTGGTCTATGGTTGGTGGCAAGGCTCCAGGATGTGTAAGTTCATTGAGGGTGGTGGGCCACACTGTGGGAGATGTTTGTGTGGGATGTGATGGGAGGTGTGGGAGGTGGACAACATGGGAATCCCAGTGGGTTCCGTGTAATATTTTGGGTAATCTAAGCACCTCTTAAAATATATGTATATATATATATATATAAACATTTTTATAAGCAAATACACATATATGCACATATATTTATATATCATTTTGCCAATGTTTGTATTTTGAGAATTTTGATTTTTACCCATAATAAAAAAAATAATAATAATAATGGCCATTCTATGCGGTGTTAAAAAAAAAAAATGCTAATGGAATGACTCCAATGGAGAAGAGGAACTTCAACAGTAGGAGAGATAGTATGCCTCAAGAGTGATGGAATCCAAAATTCAAGTGGAGAAACCGTTCTTAATTACAAAGGGGAGAGCATTTTGTATAACACGCAGGTAGGAAAAAAGGATGAATAATGGATATAGAGAAAATAGACTTGATGCATTGGTGCTCTGAGTGATGCAATTTGGGTGATCTTAAGTACTGCTTTAGCTATTAATGGGGAAGTGACTGGTGTTCACACAGAGTCTGCATTCTTATCTAGCCTACTCTTGGGCCAGCTCAGCTCTTAATTTGATTTTGTCTCTTTTGCTCACTAGCCCTTTGGCCCAAGCATTTCCACCCATCCCTTCCTTCTTTTGGGAGTGAGTCGTGAGACCATAGACCCCAGTGCAAGGCATCAGCTTATTTTCATCATCTTATCTGGATTTTCTGCTACTTTTTCCTGAGGCACGGAGACCAAAAACCAAATAGTTGTAGTCTTTTGTGTGTTTTTTTTTTCTGTTGAACAGTCACACTTTATTAATTTTAAAAGTCAGATATAGCAAATTTTCTCTATATTTTTGTTCTTTGTTTTGTCCATATAATTGTCCAAAAATTTCCTATTCAGAAGTTTCAAGAAAACATGAGCAATGTTAGTATTTGAATGAGAACTTAAAATTTAACTATGCTGTATTTCTTCTTTAATAATCAAATGTTTATTCATTAATATTAGGAATTCTTTTTGTTCCATCAATCTCTAAGTTTCTAATTATATTTCACAATTTAGCTTATTATATGAATGATGGTCAATTTTATAACTATTATGACAGTAATTAATCCAGTTCACACACTTGAGTTTCTACTAATACAAAATGTCATGCAGAATATTTTCTTTAAAGGAAAGCCAATTGAAAAATTACATCAGTGCTCTCAGGGTAGATAACGTAAATGATATTCACTGTAGTAGAAATATGTTTTAAGAATAGCTACCTAAAGTGCCTTTAAAAAATATTTTAGGTACACTTTATTCCATTGATAGTTGTAAAGACAATAAAATTTGGTAATTTGTAAAAAGTAAAAATATAGTTTATTTAAATTTTGATACAATAAGTACTTTTTAAAAATTCAGGGGAGGGAACAGATGTGGCTCAAGTGATTGGGCTTCCGCCTACCACATAGGAAGTCCGTGGTTCCATTCCCGGTGCCTCCTAAAGAAGACAGCAAGCTGGTGCGACAGACAGGTGTGGCAAGATGACACAACAAGAGACACAAGAAGAAAAACATAATGAGAGACACAACAAAGCAGGGAGCAGAGGTTCCCAGTGCCTCCTAAAGAGGACGAGCAGGATGGCAAGCTGGCGCGACAAGATGATGCAACAAGAGACACATGAGGAGAAATATAACAAGAGGGGGGTCGGATGCGGCTCAACTGGTTGGGCGTCCGTCTCCCATATGGAGGGACCCGGGTTCGATCCCCGGGACCTCCCAGTAAAAAAAAAAAAAAAAAAAAAGAAATATAACAAGAGACACAACAAAGCAGGGAATGGAGGTGGCGTAAGTGATTAGGCACCTCCCTCCCAAATTAGAGGTCCTGGGTTTGGTTCCCAATGCCTCCTAAAGAGACAGGGAAGACAGCAGACATAGCAAGTGCAAACAACGAGGGGGTGGAGAGGGATAAATAAAATAAATCTTCAAAAAAAAAATTCAGGGAACAGATATAGCTCAAGTGGTTGAGTGCCCACTTCACATGCACGGTGTCCTGGGTTCAATCCCCAGTACCTCCCAAAAACAAAAATGAAAAAACCACCTCATTGGGGAGTGAATGTAGCTCACTAGTTGAGCACCACCTTCCCATGTATGAGGTCCTGGGTTCAATCCTGGTACCTCCAAAAAAAATAATAAAAAATAAAAAAATTCATTGTAATTGAAAGACCATGGAATTCACTTGTATATTCATTGGTTTATCAGATACTTGAAAATTTGTCATTTGTAAGGCATTAACTATTTCTTTCATTTATTTTAGTCATATAACCTTTGATTGTGAAGTATTTGGACTTTTATTGTATGATAAAAATATTTTACCTTTTGACCTCAATACATTTATTTTTTATTTTTGTTTAAATTTTTATTGTGGTAACATAATAGACAGTAAAACATTTCCCAGTTTTGGGCAGTTGTAGTCTTGACAGGCTATTTTAGTAACCACCTAGAGATACTATGTTTTCCTCTAGAAATCTCATCATCTATGATTTTCATTTCTGACAATTGAGTTTTCTGATAACCATAATACAAAACCTGTATTTTATTTATTAGACGTTTGTTAAGCTTATATCATGACCAGGCACTGTGCCAGGTACTTGTTATTCAGAATTAAATAAGAAGCTTGAGAAAAACTAATACCTCCTTCCATACACACGTGTATAGACAGACACAGACACACACACACACACCCACACACACACACCTGATTTTTTTCTCTTGACAAATACATAGACTTTAAAAATACCTAGATCTGAATCTACCTTTTTTTTTTGTGAAAAACAAGACCAAATTAATATCAACTTGACTGAGAATATCACTAAAGAAATCTTTTAATTTTTATCTTGTGCAACCCAGATGTTCTTTTTTCCTTACATCCTTTTATATTTGTTCTTGTTACTTATGTAATTAAGGTACAGAATTTTTTTCTAAAGGTAAATATCTTTACTGTAGTTCAGGAGGTCTTAACTAGGTTTTGTAGAACTCAATAAATCTCTGGATTGATCCATGGCTTTGTGGATTCATGAAACTTCCACAAAATTTTGTGAATGTGTATACATGAATTCTAATGGTGGGAAGAGTCCATAATTTTTATTATATTCTCAAAAGGTTGTGTTACCTACCCAAAAAATATTAAGAACTATTAAGAACTACTGCACTATCAAAATTTTCATTTAATAGACTTTGGCTTATTCTAGTTTATGACTACTTAACATCATTTACCATTTAGGTTTTCTTACTGGAGGAAAGGGAAATTGAAGGTGTAATACTTCATAAGTGTGCTACTTTAAATTATTAATTCAGTTTTTGAAGTGGACATTTTAAACATTGTAATTCATTTTTATGTTTACTGAACAATATACTAATCGTGCTACAGTTTTTATTATAAAGACATTTTTTTTTTCTTTAGTACCAGGACCTTCTGGTGATAATGGCATCAGTATTACTATGATCTTGATGGCCTGGATGGTTATTGCAGTGATCTTGTTCTTACTGAGACCTCCAAATCTAAGAGGATCCAACCTACCTGGAAAACCAACTAGTCCTCATAATGGACAAGATCCACCAGCCCCTCCTGTGGACTAACTTTGTGATACGGGAAGTGAAAATATACCTTGCACGACCAAATGAACGAAGATGACCAGAGTACTCTTAACCCCATTATAATTGTTTTTACTTTTGCATCTGCAGTATGGGATGGTATTGTTTTCATGAGCTTCTAAAAATTTCACTTGCAAGCTTATTTTTGCTTCCTGTGTTATCACCATTCCTATTTACAGTATATTTGAGTAAATGATATTTAAAAAAGTTTCATGGGGCTTTTTTTGGTTGTCCTAAACTGAAACATTCCATTCATTCTATTTGTAACTGTGATCATAATTTTTGGGATGATTTCTGGCCTGATTGAAGGAAATTTGAAATCTTTGCAATTAAATATTTCAAATAGTTTTGATAGGTTTAAAACTTGCTTTTTTTGCATAACGTGTTTATGTGATTTGGACTTGTCTGAGATTGTATGAATGAAAATTAGAACCACACTGTATTTACATTTACCTTGATAGTTTATTTGTGGGTACAAGTTTTCTCTTATTTTCAGGATTGTGGCAGCCATTGAATATTTTATAAATTACAGCTGAAATCTGTATCACCTATTACAACTGGCTTATGTGATTAGGATAGGAGAATAGAAGAAATGAACTGGTTGTTTACTAAGTTTTTTATACCCATTAAAAAGTGTCAAATGTTAAGAAAACTTTAAATAAACATGATTGATTGATATGGTGGATGTTTACCAGTCCATTATATGACATTTATAACCCACTGTATTTTAGCCTTACAAGGGTTCATGAAAGGAAGAAAAAACTAACTCTGCCTTTGCCGGGTATAATCAATACAATAATAATTTAAGCTATAATTTATTGTTAAAATGAGTGCCTCTCAGGAAGCTTCTTTTCTATTCTAACACCTCCCTGTTAAAATGAAATTATTTTAAAACTGTATAAGAAGAAAAAAGAAACTGTATGGGGCCTGCTTGATTACTGACATCTGAATGCCCATTTACTTATTTACTCTTTTTATTTTGAAGAAAAAAATTTGAGTCTCTTGTATTCCTTCTGACTTTAATTTTTTTTTTTAAATGAATTCTTTGTTTACTCCAAGGGAAAAGGAGGAAAATGAGAAACAATTAAGATTCTTTTTTTATCTCATTCCTGTCTTGGTAATGGGATGGATTGGCGTGGGAAGGAGAATTAATATAAGTAATTCTGAAATATAAGAAAAAGCAAGAGTTGCATTGTTTTGCTCAGTTTGAAAAAAAAAAATGCCTGCACGACCTATATAGAATTTTTTCCTAGCAAGTGATTGCAGGTGACTTATAGGGGCTAAAAGATATTTTGCTATCGACGTAAGAATTTTTTCCGATCGAGGGGATCAGTCTAGCTTTTCATTGTATAGATCTGAAAAATTACTTTTGTGAATTGAATAAAGTTCTCCATATCATTGTACTGTTTAATAGAGTCTGATACAATTGTGTGACACTCATGGAGGTTTTTTTTTCCCTTCGCTATGATTATATTCTAGACCAAAAACATTGTAATGGCATCATTTCATTACATAATCCAATATTAACTGCTTGCATTCCTCCTTGTGCATCTTGGCTTTGTGCTGAACTTCTGAAATAATATAACCCACTTAATTATTTGTACTAATAGAAGGGTTCCATAACACAGGTAAGTCAAATCCTGTATAACAAAAAGAAGGAAATATGAACCAAGGAAATAGTTTGCTTTTCCAGAAAGTCCCCTTTGGGAAGACTTATTGTTGTGACCTGAGAATATTAATTTGAAGGTGTGGGGCAGAGGAGACAGTAACATTTCTATAGTCCCAGATGCACAGAATTATGGGAGAGAATGTTGATTTCTATACAGTGTAGCAAGCTTTTTAAATAATCATTTAATCTTTGGAAAATGGAGGTGTTTGTTGTCTGCCTTTTCCCAAGATGAAAGGTTTTCCCTCTTGCTAAGACCTACTGGAAGCCTTCCCAGCTCTGGAGCTGGTAAAGTATTTAAGGCAGAAAGGGCAGGAATAGCTTAAGATGGAGCAAAATCCAATAGCATTCCCTTTTTCTGCCTTGCCCCCTGAACTTTGAAGACTTGCCCATTTATTCTAACAGTCTGTTCTCTAAGCTTCTTGAAAGCCAAATCTTTGGCAAATATACTGATGTATACACTGACTCTATGGCTACAAATAATTGAGAATTGGTTTTGGTTTAAGAAATGACTATAAAGTGGAAACAGAATGTGTAGTGTTAGCTAGAGACTTGGAAATCTGGATTCTTATTTCTAGTCTTTCATCTCTGTCACATACACTTAATTGATATTCTAGGATTTTAGCCTTTTCTTATATGGACCATCTACTAATTAGTAATAAAAGTTCTTATCATAGTGAAGTCTTGTTTTTTTTTTGTTTGTTTGTAAAATTTCTCTGCATTTCTAAAAAGATGGTGTAAAAAAATAAAATAAAATAAAATAAATAAAAAGATGGTGTGCTGCTCATAAAGTATTCTTGTTAGCCTAAATAGTAATTTATATTATTCTATTTAATTCTTAAAGCTTCTACATGGGGCCTTTTTTTGAGAACACTATTAAAGCATTACTTGGCTTTGTGAACATTTACCTGAACTGTGCTAAAATCCTTTGAAAATAATCTGGAAAAAAATAAAGCTCCACATTTTAAAACTCATCTTTGGCTCATAAACATTGCACAAATGCCATTTAGAGTTTACTATACTTTTGAGTTATTTAATGTTCTTTTATGAAAAATAACTTTTTTTTTTTGCCTTCCATATGGATAAAGTTAACATTGGATATGTTTATAGTAAAATATTTTATCATATATCTATCCAACCCTGATCCAGTGGTCAGTAGGTCATATTTTTGAGTACAGTTTTATTCCATGGTTACTTTTAGTATCTTTATGGTATGGAATGTGATAGTGTTTATGAAATAATAGATATCTTACATTTTCAAAGGAACTGTGGAAGTCTATCACTCTAAATGAACGTCTGTCACTCTAAATGAATATTGTGCTAAATTTTGACTAGTTCAGCTTAAGATACAACACAGCAACTTAAAAGAAAAATGAAGAGAGTTTGCAGTTAAAGGATTAAATTTTTGTTGCAATAGTAGGTTTAGTCTTAACCTTATAATATTTCTAAATGAAAAATCAAAGTATTTGTTACTATGTCTGATGATTACTTTGTTAAAAGCAAAAGTGGTCATGTATGTACTAAATGTTAAATGCTGTTTTTAAATGTTTAAATCATGCCAAACAAATCATGTCTGTGCCATCCAGGGTTTATTGTTAATCTTTTACTGAGTACTTGGATTGGGATAAAGGGCTTGTACTATGCACTTTTTATTAATGAAATAAATAGAAAATGTTAGTAACACTCTGTGTTTTCTGTTTGGCTTTTGTGGGAAGAGATGGAAGCATCTTTTGCTTAATAAAATGCTAACATTCTTTATTAAGCTGTTTCTTTATAAGATTTCTTAGCCTTTACTAAAGACATTCCATAAAGAGAACTTTAAGTTATAAGAAAAAACATTTATATAATCACAGTATAAGGCCAGATATTCAGAAATAGAGATTGCAAAACCGTAGGAAAAGAGATTGTAATTACACTTCTTTGGTTATTCCTTTTTTCCCCTCTAGAATAAGGGGGCAAATAGACATTTGTTTTGAGGGAATAATATCCATTAATGTTCATTTATTCGAGCAGACATATATTACCCAAAAGGAGCTGGACAAGGAAACTGTACTGAAAACAAGCTCTATCACTCAAGTTCATTATACACATATATGTGTAAAACTGATGAAGTTTCTCTGGCATGATCATGATGTCAGTGTCTGTGTGATAGTTGTGTTATTCAAAATAGCAAAATTTGTGAAAAATGTAATTTCCTGGAAACATTAATGATTTCAATCTAAAGTTTGTCATATATTGTATACATGTGTATGAGTAGCTTAATTCCCATTGAAACCACAAGTTTTCATTAAATAGATCTGCAATTCTAGTTTTCTCCCAGAATTAGGAATTCTAGTAAAATAAGTTTCTTTGCTTCCTGCCATTTCATCTGGTGTTTTTCTCAGTTTGGATTCTCAACTTGTAGCTTATTTTTTCCACAGAACAGTTCCCAAAACACCAACCATGAATATCTCTCATGCTCAGATTTTCTATAAACTAGATTTATCAGTGCAATCTTTTCCCTTTAGTTTATTAGAGGGAATTTTTGTTTACATATCTTTTCCCAAATGGACTGTGTTCAGTAAACATTTCAAGTTTTTATATTTGCTTATTTAACTGTTTATATATGCTTTAAAATGGATGTTATTAAGGATTAGATTACAGAAACTGGTTTAAGCCATCAAGGAGTTAATAACAAAAGGCAGGAGGGGAAGGGACAATGTCTGGTAAGCAAGAAATTTGTAGACAAGAAGAACGGTATGTGTAATTTTAAGAATAGTTTCGTATCAGTACATTAAAAGGCAGAGGGATGTCATTCTCTTGAACAAAATTGCTTATTTCTAGGAAATTTAGAACTTAGAAAAAAATTGCAGTAAAGTCCCTGTGATCTCAGAGGCTTTACCTCTTAAATGTCTGATCCTATACTATTTATAGCCTTCCACACTGGCTATATCTTGATGATTAATGGGTTTGAATTTCATTATTTCTATTAGCTTTGAAAATATTCTTATTGGTCTTAAAGAATTGAATCTGTTCTATAGTCGGAATGATTCATTCAATCAGTGCCAAAGGAAAAGATGCTTTCTATGAAAGCCATCACAGACCCCTGTCTGAATGCAGCTTTCCATGACAACTAATTAGTATGTAAACATTAAACTTGGAAGTCTAGATGTATTAAAGCAGATTCTTTACAATTAATCCAGCAAGGACATTTTCATGTTTATAAGACATAGACTAGGGGGACGGATGTGGCTCAAATGGTTGGGCATCCGTCTCCCATATGGAGGTCCCGGGTATCAAACCCGGGTCCCTCCCTATAAAAAAAAAAAAAAAAAAATAAGACTGCCTTTGGGAAACGGATGTGGCTCAAGAGGTTCGGCGTCCGTCTACCATATGGAGAGACCGGGGTTCGATCCCCGGTACCTCCCGGTAAAAAAAAAAAAAAAAAAAAAAAGACATAGACTAGGTGTAAATTTAACATAAGCCTACCACCCCCAACAAATAGATTAAGATTTATATCCTTAGAAATGTTTTTAGCCTTCATTTTTATCTAACAAACTTTTCTAAAAGGCCCTATTTTACTGTTTTGTCTCTCTTTGCACCTGTGTTAACATCCTTTTATCTTCTCAGAGATATATCACCAGCAACTGCCTCTTGATATGTCAGTCTCAAGCTTCAAGCATAATTCTATTAGCCAGAGCTAAAATCAGGACAGACAAGACTTAAGCAAATATTGAGCTAAACAAAATGATGCAGAAAATTATCGTTGCTCAATTAAAGATTGGGTAGCACTTAAAGTTTTCTCTCTCAACAACATCCAAGGAGCTGTTCATTGTGTCACAATATTTCAAAAACTCAGATTCACATAGGTAGGTGTCTCCAGTGTCAACCAGCAAGTTAGGTTTTATTCCTTTTGCCCTGTTGTATCAGTACTTTCTGATGCTAATCTCAGAAAACAAAGATATTCAGAGGGTTTTTTTGTTGTTGAAGAAATATGGCTGATGATTGATGTTCTTTATCATTTATGCTGAAATTTTCATAGCATAAATGAATTGACACTAATAACTCATGGTCCCCTTAACTCTTCAACCAATTCTCAGGCTTCAGTTTCATTGCAACAATCTTGTCATGTGCAATAAAAATATTCATTATTGTCAAGCGTATTAAGCACCGGCGATAAGGAAATTCTAAATAAGCTAGGTTTGTGTGAGCCAAGCTGAAAAATAGGGACCACTTTACATCCTAAAAAATTATTGAGGACCCCAAGTAGATTATGTTTATATGGGTTATATCATTATTTACCATATCAAAAGTTAAAACTGATGACATTTTAAAATACTTATTTTTTTTATTAGGTTGTGGGTTTACAGAACAATTATGCATGAAATACAGGATTCCCATATACGATTAATAACACCTTGCATTGGTGTGGAACATTTGTTAGAATTGATGATGGCACAGTTTTATAATTGTACCCAAAGAAGGCTGGTCATTTATAGTCTTCATTCTGGCTAAATGAAGCTAAAATTTGGAGATTCTATTACTAATGGAGGGTGTGGTTATTGGGGACAACTGTCAGTCACTGCCATAAAGGGGAAATGCATTAATTCAGTGTTGGCTATGATGATTTTGAGGTACCTGCTAAACAAAAAAGTGGAGATCTTGAATAGGGAATTGGATAGAGATGTGGGAAGTTAAGTTTTGGTTATAAAGGGAAACAAATTGAGAGCCAACAGAATATAAATGATATTTGAAATTTTGGGATGGGATGAAATCACTTAAGAGGTAAGGGGCGTAGATGTGGCTCAAGCGGTTGAGTGCCACATGGGTGGTCCTGGGTTCGATCCCTGCTGCCTCCTAAAACAAAACAATACGCAAACAACCAACTCATGGGAGCCGATGTGGCCCAGTGATTGAGTGCCAGCTTCACACATAGAAGGTCCTGGGTTCCATCCCTGGCCCTAGTACCTAAAAAATAATAATATAATAATAATAACAAAACCAGCAAGATGGCGGCAGAGTAAGGAGCTCCTAGAGAAATGCTCATGTTTCAGGGAAGTTAGTAATCACCCAGAGCTATCTAAAGCACCTGTTTGGGGGCTCAAGGAGACCAGAAGTGCATCCTGCAACATCCTTGAAAGAATGGAAGGAGGAGACCACATCTGCAGAGAATATTCATGTAGAGGACTCCACGCCTTGGAGGCCTGTGCCCATCCTCCACTGGCAGTACAAGTCGCCTAGGGAGCTATTGCATGGCTGGAATTGGAAGCTCCACTTCCCAAAAACGGGGGAGGAAGAGACAGGCACCATCTTCAGCTACTGATTAGTAAATTTGGCGGGCTAAAGTATAACTCTAAGAACAGCTAAAGTTTGAACCTGTCCAAGTTGGACAGATGCCGGTAGCCGCCATTTTGACTCCACCCCCAACATGAGGGGAAGAGGGACTGACTGAAAATCACAGTGATAGTAGAGACTGGTTTCTTTCACCTAGATTGGCCTGCAGTCCTAGCCTAGGCTTCAGCCCCACCTCTAGCAGGGAGGAAGCTGGCGGGCCTGCACCAGCCTCTCCAGGTAACTGCAGGTACATTCAGCTGGCACAGATTGAATAGTCAGAAGTCTACCAGGGCAACTGCGGTCATTTTGGACCCACATGGCATAGATTGCTGCTCACACCTGCAGCTCCATCCCTGTCCCAGGCAGGGGAGGAAGGGGCGTGAAGCTTCATCAGTCTCTCTGGGCAACTACAGTCCAGGCCTGCATGACTTGGATTATTACACATGGCTGTGGCTCTGTCCCAAACCCTGGCAAAGGAGAAAGTTGGGAGAAGCTTCATTGGTCCTTGGGGCAATGAGGGTAGCTTGAGCCTGTCTCCACAGCTTATAGCGCCAACTACATGCTTGGCTCCTACTACACAAACAGCAAGGGAGAAAGGGCAAGAAAGCCCTAAACTAAAGAGAAACTGCACCCAGAATAAATACTTTAGTAAGGCAGATGCCAAGACACCAACAAAATAATTACAATCCACACCAAGAAACAGGAAGATACGGCCTAGTAAAGGAACAAGATAAGCTTCCAGAAGACATAAAGGAGTTGAGGCAACTAATGATAGATGTTCAAACAAACCTCCTTTATAAATTCAATGAGATGGCTAAAGAGATTAAGGATCTCAAGAAGACATTGGTGGAAGTGGATGTGGCTCAAGCGATTGGGCTCCTGTTTACCATATAGGAGGTCTAGGGTTCGATTCCCAGGTCCTCTTGGTAAAGGCAAGCTGGCCCGCATGGCAAGCTGGCCAGCGTGGAGAGCTGACGCAGCAAGATGACGCAACAAAAAGTGACACAGAGGAGAGACAATAAGAGACACAGCAGACCAGGGAGCTGAAGTGGCACAAGAGATTGTACACCTCTCTCCACTCTGGAAGGTCCCAGGATAAGTTCCAAGTGCTGCCTAAAGAGAAGACAAGCAGACACAGAACACACAGTGAATGGACGCAGAGAGCAGAGAGCAAGCGCAAAACAATGAGGGGGGGATGGGAATAAATAAATTAATAAATCTTAAAAAATAAAAAAGAAGACATTGGATGAGCACAAAGAATTTGAAAGCATACATAGAAAAATAGCAGATCTTATGGGAATGAAAGGTGCAATAAATGAAATTAAAAATACACTGGAATCATAACAGATTTGAAGAGGCAGAAGAAAGGATCAGTGGGGTTGAAGAAATGGCCTCTGAAAGCAAACAAACAAAAGAACTGATGGAAAAAGGAATGGAAAAAAATTGAACAGGGTCTCAGAGAACTAAACGACAGCAAGAGATGTGCAAACATATGTCAGAGGTGTCCCAGAAGGAGAAGAGAAGGGAAAAGGGGCAGAAGGAATATTTGAAGAAATAATGGTAGAAAATTTCCCAACCCTATTGAAGGACATAGATATCCATGTCCAAGGAGCATAATGTACTCCCATCCAAATAAATCCGAATAGACCAACTCCAAGATACGTACTAATCAGAATGTCAAATGCCAAAGACAGAGAATTCTGAGATCAGCAAGAGAAAAACAATGCATACGGGGGGCGGAGGTGGCTCAAATGGTTGGGCGTCCGTCTGCCATATGGAGGGACCTGGGTTCGATCCCTGGGACCTCCCGGTAAAAATTAAAAAATAGAAGGTGCATGGGCTGCCAGGCTCTGTGTGCCGGTGAGCCACCAGGCCCCGGTAGCCACGCAGCAAGATGATGACTCAACAAGAGAGAGACGCAGGGGAGAGACAAGACGAGATGCTCTGAAAGCTCCGGAAGCCAGGAGCCGAGGTGGCACAGGTGGCAGAATACCTCTCTCCTACATCAGAAGTCTCCAGGATTGAATCCTGGTGAAGACTGGAGGAGGAGGATGAGAAGAGATAGCAGAAAAACAGACACAGAGAATTGCCCAGCGAATGGACACAAAACAGCAAATGGGGAAGGGGGGTGGGGTTAAAATGGATAAAGTAAATAAATCTTTAAAAAAAAAAAAAACAATGCATAGCATATAAGGGATACCCAATAAGATTAAATGCCGATTTCTCATGAGAAACCATGGAGGCAAGAAGACAGTGGTATTGATATGTTTAAGATACTGCAAGAGAAAAACTTCCAGTCAAGAATCTTATATCCAGCAAGGTTGTCTTTCAAAAATGAGGGCGAATTTAGAATATTCACAGATAAACAGAAACTGAGAGTTTGTAACCAAAAGATTGGCTTTGCAGGAAATACTAAAGGCTGTGCTACAGCCTGAAAAGAAAAGACGAGAGAGGCCTGAAAGAGAGTCTAGAAATGAAAATTATATCAATAAAATTAACTAAAAGTGTCAAAAGAGTGATGAAAATAAAATATGACAGATAAAACCCAAATATTAAGGGATAAACAACCAATGATGTAACGCATTTGTATTCAGAAAACTACAACTCATTGTTAAAAGAAATTAAAAAAAAAAAAAAAAAAAAAGGACCTAAATAATTGGAAGAACATTCCATGCTCATGGATTGGAAGACTAAATATCATTAAGATGTCAATTCTACTCATATTGATATATAGATTCAATGCAATCCTGATAAAATTTCCACCAGCATTTTTTAAATAAATGGAAAACACGATTATCAAACTTATTTGGAAGGGTAAGGGGTCCTGAATAGCCAGAAACATCTTAAAAAGGAAAAGCAAAGTTGGAGGACTCTCATTTCTGGACTTTAAACCATATTACCTGGCTACAGTGGTAAAATCACATGGTACTGGCATAAAGACAGACATACAGACCAGTGGAACAGAATTGATGGTTCAGAAACAGACCCTCACATCTATGGTCAAGTGATTTTTGACAAGCCTGTCAAACCCACCCAGCTTGGGCAGAACAGTACATTTAACAAATGATGCTGAGAGAACTGGATATCCATAGCCAAAAGAAGGAAAGAGGACCCCTATCTCACACCTTATAAAAATTTTAACTCAAAATAGATCAAAAGCCTAAATATAAAAGCAAGAACCATAAAGCTTCTAGAAGAAAATGTAGGAAAATATTTTCAAGACCTGGTGGTAGGTGGTGGATTCTTAAAGGAAATAGGAGGACTGAGATGGACTAGTGATGTTTAATGTATGTAGAAGTTTTAATTAACTTTACTGTGAAAGTGTGGAAATGTATAGAGTTGATGGTAACACATTATAGTGACTTACAGCTGGTTTATAAATGGGAATGTGGCTGAAAAGGGTAGTCTAGGGATGTAAATACCAACTGACAGAAAGCTAGAGAATAATCTAGGGACTGAGTAGCACGGTAAACCCAGAAGTGGATGAGAATTGTGGTTGATGGTACAGATGCAAGAGTGTCCTTTGTGAGCTAGAGCAGATGTACATCACTATGGCAGGGTGGTGGTAATGTGGAGAAGCATGGGAAAAATACAACTGGAGTGTCCTATGGACTGTGGTTAACAGTAATAATGCAATATTCATGCATCTATGCTAAAGATGTACTGTGTTGATAAAGTGGGGGAGTATGGAAAAAGTGTGCCAAATGTATGCTGTGGACCGGATAATTATTATGATTATCTCATAATCTGTAACAAATATTCCACCATGGTGTGGTGTGTTGATAGAGGAGTATTGTTTGGGAATTCTGCACATGTGCATGATTGTTTCATAAGTTTACAACTTCTGTCATAAAAATATATTTAAAAAATAATAATAGGGTGGGTTGGGGGGAAAATACACCAAATGTAAGATAAGGAGTACAGTAAGTAGTAAGATTTTGACAATATTCTTTCATAATTTGTAACAAATGTCTCACAATGCAAGGTGTTGCTGGTGGGTTGATGTATGGGACCCCTGTATGATGTTATGAATATTTGTTTTGTAAGTTCACAACTTTTACTATACACTTATTGTTTATGTATGAGTGATATACTTCAATAAATTTAAAAAAAGAAAAATAAATGGTTTTTGGTTTTTTTTTTAAAGATTTATTTACTTTATCCATTTTAAACCCCCCTTCCCCATTTGCTGTTTTGTGTCTATTCACTGGGCAATTTTCTGTATCTGTTTCCTGCCATTTCTTCTCATCCTCCTCTTCCAGTCTTCAGCAGGATTTGATCCTGGAGACCTCCAATGTAGGAGAGAGGTGTTCTGCCACCTGCGCCACCTCGGTTCCTGGTTTCCAGAGTTTTTGGAGCATCTTGTCTTGTCTCTCCTCTGCGTCTCTCTCCTGTTACGTCATGATCTTGCTGCATGGCTCCCAGGGCCTAGCAGCTCACCAGCACACAGAGCCTGGCAGCCCATGCGCCTTCTATATATATATATATTTTATTTTACCAGGAGGTCCCGGGGATCAAACCCAGGTCCCTCCATATGGCAGACAGATACCCAACCATTTGAGCCACATCCGCCCCCATAACTGGTTTTTTACCACACTTAATAATAATTATTATAATAACAGGTGTCAGGATGTGAAGAAATTGGAACTCTAGTGGACTGTTAGTGGGAATGCAAAGTGTTGCAGCTGCTATGGAAAAGAGTTTGGTGGTTCCTCAAAAAGTTAAACATAGAGAGACTTCCAGGAAGATGGTGTCAGAGTAGGGTGGCAGGGTTCAACTCTCTTACAAAAACAACAGAAAAAGGGCAAAAAAGCTGTCTGAGTGAGCTGCTTTGGGGGTCTACAGACCAGGAGAGTACTGCATACAGTCCAGGAGGGAGAAGAACAGAGAGATGAAGAGGCCAAAATGAAAACCATGAGTTACTAAGTCCCACAACAGGAACAGCACCCATTCCCCACCCTCAAGGTGAACAGCCTGTATAAAACCTATGACTCACTGCAGTCAACTGAGAGGGTGTGTTAGTCAGCCAAAGGGGTGCTGATGCAAAGTACCAGAACTCTTTTGGCTTTATAAAGGGTATTTATTTGGGGTAGAAGCTTACAGTTACAAGGCCATGGGAAGCAGCTGTGGCTCAATCAGTAGGGCTCCCGTTACCATATGGGAGGCCCCGGGTTCAGTTCCTGGGGCCTCCTGGTGAAGGCAGGCCTGCCTGCGCGGCGTGGTTGACTGACCCAGTGAGCACAAGCAGCAAGGGGGGGATAAATGAATAAATA
>JAKSZT010038599.1:9908228-9935597 GCA_026826555.1 Tolypeutes matacus | reverse complement strand
TAAAAAAAAAAAAAAAAAAAAAAAAAAAAAAAGAGTAAGTTACTTCCCTCACCAAAGTCTGTTGCCATGTGTTGGAGCAAGATGGCTGCCAGTCTCTGCAAGGGTTCAACCTTCCTCTTCCTCTTAATGCTCTGTGGTCCCAGCTTCTTCCTATCTCAGCTGTAGGCTGGCATAAGGGTTGCCTCTCTTCCTGAGGTTCGTCTCTTTCTGGTCTCACCTACTCTGCTCTCTCCACAAGGCCAGCTGTAAACTACCAGGTGAATGGGCTCCAGCATCAAAACTCTAAGCCCTCCCCCTCTGCCCTGTCATTTTCTGTGTGAGTGTCTGCCCACCAAGGGGGTTGGGGACTCAATGTCCTACTAACCTGGCCGAATCAAAGCCCTAATCTTAATTTAATCAAGTAAAAGTGAAACCTCTGAATTTAATAAAATCAAACGGTATCACACCCAGAGGAACAGACCAGTTTACAAACATAATATTTCTTTTTGGAATTCATCAATAATATCAAATTACCACAGAGGGGAAGGACTTTTTTTTTCCTGGGAGGAGGAGGTCCCGGAGGAGGAGGTTGGTGAGTTTGGCCAGCTAAACCCCTTTTGAATCTTGGCTCCAGCCAGACCAGAATCACCAGTGAGTGGAGGTTGAAAGAGACTGTGGAAGGGTTTGCTAAAGATCAGTACCTGCTGGCAGCCTGGAAAACTGGAGTCTCTCATGGCCCAGGACCACTTGATCTGGTCTATGCCCCATTTGTGGATCTCTGGCCCTGTTTTGATAACTTAAGCTGGGCAATTGTAAAGATTTAGAATAAGTTGAACCCAAAATCAAAGAGCTATGAAACAAAACCACTTAGGCAAGAAAGAACTCGACCGTCAAAGTAAATTCACCAATATAATCAGATGCCTGGATATCAGCAAAAAATTACAAGCCACACTGAGAAACAGGAAGATATAGTCCAGGCTAAGGATCAAATAAAAAGCCCTGAGAGACACAGGATTTAACAAATCAATGATGTTCACACAAATCTTCTAAAAGAGATAAAGGATATTAAGAAGACACTGTGAGAGCATAAAGAACCATTTGAAAGTGTTCGAAGAAAAGTAACAGAGTTTATAAGAATGAAAGACACAATGGATGAGATTAAAAATACTATAGAGGCTGCCTGTGCCTGCGTTGGGTGCTTGCATACTTACCTGGCAGGGGAGACACCTTGATCACTAAGGTGGTTTTTCCAGGGTGAGGCTGATCCATTGCACTGAGGTTCTGCTGACCCCTGCCATCTCCCCACAGGGGGGAATCTCGACTGCATAATTTGTGTTGGTGGGGGATTGCGTTCCCCCTTTCCCCCGAGGTTCTGTGTTCATGGCAGCTACTGTCTGTTTCACTTTCCCTTTCTGGGCGGGGAAGAGTGCTCCGACTGTCCTTCACTTCTCTGCTCTCCCTAAACCGAACCTCGCCCTTTTCGCATGTGCTGGCTTCGGATGCTCCGAAAGTTCATCTGTTGTCAACCCAAAGCCTGATGGCACCCGCCGCTTAGGTCCCGCTCCTCCCTCCCTGCCTCTTCCGCTCACCACAGCATCTTGGGGCCTCAGCCTTCGCTGGTGGGTTCAATTCCTGTCGCTCCCCTCGATCCCACACCCGCGGCCACGCCACACCCGACACTCCACAAGCCGCAACCTTGCCCACCTGTATCACTTTCCCTCCCGCCCACCTATGAGGACCCTGAGCAAACAGTGGGGCTCTGAGTCAAGTTTCCCACGTGAGGAGAGAGCCTTTCCAGAGTCTCCTCGGGGACCTGAAGGACGGGGAGGGTACCTCCTCCAGGAAGAAAGAAGCCAGTTGCCTGTGGTCGCAGGGAGGCTCGTGGACCCGGAGGCCCGCCCTCTGCCCAGGTTACCCACGTGCTTCTGAGGCCTCACCTGGCTTCGTCCTCCTCCTCCTCCCCTTCTATCCTGGCTTGTTCTGATTCCTGATTCCCTATCTTCCTACTTGTGCAGCAGAACTTCCCTCACCCTACCCCAGCTCACACATTTCCATGGGTTCTCCTCAGCTTTAAATAAGGTACAATAAAATAAAATAAAATTTAAAAAAATACATTAGAGGCATATAATAGCAGATTTAAATTAGTAGAGGACAGAAAAAGTGAGTTGCAAGACAGAGCATCTGAACTTGTAGAGACCAGAGAACAGAAAGAGAAAAGAATGGAAAAAATGTAGCAGAGTCTAGGGAATTGAATAACAATGCAAAATACACAAATGTATGTGTAATAGGTGGCCCAGAAGGAGAAAAGAAAAGGGGCAGAAAAAATATTTGAGGAAAAAATGACAGAAAACTTCCCAAACCAAGATGTCAATTCTACCTAAACTGATTTACAGAATCAATGCAATCCCAATAAAAATTCCAAGAGCCTTTTTTTTTACACAAATGGAAAACCAATTATCAAATTTATTTGGAAGGGTAAGGGACCCCGAATAGCCAAAAATGTCTTTAAAAAGAGGAACAAAGTTGGAGGACTCTTACTTCCTGACTTAAATGCATATTATTTATCTACAGTGGTAAAAACAGCATGGTACTGGCATAAAGATAGACATATTGACCAATGGAACAGAAATGAGAATTCAGAAATAGACCTTCACATATACAGTCAGTGATTTTTGCAGCTGGGTAAGAACAGTCTGTTCAACAAATGGTGGTGGGAGAACTGGATATCCTTAGCTAAAAGAAGAAAGAGGACCCCTATATCACACCTTATACAAAAATTAACTCAAGGGGAGTGGATGTGGCTCAAGCAGTTGAGCGCCCGCCTCCCACATGGGAGGTCCCGAGTTTGATTCCCAGTGCGTTCTAAAGAAAAAAAACAAAACAGACAATGAGCAAAAACAACAAGAAAAAAACAATGAGCAAACAGATGAGGGAGCCATCTGGGGGGGGGGGGGATTAACTCAGAATGGATCAAGTACCTAAACATAAAAGCTAGAATCATAAAACTTTTAGAAGAAAATGTAGGGAAACACCTTCAAGATCTGGTGGTAGGTGGTGATTTCTTTTTCTTTTCTTTTTTTTTTTTAACCGGGAGGTCCCGGGGATCAAACCCAGGTCCCTCCATATGGGAGACAGACACCCAACCATTTGAGCCACATCCGCCCCCCGGGTGGTGGTTTCTTAAACCTTACACCCAAAGCATGAGCAATGAAAGAAAAAAATAGGTAAATGGAACCTCATCAAAACTGAACACTTTTATCCTTCAAATGACTTTGTTAAGAAAATGAAAGGCAGCCTACTCATTAAGAGAATATTTTGGAAACCACATATCTGATTAGGGTCTGATCTCCAAGTTAAAAAAGAAGTCATACAACTCAACAATGAAAGACAAGCAATCCAATTTAAAAATGGGGAAAACACTTGAACAAAAGTTTTTCCAAGGAAAAAATACAAATGGCCAAAAAGCACATGAAAAGATGCTCAACATTACTAGCTCAAAACTGCAATGAGATATCATTTCATGCCTTACAGAATGACCATTATTTAAAAACAGAAAACTATAAGTGCTGGAGAGAATGCAGAAAAATAGGAATACTTCATCATTGTTGGTGGGAATGTAAAATGGTGCGGCCTCTGTGGAAGACATTTGGCGGTGCCTCGGGAAGCTAAATGTAGAACTACCATATGATCTGGAAATCCCACTACTAGATAGAATGAGGGTTGAGAAGGGAGAGCTGATATTGAATGTATGTAGAATGTTTAATAAGGGAGTGTAGCAGTTTGGTATTATTTATGAATTCCAAAAATAGATATTGGATTGTGTTTGTAAACTGGTCTGTTCCTCTGGGTGTATTAGATTGTATTAGATTCAGAGGTTTCACTTTTACTTTATTAAATCAAGAATAGGGCTTTTATTTGACCACGTCATTAGGGAAACTCAATTTGAGTCCCTGCCCCTGCCCTTTGTGGAGTATATAAATGGATGCTCAATCAAAGACAGGGGAGTAAATACACGGAGAAGGACACAGAGAGTTGAGTTTTTGATGCTGGAGACCCTGGGAGACAGTCAAGCCATTCGCCTGATAGTTCACAGCTGGCCTTGTACAGAGAGCAGAGTAGATGAGCCCAGAAAGAGACGAACCTCAGGAAGAGAGACAACCCTTAGGCCAGCCTACAGCTGAGATAGGAAGAAGCTGGGACCACGGAGCCTCAAGAGGAAGGAGGAAGGCTGAACCCTCGCAGACATCCCCCGCCATCTTGTGTCAACATGTGGCAACAGACTTTGGGTGACAAAGTACCTCTTATGGTACCTTGAGTTGGAATCTTTAGGGCCTGGTAACTATAAGCTTCTACCCCAAATAAATACCCTTTAAAAAAGCCAGCAGATCACTGGTATTTTGCATCAGCACCCCTTTGGCTGATGGTATAGGGGGATTGTAAATGTGGGGAAATGTTTAGAGTTGATGGTAACACATTATAATGAGTAAAACTAACACTGCTGATTTACAAATGTGATTGTGACTGAAAGGAGTAGTCTAGGAACATAAATTCAATTGAAGGAAAGCTAGAGGGTAATCTAGGGACTGTATAACATAGTGATTTCAGCGATGGATGATGACTGTGGTTAATAGTACAAATACAGGGAAGCAGCTGTGGCTCAATCAGTGGGGCTCCCGTTTACCATATGGGGGACCCCGGGTTCGGTTCCCGGGGCCTCCTGGTGAGGGCAGGCCCGCCCGCACGGTGTGGTTGGCTGACCCGGCGAGCACAGGCAGCAAGGGGGGGATAAATGAATAAATAAATAAAAATCTTAATAAAATAAAATAAAATAGTACAAATATAAGAATGTTCCTCTATTACAAGGTGTTAAGAATATGGGGATACATGGAGAAAATACAACTAATGTAACATTTAGACTAGAGTTAACAGCACTATTGTAATACTTTTACAGCAGTGACAAACAAAGATGGAACTATATCAATGCCAAGGGTCAGTAAATGGGGGGTATAATAGGGTATGTGATTTTTCTTTTTGGGTTAATGAAAACATTCAGAAATGGACTGAACTGGTGATAGCACAACTCTGTGATGAAACTGACAACCACTTAGTGTACACTTTGAATGGACTGAACAAGGCAGGGGACTGTATAACATAGTGAACCCCAAGGTGAATGATGGACTGTGGTTAACAGTACAAATATGAGGACATACTCTCATGAACTATAACAAATATACAGTACTAATACACTGTGTTAATAATAGGATGATTTGTGGGAAAAACACACCAAATATAAGCTATGGACTATAAATAGCAGAAATATTATGATGTTCTTTCATCATATGTAACAAATGTGTCACAACAATGTAAGGTGTTGGTGGTGGGGCAATGTATGAGAATCCTGTATGGAGTGCATGATTGCCTCATTAACTCACAACTTCTCAACTTAAAAAAAAATTTTTTTTAATGTTAAACATAGAATTACATACAACCTAGCAAATCCACTTCTAGATATCTATCCAAAGAATTGAAAGCAGGGACTCAGATATTTGTACACCAAAGTTCATAACAGCATTATTCACAATATCTAAAAGGTGGAAACAACTCATGTCTGTCAAAAAATGAATGGATAAATAAATAAAATGTGCTTTATCCATACAATGGAATATTATTCAGCCATTAAAACAATGAAGTGCTACAATGTAACCAAAAGATTAACAAATGTTTTAGTCCAAAGGAAAATAGCAATAACTGTGATAACTCACTGTATGTTATGAAGTATGTTAGCCTTTTGAAGTAGCCAGAAGCAGGTATCTGTAACTGTTGTAACTCAATGAACTGTAACCCAGATGCCTTGTTTCCCTAACATTGATGCTATCTTTTGAAACTGCCTAAGTTTTACCTGGTAACTGGACAGTAACAAGACAACTGAAGTTGGGTGCCCTTGCATGTAGTTCCTTGTTGATTTACATGAATCAATCCAGAACTGACCACCCCAAATTCCTAAGTTAGCTTGCTAGACCAAGGTGATTCTAATCAGAGTTGGCCTGCCTGACATGTGCAGTAGCCTAAACCTTAAACTTCAAGTAAACTAAGTATGTAATCAATCTGTGTACACTCGGTGATTAGACTACCTCTAATCTCGTCATTATCCTACGCCTGCCTGCCTCTGATTGAATGCTATAAAACATTGAAAGTTTCTTCAGTTTGGGGAGACAGATTTACAGGCTGTCTGATCTCCTTGCTTTGCACTTGGTAATAAACTTTCTCTCTTTGAAACCCTGGTGTCACATAATTGGCTATTCCATGTAGATTGGGCAGAGAACCCCCGAACTGATAGGTATCAACAATATGGTTGAATCTTGAAGATATCATGTTGTGTGAAATAAGCCAGACACAAAAAGACAAATATTGGATGATTTCTCTTACATGGAATACTTAGAATAAGTAAATTCATAGTGACAGAAAGCAGACTATTGGTTACCAGGAGGGAGGTGGGGGGAGGAAGGGACAATTATTGCTTAATGTATATGAGTTTCTCTCTGGGATGATGAAAATGATCTGGAAATAGTGGTGAAAGTTACACAATACTGTCAATGTAGTTAATGTCACTGAAAAGTTCACTTAAAATGGTTAAAATTATTTTTATGTTTTGTATAATTTACCACAATAAAAAAAGTTAAAATAATTTTTGACATAACTAAGTTTAGCCACTTTACTGAATAAATCATTAAATTTTATCCATGTGAATTTTATTCAGTGTCTCATGAAAAATTTAGCAGTCCTACAAAATATTCAAGTTGCTTTTAAAAGAATCAAGATCACTAATTCATACGGCATCTTCTGTTTGGAACTCAGAACATCCTAACATTAGCCCAAATGTCCTGTTTCTAACTCTGAACTTCAGCCTTAACAAAAATATGCATAAAATGGAGAAAAATAGATTTGAGGTGCCTTGATTAATCATTATAGAGGATTTCCTCAAAATTAGTATTCAGTTTATCCCTTTGGCACTCAGGAGGGTTTTTACACCTGGTGGGTAATGAATCCTGGTAAGCTTTTTGTTTGCGTGACAGGTAAGCCTTTCTTTTGTAATATGTAAAAAGGAATATTATTCTCAGGCAGATCAATTTAGGAAAGGGTAACTGTGGAAGCTGAGGAGGTGGAAATTGATTCTCTTAAAAATATCTGTGCAAGGCAAAATCTAATCTTTACTGTCAGGAGTCAGGAGAATGTCATCCTTGGGTGAAGTGGGGGAGTATCACCACGTCTTACTGCTTTTACTCCCCAAACATCTCTTGAATTTGTTCATTTCTCTGAATTTCCATTGCTACTGCTCTGTCTATACTACTTTCAATCTAGATGACAGTAATTGCCTCTGAACTGATCTCTCCACTTTCACTCTTTTTATTCCTCAATCTTCTTACTGCCACTCCAACTCCCCTAGTTAATTCCTATATTTCCTTAAGGTATCAACTCAATTATCATAACTTCAGGAAGTATCCCTATGTCATATACTCCTATTGTATACTTTTATAAGATTATGTATTTCATCTTAATGAAGTTGTAAGTTTACATTTATCTGTGTAATTGTTTGGTGTTCCCCTACACAGAGTAAAATTTGTGAAGGCAGGGAATGTATCATTATTTACTCAAAATTACATTCCCAGTGACTAGCACAATCCTAGCACACAGTAAACACTTGGGAAATGTCTGTTGAAGGAATGAGTCAATTTTTTAAAACATTATTTTACGAGGAATATTTTTTTTTAATTGAAATCCTATTTGGAAGATTGATATATAAAGCAGATAAAAGTAGAACTGTTTTGATGGGAAGAGGGAGGGATGTAGGAGACCCAGGGCCTTGTCTATTTTAACCTCCTACTTACTCTCCTTCTTCACAGACTCTACTGCACCACCGGAGAAACTAAGGGATCCTTCCATGAAACATAATTTGAAAATAATTGACCTTTAGCCTTTTAAAAAAAACCAATATTTAATTTTGTTGCTTTTCTCTATTCTTTCTCTATTCTCTATTTCATTTATCTCCATTCTAATATTTATTATTTCCTTCCTTTTGCTCACTTTGGGTTTAGGTGGCTTTTTTCCTAGTTCCTACAGGCATGAGGTTAGGTAACTGATGTAAGATCTTTCATTTTCTTTTTTAATGTAAACACTTTCAGCTATTAATTTCCCTCTGAGAACTGCCTTTGCTGCTTTCCATAGATTTTGATATGTTGTATTTTTGTTTTGTCTCAAGATTTCCTAATTTTTTTGTGATGTCTTCTTTGACCCATTGGTTGTTTAAAAGTGTCATATACTTTTAAAAGTGTATTGTTTAATTTCCACGAATTTGTGAATTTTCCAATTCCCCATCTGCTATTAATTTCTAGTTTCATTCCACTGTGGCCAGAAAAGATACATGTAAGATTTCAATCTTTTCAAAGTTATTGAGACTTGTTTCATTATATGAAAATATTTTGACCTCATGGACCCCCTGAAAGGGACCCTCAGGGGTCCCCAGTTCACATTTTGAAAACTGTTGTCTTAGATGACCTCAAAGGCCCATTGATATTCTGTGATTTAATTTCTAATATCCTATTGATTGTTTTAAGAAAATTATGATTATTAAAATACTAGCAAAGAATGTGAGGCACTAGGTAGAAATATGTTGAATTCAAAATAAAGGGAAGAACACCAGAAAAGTGATTTTATTACGAAGCCTATTGTAATACGTAACTCAAATTTATGTATACAAGTTCATAAAGATGCCTCTACCATAGAACTTGTCACATGCATTGCAATTCCTTGTTTATAGCTCTCTCCTACTGGTCTGTGAGATTTGAAAGAGGGAAGGGAGCTGTGTTTTGGTTTGCTAAAGGCTGCCAAGGCAATATATCAGAAATGGGTTGGCTTTTACAATGGTGATTTATTAATTTATAAGCTTACAGTTCTGAAGCTCTGACAGTGTCCAAATCAAGGCATCATCAGGAGGTGCTTTCTCTCCAAGATGTAGCTGTGGGCAATTAGGGACATGGCAGCATCTCCTGGTCTCTGCCTTCTCCTCCAGGATCGCTTGCTTTCAGCTTCTGGCTGCTCTTGCTGTGGCTTTCTCTCTCAGCTTCCATGGGTTCCTCTCTGAGCTCCTGTGGCCTTTTTCTCTGCACTATCTCTCCATATCCATCCCATTTATAAAGGGCTTCAGTGTGAAGATTAAGACCCACCCTGGGTCATGTACTACTGAAGAAATCTAATCAAATGGCCTGTAACTGAATCTAATCAAACATCAACCTATAATAGGTTCACACCCACAGGAATGGATTAATTTAAGAACATAATTTTTTTGGGTCCACAAAAGCCTCAAACTACCATAAGCTGTAATCCATTTTGCATTCCCAGCCTCCACGATAATAGGCATTAAATACATTTTGATGGATGAATGAACTGAATTGCATAGAATGTACAAAGCCTGCATATCTTATCACATGTTCTACAACTCATAATAAACTTTGTTTAATCAACCTTCAACAACTTTTTAAAAATTGTCATCATGACCCTATAAAAAAAGCCATCATCTTCCTGGTATTTTTATATACCCTTATAAATAGCTTTCCTCATGAGGTATTATTATAACTTTGCACAGATTATGTCACTTGATGTACAAATTATTTCAGATTAAATTACCTGATGTAATTCTCAGGTGATGAGGAAAATAAAAAGTTGTAACTGTGCCTAGCTCTTCTGCTCCCTAAATTTGAGGCTGAAGATGTCCTCAAAGAAAGGAAAGAGAGAAATAGAGCTGTCCTCCACGATAAAAGTGGGCAGGCTTCATATTCTTCCTCATACATGGCACTTACATGCTGCACACTTTTTTTTTTTTATTTTTTTTAAGATTTTATTTATTTATTCATTTATCCCCCCCTTGCTGGGTCAGCTAACCACGCCGTGCGGGCAGGCTTGCCTTCACCAGGAGGCCCCGGGTTCGGTTCCATATGGTAAACGGGAGCCCTACTGATTGAGCCACAGCCGTTTCTCTATGCTGCACACTCTTGTCACATATGATGCAGACATCCAGACCCCGAATTTGGCCGGAGGAGTGTCTCTGGAAAATATGCCTGGGGGGCATGGGTGTCTAGCTTTTACTCCCAGAGGTCAGGGCGGGGACCCTAAGTGGACCAGTCATGATGGGATTCAGCGTCCTCCCAACGAGAGGCGCCTCCTTCCGAGAAGCTGTGCGTCGGGCGGGATCTGACTAAACCCCGGTCCACAGGCCCGGAGGGCGGGGCGAGACCACAGTCTCGGAAGGCGCGGGAAGAGCGCAATTCGCGGGCCAGGACTGATCCGCAGGTTCTAAGGGTCAGAAGGCCGAGGCCGGCCCCCCCCCGCCCCCGTTAGAAAGACCGGAAGAGGGGCCGAGTCTTCCGGCTGCCACGGGCTGTAGCCTGCTCCGGGGCCTCTTCAGCCCGAGGGCCTGGCAGACCCACCGCGCACGCGGCCGCCGTCTCAGCGCCGACAGCCGGCCAGAACAGGGCCCCAAGCTCCGGGGGCGGGCAGTAGAGGCTGGACTGCGGGGTACTAGGGATGAGGACTGGCACACGCCGGGGCACCCGCCCACGGCCTAGCGAAGCCGTAAGCGCACGCAGCCCCACCCAGCTCCGCTCGCCGAGGAGGCGGGACCGCTGAGCTGGCTCGTGCGGATTCGCCCAGGTTCGGCCCGGGGCGGGGCCGGCCCCTCCCTGTCTCGGCTAGCCCGCCCCCGTCTCCCCGCCCCTGGGCCGGGCAGGAAAGAGGGGCGGGGCGGGGCAGGGTTTAGCGGGAGAGGGAGCTGGAATGTGACTGAGGGCTGAGTCTGGGAGGGTCTGGCTGCGGGGGAATGAAGCCTCCGCCTTCCGAGGCAGAAACCCTTAAATACGGGCTCGAGCCGACGGTACGGGGTGCGGCGCCTGGCAGCCTGAGGGAGGAGTGGAAATCAGGCGCAGGAGGACGCGGGTGCAGTAGTTGCGGCAGCGCGGCCCAAAGTGGTGCTGTCCGAGCGCCGGGGTAAGGAATCGACGCCGCGCTTGGTGCTGGAAGAGGGTAAGCGCCTGGCCCGGGCTGGCCCCGCCGCCGCCGTGCAGGGGTCCTCCTGGGTCCCGGCGGGATGAGGAGGGAGCGGGTTGGGGGGGGTCTGCGCCGCTCACAGTCGCTCCTGCGCCCTCCCTCCGGGCTTCCCGTTTCATTTACGACCCCTGTCTCCTCTTGGCCTTAGGGCGGGAAAAGGCTTTTGGATTTGCTGCCTCCGGGATGGGATACCGTGGGCTTTTTTCCCAAGACTCGTGAGTCTTCAACCCACTTTATGACTTGAATCAGATGAGAGTTCCCCGCTGCCCCAGAAAGCCGAACGCCCACCGAGGAGTTTGGCCCTCTCGTTAGGGATCCCATTTTGGCATCAGAGTCAGTCTTTTGTTTGTGTTTAGATCTTCCTACTTGGGGGGCTGCTGCTTTCCTCTTGTCTCTGGCAGCTGTTAAGAAATCAAAAGGAAATCAAAGCCATTTTGAGGGCGAAATTCCTAAGACATTCTATCATGATATCTGTGGGGACTGCCCTGGAATCCGTTTGGTCACCCCACAATTTAATTGCTCTATTTAGAGTTGGGAAGGCCTTTCTTAGGTGCTTCAGGAGACCATGTTTGAGTGAGACCTTAAAAAATTATCCACCTCAATTCGAATAGGGTTGAGAAATCTGCAGTATAGAGAAGGAGTTCACTCGTTGGGAGCTATTCAGGGATATACAGAGAAGAATCTGTCCTCTTTCATACGTCGTCCACTGACCCCAAAGACATAGTGAGTCTTTGAGTTTCTTCAAATCCCCCAAGAAATGGAGAACAGTAGTCTGGTCTGTTTCTTCAGGATATTCTGGAAATGAAAGAGCTGACTGTCTGCTCTGAGATGTGACTGTCTGCTCTGAGGTGTGCTTGCATCTAGTTTTAGGTAAGCAGTAGGAAACCCTAGTTGAAAGGATCACATTTCTTCTCCCAGTGCTGTACCCCTTTCTCTAACATAAAAGTTATAACAAATAAGCGTACATTATTTCCCTCTTGCCATTTACACAGCTTTATATGATATCCTTTAGATATAAAGTTAACACTGTCTTTCTTACTGATTAAATATTTTTCTTGCATCAGGCATCTGTTAGTATTTAATTTTTGAAAATGACTAAGATGATGTGTGAAATTGATATATCCAACCATAATGCCCATTGCTTTAGCTCCTGGGTATGTTATGCAGTTATGCAGCATGTACTGAAATGGGGTGGGAGGATTGGTTATATTCAGTTCAGATTGTAGTAGGGCCTTCATTATTTGTTAGCCACATCCTCTAAGATGAAATATTGATTGGAATTTATGAAATTTTAGGTAAAGAGTAGTTTTAGAATGGCTTGATTTAGTGTGATTCTCAAAATACATTGGTAAAAACTCATTTCAAAATGACCTATTCAGTAAGCAAACAATTCCATTTCTCTGACAGCACGGTAGAGGGTCAGAGGGTACATAAAAGTAGAAATAGAAAATGGAATCAGAAGATGTCCGTCATGCAAAGTATATTGTCAACACAGAATCACGCTCCATGTTAAAGTTTATTGAGGATTTTATTTTATTTTTAAAGATTTATTTATTTCTCTCCTCACCCTGGTTGTTTTTTGTGCTCGCTGTCTGCACCCTGTGTTCTTCTGTGTCTGCTTGTCTTCTCTTTAGGCAGCACCGGGAACTGATCCTGGGACCTTCCAGAGTGGGAGAAAGACACTCAATTTCTTGTGCTACCTCAGCTCCCTTGTCTTCTGAGTCTCTTATTGTCTCTCCTCTGTGTCTCTTTTTGTTGCATCATCTTGCTGTGCCAGCACTCCTGCACAGGCCAGCTCACTGCTCCGGCCAGCTTGCCTTTCACCAGGAGGCCCCAGGAATCGAACCCTGGACCTCCTTTGTGGTAGATGGAAGCCCAGTTGCTTGAGCCTCATCCATTTCCCATTGAGGATTTTAGTGAAACTTCCAAGTGACAGTTAATTTGGATTTTTACTGATGGTATATCCAGCTTCTTCAATAATTTCCCCATTGTGATCTATAAGCCATATTTCATATAAAATTGTAAGGTGGTGGAATAACCCAAAATGAAGTGCTAAAATACATCCATGTATATAATACAGGTCTGCCTGCCTTCAGTAGTCTACCTCATTTACTGTATGTGAGGCAAGTTGAAATATGGCCTCACCAATCAAGTTGGATAAGAAGTAACTTTGGGAAGACATGCTGAATTTCTGCCTAAAGAAAAGAGAGAATGATAGGATTCTGGCCAGTCTCTGCAAAAATACCTTGATCAGCCACCTGAATGAAAGCTATTCAATTAGCAGTTTTCTTAAAAAGAGAGGTTCTAGTGGAGAGTTTTTCATTCATTCAATTAGTATTTGAGAGCCTGCCATTCCAGGTGCTGAGGATAAGATAACTACCTGATAGGAACTGTTAGCCTGGAGTCCCCTAATTAAACTATGACCTCCTTGAGTCCAGGAATTGCATCAAGTAAGCATTCAATCCATTTATTACATGAATGTTAGCAGAACCTGTCCTGGTTGAGACTGAGGGCATAAGACTGCCCTGATAACTTTCGGGTATTGGGAGTAGTAACCTAGAAAGATCCTCTGTTCTATTCATCTGTTGATGGACACCTGGGTTGTTTCCAACTTTTGGCAATCATGAATAATGCCGCTGTTGAACATCGGTGTACAGATGTCTGTTCGTGTCACTGCTCTTAGTTCTTTTGGATATATACCCAGTAGTGGTATTGCAGGGTCACGTGGCAAGTCTATATTAAGGTTCTTTAGGAACTGCCAAATAGTCCTCCACAGTCTGTTCTAAAAGTACTTTCAGATGACACATTTTTAGGTATTATAGTGAATTTAATTAGAGAGGGAGGCTGGCTAGCTGACCAGTAAAAGTCTTACAGTGTGGTAGTTCTTCAGGTTTGCTCACAAGTCAGTATCTTATCTCTCAGTCCTGCAGATCTTTAAGGTAGATATTTTTTTCTGTGGACCCATAATCAATCAGGCATTACATTTTGACTTAGGATAATCAAGCTCATAAGAGATTGGTGAATATCTAGAATGCAACTTTACTATTACAGTAGGGAAATTTTATGCCAATGCCTGGAATACTTGTGTCTCTAGTTCAGGCCATCCCTTTCTATTATCATGGTTCCTTGGAATCTGAATTGATAAGGCAGCATGGATTCAGTAAAGAATCTTCAGAGTCTAAACCATTCAATCATTGAAAAGCCTATTCCTGTCCCACCTCTCTGAAGCTAGAATGCTCGTAACCTCCATATTCTGTGTCACTCTCCTCTAGATGGTGCTGAAACAGATACTGTGCAGTTTTTGTCCTTCATGCCGTTTCCAGGCTCCAGATTGATAATCTCTACTCACATGTTTCTTTTTCTTCAATAGACTTTATTAAAATTTAGTTAATACCAAAATAACTTTAGTCCTGGAATATCCTTCTCCATTTAACCTTTCTTTCTAAATCCTACCCATTCTTTAGGCCAAGCTCAGGTTCTCTGTATCCCTTGAAACCTTCTTACCTTGGTTTCCCCCCCCCCCGCCCCCTCTGGACTTTAACACTCATTTTGCCATTTAATTGCTTATACTGCCTTATATAAGCTTATATTCTAGTGGGAGAACAAACAATCAAAATAATGGTAGTTTGAGAAGTTCCATATAAAGGAAGTAAGTGGTGGAGAAAAACGACCACTTTAGATAGGGTAGTTAGAGAAGAACTCTTTGAGAAACCAACTTTTCAGCTGACTTGAAAGAAGAAAAGCAGTTATTCACATGCTGGTAAAGTTGTAAAATTATATAAGGCAGTATAAACATTTAAATGGCAAAATGAGTGTTTAAGTCCAGAGGAAAATAAAGTCAAAGGAAGAAGGTTTCAGGGGAGATGGAGAACCTGAGCTTGGCCTAAAGAAAAGTTAAGTGGAGAAGTATATTCCAGATGATAGAAAGGGAATAAATATATATGGGCTTCAGATACTGGGCGGGGGGGGGGGGGGAAATGAGTCCAGAAAAGTGAGGAGGACTACCTAGTTGGACTAAAGAGTGGATATTATGAAGTGGTGAGAAGTAATAATTGTCTCCAAATAAATTAACTGGGTCTTGAATACCTGTCAAGGGAAAGCATGACCATAGCAATCCATGAGGCTATAATTTAATAACTTAGGGTAAAATAGTTCAAAACAATGGAATACAATGCAACTGTTTAAAAAAACAAGGGGGTAGATGAGTGGGTGTAGCTCAGTGATTAAGCGCCTGCTTTTCAATCTCTGGTACCTCCTTTTAAAAAAGTAAAATAAAAATAAATAAAAAGGGTTTGGAGGGTGGGAGGAGGAAGCCCTCCCTTGAAATGAAAAGGTCTTTAGAATACATTAAATGAAAAAGTAACAAGAAATAGATAGTGTATATGGTATGCTACCACTGAAATTTACATATAGAATTATTAGAATATATATGTGTATTTTTGTGTGTGTAGCTGCATAAAGAAACAATGGATGGATACATATGAAACTAAGTGGTTGCTTGTGAAATCTGAATTGGGGGATTCAATAGATAGTGATGGGGTAGGAGTGAGACCTCTCAGAGTATACCTTGTTATGCAGATTTAATATTTGAACCACAGGAATATATTACCTATTCAAAACAAAAAATGAATAAAAAACATTTCTTTGTATGTTTAGCACAAAGAATATTTTCTTAAGCAGAATCATGATTACAGATTCTGTCCATTTTTACTATTTTAATAAAATTGTTTCTTTTTATAGTTTTTAAAAAGTCATCAGGGACCAGACTCTATGAATTGGTATCTACTAATCATGTCCACTAAAGATTGGTTTATAAACCAGATTAATTGTTTATTAATACAGTGAAACTGCATACAAACCAGATGTTTATATGGGTTGATTAACTCATTCTTCTCCAACAGGGAAATCCACCCAGGGACCAAATGTTTTGATTAATACAGATTTATACCAAAGAGAATTGGATAATCTTAAAGGATGCTTTCATTGTGCTTTGTGTATTGTATTACTCAGAATTCTGTAGGGAAACAGAACCGACAGGATATATATTACCAGATTTATTTTAAGAAACTGACTTATGCGATTATAGGGGCTGGCAAGTCTGAAATCTGTAGGAGAGGCCAGCAGTTTGGAAACTCAGAGAGGAGTAGATGGTATAGTATCAAAGTAGAATGTTTTCTTTAAAGCACAGTTCTTGCTCTTAAAGCTTCTGACTGATTGGATGAGCTCCCCCACCCCCCATAATTGAGGGTAATTACCTTTACTTAAAGTCAATTGATTGGGGGATGGATGTGGCTCAAATGGTTGGGCATTCGTCTCCCATATGGAGGGACCCGGGTTCGATACCCGGGACCTCCCGGTAAAAAAAAAATAAAAAAAATAAAAAATAAATAAAGTCAATTGATTGTAGATGCTAATTACATCTACAAAATACCTACACAGCAACATCGAGGCCAGGACTTGACGAAACAACTGGACACCATAACCTAGCATACAAAATTAACCATTACATGCATCTTTGTTTATAATGGGGATATACTTGCCAGGCATTCCAATTAGGCCAACTGTCCGAGTACCTTCTTTGATCCATGCAGGAGTATACCAACAAATTCTTAAACTCTCTGCTTACCCTTTTCCTTCTCTTTGGAACCCAAGAAAGGGTTAGATTAAATGAATTCTGAGGTCTTAGAAAGGATTAAAATTCTAAAGAATTCTAATCAGTTTGACAGTTGTCGTTCTCACTATAAATTATTAAACTGTCATTCTTAGTGTGAATCATTTAACCTAATGGCTTTTGAAAACCTCTCAAAATCTGTGTGACAGCTTTGGGAGCCATAGAAATTCCCTTCTTTTAACCATCTCATGGTTTCAATTAAAGTTGAAGTCGAATTTAAGACCATTACCCTGTACCTAAAAATAAACTGCTGAAGCCATATTATGTAGGGAATATATTCTCAGGCGATTTTGGAGCAGAGCTAATCTTAATATCTCTCATGTTAGTCTAAACCTGTTGTAAGGCTCACCTTTGTACCCTACCATTTAAGTAGTAATCCACTGGTGTATTCACCCTTGAACTGTTCCCTGAGCAATTGAAGCTGTCCTAGTATATTAGAGGCCTAAGTAAGGTTAATTTTTGTTCCTTGCTTTCTAAGCATTAGGTTTAATCTTTGTGGCTCTTCTCCAGTAATATCAGTTTCTATAATTTTTTCCATATGTTTCATGTTATTAGAATAGGTTAGGTCATCCCTTGGAATGCTACATTTTATCCCTATTTTCATAGTTCTTATGAGTGAATGTGAGAAATCTTTCCAGATATCTATCACCTTGACAGTTTTCAGAGAGAGATGAATGTACAATCAATGTGATTTCTTTAAATTTTCTATTTTCAATACTAAAATGGTATTACTGTTTCCTTTCTAGGCCAATCATGTTTGAAATTAAGAAGATCTGTTGCATTGGTGCGGGCTATGTTGGAGGACCCACATGTAGTGTTATTGCTCACATGTGCCCTGAAATCAGGGTAACGGTTGTTGACGTCAATGAATCAAGAATCAATGCATGGAACTCTCCTACACTTCCTATTTATGAGGTAAACCATATTGAACAACTCTATTCTTACATGCTTTGTTTTCCTACTGTCTTTGTTAAATAAGGTGTATGAATTATTAACATGCATATAATTAACTGATAAGAAATAAATGAAAAAATCTGGATATAAAATGATACTGACATTATAACTGCATTATGTCAAATATGCAAGGAAACATGACTGGAAAGAAGGATATCAGAATATTGATAGTGGTTGTATTTAATGTGGAGGGATTATGGGTAATTTTTTTTCTCTTCTCGATTTTCTAATTATGTTTTCTTAGTATAAGTCCCTTATATTTTTGGATTATTGTATTTATATCAGGTAAACCTTGATCGATAAATGATATCTTTTATGTTTAGTATATTTTACCATAAATTTTTTTAATTGGGATATCACAATTTCTGTGAATTTATAGTTAGGAAAATATGCTTCTATTTTACAAGCTATCTGAGTTCCATTTTTCATTCTTTCATTGTAAAAGGAGTTCATGATATTATACATTTGAAGCCCAAGAAGGAAGTATGTTTAAATTTGATGGTAACATTTCCTTTTTTTTTTTACCGGGAGGTCCCAGGGATCGAACCCGGGTCCCTCCATATGGGAGACGGACACCCAACCATTTAAGCCACATCCATCCCCCTGATGGTAACATTTTCTATCCCACATTAATATAATATTCTTTTTATCAGAAGAGCTTGGTTATTTATAAGACTGTTATCAACCATAGCCTTTAGGTGTATTAACCTTTGGAATGGAAGTCTCAATCTAATTTTATCCATAAGACAAATCTGCCTGCTATTTATGGGCTTGTGAGATATAGGAATCCATCGAAAAGCACTCAAAGAGTAGTAGCCACTCAACATCATGGATTCATTCGTACTGGATCAGATGTGGGATTTTAAGAAAGCAACCTTCTGTGTAATGGTAGCTTCTGACCTGCCCATAATAATTCTTTAAATACCTTAGTATTTCTTTCCCTGTTATAACATCACTATTATATTTGCTTTGGGGATTTTTTTTTTAACATTTTGGAAAGATAACTTGATTAAGAGTTTTATAATTCTGATATCCATAAAAGGGTTGCAAGTCATCTGAAACTCTGTAAAACCATACTTATATTCAAACAATCAGTGATTCATTCTGCCAGCAGTGTACTCTAGTCGTAAAAAAAAAACAAAAAAAGGGCACCCATCAGTATGACTAAAATTAATATTACTGACAACACTAAGTAGTGACAAGAGCATAGAGCAATTGGGATTTTGTACACTGCTGATGAGAATATAAATTGATAAAGCTACTTTAACTGTTTGGCAGTATCTACTAAAGCTGAAAGTAGTCTAAGACCCAGAATTCTACTCCTAGGTATATACTCAACAGAAATGCATACATATGTGCATTAAAAGACAGGTGCTAGCAATGCTATCCATAATAGCCCCAAATGGTAAACAACATAAATGTTAATCAGAAAGAAAATGGATACATAAATTATAGTATATACTGCAGTAAGACACTAGACTGCATTGAAAATTAGTATGGTTAAATCTCATAAAAGTAATGTTGCCAAACCCAAAGGAATATATACTGTATAATTCCATTTGTATAAATGTAAAAAATAGGCAAAACAATCTGTGGAGATAGAAATCAGCATGATGGTAATTTGAGGTGTGGTGGTGACTGGGAGAAGGCACACAGCAGGCCTCTGATTTACTGTTAATGTTTTGTTTCTTGATATGAGTAGTGGCTACACAGGTGTGTTCACTTGTGAAAATTGAGCTGTACACTTTTCTGTACTAATATACACTTTTTTCTGTTTTACTCCAATAAAAATTTTACTTACAAACAAAAACAAAGGGCATCCCTAAAGTAGGGAAAAGGCACGTAAAAAATCTATAATGGGAAAGCAGATGTGGCTCAAGCAATTGGGATCCCGTCTACCATATAGGAGGTCCAGGGTTCGATTTCTGGGGCCTCCTGGTGAAAAGCAAGTGTCCTGCCATGTGGAAGTGCTGGCCCGCGCAGAGAGCTGGAGCAGCAAGGTGATGCAACAAAAAGAGACGCGGAAGAGAGATACTAAGAGACGCAGCAGACCAGGAAGCTGAGGTGGCGCAAGAGATTGAGCACCTCTCTCCACTCTGGAAGGTCCTAGGATCGGTTCCCAGTGCCTCATAAAGAGAAGACAAGCAGACACAGAAGAACACAGAGAGAGCACACAGAGAGTGCAAAACAATGGGGGCGCGGAGTGGTGGTGCCAAATAAATAAATAAATAAATAAAAATCTTTTAAAAAAAATTTATAATATATTGGAATTTGACGTTTTTTCTTGTAGAAAACAAAAAAAATAAATGGGCCAGACATGTTTTTCCTATAATATTCAGTCCGATTCTTATTGTTGGTATTACTATTTCCATTGTTTGAAATCTGAAGCTCATCTTCTTTGTAAGTCTTAATTGCTGTAGATTTAAAATAGGCTGTTCTAAGGGAGGCGGCTGTGGCTCAGTCAGTGGGGCTCCCGTTTGCCATGTGGGGGGCCCCGGGTTCGGTTCCCGGGGCCTCCTGGTGGGGGCGGGCCCACCCGCACGGCGTGGTTGGCTGGCCCGGCGAGCGCAGGCGCCAGGGGGGGGATAGGTGAATGAATAAATGGAATCTTTAAAAGGAAAAAAATAATAATAATAAAATAGAATAGGCTGTTCTAAATTGGACATTGAATCCAGTTGGAAATGTATTTAAGTCAAGAGCTAAAATCTAAAATGCCTTTTTTTTTTTTTTGATTCTTACATTAACCTACCTCATATAAACAAACTTGTTGTTTCACACTTTTATTTCATAAATAAAATTTCTTTTAAAAATCTCTTTAAATAGAATATAAAATTTTTTAAAGTCTATCTAGCACTGTGCCTTATTAGAGGCAGTATCTGAGTTTTCAGAGCACTGGAGTCCCATAATTGTTCTGCCTTTATTTAATGGTTAAAACTACTTGGGCCCAAGGCTTCTCTGGGAGCCACGTGACCTAGGAGCACAGCTGCAGGACTTGGAGGAACCCCCGAGGGGGAGGCCCTTGCTGTGATACTGGCCACCATTCTGCTGCCCAAGAGCACCACTGCCTCCAGGACACCAACTGTGGGCTCATGGTGCAGCAAGTCAACGCCACGCTGGAGAAGAAACTGGAGTCACTGTTGCAGGATGAGGACCAGCATGCAGGCCTGACCCAGAGCTACTCCTGCTCACCAACTGCATCATTTCCCTGGGCTACATGCCCAACATCATCAACTCAGATATCCGCGAGATCATCTGCTACCTTGTGCAGCATCACGTGGTGGATGTGCTGGTGAACATAGCCGGTGATATGGAGGAGGATCTCATCAAATACCTGGTGCTCACATACCTGGCAAGTTCAGCTTCAAAGGGAAGGGACTCCAAGAGAATGGGATCAACTGGATTGGGAACCTGCTAGTGCTCAAAGACAATTACTACAAGTTTGAGGATTGTCTGATGCCCATTCTGGACCAGATGATGTTGAAGCAGGACATGGAAGGTGTGAAGTGGACTCTTCCAAAATGATTGCCCATCTAAGCAAGGAGAGCAACAACCCAGAGTTGGTGTATTACTGGGCCCAGAAGAACCACATCCCCGTGTTGGGTCCAGCGCTCACCAATGGCTAGCTGGGTAAACATGATTTTCCATTCCTACAGGAATCCAGGTCTGGTCCTACACATTGTTGAGGACCTGAGGCTTACAACACAAAGGCCAACGTCACCAGCTCTCTGTGATGATCATCCTGGGCAGGGACAATGGCAAGCTCCACGTTGCCAATGCCACCCTTTTGTGGAATGGGGCCAACAATAGGGTCTACATCAACACAGCCCAGGATGTGATGACTCCTACTCAGGCACCTGACCAGACAAAGCTGTCTCCTGGGGCAAGATCTGGGAGGATGCAGAGCTGGTCAAGGTCTATGCCGATGCCTCCCTGGTTTACCCCTTTCTGGGTTAAAACCTTTGCCCAGAAGGTAGATAGGTGTCTTCACACGTGAGAAGAATGATGACAAGGTGCAGTGATGCAGAAGGCCTTCCCCCTTTCCCATTTGGTCTTTTTTTTTTTTTTTTTTTTTTCTTTTGAGTTGCTGGGGGCTGGGCACTGAACCCAGGACCTGGTATATGGGAAACCAGCACTCACCCACTGAGCCACATCGGCTCCCCGAATTGTTTTTGTTTTGTTTTGTTTTTTTAGGATGCACTGGGAACCAGACCCTGGACCTCCTATATGGGAAGCAGGCCACATCTGCTCCCCTATTTGGTGTTTAAAGGCATATATTGTCTCTTTTTTAATATGTATACTCTAGAAAATTAAATAATGAAAACAGGGGAAGCTATTTTAGTTCTGTACTATTTTAGTACAACCTACAAGGAAAAGGAAAAACCCACTTGACTTTGGGGGTTAAGAACATAGGACTGTCACTTTATAAAATTCTGGAAAGGAATCTTAGCAGGTAGAATGATTTTCCACTTAGAAAATAAATGACTTTGGGCTTATAATTTCCATGTGCTTTTCATAGATCTCAGTTGTTAAAAGTTGCCTGCTTCAGAAATTGATAAATCTAGGGCGAAAAGAAGAATTTCTGTAAGGCAGTGTTTAAAAAAAAAAAAAAACAAAAAAAAAAACCAAGTTTTGGGAAATGAACTGTATGACCCAGTTAGCCATTTTCAAAGATATGTTAAGCTTTTATTCCATCTTTATTTCTTTATTTTATGTTGTAAAATTATTCCTGCACACATTTTTTTTTGGCTGTATTGGGGATGTAAAATGTCAAAGAGGAAGAAAAAAATTTTTTTAAAGTTAGGTGTAACCTGAATTTATATTGTTTTCTGAATTGCTTTATTGAGTAACATATATTTGTTATGAGTTAAAATTTTATACTGACCTATGTTGGGCAAAACAAAGAAACAATTTTATCTCCAGAAAAAATCTTATGTGCCTTTACAGTCAATTTCTTTCTATAAATCTATACCCTGTCATGCATTTAAAAATATACAACCAAATAGATATTTGTTTTCAAGGACATTATAAGAATCTAGGGCATTGATTTTTATTTTAAATATCAATTTTTCATGTCCAAAAGTTCTTATTGGTGACTGTTGTTTAATTCATCATAATGGATAGAGAACTGTCACCTAATAATTATAATATTTAATGTGCTTTCTTCGGAGTATACATCCTCCTTGATAGTTGCTCTACCTCCCAGTCCATTTGCTCTGAGATCCATCAGACTAATTAGAGAAATATTTAGAAGGAAAAATAAGACTTGATGATTGACCATAATATAAAAGGAGGAAGGAGAGGAAAGAATCTAGAATGATATCCAGGTGTCTGGTTTCGATGACCAGGTACATGACTGTACCATTAAGATTAGGAATATAAGACAAATGTGGCGGAGGGTAGTAGGAAGGAAATGGTGGATTCTGTTTGAGCATATTTAATTATAGAGGCCCTGGAACACCCAGACAGAGATGCTCAAGAGGCAGTTGGATATATGTCAGAGATTAGCAGAGAATTCAGGACTGGGGGATGTAAATTTGGGAATCATGCAGGTGGTTGTTAAAATCAGTGGTTGAGCTCTCCCAAGAAGAGCATGTAGAGAGAACAAAGCATGGGTCAGGGACAAACCTGAAAAACACTGTTTGATGGTGGTAAAGGAGGAAATTCCATAGAGAAGCAATGGTTGGTCAAAGAGGGTGACCCCAAAACCAGAAGAATTTTAAGTAGTGCAAGCACCATAAAGATGTATGCCTTGATTATAAGTAGCACAGTCACCAGCACAAATTAAGTGCTCAATAGACATTTGCTGATTAATTGAGAAGCTGTCAACAGTGCCAAATAGAGGAGAGATAAGGACTAAAACAGATTCATTAAATTTGTATAGAGATCATTGTAAATTTTGTCAGAGCAGTTAACAGTATGAGATTAAGAAAGTGAGAGTATAGAAAAAGAGATTTCTCTTTTTAAAAATTTAATGTAAGAGACAAGGAAGGACATTATATATTAATAAGTTAATAACAATCATAAATATATATGCATCTAACTACTGACCCTGCAGAAATAAAAGAGATCATAAGAGGATACTATGAACAGCTGTTGTTCAACAAACTAGACAATGTAGATGAAATGGGAAAATTCCTAGAAACATATAAGCAACCTACACTGACCCTTGAAGAAATAGAAGACCTCAACAAACTAATCACAGGTAAAGAGATTAAAAGAGTCATCAAACAACTTCCTAAAATAAAAAGCTCCAGGGGTCGGATGTGGCTCAACTGGTTGGGCGTCCGTCTCCCATATGGAGGGACCCGGGTTCAATCCCCGGGACCTCCCGGTAAAAAAATAAAATAAAATAAAATAAAATAAAATTAAATTAAATTAAAAGCACTGGACCAGATGGCTGTGCAGGTCAGTTCTACCAAGCATTCAAAAAAGAGTTAATACCAATCTTACTCAAACTCTTCCAAAAAATTGAACAGGAAGGAATGCTACCAAACTCATTCTATAAAGCCAATATTACCCTAATACCAAAGCCAAATAAAGATATTGCAAAAAAAGAAAATTACAGACCCATTTCCCTAATGAATATAGATGCATAAGTCCTCAACAAAATACTTGCTAGTTGAATCCAACAACACATTAAAAGAATTGTTCATCATGATCAAATGGGTTTTATACCAGACATGCAAGGGTGGTTCAGCACAAGAGAATCAATCAGCATAATATATCACATTAATAAATCAAAGAAGAAAAATCACATTATCGTCAATCAAAACAGAAAAAGCATTTGACAAAATACAACATCCTTTCTTGGTAAAAATACTTCAAAAGATAGGAATTGAAGGAAACTTTCTCAACATGATAAAGGGCATATATGAAAAACCCACATTGTACTCAATGGTGAAAGACTGAAAGCTTTCCTGTTGAGATCAGGAACATGACAAGGTTGCCCACTCTCACCACTGTTATTCAATATAGAGGCTCTAGATTAGAGGTTCTAGATAGAGCAAGCAGGCAAAAAACAGAAATAAAAAAGCCCCCAATTTGGAAAGGAAGAAGTAAAATTTTTGCTATTTACAGATGATATGACCTTATACCTAGAAAGTCCTCAAAAATCTACAACAAAGCTACTAGAGCTAATAAACGAGTTCAGCAGAGTGGCAGGAAACAAGATTAATATGCAAAAATCAGTAGTGTTTCTATACACTAGTAGTGCACAATCTGAGAAGGGAGTCGGGAAAAAAATCCATTTACAATAGCGACTGAAAGAATCAAATGTTTAGGAATAAACTTAACCAAGAATGTAAAGCACTTGTATTCAGAAAACTACAATACATTGCTAAGAAATCAAAGAGGACCTAAATTAATGGAAGAATATTCTGTGGTCGTGGATTGGAAAACTATCGTTAAGATGTCAATTCTATCCAAATTGATATACAGATTCAATGCAATCCCGATGATAATTCTAACAGCACTTTTTAAAGAAATGGAAAAGCCAATTAGCAAATATATTTGGAAGGGTGATGGGCCCAAAGAGCCAGAAACATCTTAAAAAGGAAGAACAAAGTTGGAGGAGTTTCACTTCTGGGCTTTAAATTATATTACCTAGCTACAGTGGCAAAAACAGCATGGTACTGGCATAAAGATAGACATATAGATCAAATGGAACTGTATTGATGGTTCAGAAACAGACTTTCATATCTTGGTCAATTGGTTTTTGACAAGGCTGTCAAGCCCACCCAGCTGGGGCAGTACAGTCTATTCAACAAATGGTGCTGGGAGAACTGGATATCCATAGCTAAAAGAATGAAAGAGGGACCCCTATCTCACACAGTATATAAAAATTAACTCAAAATTGATCAAAGACCTAAATATAAAATCTAGAACCATAAAACTCCCAGATGAAAATATAGGTAAATATCTTCAAGACCTGGTGGTAGGTGGTGGTTTCTTAAACCTTATACCGAAAACATGAGCAAAGAAAGAAAAAGTGGATAAATGGGACCTCCTCATACTTAAACACTTTTGTGCTTCAAAGGACTTTGACAAGGTGAAAAGGCAGCCCACTCAATAGGAGAAAATATTTGGAAACCACATGTCTGATAAGGGTTTGGTTTCTATGCTATATAAAGAAATCATACAATTCACAATAAAAGGACAAGCAATCCAATTAAAAATGGGCAAAAGACTTAAATAGATATTTCTCCAAAGAGGAACTACAAATGGTGAGAAAGCACATGAAAAATGTTCAGTATCACTAGCAATTAAGGAAATGCAAATCAAAACTACAATGAGATATTATCTCACACCTCATAGAATGGCAATTATTTAAACAAAAAACAAAACAAAAAACAGAAAACACCAAGTGCAGGAGAAGATGTGGAGAAATAGGAACACTCCTTCATTGTTGGTGGGAATGTAGAATGGTGCAGCCTCTGTGGAAGACAATTTGGCAATTCCTCAAGAAGCTAAATATAGCACTGCCTTATCCAGCAATCTCTCTACTAGGAATATATCCAGAAAACTGAAAACATTGATGTGAACAGACATTTGCACACCTGTGTTCATAGCTGCATTATTCACAATTGCCAAAAGATGGAAGCAACCCAAGTGTCCATCAACCAATGAATGGATAAACAAAATGTGGTGTACACATAAAATGGAATACTATGATGCTGTAAGAAGAAATGAAATTGGGATACATATGATAACATGGATGAACCTTTAGGACATTATGAAATAAGCCAGACACAAAAGGAAAAATATTGTATGGTCTCACTAATATGAACTAAATACAAAGAATGAACACACAGAGTTAAAACCTAGAATATAGGTTACTAGGAGATAGGATGAGGGCTAAGAAGGGGTACTGATGCTTAATGTATGTAAAAATTTTAATTAGCTTGACAGTGAACTTGTGGAAATGAATAGAACTGATGGTTACACATTGTAGTGAGTATAACTAACATGGCTTGTTTATAAATAGGATTTTGGCTGAAAGGGGTAGTCATATACCCCATAGGGAGGTATATGAAAAACAAACAAACAAACAAATATATGCTATGGGGGGAGGATATGGCTCGGGTGGCTGGGTGTCCATCTCCCATATGAAGGAACCTGGGTTCGATCCCTGCCCAGGACCTCCCAGTAAAAAAAAATACACACACACACACACACACACATATATATGTATATATGTATATATATGCTATGGACCATAGTTAGTGGTAATAATCTGATAATGCCCCAGAAATAGCTTTCACTTTGCTTTGTAAATTGTTTTCTAAACTTTGTGAATATTGTGAATATTGTTTGTTCATCCATGCCCTTTATCCTTATATTAGTCAGGGTTCCCCAGAGAAACAGAACCAACAGGATATGGATCCATGTATCTTTTTTTTTTTTTTTTACCGGGAGGTCCCGGGGATCGAACCCGGGTCCCTCCATATGGGAGACGGACGCCCAACCAGTTGAGCCACATCCGACCCCCCATGTATCTTTTTAATATATCTTTATATATATATATAAATATTATGAAATTTATTATAAGAATTGACTCATGTGACTGTGGGGATGGGCAAGTCCAAATTCAGTAGAGCAGGCTGCAACCTGCCCAGTATCCACAGTATTCACCCTAAGAAGAGTAGGCTTCAGCGGTGTAGGTCTGTTTT
>JAKSZT010038599.1:9822710-9907828 GCA_026826555.1 Tolypeutes matacus | reverse complement strand
GTGCGGGCGGGCTTGCCTTCACCAGGAGGCCCCGGGAACCGAACCCGGGGCCTCCCATATGGTAAACGGGAGCCCTACTGATTGAGCCACAGCCGCTTCCCTTCTATATATATTTTTTTATTTTACCGGGAGGTCCTGGGGATCGGACGCCCAACCATTTGAGCCACATCCACCCCCTAATGCTTATTCTTTTAATCTCCATCTTTTTTTTAATTATCTCTTTGATTTGTTTATTAAAAAAACCAAGTTCTTTATCCTATAGAAAATTTCACAGATTTTGTTCAGTGAATCCCCATATTTTTTTGTTTGTTTTATTTTGTTTTTAACTTGTTCTTCTGTACCTTGTATTTTCTCTAAATTGGTAGTTAGGTCTAGAGGTCTGTTCAGATTTAGGCTTGATTTATATTATTTTATTTTATTTTTTTGGCAGGGATACTTGATAGGTAGTATGATACAGCTTAGGTTTATTTACAAAAATTAAATTATATGGGGAAAATAATAAATTTTGAATAGAAGTGTTCCTTACAATAGGATTTAGACAAGTATTTATGTATGTATTGCAAATATTGACTATTTCACAGCAGTTGTGTCACTTGAATTATTGGCAGTAAAAAAACCTACATTCATAATGACAATGCAAAATCTAATGTTTGCTTGAAATCACAGAACCTTGAATTTTCTGATAATTGTGTTTGATACTTGAGTCAATAATTAACTATTATGAAACAAACTACGTGATAAACAATGACACGGCATTAAAATGAAGTGCTGCCCTGATTGTACAAATTCAATTTTGCTATATTTAGTAATGTTATTTAGTGTATACTCATGGTCTTTGGTGTATGTCCATTCTTTTCTACAAAACTTATTATTCAAAAACAAGTTTAAACCTTTAAATTATAACATAACAGTCCCTTTTATCAAATAATATTCTATATTATTAAGTTGTTTCGTATGACTGATAAACTGTATATACAACTCCTTTTCTTTTTTTATTTCTAGCCAGGACTAAAGGAAGTTGTAGAATCTTGCCGAGGAAAGAATCTCTTTTTTTCAACCAATATTGATGACGCCATTAAAGAAGCTGATCTTGTATTTATTTCTGTAAGTAATTTCCTATGCTGTGTCTATTTAAATGTCTCGTGGGGGGGAGAGTTTAAGCTATAATGTAAACTTAGTGCTTCAATATGTGTTCATCAATTGTAACAAATGTACCACACTAATGAAGGATGTTGTTAATGTGGGAAAGTGTGGGAGGGGTAGGGACTAGGTCATACGGTAATCCCCTACATTTTTTATGTCACATTTATGTAATCCAAGTATCTTTAAAAAAAAAAAAGGTTTCATTGTATTTTAATATTCATTCCAATGATATTAAACCACAGTATTGCTTAGTATAGAGTTGTCCAATTGAATTTTGGTTGTTAGGAACTATAAACCAAACCCTGTCAAATATCATTTTAGGTCATTGAACAAGTAGACTTGAAGAAAGTTCTAATCTGAGATCTAGAACTAGAAAGTGCAGATAACATGTGATCACATGTGATTTTATGTATGTGTATGTGTATGGGGGGATTACTTCAGCCATTATTTCTTTGAATATTTTCTCTGCCCCTTTCTCTTTTTCTTCTCTGTCTGGGATTCTCACAATGCATATATATATTGGTACACTTGATGGTGTCTCACAGGTTTCTTAGGCTCTGTTTACTTTTCTTCATTCTTTACTCTTGTTGTTCCTCAGACTGAATGATTTCAATTGTCTTGTCTTCAAATTCACTAATTGCTTTCTTCTGGCAGTTCCAATCTGCTGTTGAACTCCTCTGGAGAGTTACTTTTACTATGGTCTTTAGCCCTGTTCGGTTCCTTTTCATAATTTCCATCTCTCTCTTGTCATTCTCTTTTGTGTTCATCTTTTATTTTCCTGATTTCCTTTAGTTCTTTGAGTGCACTTAGGATCCCTTTATTTTATTTTTTTTTAGTTTTTATGTCTTTATCTGATATGTCCCAGGTCTGGTCCTCCTCACTGATGGTTTCTAATGTTTTCATCTTCTCCTTTGCCTGTGCTTTCACTTCCTCTTTCTTTGTACCTTTTGTGATCTTTTGTTGAAACCTGAGCATTTTCATATTTTAATATGTTATCACAGAAATTTATACTCTGAGGCATCTGTTCCCTAAGCTTATGTATAGTTAGTGTTATGACAGAGCTTTCTTTGAATGCCAGGACTCACCAAAAAAAAAAAAAAAAAGGAAACACCTTTCCCAGTCTTTTCAGATTGTCCTGTGCCAGTGCTCTCCTTCAGGGCTTATCCATAAGATGAGTTTAGAGAATAGCACCAGGCCGAAGGGTAGGGGCCTCCCTGGTCCTTTCTGTGCACGTGTCATGTCTTGGGCATGTGCATTTGGCTCTAGGAATTTCCCTGTTTATGTGGATAGGAATGTCCTCTCTTCCCTAGAAAACAGTTTCCTCGTGATCCTGGGCACTGCACTGTATATCCTACAGCCAGCAATCCCTTGCCCAGGCAGCATGGCTTGACTACAGTGTTCTGTAGGAGACCTCTGTGCATCTTCTACATGCAGGGCAAGTTCTGGGACACCGAGTCCCTCAAGCCACTACCAGACAGCTTGGGCCAAATTACCATGCTCCCAGTATTTGCACGAGGTACTCTGCTTCCTTCAGAACTGGGACCAGGGATCCGCACTGAGTACACAGACCAGCTCTGTGCTGTGCTGGTGGGGGGTACAGGAAGTGTGAGCCAGGACTCACAAGATCTTACTGCTTATAAGTAGCCTTTTTTTTTTTGATCTGGCATTCACCCTGTTACTGCAGTTTTATAACTGTTTTCTGGAGCTTTGAGAAAGAAGTTTCTGCCAATTCTTGCTGGTTGTTCAAAGCTTCTGTGGTGGGATGAAGCCCTGATGCTTCTTTCTCTGCCATTTTGAACAGGGTAGGTTATGAATAAATTTTTTTATTATCTTCAGAACTCCTTTATCAGGAGAGACCATCTGATCATCACTCATCTCCAGCCATCTTTGTCCTTCTGTGCCTCATAACATCCTGTCTTCCACTTTTAAGTGTTTTCCGAAGTTGTTCCATGCATATGCATTCTTCCTGATTGTCACACCTCAACTCATTCTTCAAATCTGGATCTATTTTGGTTTGGTTCCTCTATTTAGCCTCTCTTTTAGGTTGCAAGCTTGTAAAGAGAAGAGACTTAATACCTCCTACTGGCTCAAAATATTTCCTATATAGAATTTTGGACTTATCAGAGCATTTTCATCTTCATTAGAGCATCATAAAAACTCATGTGTTAGTGCTCAGTTTGGCAGCACATATACTAAAACTAGAACGATGTAGAGAAGATTAGCATGGCCCCTGTGCAAGGATGACACACAAATTCGTGAAGTGTTCCATAATTCAAACAAACAAACAAACAAACAAATAAACAAAAAACTCATGTGTTAGATTTAGAGAGAGTGTTATTTTCCAATGAGGTCATTGAGGTAAAAAGGCAGCCACCCTTCCCCAAGGTTCCATGATACAGCTAAGCCAAAAGTATATGCCTAGACTCTGAAATCATGATTTATTTTTCTTTATACTTGAAGGTCTTTTTTACATAGTATTCTGTATCCTGAAGATGCTATATAGTTTCTAGCTTTAATGAGCCAAGAAAGCATTAGTGAATGATACTGCAACATTTGTTAGAAGGTATTGATTTAGGTCTATAAAAAGTTGGAGTAAGAAAGGACTTTAAAGTTTAGTTTTAAAGACCATAATAAAATATTACAAAAAGAAGTAAAAAGAGAAAACTTAAATTTCATTTCAGGTGCATCCCTTAGGGCTAGAATTGGCTCAATCACCTTTTTATCTCCAGGGCTTATCTTGGCACCTGCCTAGTATGGTATCTGGCACATATATAGTAGCTTTAAAAAAAAAATTGAATGAGTTCTCCAGATGCTTCTGGAGTCAAGTAGTTTCTCCTGGTGATTATATTTATAAAATGCATTATTTCCATGGAACTAATAAAGGGTAAATCAGGACTACTGAAGGTAGTTAATTTCTATTTGACTAGTTAATTGATGACTCAGGATATATCTTGAACTCACTGTATATCTCTGTTCATATCTCCTATACAGTTACTCTGTTCTTTTTCTCCTATATTTTCATCAGGTGAACACTCCAACAAAAACTTATGGAATGGGGAAAGGCCGGGCAGCAGATCTGAAGTACATTGAAGCTTGTGCTAGACGCATTGTACAAAACTCACATGGGTATAAAATTGTGACTGAGAAAAGCACAGTACCTGTACGAGCAGCAGAAAGTATCCGTCACATATTTGATGCAAATACAAAACCCAATTTGAATTTGCAGGTATGAAGTAGGAAGCATTAGAATCTCTTTCTTACAGAATTTTTTTCTTTAGATTTATTTATTTATCCCCCCCGCCCCTCCCCCACCCCTGTTGCTTTTTGCACTCGCTGTCTGTTCTTTGTGTGTTCTTCTGTGCTTGTCTTCTCTTTAGATGGCACTGGGAACCAATCCCGGGACCTTCTGGAGTGAGAGAGAGGTGCTCAATCTCTTCAGCCACCTCAGCTCCCTGGTCTGCTGCGTCTCTTATTGTCTCTCCTCTGTGTCTATTTTGTTGCATCATCCTGCTGCTCCAGCTCTCTGCGCAGGCCAGCACTCCTGCATGGGCCAGCATTCCACGCAGGCCAGCACTCCACTCAGGCCAGCTCTCCAGTCAGACCAGTGTGCTGTGCGGGCCAGCTTGCCTTTCACCAGGAGGCCCTGGGAATCGAACCCTGGACCTCCTATATTGTAGATGGGAGCCCAGTCGCTTGAGCCACATCCGTTTTCCTCTTATGTGAATATTGATGCCTTAAAGTTGCCCATAATTTTAGCTTAACATTCTCCTTTGCATTGGGATTCTAGGTATTGTCCAATCCTGAGTTCTTGGCAGAGGGAACAGCCATCAAGGACCTAAAGAACCCAGACAGAGTACTGATTGGTGGAGATGAAACCCCAGAGGGCCAGAGAGCAGTGCAGGCACTGTGTGCCGTGTACGAGCACTGGGTTCCAAGAGAAAAGATACTTACTACTAATACTTGGTCTTCAGAGCTTTCCAAACTGGTTGGTATATAATATTCAACTCTCCAATAAATTTAAAGTCAAATACTTTTATCTCTTAAACTTGATAAGCTACACAGAAAGCTACACAGAAAGCTACACAGACACTTTTTTTTTTTTTAAGATAAGGTACCAGGAATTGAACCCCGGACCTCGTACTTGCAAACCTGGCACTCAACTACTGAGTGACACCCACTCAGCAACTTTCTTAATATTAATAAAAGGCTATGCTTTTGAAGTTAATATTCTTTTATGTCAAATTATGAAATGATTTTCACAAGGGGTATTAAATATCTGGGTATAAAATGTTCCAGAAATTGTAAAAGTTTAATAAAATGTAATATAAAATGAAGGGTACATTAAAATAGTAACTTGTTTTTATTACTCTTTCCCTTCTTTTACTCTCTTTCTGAATCTTCAGTCTTCTCTAATTTAAAATATTTTCCCTTTTAAACCCATTCATTGCCTCCTCAAAGTGAGCCCATCAATATATTTTACATTTCTCAGTAATTTGCATCAACTTGATGATAATCCAGATGTATAAAATTGCTGTTTTAGTTCACCCTACTTTTCCTTTTTTTTTTTTTTTAAAGGCAGCAAATGCTTTTCTTGCCCAGAGAATCAGCAGCATTAACTCTATAAGTGCTCTGTGTGAAGCAACAGGAGCTGATGTAGAAGAGGTAGCAACAGCTATTGGAATGGACCAGAGAATTGGAAATAAGTTTCTGAAAGCCAGTGTTGGTAAACTGAAATTTTCTTCTAAAGTGCATTTGTTTAGCTAGATCACTAACTTTAAGGAAATCTTTGTTTAATACCCTTAAAAAAAAAAAAAAAAAAGATTCCATTACATATGTGGTCTTCATCCTACCAGTGACTTTCTAAGTGAGGCAATAGTTATATTGTTTAATAATTAGTTACAAGAAACGAAGGTCAGTATTTTAGGAGGAAAAAATTAGTATAGTTAGAGCATTTAGGAAGAATAAGTTTGGGACATCACATATCAAATAATTCAATAGCTTATGTAAACAAGTAGAAAAAATTCCCTTTTGTCTGCTTTTTCTACTAATAATACTTTCGGAAATATAACCTGGAAATATTTTTGGATATAAGCTAGTAAGATTGGTGTAAAGGTGCATAGAGTCTTTTACAAATTGGGCCATAAGCCACCCTTCTAGTATTTCTAGGGCACTATGCCACCTCCCACTACTGGGTCCTTGACTTTTTCTATATTTCTTTTTGATATTTTAGTTATCATTTAATAAAATATCTGTTGACTTAAGGCATATTATGTGCCAGTTTCTGTACTAGTGTTTCATATGTCTCAATTAATCCTTATAAACTTAAGAAGTGCTTGTATTTCCTTTTTAGAGATAACTGAGACTCAGAAAATTTTGCAACTTGCCCATAGTTGTATAACTAATGAGTGGCCATGTGTTTCTGATTCCAGAGCCCACCCAGCCCTCACTGTGTACTGACTGCATTGCACTAAACCAGGGGGTGGGGTGGGGGTGGGAGACCATAGCCCCTGGCCAAATCCAGACCACAGCTTCTTTTTGCAGATAGAGCTTTATTGGAACACAGCCATGCCCATTTGATACATACAGACATATCATCTCTGCTGCTTTTGAGCTACAACTGAGTTGAATAATTGTGACAAAGACTATGTGACCCTCAAAGGCTAAAATATTTACTATGTGGTTCTTTATTGTGAAAGTTTGCTGACCCCTGTGCTAGAGTAAGAGATGTGAGGCAATGATACTAAATGAATGAAAAAAAAAGATGAAAGAAAACAAAAAATTAAATGTAGCTATACTAAAACTTTAGCTAGAAAATTATTTGGAAATTGCTTACAGAGTTGGTTAATTACATGCAAATTTCACACAATTTACTAACCGCACTAATTTTCTAACATCTAAATTTTATTAAAAATTCCAGTTGAGGCCCTTTGAATTAGTGTGGTAAAAAGTTTGCTATATGATTTACTATGATTTACTTGTCTGTTTCTTAAATGAAAATATTGTCATTTTTAATTTTTTCTTCAGGTTTTGGTGGGAGCTGCTTTCAGAAAGATGTTCTGAATTTAGTTTATCTCTGTGAGGCTTTGAATTTGCCTGAAGTAGCTCGTTATTGGCAGCAGGTATTAATCTTTATAGTCAACAAATTTTCATTAACTTTAATTAAAACATGTCACTCTTTGTGAAATGTTTTTGATGAGATTTATTTATTCCAGGAACTCAAGCATTATTATGTTCAGTTTGTTTATTTTAGGTTTACTTATTGGGCTTCTGTATTTTTAATTTGTCTCTTTCACTAAACAACTATGATGGAAGTTTCTGATAAACCAATATTCTAATTTGATAACTAAATTTGCTCCCAGAGTGTTTCACATGTTTTCCTTGGCTGTTCAGTAAATACCATGCAACAGTTTGGCTTAAACAGTGGGAATTTATTAATTCATGGTTTTTTGGTTTTGTTTTTTATTTGTCATACTAGAGATTGAACCTGAGACCTTGTACATGGGAAGCAGGCACTCAGCCACTGCACTACACCTGCTTCCCTAGCTCACAGTTTTGAGGCTAGGAAAAAATCCAAAACCAGGCATCATCAAGGTGATGATTTCTTCCCAAAGACTGGCATTCTGGGCTTGGCTGCCAGTGATCCTTGCTTCTGGGCTCCTCTGTCACATAGCAAGGCACATGGTGGCCTCTCCCAGACTCTACCTTCTCTTCCAGGTTCCGTTTACATTCAGCTTCTGGCTGCTCCCTCTAGCTTTCTCTCTCTCTTTGTCTGAATTTCATTCTGCATATAACTGCCTCCAGTAATAGGATTAAGACCTATACTGATTGAGGTGGGCCACACCTTAACAGAAATAACCTCATCAAAAGGCCCTACTAAAAAGTTTAAGAAGATGTTTTTCTGGGGTATACATCTCCAAACCACCATACAGAGTAAGCAAGAACTATTATTCTTAGTTGTAGTTCTTTTTTTTCTTGAAAAGCATAAAATCAAAATAATGGAAGAACCTGTATATTGCCGTACTTTCAAGTGGTTTGCATGTGATGGTACTTCTGTCCCTTTCAGATTCACAGAAGTAAAATTAGATACCCTTCCCAAAATGCAAGCATTAAATGAGCTCTAAGAAATAGTTAACATTTGTTAAGTGCTTACCATGTGCCAGGCACTCTTCTAGGCACTTTGAATGCATTATCTTATTTAGTCCTCATCATTAATATTATCCACATTTATAGATAAGGAAACTGAGGCTTAGAGACATTCAGTAATTTGCTCAAAGGTATCAGCTAGTGGACATGCCTTTCTCAAATATTTTCCCTGAGTTTATAATTTTTCAGATTTCAGCAATAGATAGGGATGGGAATCTAAGGAAATGTACTTTTTCTAGGAAATTTAGTGTCATTTCACACAATCCAGCATAATGGCTTTATGTTACTGCTCATCGTGGGGAAAATACAAATAAAAGCTTGATTTTCCAACATTGGGCTCATTTTCCAAGCTCTTGGGTTTAGAGATGGCCCCTAGAAGCATAGTGTCTAAAAGAATAGATATCAGGGAAGCGGCTGTGGCTCAATCAGTGGAGCTCCCGTTTACCATATGGGAGGCCCCGGGTTCGGTTCCCGGGGCCTCCTGGTGGGGGCAGGCCCGCCCGCACGGCGTGGTTAGCTGACCCGGCGAGCACAAGCAGCAAGGGGGGGATAAATGAATAAATAAATAAAATCTTTAAAAAAAAAAAAAAAAAAGAATAGATATCAGAAACAAATTGGGGAAGTGGATGTGGCTCTAGCAATAGAGCTCCCGTCTACCATATAGGAGGTCCACAGTTCAATTCCCAGGGCCTCCTGGTGAAGGTGAGCTGGCCTGCGCAGGAGTGCTGGCCCACGCGGAGAGCTGCCGCAGCAAGATGATGCAACAAAAAGACACAGAGGAGAGACAATAAAAAACGCAGCAGACCAGGGAGCTGAGGTGGTGCAAGAGATTGAGCGCCTCTTTCCCACTCTGGAAGGTCTCAGGATCGGATCCTGGTGCCACCTAATGAGAAGACAAGTAGACACAGAAGAACACAAAGCGAATGAACACAGAGATCAGACAGCGAGCTCAAAACAACGAGGATGGGGGGTGGGGGATAGATCTTAAAAAAAAAAAAAAAAGAAACAAACATACAAAATGTCTCCTTATACTCAGCCTGGTTACCAACCTGCAGTTTTGTTTATAAACTCACAGGAGGGTAACAGATCAGTGTCTCTTACTCTCCTAACATTTAGTTAACCTTGTCAAATGTTTGTGGTCTTATGGTCTGTCCAGAGGCAGCTGTCGCTCTATGCGTTATTTGTTCCCTGCCCACTTTCTATACTTGCACTCAATTTTAAAAAGCAATTTTGGGAAGCAGATGTGGCTCACTCGATAGGGCTCCCGTTTACCATATGGGAAGCCCCGGGTTCGGTTCCTGGGGCCTCCTGATGAAGGCAAGCCAGCCTGCGTGGCGTGGTGAGCTGACGCAGCAGGACGACCCAACAAAGGGAGACAAGCAGACACAGAAAAACGCATGGCAAATGGACACAGCGAGCACAAGCAACAAGGGGGGATGAATAAATAAATAAAATCTTTAAATAAATAAATAAAAAGCAATTTTATTGAGATATACTGACGTGCCATACAATCCATCCAAATTGCACATTCAGTGGCTTTTGGTATAATTACAGAGTTGTGCATGCATCACTGCAGTCAATATAGAGCATTTTCATCACTTCAAAAAGAAAAATCTGCCACCCCTTAGCAGTCACGTCTTAACTCTTCTATCCTTCCCCTGCCATTTATATCCACTAATCTAATTCCATCTCTATAAATTTATATATTACAATTTATATAAAGGGAGTCGAACAATATACGGTACTTTATGTCTAGTTTTTGCCACTTAGGATAATTGTCTCTCTTTTGTTTTACAATTGATGAGAAAATATTTATGTATAACTGTTCACTACAGTCCATAGTTTGCTTTAGGTGCATTTTAGCTCAGATACCACCCTATTATTAACATCTTGTAATATTAATATACATTTGTTGATTCATGGAAGAACATTCTTGTATTTGCACTATTGACTATACTCATCATCTGCAACAGGGTTCACTATGCTATACAATCCCATGTTTCATCCTTTAGCTTTTCTTCTAGTGACATCCACAACCCTAAACTGTCCTTTTAGCCACAGTCATACCCCACGTTGGTACTGCTAATTACATTCACTCTGATGTGCTATCATCACCTCTATCCAATTCCAAACATTTATAATCAATCTTATTACCAATTCTTTACAAATTAATCCTCTGCCCCCCATTCTCTATCCTCTCTTCTGGTAACCAATCTTCTAGCTATTAAGCCCATGACCTTGCTCGTTATATTTAGTTCATATTAGTAAGATCATACAAGATTTGCCCTTGTGTCTGGCTTGTTTCACTCAACATAATGTCCTCAAGATTCATCCATGTTGTCATATGCATTACGACTTCATTTAACTCAACATGGGAGACCTCACCCGGCCTGGACAGGGACAGGATTAACAGATTAAGAGCTCTTTCTTGATTCTGTGGGTGGTGGTGCATGACTGTTCTTAGTTGGTGTAGCAATTTGACTGGTTAATTCCAATAACTTGCGCTCAATTTTGATGAGGAACAGGATGTTGTGGAGGCAGAGGAGTAAGCCTATGAGCACGTACTTTGCAGTTTGCTTACAGTCTGGCTTTCACAGGGTTTGAAGATGTTGACTAAGGAGAACACTTTTTTATGTACCTTATTTAGGCTGGTCTCTTGGCCGAACCTCAGATGCTCTTACATTTTAACCTTAGCTGTGCTTCCCATCTTTGCATCCATGTCAGCCTGTTTCATGAGAAGTCAAGCCAAATGAAAGGAAAAAATTTCAAGACGGCTTTAAGGAGTGGGTTGGGTTTTGTTTTGTTTTGTTTTAAATCTGTAGACACAAGAGATTGGTTAATTTTTGCCTTCTGTTACATTATAAGCTTATGTTCATAAAATAGTGCTCATTGTAAATCTGAGTAATGTGTGCCACAGACTTAACTGATTTTTACACAGTTGTACATGTAATTTCAGGTCATAGACATGAATGACTACCAGAGAAGGAGGTTTGCTTCCCGGATTATAGACAGTCTGTTTAATACAGTGACTGATAAGAAGATAGCTATTTTGGGGTTTGCTTTCAAAAAAGACACTGGTGATACAAGGTATCAATTCTTTAAAATATTTCAACCCTCTTTGAGAGTATGTTAACTTCTAATCTTATCTTGATTGGTGAATGTGTGTGAAATATGTGTGTGTGTAGTATAAAGAATAAAATTAAAGTGAGTATCCATATCCTCACCATTCAGTCAGCTTAAGAAATAGAATCTTAACTGTATCTTTTTTTTTTATTTATTTTTTTTTTTTATTTTTTTTTTTAACCAGGAGGTCCCGGGGATCGAACCCAGGTCCCTCCATATGGGAGACGGACGCCCAACTAGTTGAGCCATATCCGCCCCCTTAACTGTATCTTAAACTGCTCAGGTATTAAAATATAATTCCATTTAAAAGCTTAGCAACACTGATTTTTTTTTTTTCATTCAGAGAATCCTCAAGTATATATATTAGCAAATATTTGATGGATGAAGGTGCTCATCTCCATGTATATGATCCAAAAGTACCAAGGGAACAAATAGTTGTGGATCTTTCTCACCCAGGTGTTTCAGAGGATGACCAAGGTAAGACTCTGGGTCTCATGAATTGCTTGGAGTATGGGCCCCAAAACTTGTTTCTTTTATAGAAATCTTTGGTTATTCATCTTTTATCATTACTATCATTGATAGGGCCTCCTTTCAACCTCATTTCTCTAAAATTAAACACTTAGGCCTTGTTTCATCTACTTTGCTTTGAAGTGATCAGCCATGGGTTATTTCAGTGATTTTTTTTCCAGCATATTCCATGAAGCCCCAGAGGTTCTAAGGAGATGCTTCTGAGACAAGGTTGGGGGGTGCACAAGAACCCCATCTTAACAGCCAGACTATTCCACTTCTGTCATTGTATTGACTTCAGCATGAGCTAGAGATTCCAAGAATCTCCACATTAGAATAATTTATAATCACAGACCTCACCTCCTCCTCCTTCTACAATCATAATGTTAAAATGCATAAAATAACTCCTTCCTTTTTGCCAAATGTTTTATTATTGTTGTTATAGTGTCCCGACTTGTGACCATTTCCAAGGATCCATATGAAGCGTGTGATGGTGCCCATGCTGTTGTTATTTGCACTGAGTGGGACATGTTTAAGGTGAAGTGATAGAAGTGATATTAGGAAAAATTCTAGAAGTGTTCTGGTGTCAGTTGGGGTTGAGTATGTCCTCATGTATGTGTTCTAATTGTTCCTTTGGTTCTCTTTACAGGAATTAGATTATGAACGCATTCATAAAAAAATGCTGAAACCAGCTTTTATTTTTGATGGACGACGTGTCTTGGATGGGCTCCACAATGAATTACAAACCATTGGCTTCCAGGTAATTGTGATCCTGGACTGTTCTTGTTTGGGCAATTGCTTTGGGTTTTAGAATTTTAATATTTTCTCATTTAACCATAACATAGCTCTGGGATAGCATGTCAGTTCTTTGGGAGTTCTCTGTGGGATTTGTGTAACTATTCCACGCCCTCTCAAATTTGTTATGGATCTAACGGTCATTCCAGTGTTGGTCTTCCTTATATAGGATCTGGGATGTCATTAAGTTGCCTATTATTTAGGGACAGAATGTTTCCTGCCTTACTTCATATCATGAAGATTAAGTAAGAAAATATATATGATTGCGTTTTGAGAACTGCAAAGTGCTATAGATTTGTCAGCACTGTATATACACAGTTATTACATTATTAATAAGAATAGTTATTCCCAGTTGACCCAATTTCCTTTCTAGTCTTCTCTTATCCAAAGAGGATTTGGGCAAGAGGTGTGGTATAATTGCTGGGGTGCTCTTCCTGAGGTTAAACACTTCCTCAGCCACCAGCACCATCACTGGATGCCCAGAGAAAGAAAGGGTCCCTGGTCAGTCAGCAGGTGTTCGTCCTTTACCTTTTGAGTGCTCAGCACTGTCCCAGTGCTTAATGAAAAGGTCTGAATGAAAAGTATGGGAACTAAAAAAAAAAAAATGAAAGGATGGGGGCTACAGTGTTACTGGCCCACTTCTAAATCAAAGTGTGCTAATTAATTATGAAATGTTTAGAGAGTTGACTAGAAGCATCTAAGCTTGACTGAAATAGTACATTTATATGTTACATCTATTTCAGTTCTAACAAGGATCCCAAAAGTGCTAATAAGGAAGAGCTACTTTCCATTTCCTCAGAGCAGCGTGTGTGTGGTAGTGGGGGGATAAAGAAATACACCAGGCAACTGCTGTTGGCATAGTCCCCAGGCTGAGCAGGGGGCAGCTAGTTGTGTGCTTCTACCAAGCACGAGCTGTCTTGGAGAGGTGCTACGAAAGTGTCATCTTCTGTTCAGAAATTTCTGAACTGGTTCTCTTAACCTGTCACCAACTTGTTGAAGATCCCATCTTATTTAGAAGTCAGTGCCTATTTCTCATTCATGAGAGATTCACTTATAACAAGGATATAAGTGAATATAAGGATATAAGTTAACACTCCCATCCAAGAGCTTGGGAGCTCTTCTGTCCTCCTTTCCATAGCAAGTAACAACATGAATATTTTCCCAGTCTTGATTCAAACTGAGGTATGTTATTTTTAAAAGCTTATTTGCAAGGTATAGGCACATTTTCTTTCATTCTTGTTTTACCTCGACTAAGGGAGAACACATGTAGAGAGATACAAGTTTAAAATGAGTCTGAGTTCTTATAAATGTTAACTTTCCCTAGTAAGAATTTTAAAAAGTTAGGATTGGAATCTGTAAATAAAGAGAATTTTAAAAGTGCAAAATGAACAACTGATTAATACAGAGCAGAAGCCATTTATTCATGGTATTTGTCAGAATTAAATCTTAATTTTTAATTCAAAACAATTTATATGAAAATTGAGTAGGGCACTTGCCCGCTTCCATTAGCCTGGGCCTGTGCCCTTTCTCATGAGAAAGAAATAAATTACTGCTGCCTTTAGTCCAAAAAAAAATTGAGTAGTATATTTATCTCTCTGCTCTGGAGGGGAGATGAACTTATGACTATTAAAAAAGCAGTGTCTTTAAAAATTGATGATTTTGGATATATGGGAAATGGTTAAAATGCAGTATGAAAAATAAAAACTAACTACCATTTATTGAAGGCAACTATATGCTAGACACTGTGCTGAGCACCTTTTCTAGTTTAATCCTTACCACAACCCTTTTAGTGAGCTAAAATGACCTAGGGGGTTAGGAAACACAGTAAGAGTCAGTCAGGATTCTAAGCGGGGGGCCTGTCAGATTCCGAACCCTGAACTCTTGAAAAACTATGCTATTACTACTTATACAAGTTTTTTTAGAAAAAGGGAAATGGAAATGAGAGTAGTGTGAGAGAGAACATGAACTAACTGGATCTGGTCTAAGTGCTTTCATAAATGCTTGCTAAAACTATAGTTGTATATGATTTTCTGAGAATGTCTGGGGGGGGGAGAGCAGCCGTGAGTGAGTGTTTCTAGATTTTGAATATGAAAAGTGGAGTATAGATTGACTCTAGAGACATAAAAAATAGAACCAAAGATATAGCAATCCAGACAACTTGAGAAACTTTTCCTGTTTTTAAAAAGAAAATCTAATCTAGGTTTTTCCCCTTAATATACTACATCATAGAGATCTTATAATTATTAATAGTTGTCTTTCTAAAATCTTTTTTTTTTTTTTTTCCCCAAAGATTGAAACAATTGGTAAAAAAGTGTCTTCAAAGAGAATTCCATATGCTCCTTCCGGTGAGATTCCAAAGTTTAGTCTTCAGGATCCACCTAACAAGAAACCCAAAGTATAGACATAGCCATTTTTATTTGTATTTTTTTGGTACTTCAGGATAACAAATATTTATCTGACATTAAATGGTAAATAAACCAAGTGTTTTTAAGGAAACAAAATTATTTTTTTAATAATCAAATTTATACTAGTTATTTGGGTATCAGCGTATCTAGTAATTATGAAACTAGAATATTTTTTACATATTTTTATAATATTGTTACCTCAGTTACTGGATGGAATATAATCATGTTGGTTTTAATGGTGTCAATTTTTGTGAAATAAAAATTAAACTTCAAACACTCTTTACAAAATGTTCATAGGCAGCACTTTAATGTCCCATTGTAAAAGGAAAGGCAAGCTTCAGTTTTCCTGGTCCTCAGTTTAATATGCATTTGGAAGACGTGAAATTGCTGTGCTAAATCCTGTTAACTTTTATCCTGTTAACCTTTCAGAAACTATCATGGAGACATACAGATTTCTGGTTTAATTGGGTAAAGTGTTTTCCAAGCCACTTCTTATCTCTCTGAGCTGAGAAGGAGCATGCAATGGAGAGGATGGGGCCTTTTGTGCTTTATTGAACATTTTTTTTCTATGATTCCATTTTAGAAATAACCATACAAGTATGGTCTAGTTAAAGTTCCTTTGCTTCTTTGGTTTTAATGAGCTATATCATTGTTGTTGGTTTTTTTTTTTTATTTCTAAAAAGGTAATCATTGTATATTTCTAATCAATCCAAATATGATTAAGAGACATTTTTAAAAAAGAGAATATTAGCAGTATGGTCTATTTCTTTCCCCTTTATTTCTTGGTTTTCCTTTCTTGTCATTATTTTTAGTCCAAGAACCAAAAAAAAAAAAAATTTTGAATTACCTTGTCTTTGCATTCTTATTTCTATTGTTAATTGTAATTTCCCCCTCTTTTCTTTAAATAAGAAAATATTATCTCATGTATAAACTTAAAGAAGTAGATTTTACAAATTATGTACATCGTTATTCTAAAATAAAGATTTTTATTTGTATGTATTTCCATCCACTTTTTTCTTAAGTTTGTGTTTGACTTTTATATTTGCATTTTTTTTCTCGTGTTTACTTGGTTGTGGTGCGTTTGTGCAAACTGAGTTGAACAAAAACAGGCCTCATCCTTTAAGAATTTTGCAGTTCAAAAGAAGACAGACAAATTTAAGATAACAGAGACATCTGTATAGATATCAAACATAAATAAAACATACTTTGCATCAACAACCATGTGGATGTACTTTGTGTAATGGGGCAAGTAACTAATGAGTCATGATAATCTGACTTTCTTTTTTGAAGAGATATTACATCATTCTCTCAAATGATGCAAGAAAGGGAGGGAATTATGTTCAAACAAGAGTAAGATTAGGACTTACTCATAAGTCTTCAAGGTAAGAGTAAGCTTATTAAAATAAATTTTTTTTACATTTCTGCTTGAAAATATTTTGTAGTCTGTTTAATAAGTTTATATTCTAGTAAAAGTGGATTATAACCCAAAGTCCACTTTGACTTGCAGTTTCAATGCCTACAATTGAGGAGCAAATCATTATGTGTAAAATATAATTACTGATTAAAAACTAAAAATAACTTGAAACATGGAGGGAAATGGGGCAAAAGAAGGCACTTAGAGCCATTTGAACTCACTGTAATTGTTTCTCTCCTATGTGGTCAGCCTTTTTTTCCTTCTCCCTGGTGAATTAAAGATGGCCTGGGGGCAGGGAGAGGGAAAAGCAGTTGTAATACAGGGGCTTTTTCAGGACTTGGGAATTGTCCTGAGTGACATTGCAAGGACAGATATAGGCCATTTTATATCACCATATAACATGCAGAACTGTGTGGGAGAGAGTGTGGTCGACAATGTGAACTATGGTCAATGCTTAATGCCAAAGCCCCAGGATGTGTTTATCCATTGAAGGTGATGTGCCACACTAATGAAAGATGTTTATGTGGGAGGTTTTGGGAGGTGTGGGAGGTGGTGCATATGGGAATCCCTATATTTTTTGTGTAACATTTATGTAATCTAAGTATCTTTTAAAAATAAAAAAAACTATTAAAAAAAAAGACCATGTTTGTTTTTAAGTTACAAGGTCTTTATTTATTTATTTATTTATTTTGGTTAAAGTTTTAGTTTTTATTAACTATTTTTTTTTTTTTGGTGGAAGTAGTGAATATTGGTAAGATTATTAACTACTACTTAAAATTGAAAATAATACATGCACATGGCAAAAAAAATCAAATAGTTTTAAAAGGGTATATTTTTTAAAAACTAAAATCTCTCTCCCACAATTGGCTCTCCAGAAATCATTATTCAGCTTAAGATTTCTAGCCTTAAGTTCACATGCATCTATTTGCATGTGATATCTTGGCTAAGTTACCTGAAAGCTGTATTCTTCTCATCTGTAAAATAGAGATAATTCATTTCTTAACCCAAGAGTTGTTGTGAGGATTACGTGAGAACAAGGTTTAATAAAGATCTTATTGGCACAGAGGATGAGCACTCTTATTAGACACCATAACAAGCTGTCCCTTGGTACCAGAGCCATGTATAGGCTCTGGACTCATAAAGTGTATAGTATTTAACAGGCCAAGGCACCAAACGAAGCCCTTTAGGTGCATTTTCACATCTATTCCTCACATAAATACTTTAAGATAAGTCCTACCATTCCCAATTTTTTCAGATGAAAGGCAGAGGGCCAAAAAGATTTAAGTAGCTTGTTCAAGGTCACACATGAATAAATGTCAGAACCAGAATTCAGGACAGATCTATGGGATTCCTTCAACCCAGTCTCTTAATATTTTATTAGTCTGCTTTTCTGGAAGTGTAAACGTGCCCACTTGAAAGTCATTCTTAAAAATGTGGAGAGTAACCAGCATGCAGCTCTAGGCCAATACTTGCTGTGTAGAAATAGAGCCCACTGGTGGTTCTCTTCCCATTTCTCAAGAGAGAGCAAAATTCAGATGTGAACATCAAGTCTTCCAATCTATAAATGTGGGCACAATCGCTTAAGTAATTTTTTATACTATGCAGCCCAAACTAAAACATCTTTGAAGGCATCTCTAGATCAAAGGCTGCCAGTTTTTAAAGAAAACTTTTGGCACAATTTTACAAAAAAACTTTACAAAAAAGTTGAAATAATAATAAATAGAATTCCTGAATACCCTTCACTCATATTTCTCAATATTAATGAACATAGTTTATTTTGCTTTATCTGTGTATCAGGAATTTGGGGGCAGCTTATTTAGATGAATCTAGCTCAGAGTCTTATGAGGTTGGTCTATGAGTCAAGATGTTGTCCAGGCTACATTTAATTGTCTGCGACTTACTCATATGACTGGCAAGTTAGTGCTGGTTGTTGACAGGCCTTAATCTTTGCCAACTCCACCTCTCCATAGGGCTATTGAGTGTCCTCACAACATGGCAAGCTAGCATCCCCCAGAATAAGCAAGTCAACAGAGAGCAAAACAGAAGCACACTTTGTGTGTGTGTGTGGTACCATCGCCAGGGATTGAACCTGGGACCTCATATGTGGGAAGCTGGCACTCAACCACTAAGGCACATAGGCTCCCCTGAGCTGGTTTTTTCAGTTGTTTGCTTGTTGTTTGTTTATAGGAGGCACTGGGAACCAAACCCAGGACCTCCCATGTTGGAAGCAGGCACTCAACTGCTTGAGCCACATCCACTCCCTGGAAGCCACACTTTATGATCTAGCCTGGGAAACCATACTCCATCATTTCTCCAATATCCTATTGCTTACCCAGGTAGCTCTATTCAGCATCTCAGGGGAATACAAAAGGGCTCAAATATAGTACAACCTTCAGGAGGCAAGAATCATTGGGAACCAATTGGGAGATTGGCTACCACAGTCTATTTCCTAAAAAAACAAACAGGAAGTTTCATCTTACATAACCACAGTACAATAATCAAAATTGGGAAGTTAGCATTGATACAATACTATTATCTACAGACCTTATTCAGACTTTGCCAATTGTCCCAATCATGACCATTACAGCAAAAGAAAGTCTTGGATCCTGATTCACATTCACTTCTCATGACTCTTTATTAGCCTTTAATTTGGAAACTTCCTCAGTCTTTCTTTATATTCCTGACATTGACGTTTTTGACAAGTACAAGTCAATCATTTTGTCAAATGTGTCTCAATTTGGGCTTGTATGCTGTTTCATCATGATTAGGTTAAAATAATACATTTGTAGTGGCAATACCACTGAAGTAATATTCTTCTGTTTTAGTGCACCCTATCAGGGAGAATATTATTTCAATACTATGTAAACAGTTTAAACAATGAGACATTTTACATTAATTTTTTTTTTGCCATTGTCTAAGTCTGGTGTGTTTTAAACTCTCAATTTGGACACATCTCAATTTGTACATTAAACTTCCATCAGAAACACTTGATTTGTATTTAGATTTCATAAACATAGTCAGAAAAAAATTTACACACCCAAGTTTCAAACATACTTAAGTTTTCTAATAACTGAGTTGAGTATTAGTTTTTAAATTACTTATATAAAATTAAAGTCACTCCTCAGTTGCGCTATCAACATCACAGGGGCCTAAAGCACACCTACAGGTGGCTGCCGCCCTGTAATTACCTATCTTATAGGGAAATACTTTGAGACTATGAAAGTATAAAACCCTAATTTTCATACACTAGTTTTAGCCTCCATTGATGATTCCTGCCTGAATCAATTCTCACGACAATGGTAGCTGCCAGTTTTTGGCTTAAGTTTGAATCTTGTTTTTACCACTTAGTAGCTATGGGTTCTTGGCCCAGCTAATCAGCCTTTCTTAAATGTCAGTTTCTTCCTATATACATCAAGGAGAATATAGTACATCCTTCATAAGGTTGTTGGTGAAGATTACATTAGATAATGCAAGTGAAGCATCTGGTAAAGGGTCTGATCCATAGTAAACACTCAACCAATGTTAGGTATTGGGGGGACTGCGTTGGTTGCCCATCCAGCAGCACCCATCCTAACAGAGCCCTAGTTGTGGTCGGATACCTAACACTCCCACCTGCTAAACTCACCTTCAGATGCAACAATGGACTTAGTCTTTCGAGGAGTAACCTCACTTTCCTTGCCTTCCCTTCCCTTGCTTCAGCAACAGTCATGTGACCAATGCTGGCTATTGAGACATCAGGGGAGCTCTGTTAGTAATATGGCTCCTGGGACATATTCCTAAGAGAGCTACAGGCAAAGACGCTTTTTCTTTCTCTCGATACTGTGGCTAGATATGATGCCTGGATAACTGGTTCATGGTTGTATCAACCACAGCCACCATCCTACCAGCCTAGGGTGAAGCCAACACCTAGGATGGCAAAGAAAATAGATGGAAAGTCTTAGATTCTGAATAAATCAACCCTGAAGCCTGTTGAGTGAGACTATAAATATCCTTATTAATACTAATGTTACTAATAATAAATGTCCTTATTAATGAAACCAGTTTGAATAGGCATATTCTGACTTGAAGCTGAAAGCATCCTAACTTTAGAGGTATTATCATCAGTTTTATTATTAAGAAGAGAGCACCAGTGGCCTTAGGCAGAATGGGAACAGCATCCTAAGGAAAGAATAAGAAGGTGGGCAGAGCAAAATAGCATGAGCAGCAGCTGAGAGGGATGCGAGTACGTGCCCTTCACCCCCATGGGGACTCTTAGCTACTAGAAAGGGGTCTGATGTTCTACAGGAGGCTGGGGCAGTGACAGAGCATAAGGAAAGGCAATCAGGCTAGTGAAATTAAGGTCTACTTATCTGTGTAAGCTCATTTATACTTATATTCAGGTAATCCCATTGAAAATATTTCAAATTATAGTCTGTGTACTGCTATAAGACAGATACTGTGAGGTGCTGAGAATTGGAGGGCACAGATGAGAGTTATCTTATAGAGAAGCAAAGACACATTCACAAACAACTGACTAAATATGACAATAGCCATAAATGATAGAAACAAAATGCAGCATGGGCACAGAGGTAAAAAGTGCTTCTAGGGAAGCGGCTGTGGCTCAATCAGTAGGGCTCCCGTTTACCATATGGGAGGCCCCGGGTTCGGTTCCCGGGGCCTCCTGGTGAAGGCAAGCCTGCCCGCACGGCGTGGTTAGCTGACCCAGCGAGCACAAGCAGCAAGGGGGGGATAAATGAATAAATAAATAAAATCTTTAAAAAAAAAAAAAAAAAAAAAGTGCTTCTAGGTGAGGCCCTACACCAATCAAGATGGCAGAGTAAGAAGCTTCAGGGCTCCGTCCCACCACAGAAGCTTTGAACAACCAGCAACAATTGGCAGAAACATCTTTCTCAAAGCTCTAGAAAACAAGTAAAGGACTGCAGTAATGGTGAATGCTGAATCAAGAAAATGGCTTACTTAAAAGTGGTAGAATCTTGTGGAACCCTGGCTGACCACTCCCACCCTCTCAACAGCTGGGTCAGGAGCTGGCCTCTGCTCCCAGTGTGGATCTCTGGTTCCAGTTCTGGAGGCAGCAGAGTAACAGTCATACATATACTGTGAACCTGTATGTCTGGCCCAAACTGGTGGTGGCCTGAGGGACTCACTATCCCAGAACTTGCCCTGCATGTAGGAGGTGGCTCACAGAGGTCTCCTACAGAACACTGTGGGACAGCAGTCAAGCCATGCTGCCTGGGGCAAGGGATTGCTGGCTCTAGGATATACAGTGCAGCGCCCAGGACCATGAGGAAACTGTTTTCTAGAGAAGAGAGGACATTCCTATCCACATAAACAGGGAAATTCCTAGAGCCAAATGCACATGCCCAAGAGAAAACACATGTACATAAAGGACCAGAGAGGCCCCTACCCTTCGGCATGGAACTTCTGTTTAAACTCGTTTTATGGATAAGCCTTGGAGGAGAGCACTGGTACAGGACCATCTGAAGAGACTGGGGAAGGTGTTTCCTTTTTTTTTTTTTTTTTTAACTCCTGGCGTTCTAGGAAAGCTCTGTTATAACACTAATTGGATACAAGCTTAGGAATAGACACCTCAGAATCTAAATTCCAGCGATAACACAATAAAATATCAAAATATCAACAAAAAGATTATAAAACATACAAAGAAGAAGTGATGGCCCAAAGGAGAAGATGAAAGCATTAGAAACCATCCATGAGGAGGACCAGACCTGGGAATTCCAGACAAAGATTTTAAACAAATTTTAAACAAATGGTTCTTGTGGCAGTTTGAGATTGTTTATGAATTCCAAAAAGAGAGATTATGTTTGCAAACTGGTGTGTTCTTCTGGGGATGATACCGTTTGATTGTATTAGAGTCAGCTGAGGTGACTTTGATTAGATTATGTTAAGATTTGAGCATTTCAGTACAGTATAACTCAGTTTGAGTTCCTGCCTCCTTCGTGGGCTATATAAATGGACACTCAATCAAGGAGACACACTGAAGTAGATGCACAGAGAAGACACACAGAGGAAGAGAGACAGCTCCATACAGCTCCATAGACAGGGCAGAGGCTCAGAGAAGACAGATGAGCCATTAGCCTGATAATTTACAGATGACCTTGTGAAGAGAACAGAGCAGCTGACCCTGGAAAGAAACATATCCTAGGAAGAGAAACAAGGCTTATGTCAGCCTACAGCTGAGACTGGAAGAAGTTGGGCCTACAGAGCCTTAAGGGAAAGAGGAAGGCTGAACCCTCGCAGACCTCGCCCTACATCTTGCTTCAACATGTGGCAACAGACTTTGGTGAGGAACTAACCTTGAGTTGAACTCTTTAGGGCTTTTTAACTGTAAGCTTTTACCCCAAATAAATACCCTTTTTAAAAACCAACAGATTTCTGGTTGTATTGTTCTTAGGAAATGTCCATGGAAGTATTATATGTTCAAGGAGTATGATGTATGCAACCTGCTCTCAAATGAATGTAGATAGAATGATACAGCCAAGGTGGCAAAAGGTTAAAATTGGTGGATCTGGGTATCTGAGGTGGTGGGGGTATGTTGGAGTTCCCCGAATAGGGTTTGTATTATTTTTGCAACTGTTTTGCAAGTTTGGAGACAGGAAAATTAAGGCTGGTTTTAGGCAAAGCAAGTTATCTTTTGACTAGAGTTGAAGTGAGCAAGGGGAGGAATAGTTGAGGAAGATAGAGGGTTAAACCAAGGTCAGACTGTAAAAAGCCTTGAATTCCTTGGGCTTTATTTTGTAGTCAAAGTGGAGACACTGAAGGGCATTTTGGTTTGTTTGTTATACTATCCACTGGCAGTATATTCAAATTTTAGACTCAAAACCCAGAGATATATTAGTGCCAGCCTTGCAAAAATAACACCTATAAAGAGCCACTAAACTTCAGAATACAGTGACGCCTTCCTTCCTCCTGAGTATGGATAAAACAGATCACTCACAATAAAATCAATATTTTACAATGCACTACTGGTAAATGGGAGATTATTTTAGGTGGATATCCAGTTTTCATAATTTAATAATTAGGCATTTAATAGCCATTAGAATAAATATAAATTGTGTTAGCACATAAACTTGACTGCTCTAACAGATACCCAAAATGATAGTGTCAAACAGAACAGAAATTTCTTTCTTGTTCACATTACAGTCTAGGTGGGTGGTCCAGGGCTCACAGAAGCTCAGGCTTCTTCATCTGGTTGCTCTGCCATCCTTGACACATCCTATCTCATGGTCTAAGATGGCTGTTACAATTCCAGCTATCAAGTTTTCATTTTAGGCAACAGGGGAAAAAAGGGAAGGTAAACCCCACCCTTTAAGAGCACATCCAGAAGTCACACAAATCATTTCTGCTTACATACTTTCACATGTAAGCCAAATTAGTCCCATATCTAAAACAGCTGCAAAGGAGTTTGGGACATATGGTTTTTAGCATGATAGCCATGTGCCAACTAAAAATTCTATTACTATAAAAATGAGCTCTGGAAATTGGAGACAATTAGTAAGCTCTGGCTCACACATAAAATCCATGTTTTCATTGCCATCATAGGTGACTTCCCATGAGGGTATGGATAAAAAGTTTAATTTTAAAGGGATTTAAGTAAAAATTCATTCAATTGTAAAAAAAAAAAAAAAATTAATATATTATACCATAGATCACATCCAGATAGGGCAAATATTATGAAGGTTGTATATGAATGACTGAACTTCAGGAGTAGGTGATATATTTTAATTAATAACACTAAACTTAGGAAACTAGTAGGGATATCAGTTATTGGGATACTAAAGACCAAGCCTACATAATGGCAAAACAATTAAGTGTTTTTGTTCCCTTTCAGTAATTTTCATACTGTGACCCAAGAATCTTGGAGCTCTACAGTGGTGCTTCAGCAATCCTACAAATGATTGATTTGAATATAAATACATATACACACATATAATTACACTATATATGTAAAACTATTTACAAAGCTATTATTAAAAACAGCAAGAAGAGTTCTGGATCAAAATGGTATATTGAGCACAAATTCATATCCTCTCCCTTCTGAGGACCCCATTAAAATTATAGTGGGGGGGGGGCAGAATACCTCTCTCCTACATCAGAGGTCTCCAGGATCGAATCCTGGTGAAGACTGGAGGAGGAGGAGGAGAAGAGATGGCAGGAAACAGACACAGAGAATTGCCCAGCGAATGGACACAAAAAACAGCAAATGGGGAAGGGGGGTTTAAAATGGATAAAGTAAATAAATAAATTTAAAAAAAAAATTATAGTGAAGGGGGGGAAAAGGACATAATCCAATTTAAAAAGAGAGAGAGAGAGGAGGGGCTAGGCTTCAGTGGTCAGGAGATATCAACAGGGGGGCAGATGTGGCTCAAATGGTTGGGCGTCCGTCTGCCATATGGAGGGACCTGGGTTCGATCCCCGGGACCTCCCGGTAAAATGAAAAATATATATATAGAAGGCACATGGGCTGCCAGGCTCTGTGTGCTGGTGAGCCGCCAGGCCCCAGGAGCCATGCACCAAGATGATGACGTAACAGGAGAGAGACGCAGGGGAGAAACAAGATGAGATGCTCCGAAAGCTCCAAAAACCAGGAACCGAGGTGGCTCAGGTGGCAGGACGCCTCTCTCCTCCATTGGAGGTCTCCAGGATTGAATACTGGTGAAGACTGGAGGAGGAGGATAAGAGATGGCAGCGAATGGACACAAAACAGCAAATGGGGAAGGGGGGGCGTTTAAAATGGATAAAGTAAATAAATAATTTTTTTTTTAAAAAAAGAGATATCAACAAATTTCTGGAAAGCACAGGGTGGATGGATGCTTATTGATTGAAGAGCAGAGCAGAGGAAGCCACACCCTGGAATAGTGGTGTGACTAGAGGAGGCACTGCCCAGCAGAACAGTAGAGGCGCTACTTATGAAAGGAGAGGAATTAAAGACTGTAGATCCTTTGTGAATATTCTCGCTGTCCTGATTTTGTGATAATCAGGGTAGGCTAAACATTCGCTATATTAGAAACCATGCAAGTGTCCCCAGACCTAGTTTTTCTCCCTAGGTCTGGTTTTTGGAATGCTGGTGATAAACTAAGCCTGATTTATTATATGACCATCCTGTATGGGAAAACATTGTAACTTTGGGTATCTTTGGTCAACCTTAAGAGATATAGCAGGGGGCGCATGTGGCTCAGGTGGTTGGGCATCCATCTCCCATATGGAGGGACCTGGGTTTGACCCCTGGGACCTCCTGGTAAAAATGAAAAAAAGAAAAATATAGAAGGCACATGGGCCACCAGGCCCTGTGCATGGCCGTGCCGCCAGGTCCCGCGATTGGGTGAGCCTCCAGGCCCCGTGTACGGATGCGCCACTAGGCTTGTGAGCCATCAGGCCCCACAAACCACGCAGCAAGATGATGACGTAACAGGAGAGTAACACAAGGGAGAGCCAAGACAAGACACACCAAAAAAAAAGGAACTAAGATGGCGCAGGCAGTAGGACGCCCCTCTCCCACATCTGAGGTTCCTAGGATCGAATCCCAGTGAACACAGGAGGAGAAGGATGAGAAAAGTGGGCAGGAAACAGACACAGAGAGTTGCCCAGCGAATGGACACAGAAACAGCAAAAATAGGGGGATGGGGGTGGTAAAAATGGATTAAATAAATAAATAAATCCTTAAAAAAATGTATAGGAGAGGAAGATTCGGACTATAGTTAGTAGTAATACTTTGAAGATGCTCTTTCATGATTTGTTAACAAATGTTTCACAACAATGCAGGATGTTTGTGAGGGGGTGATGTGTGGGAGCCCTGTATGATGTTATGCATGTTTGTTTTGTAAGGTCACGACGTTTGCTTAACACTTATAGTTTATGTATGTTCATGTATGAATGATACACTTCAATAAATTGTTTTTTTTAAAAAAAGACTGTAGGTCTTTAACTTCAACAGTCAACTTATCTCATCCACCTTTAGAGGCAGGATGATAGGCAGCCAGGCATTTACACCCACGAGAAGCCCTCTCCCAGCCCCAGGAGGGGAAGGGAGAAGAGGAGGGGACCTTGCTAAAGAAATTGATTAAACTAAGAACTAGAGCAATGAGTACTGTTGTAGATGCCTTCGTGTTCTAAGACCAACACCAGATTTCTGCCCATTTGCTCTAAGGCAAAGCCTCCAAGTCAAAAGTTCCTGTCCAGGGACGTGGCTGTGGCTCAATTGGTTGGGCTCCTGTTTACCATGTGGGAGGCCCCGGGTTCAATTCCTGGGGCCTCCTGGTGAAGGCAAGCCCGCCTGCGCGGTGGGGAGAGCTGACGGCCTGCGTGGCGCCGTGAGTGAGCTGGTGCAACAAGATGACGCAACAAAGGAGACAAGCAGACACAGAAAAATGCACAGCAAATGGACACAATGAGCACAAGCAGCAAGGCAGGGTGTGTGTGTGTGTGTGTGTGTGTGTGTAATTAAATAAATAAAAATACATCTTAAAAAAAAAAAAAAGTTCCTGTCCAGATCTCCCATTATATGTGTTGGATTAAGTACATGCCCTACTTTCTTTTTTTTAATTTTAATTTTACTGGGAGGGCCCGGGGATCGAACCCAGGTCCCTCCATATGGGAGGCGGATGGATGCCCAGCCATTTGAGCCACATCCACCCCCCCTACTTTCATTCTCTTGGGAAACATCACTAAAATGGCAGTGAAGGAATAGGAAGACTTACCACAAGTAACTACAAAAAAGAGCAAGCAGAATCTTAAATGCCTGCATCAGGGCCTGTCTCCTAGGTCAAAGTAATTAGCCCCAGATCTCAAGATGTGGAGACACCAAATACCACAAAAGGTTAGACAACCTCAAGTCTATACCCCCACCCATACCATTCCCATCCCTACCTTCACAGGATCTTAGGTTTATTTTCTGGAGGAACAGAACCATAAAGTTTCAAACTTGTGTAGGGTGAGAGTGAGATGCCAGGCTAGAAAAAAAGAGAATTCAGCTTTAGTGTGGATCAAAGCTTAGTATGTACAACCCAAGTGCTGGATATTTGAGGAGACCCTCTGACACAAATGCAGAGATGAAAAAGAAATAGAGACATTGTACAATGCAGAGAACTACATCTTCAAAACACTAAATATGCTCAGAGAGAAAACATAGGAAAATGCAGCTAGGAAAGAACAGGATGCTATTAAAAAAACAAAAAAAAACAAAAAAAAAAAAACAAAAACCAGAGAACAAAGACTCTTGAAAATTAAAATGTGGTGGTCAAAATTTCATATATCTAAAATTTTAGCAGGATATTTTGTCAAATTAAATTTTTATGGAACACCAATGTAAATTAAAATGGCATTAAACATTAATGCATGTTAAAGTTTAGATATATACCTAGGAGTTCCCAGAGGGATGAAGGCCACGTACTCAAATTTCTCTCAGTTGCTTCAGGTGCTATTTGGCTTTCATCACCTTGTGATTCTTACTTTAAGATGTTATTATCGGGAAGCGGCTGTGGCTCAATCAGTGGGGCTCCCGTTTACCATATGGGCCCCGAACCCGGGGCCTCCTGGTGGGGGCGGGCCCGCCCGCGCGGCGTGGTTGGCTGACCCGGCGAGCGCAAGCAGCAAGGGGGGGATAAATGAATAAATAAATAAAATCTTTAAAAAAAAAAAAAAAAAAAAAAAGATGTTATTATCATTATTCCACCTAAAGCTACGTGGTGTCTACTCTTCTTTAAGGGCATTTATTATTTCACCAAACAGGAAGTGGATTCCTGGGTTGATTTGTAAAAACCATGTGTATTTATTACTTTCATTTTTTAAATATGCCGTTTGTGCTACAGAAAGTTCATACACATTGAAGTATGTCACATTCCAATTATTTTAAAGTTTTATTTATTCCTCCCCACCCCCTTGTTGTTTTTCACTTGCTGTGTCTGTTCGTCCTCCTTCTTTAGGAGGCACTGGGAGCCGAACCCGGGACATCTGATGTGGGAGGGAGGTGCCCAATCGCTTGAGCCACCTCTGCTCCCTGCTTTGTTGTCTCTCTCAATATGTTTTTCCTCCCCACATCTCGTGTCATCTTGTTGCATCAGTTCGCCATGTCTGCCCGTTGCATCAGCTCGCTGTCTTCTTTTAGGAGGCACCAGGAACCTCTGCTCCCTGCTTTACTGTGTCTCTATGTTTTTTTCTTATGTCTCGTTGTGTCAACTTGCTGCACCTGCCCATTGTGCCAGCTCACTGTCTTCTTTACGAGGCACCAGGATCTGAACCAGCAATCTCCCTTGTGGTAGGCAGGAGCCCAGTCGCCTGAGCCACACTTGCTTCCCACATCCCAAATTTTAAAACACTGGAGATCACTGATGCATTAATGTGTGCTGCCAGTTCCAGAAGTTTTGTATAGATCTCTCTGCCATGTCTGGGCTTTAAAAGCACTTCTTACAAATGCATCGTTGGTTGAGGAAGGACAAAGCTCTGAATTGGCCCTTTAAAACTCAAGGCTACCTTTGTCCATTCATGTTCAAATATGCAAGTGAGTATACCGCTACAGCACATGTTCACCACACTCAAACGTCAAGCAAGGCCCAGGCACATTGGTCATACATACACTAGTCATGGTATAACAGTCAGTTATGCATTAAAGAGTGAATGAATAACAAATCAAGAAGATATTATTGGGGGTCGGATGTAGCTCAACTGGTTGGGCGTCCGTCTCCCATATGGAGGGACCCGGGTTCGATCCCCGGGACCTCCCGGTAAAATAAAAAAAAAATAAAAAGAAATAAAAAACTAAAAACTATTCAATACCTCTTATCCAGTAGAAATGGTGCTAATTAAAAAAAAAAAAAAAAAAAAAAGGAGATATTATTAGTGATTGAACTTTGAGTCAAACATTTCCTGCTACTTCTATTTCAAGCTTCTGGATTAAGTTTAATTGGAGGATATCCTGAAACTGCCAGATGAGGTGTTTCAAACTTTTTTTTTTTTTTTTTTTTTTTACTGGGAGGTACCGGGGATCGAACCCTGGTCTCTCCATATGGTAGACAGACGCCGAACCTTTGAGCCACGTCTGTTTCCCTGTTTCAAACTTTTTGATAATTTACTATTATTTAGAGTTTTCAGTCAGGACTTTTCTAAATGCTGAGTAATCAAAACAAAGGAATACAAGTAGACTGCAGAGGCTGATAAAAGACCGCAAATGTCATCCTTGACTTCTAATTTCACATTAGTGTGTATCAAAATAGTCTCTTTTTATCATTGTTGCTTTTATATAAAGATGCTATAAAGCCAGGACCATAAAACTACTAGAAGAAAATGTAGGGAAACATCTTCAAGACCTTTAGTAAGTGGTGGTTTCTTGGACCTTACACCCGAAGCATGTGCAACAAAAGAAAAAATAGATAAATGGGATCTCCTCAAAATTAAACACTTTTGCACCTCACAGGACTTTGTCAAAAAGGTAAAAAGGCAGCCAACTCAATGAGAAAAAATCTTTGGAAATCACATATCTGATAAGGGTTTAATATCCAGGATATATAAAGAGATGTTACAACTCAACAGTAAAAAGACAAATGACCCAATTTAAAAAGGGGCAAAAGACTTGAATAGACATTTGTCCAAAGAAGAAATACAAATGGCAATAAAACACATGAAGAAATGCTCAACGTCACTAATGATTAGAAATGCAAATCAAAACTACAATGAGATATAATTTCACACCTATTAGAATGGCCACTATTAAAAAGACAGAGAACTACAATTGTTGGAGAGGATGTGGAGAGATAGGAACACTTCTTCACTGTTGGTGGGAATGCAGAATGGTACAGCCACTGTGGAGGACTGTTTGGCAATTCCTAAAGAAGTTGAATATAGACTTGCCATGTGACCCGGCAATAGCACTGCTGGGTATACACCCAGAAGAACTGAGAGCAGTGACACGAACAGACATCTGCACACCCGTGTTCATAGTGGCATTATGCACGATTGCCAAAAGCTGGAAACAACCCAGGTGTCCATCAACAGATGAATGGATAAACAAACTGTGGTCTATTCACACGATGGAATATTATGCAGCTATAAGAAGAAATGAAGTCATAAAGCATATGAACCTGGAGGACATTACGTTGAGCGAAGCAAGCCAGACACATAAGGACAAATACTGTATGACGGCGTTACTATGAACCAAATATATTTTGTAACATATTGTTTGATTAAAAAAAAAATTTATATGTATTCAGTACATTTGAGAAATGTATGTATTTATTCATCTGTGTTTACTTTTTAGTTTTTAATTGTTTATATATTCAATTATTAAATGTGCCAAAAAAAAATGTTATATATCTGAAACTTTAGCACTGATCTGTGCTAATACCATTTGAATCTATTTTACATTGGGGCTCCATGAAAAATTCATTTGAGAAAATGATTCTGCTAAAAATATTTGATCACTATTGCCTACACTGTGCCCAATGCCCAAATATTAGCAAACAACTAGATTATGTCACAAAACCAGAGTCTGAAAAGTAATATATTTTTCCTGTGAAAAAACAGTTTTAAAAGTGGGTGCTTGCCTGAGAAGTTTAAAGTTGATGGGGAAGTAGATGGCTCAAGCAGTTGAGCATCTGCTTCCCACATGGGAGGTTCCGGTTTCGGTTCCCGGTGCCTCCTAAAAACAAAAAGAACAAACAGCAAACAAACAAGCAAATGAAAAAACCAACACAGGGGAGCCAAGTGGCTCAGTGGTTGAGTGCTGGCTTCCCACATACGAGGTCCTGGGTTCAATCCCCGGCCCCTCAAATAAATAAATAAAATTAATGGCTTTCATTCATTTTACATGGCAAAATTTATTTGGATCTAAAAAGAGGGTGAGTCAAGGCATATATAGTTTGCCTGGGTTAAATTAAAATGTAACCAATTTTCAAAGAAATGAATTACTTTTATAATACTAGTTCATTTATTTAAAAATTCCAATCAGAATTGGCTATGGACATTAGCTATTTTACAATATAGGCATCTAAAAACTTCCTCTGTGAGTTGTAGTACAAAGACATGATTCAGAGTCAACAGGTGAATTGGAATACTAGTACCTAGGAAGGAAATTCCTTCTTCAGGTCGTTGATATCATATAATAACAAACATCTCACCAGAATGTTGTGAAGAATAAAAGGAATAAATGGGATACTGTATGTGGCTATAGTAACCTACTATACAAATGATGCTTACTATTGCTATTCTTAAGTTGCATTTCCCTACCTTGAACAGCATCATGGTCTTGGTTTCACAGAGCTCCTGAACAAGTAATCAGCGTAAAACTATTTCATAGGGTCTGAAGTAGACTTACCAAATATAAAGAATCAATATTCAAACTCTTAAGACTTTCTAAATCATTCCAATGATTACTCTTATGAAAAGGGCATACGCTAATTATAACTGATCATAGTTTCGATCTATAATGACTATTTCATTATAGTATGTTTTTTTTTCCATAAATGATATGTAGCAATGAGGTATAGGTAACAGTAGTTTGAAAGGTCTTCTGGAAGTTCTTATTTTTATTATACTGTCAATTGCAAGATATTTTATGATTACATCATAGCAAGTAATTATGGCAACAAAAAAGAAATGCTAAAACTAAGTGAAGTTATTATAATTAAATATATAAACTTATTGACATTTTTCTTAAAACAGAAAGAGCTAGGGGAAAGCAGACGTGGCTCGAGCAATTGGGCGCCCGCCTACCACGTGGGAGGTTCCAGGTTCAGTTCCTAATGCCTAAAAAAATAAGACGAGCAGACACAAAGAGCAGACAGTGTGTGCAAACAACCAGGGGGATGGAAGGGCAGAGAATAAATAAATAAAATAAATCTTAAAAAAAAAAAAAAAAAAAGAAAGAGCTAGGGTACATCCACTGCAGTCTGGGCATTCTGGTTCCACCTATTACCAACAGGAATCATATTTTTAAGATTTTCTTGATCCTGAAGATCTTGTCTGTTTCAGTTTCAGACAGCTTTTGTTTTTCTTTTGGCCACCAGATTTTTCAGGAAAAATTCACCTATTTAAGAAAAATTGAAACACATTTATATATATCAATTTAAAGTAAATAAGACTATTATTTCAGAATTAGACTTCAGTGTTTTCCAATTGTTTTCAGCTTCACCACTGACATATTTTATAGAAGACTTTTGTATTTATTGGAATTTCTCTCTTCACAAATTCCAATGGCAATATTTTTCTAATCTTGTATCTTTGGCGTGTTTCCCCAACAATAATAATTAGTCACTGTTCTTTTTATAAAAATTATTTTTACTATAGTCTCTACTGTTACTCTTTCTAGTAACCCAATATAATAAAAGGTGGCACTGTTGTATCTATTGGTCAGTCATAACCAATAACTGTCATTTATTTCACTTTATGTGCACTTATTCCTCATAACTGACAAAGTATTGCTGTTGGCAAAATTCATTTTGGAGAGCAATTTTCCTACATTATTAGCCTTGATCTGATGTTTATAAAGCAGACCTCACTGCAGTTTGACCAGACTCATCTGATGGAATCTCTTTAGCTTATTCCCCTCTAGGGAAGCAAGAGCTCTTCGTTTATAATGGACTTTTCCTCTAACCCGCTAAGTTGGACCTGTGTAGTAAGTTAGCTGCTTAGAGGGGCACATTAACTTTTTCAGGTCATTAGGGTTCCATTTAGTGTATCACTGTTACAGTATAGCTTATTGCTTATCAGTAGAGCTTGGCACTGGAGGCCTGATTTTGAGTCTGATTAATTTCTGTTAGTGACCTTACATATATAAGTAGAATTATGAAAGAAAGACTCTGTACACAATCACCAAGAATCCCAAGGCTCATAATCCAGCCAAGTAATAGAGTATTCCATGCTGCTCCATATGTCTTCTAAATTTGGTAGGAATAGAATCAACATTATAAGACCCTAATCTGAAGAAGCTTTAGATTATATAAATGTTACACGAAAAATATAGGGGATTCCCATATACCCCACCCCTCCCCCTCTGGTAATTTTAAAAGCATTAAAAAATTCACAATTCACTTCCTTATAAACAATACAAATTTTCCTACAAATAAATAAACAAACAAAACTCTTTTCAAATGATATTACTCTAATCAGTCTAGAAGCTAATATTGATTCTATCCGTTATATATTTTTAACCTTGCCATCAGCAGGGCTTAAAAATAATAAATCCCTTATATAATTGGTTTCCAAAGCTTCCACACCATTAGTCAGAACTGAATCAAATTCTCAGGTTTTATAAGTAGGATAAACAATTAATTCACTAAAATGTCTTGAATTTATTTATAGGAACATATTGAATATTACTAATACTTGAACATTAATTTTTACAAATAGAATTTACGCCTAATTTAAACATATCTATAATTTAGATCCAATGTATAAAAGTCATTTAAAAGATCATTAATAATAATAACACATATTTTAGGCATATCCAGAAATAACTAGTTTTCCATTCTTTAAAAAAAAATTTAATTGTTAAGTCCAATATACAGGAAAACATCATAAACATTTTTTAGATTAAATTCACTTTTCAGATATGTTCTCATGGACCTTCTGATGACTATTATAACATGACATTTTATTTCTTAGAAAATACTCTTATTTTCATAAATCAGCTCAAGCTACTGACCAAAAAGAAACACTGAAATTCCAAAGGAGAAAAATTGCATTGCAGCTAGTAACAGCACAAAAATTGTCTATAGGAAAATAATCTATGGATTTTTTTCTGTTGCCTCCGGGGGGAAAACAAATAAATTAATAGTACAAGCTGCAATGACATCAAGTAGGTACTTTCTAGGGTTTAAATTAATCTGAAATTGGGATTTTGGAGCTGCAGCTAGCATCATTTTCAAATGAATATACATTTTTCTGAAAACGTATTATGTGCTTAACTGATATTTATCATTTCTGAAGGGCTTGTTACTGAAATTCACATATGGAATAAACTGATTACTTCTGCTTACATAGTTCATTGTAGATGAACTATGAAGGGGGAGATTTTTCATTTGAGGAACAAACTAGGTTTAAGAAAAACTTAATATAATCCCCACATAGCAAAGCTCCTAGGGATGCCTCAGAAAAGAAACCCATCACTATATTTTTAAACAAAAGACAACCACAGCTGTTATAATTTGCCATAGAGCTTGGGTGAGTTGGTATAGAACCTAACACCAAAATTTATGACCTAAATCAAACCATCCCCTGAAATCTAACTTACCTGCTTTATATGAAGAACGTACCAGAGGGCCACTTGCAGTATAATGAAAGCCAAGTTCATTTCCTACCTTTTCCCAGTATTTGAACTTTTCAGGAGTAATGTATTCTTCAACCTAGATTTAAAGAATTACTTCTGTTCAGATTCTAGAATTCCCCTTAATCATTTTTCACTTCATAATTTATCCACATCTCCCAGATTTTCTTCCTACTCCTCACTGACTACTTGTCTATTGATAACTTGTTGGCAAATTTATCAGAATGCAATTATAGGGAATTGGAGAGGAAGGGAAACATAAATTTTATACTGCATTAGCTATTCTACAGGAAGGATAAAGATGGTAAGATTATTGCTAAAGGTATCTGTAGTTTTCTTCAATGACTAACAGGTATAATCAAGAATTAGTCATGCGCCGCAGCCCATAGGGAGCGGATGTGGCCCTGGGTTCGGTTCCTGGTGCCTCCTGGAGAAGGCAAGCAAACAATTTGGGGGAAGGGGGTGATAATTAAAGAAAAATAAAGTAAATTAAAAAAAAAAAAAAAAATCTTAAAAAAAGAAAAAAAAGAATCTTTAGTCCATGACTGTAAGATTCTTAAGGACAAGGCTGCTTCTTTCTCATCCCATTATCTTCTGCTTAGCATTATGTCTTCCACATGGTCACTACTCAATAAAAGTTTCTTGAAAGAATGAATAAATGTCCAATATAGAAAAAGAATTATTGTATTCTGTTTCTCACTTTACTTCTGGCACTCTAAAAACAAATTACAAGATCATCAAGTATGGGGAAACAAATGTGGCTCAAGCGACTGGGCTCCTGTCTACCATATAGGAGGTCCAGGGTTTGATTCCTCCGGGTGAAAGGCAAGCTGGCCCACGTGGCAAGCTGGCCTGAGTGGAGAGCTGGCCCATGCGGAGTGCTGGTCCACGCAGGAGAGCTGGCCTAAGCAGAGAGCTGGCGCAGCAAGATGACACAACAAAAGGAGACACAGAGAAGAGACAATAAGAGATGCAGCAGACCAGGGAGCTGAGATGGCACGAGAGATTGAGCTCTCTCTCCCACTCTGAAAGGTCCCAGGATCGGTTCCCCGTGCTGCCCAAAGAGAAGACAAGCAGACACAGAAAACACACAGAAAGCAGATAGCAAGCGCAAAACTGGTGTGTGTGTGTGTGTGTGTGTAAATAAATAAATAAATAAATAAAAATCTTAAAAAAAAAGATTATCAAGTACTTTTACTTTTAAATTCTTTTCCTGAAGGTTTGCTTGAATTGTTTAAGATTGGGGGCAGCAAACAAGTGCCAGTTCATCTCCTTTCTGCAGATAAGATAGGAACAGAACTTGGAAACATACATGGGACATTATACTAAAATGCTAAAAAGATTATTAATTTTACCTACAGACAATAAAGATTTAATTCAAATTCAAATTATCCATAGCACTTGGTAATACAAGAGAGCTGTACCTTAAGGTGGCGCTTTGTTGGCTGCATATATTGTCCTAAAGTCAAACAGTCCACATTTGCCTCACGAAGTGCTGTAAGAATAAAAGCTCTTATTACATTAGCAGATGTTTTTATAATATTAAAATTGTACACCTAATTCACAACTATTGCTATACAATTACTGTTTATGTATGTTCATGTATGAGTGATATACTTCAATAAATTAAAAAGAAAAAACTCTACACCTAAGCATAATCTTCCTGAGTAGCAGTGTGAACTTTATGCTGTTTTACAATCTGATGTTGCAGAATAAGACCAGACCTATTCATTCAAAGGTATTTATGTGCCAGGTACCATGGGAAGGACTGAAAACATAGGGATGATTAAGACATAAGACATTGGGTTGATAGCTCTCTAATACTATAGGATAAATGCTAAAAGAGAGGTAGATGGTGGTTCAGAGTAGGAGCTTGTTAGGCAGAAAAGGTGAATAGAACAGCATATGCAAAGGCCTGAAAAGGCCCATATTATAATAAACATGCTGTATAAAGCTTTTACTAAATGTATAAGACATGCTCTGGGGAATGTGATTTGACCTCTGACATATGAGCATCTTTCTAACAATAAACTGTATGAACTGTGGTAAAGCACAACCTTTAATTACTTCTTATACTCATAATCCTTTGAGATAATAAATTACTACAAGAAGGCCAAAGACGATCAGGCCTTTATTATTTATCTAAAATATAAATAATTTTATATTTCAAAATTAAAAAACCCATGAATCACGAAGCAAATGGGCTATGGGACTAAAGTTCAACAAAGTCCAAAGCACACATGTTATGTGACAATGCTTCAAGTAAGTTCTTCTTCAAATGCTTGTATTAATCTTGTTTATTTTCAAATTGTTAGTACCTGTCAGAGTGCCTGGAATCTGTTTGGCTCTCAAAAACTGTCCAAAGACTGAACAAGAAAGGTGAATAAAATAATGTTTTCACTTGATGAAAGGGTAAGGAATAAAATGGGATAAAAATTTCATATCTTGAGTTCCATGTAAATCATTCAGTGAAGTTATAAAATAAACATAATTCCTTTCCTTTTTATGCTGCTGTTTACAACTATCTACTATACTTTGTTCTTACTGGCACTTGCACTGAGACTATGAAGGAAGCATAAATTTAACAGGGTCTTATAAAAGTGGGATTCCTGTTATTACTCAAATTAAATGGTAACGGTTTTGCAATTTTCAAATTCTTTACCTTTCATTGTTGCATACACTTGCTCATCATTCTCACCTAAACCCAACATTATAGATGTTTTAGAAATAACATCAGGCTGAACCTCCTTGGCATGTTTCAGTACACGTAGAGACTGGTCAAAATTGGCCCGGGGATCACGAACTTTCCTTGAAAACAACAGGGCTGTTGTCAGCACAAATAACCATAACTTCAATTAAGTATATAGTTAGTCAAGGAAACTGAAAGACCAGAAAGTACACTCTGGACACCACATTATATGGTTCAATGGTATCATTTGTACAAAAATGTCTAAATATTAATTTAGGAAAGAACACAAGGCTTCACTGGGCCCCTGAGCTATGTCTACTTTTAAGCTCTCTCATATCTGGGGCAGAGAATAGAATGGAAGAAATCACTTCAGTTTATGAATTATTCATTGAATAACCAGAATTCAGAAGCTGAAAATGATAGATTGTAAGGGGCTGTCAAGAGAGGAGGGAAAAAAGAATGGAAGAAAGACAAATCTCGATTCTGAACAAAGAAAACATTGTTTAACCTGAACCCGTATTTTAGAGGTCTGAAACTTTTACGTTCATTTTTTTTAAAGACTAAGCTGCCCTCTGCTGGTGAGCAGGAAATACTGACAGCTCTTTAGTAAAGAAATGCATAGTTCTGGAATTTTCACTGGAAAGGATGTTTATTAAGTGAAAACAGGGAAACTGAAATCTATTGGTGGTGGTATCATAAAGATATGATAGGGTTGGAACAGGCTGTGTGTGGGTCTTCCACAGTAGTCAAACCACCATGGCTTAAATGGCAACAGAGCTAAAAGGCCAGAAAGTTGCTAAATTTTAATTGTAATGCAGCTTTGTTTAATATACTTGGTTTAGTAGTTATTTTTTGTAACCTGAGACCAACTCACAGGAAGAAAGGAAGCAAATTCATGAATTAAAAATAACCACATGGGAAGCGGCTGTGGCTCAATCAGTAGGGCTCCCGTTTACCATATGGGAGGCCCCGGGTTCGGTTCCCGGGGCCTCCTGGTGAAGGCAAGCCCGCCCGCACGGCATGGTTAGCTGACCCAGCGAGCACAAGCAGCAAGGGGGCGATAAATGAATAAATAAATAAAATCCTAAAAAAAATAAAAATAAAAATAACCACATAACTAAAGCAAACAAAACCCCCCCAAAAAAACTGACAATACAGTAATATTTAAAATCTTTTTAAAAATTTTAAAAAATTGTATTTAGCATTTCCTTTTCTAAAGGAATCCTCCACTGACTCTAAGTTGTCCTCTTGAATGTTTACGATTTAGTAACATAACTTCTTTCAAGTTCTGTGACACACAATAGTAGTATTTGGTAGTTAATAAAAATCACTGCCAATACTTAACTAAAATTAAAGGAAATGAATAAGGTCCAATATTAATCTCTCCTGAAGGTTAAAATAATTTTTATTTTCCTAAAATTTGAATATATCCAAAAATCTGGATAACAGTTTGTAATTATTCTGAACTACTACTAACTATTAGGAAGAGTAAGGAAGCAGTGTCTACTTTTTAAAAGAGATCCAATATATACCTGGATAATACTAGTTTTCTTCTGCATCATTTATTGCTTCTATTATATATATATATATATATTATTATTTTCTTTTTTTTGGGGGGGGGTATTGGGAATTGAACCTAGGACCTTATACATACGACACCTGCTCCGCGCTGTGCCATATATATTTTTAAAATCTTTTCTTTAGGATTAAAATTGAAGCAATTGCTCGTGCATTTTTTCCTTTTTGACAATTTTACTTTGAAAAAATATTTGTCATTAATATTTAAAATACTCTATTTTAGAAAAAGATGCTCGTGTATGTGCACCCATACATGCACACACACACATATATACACTAAGATATTAATAACAATACTGGTGTTACTATTGACAACGTTTATATTCTTTTTGTCAGCTATATACTTTTTCTGTAATAGGTACACAGTCCTTTGTTTAAATAGGAAAGGAAGAAAGAGAGTTCAGTTTGAAAAAGTCAATTGCAAAGCTCTCCCTTGAGAAAAGTGAAAAAACACAGCAGATTCTGACCCTCCTAACTTTCCAACATTATTCCATATACATAATCACCTCTGTAATTCTGGAACTGTTTCCACATTATGTGCATACACATCTAATCCTGACAGAGCAACTTTCTCTATTGCTTTAAGATCTCCTCGGAAATCAGGGGTGAGGCATTCCACAAGAACTTCTGGATTCCTAAATTGGGAAGAAAGATAAGTATCAAACTGAGGAAAAGAACTGATACATCTGTGGCTCAAAATAGAAATTACCAGTATTCATTCAGTAGCAGTTTCAACAGAAATCTTTAGCACCTTGACAAGAAAAGTATAAACACACAAATATTTGTATATGAAACATTATATGAAAAAAAAGGAGCATCATGTATTATGTACATAATGTGCACATGTATGCTAATAATGATTAGAATTTGAGGTTATATAGATTTTTAGACCAAATCTGAGGAGTATAAAAAAAATAGTTTAAAGGAATTAAAATATTCAAATGTTAAATATAAAAAAGTATTTTTTTTTCACCCTTTGGAAAGTAAACTGGGACATTTCTTAAGTGAATACAAATATTACCTAACTGTTAACTTTGATTTCTTTAAAATTCATCAAATAGTGCTCTCCTCTCTTCCACAGACAAATATTTCACAAGTGCTATGGGTTTTAAAAACTATTTTTTGTATTGCTGTCACAAACTTTGCTTAAATGAAGTACAAGCTAAACAATGTCTTATTTATTTTCCTATTACAAATCATTATAATGTTAAATGGGTCACTAAGCTGTTCTCTTTGACATCAGAAGTGACTAGAAGAGCTGACAGTTTTTTTCACAGACCCAATGGCAAAGTTTCTGGAGCTGTTTCTGTAGAGAAGAAATGTACAAAGAATCACATACACACCCTCTCATGAATATAAGAGGTGTGGAAAGAACATAATCCATAACACACTGCTTTTGTAAGTTAAGACTCAATAATGGGGGAGCAGATGTACTTCAAGTGGTTGAACACCTGCTTTCCATGTATGAGGTCCTGGGTTCAATCCCTGGTACCTCCTAAAAAAAAAAAAAAAAAAAAAGACTCATTAGTGTTCATTCCCCAGTACCTCCCAAAAAATAAAAAAAGAAAAAATTCAAGTTTTGGGAGTAGATATAGCTCAGCTGTTGAGCACCTGCTTCCCATATATGGGTCCCAGGTTCAATATCTGGTACCTCCTAAAAAAAAAAAAACAAGAACTAATAAAAATAAAATGGAAAATACTGGGGAATCATTGAAAAAATGTTTACTAAGTGTGCTAGTTGCTAGACTAGCACTGGAATGGAGGAAATGAGCATAACTGAGCATAACTCTTTTATGCTTTGTTAAACTGATGGGATCTGATATTAATAAAAATGTGAATTATGGGTAAAATTTCCAGGACATATGAATATGGATGAAATCTATAACAGGGCCAATGTATTTTTTTATCTATATTTTTATTAGAGAAGTTGTGAACTTACAAAACAATCATGCATAATTCTCATACAATACCCCTCCACCAACACTTTACAGGGCCTATTTATTTTGACAGTGTGGGTGTTTATCTCATCTTCTAGATGATGATTTACTTAAAATCAGAGCTAAGACTGCACTTTTATATATATATTTTTTTTTTTTTTTTTTTTTTTCAGGAGGTACAGGAATCAAACCCAGGACTTCGTACATGGTAAGCAGGTACTCAAACCACCAAGATAAACTCGGTCCCCTGCAGTTTTATTTTTTACTTTTGAATCATACAATATGTTACACAATATATTTAATTCATAGTAATGCAACATACAGTATTTGTCCTTTTGTGTCTGGCTTGCTTCGCTCAACATCTCATCATAATGTCTTCCAGGTTCATCCATGTTGTCATGTGCCTTACGACTTCATTTCTTCTTACAGCTCCCCTGCAGTTTTATACTTTTGAAAAGTACTCCAAATTTAAACTAACACTCATATATGAAGGAGGGATTCTATGGACTAAAGTCCATAGATAAGTTCATGCCTCTGAACTCCTAAAATGTTCTGCAAATATATACCTATATGTACAAGTACACTTTTCTTGGAGAAACAGTGACATAATTACTATCAGATTATCTGAGAAATGTGTAACCCCAAAAAAGGTTAATAACCATTGCTTTAAGGTAAAGACCCTAAACAAAGGGAATTTATATGGGATTAAAAAAAAGGTCCAATTTTAAATTTTACAAGCAAATGCAACAGCAAGTACCTTTCCTTTAAGCATGACACAGTCTTTGCAAAGTGCTCAGCTCCCCCATCAGGCATATCTAGAAACAACAACAGAAAAATCCATGGCTTAAGATGATGTCACAGCTTAGTAAGAGCCAATTTCTGGAGGAGGACATGATGACACACTAACCATCTCGATCCACAGATGTCAGGACAACATAATCCAGACCCCACTCTGCAATTGCCTTTGCAGTATTATAGGGCTCACTGGCATCCAGTGGAGGTGGATTTCTTGCAGTTTTAACAGAACAAAATCTACAACCTCTTGTACATGTGTCACCCATCAACTAGAAAAGAAATGTTACAATTTAAATCAAATGGACAGATGACCCTCAAGAACAGGCTGAGAAAATAAACCAAGTTGCAAAGAATGTGTACAATTTGATGGTGTTTATAAAAAGTTTGAAACAGTCAAAACTGAACATTAAGTAGTTAAGCTAAACAAATAATGTAAAAAAGCTATAAAGAAAAGGAAACAAACTTGGAATTGATGTCAAGAGAAGGGGATGGGATCAGGAAGTGACACATGGGGATTCAAAGATAATGCTAGGGAAGCGGCTGTGGCTCAATCAGTAGGGCTCCCGTTTACCATATGGGAGGCCCGGGGTTCGGTTCCCGGGGCCTCCTGGTGAAGGCAGGCCCGCCCGCACGGCGTGGTTAGCTGACCCAGCGAGCACAAGCAGCAAGGGGGGCGATAAATGAATAAATAAATAAAATCTTAAAAAAAAAAAAACAAAGATAATGCTAATCTTCTATTCTTAAACTGGAAGGCAGCATCTGGGAGTGTCCATTGTATTGTAATTTTTTATAACTTACACATAATTTATAAATTCTTTTATATATATTCTAAGCAATAAAATGACTTTAAAAGATACAAAATATACAGTTGTTTAACAGATCAGTGTGCAGGTGTTTGTTGGCATTAAACTGAAAGCACAGCTCCTTTTTGATAAACAGATGAAACAGGAAAAAAAAAAAAACAATATTTCCAAAAATTAATAGAAGAGATGGCTCAAGGAAGCAAGTGATTAACTCTCAGGTAGCTGGCAGAACCAATAATAAATTTATTCAGAGAAGGGTGAGATTACAATAGGCTGGATTACTGTTAGTTTTTTCCCTTTCATATTTCTCATAAGCTCCCACATAATGAAAAATCTGATCAGAGATTCATAATGTACATTTTTGGTAGGCAGACATAATATATTCCCTTTCAGTTTCTAAACTAAAGTTTCAGTGTTTGAGGCTGGCCTTACCATGATTGTGGCTGTGGCTGTGGCATATTCTCCACCTCCCCAACACTCTCCAATATTTGGACATCTAGCTTCCTCACAAACCTGTGAGCAAAAGGGAACTGAACATAATCAGGTTGAAAACAGTTATCAATTAAACAACTAGGGATTAGACATTTTAAACTGCCCTATACAACATATTTATGAAGAAATTCACTAATCAAAAATGCTGTTCAACTGCCAAACTAGGTCTATTAGTTTTTTAAATTAAAAACTATATGAATGGATATATTCCATATGTGCAAAGGAAAAGGTTTGGAAGTCTTAAAAAGTGTTAAAGTGGTTAAAGTGGCATGGTTAACATTTGAGATTGTGTATATAACTTACTTTTACATTTAATTTTATATTCTTTCCAACAAGCATGTACTTCATTCATAATATAAAATAAATTTAAAAACCTTGTTTCTTAAGTTGCCGGAAAAAAAAAAACTTTTTTTCTTTTTTTTTTTTTTTACGATTAAACGAGAAGTCAAGAAATACAATTACAACTATCTTTGTATCTCTTTTGAAGGAAAATTTATTTTAAATGTATTTCCACTGCTGATAGTAATGCATCATTAAGTTTTTAAATTTACTTTCTCTGGTTTTTTATTTATGTATTTAATATTGATTTTTAACATATATATGTAGAAACAGCATGACTTTTGGTTAAGAGGAATATTTACCACTTTGACACACTTACGGTATGGAGATTTAAATTTCGCAATGTATTTTTCAGTTTATTGTAATTTTTCCCCATGGGAATCTCTGTCTTTAACCATGGAGGTAATCTTAACCTGAGGAAAGCCAAACATAACTATCTGTTAGCACATATACTGCCAAATAATCACAGTTCGATGTCACTTTGCTCTATTACAATCCTAGTTAAGATATTCCCCTCATAATCCTGGATTAACTCTCATAATTTTGGCCATAAGAATACAGGAATCAAATTTAGGCTGACTCAAACCATTTTAGAAAGCACTGAAAATAAGAGTCTAACAGGGTACTATGTTCATATCTACCTTTTGCAAAGGCAGGAGTTATACCATTCTAATAAAAGAATTTTTTGAACATCTCATTCCCAAATGGATAATACTGCCCCAAAGTACTATATTTGTTCAGAGTAAGGTGAGAGCACAACAGTGCATTTATATGCTCTACATTCCAGATTTTATAATGATTTTTAAATAGAAAAAAAGTTAAAATCTGGAGTAGAAATTATGTATCCTCAAGTTTCCCTTGACTTTCACACATTTGTGACCTAGAAGTTGTCAGGTAAAGTATCTCACAAAACATCTTGCTGTATGCATGAAATTCCCTCAACATTCTTTTTAATTAAGGTAAGGCATTCACAGAAGGTCACATATAAATTGACTGGAAGCAGCAACAAGTTGGATCTTCAGTACCAAGTAACAATCAAAAATTTATCCAAGGTCTACCCAGATTAGTAGCAAGATGATAACTTTGACTCTGAAGAAATTAGATGCTGGGCAGAAAATGGAGATGGTAGTGGAAGATGGTTAAGACTCCTGGAATAGGTCTAAGGAAGCTTGAAGAAAAGCTGTCAAAGGGAACAGAGGAAAAAAAACTCCAATCAATTCACCTACTTCTTTGTTCTATTTAGGTCCTGTCAGCACTTTTTTTCCCAATGTTTTTAGCTCATTTTAAAAAGTCTGAAATTAAAAAAAAAAAAAACTCTGGGGTTTGTTTATATCTGGAAATAAAGTATGATGAAGGAATGGGACATTAAAAGTATATCAAAATTTCAATTACCTTTCTCCTTTCTGGCGTTTTAAGTTTCCTTTATATTCCACCCAGGTACTCTTGTCTGCAAGATCACCAGACACAAAATCTTGAAGGTCTGGTCCATTATGTAAAAATTCCTTTTTTTCTTCTGGCAAGTAACTCAATGTTCTGATCAGGCTGCATAAATATCTTCCAAATACCTAGAGAGAGAGAAGGAGGGAGGGGGGGGGAGAGAGAGAGAGAGAAAGAGAGGTCATTATGGTATTATAGTACCTAATTTATTTAGTGGGGACTGGAATAATTTTGTTTTAACCCACTAGTACCTAGAAGGAAGGTAAAGCCAGAGAACTGATTCAGAAGTTACATCAACATATGTAGAAGTTCTAATTGTGCGGGAGTTTAGAATCTAAGGAGAGCAAGTCAAACTTAAAGATGAATGGGAGTTAAATGTTTATTGTTAGATTTAGAATAGATTTGGAAACCTTTGGAACCAGCTAACATATATCACTTTTCATGACCTCACTTAACAGGTACTTAAAGGCTGTCTTCCCTCAAATTTAAACTGCAATAACTGGAGAAGTTGCCACAGGAATTTTCTATTCCTAACTTGATTAAGGACATTTAGATGGAAATGTGCAATAAATCTCTTTGCTTTGGGCTTTCCATAAGCATAAAAGAAATGCCTAGTTGGTTTTCAAATGCCGTTTTTATTTCCTAGTTTACATTGATTCTGGTATTTGAACACACAATCGGTATTTGCTCAGCATATAACCATGGTATTAAGCCTCTATAATACCATGAATACAGACATGTACAAGATAGCCAAACGTTATGAAGTCCAGGAGTCGGCACATGTAAGACAAAGTAACCTTTCTGTTAGGAAGCGGCACGATTGCTATAGTACTTGTCTCTGTCTCCAGCCAAATCCTAAAGGCCCAGTTTGTGTTATTAGTTCAGAGTGGTGTCTAGAACACAGTAAGAGCCCGATAAGTAGAAATTTGGAGTGCCCACCGCAGTGCCTCAATAAATACGGGGTACAAAACACTGTGATAAGCTGGGGGGAAATTTTTCACAGCGCAAGCGAAGAGAACGTCAACCCAATCACTACCAGAGACACTACCTCATGGAGCTGTCCGGAGAATTAAATGAGTTACTGTATCAAACTTGTTCGGAATACTGTCTGGCACAAAGTAAACGCTAGTAAGTGTAGGCCTCAAGGCCTACAGTACTAAAGTATTGGGCACTCTGAGGGTTTGAAGGGATGGGTGCCCTCCACACAACGCCCACAATCTACTCGCCTCGCCGCTCACCCGGGGTCCCAGCGTGCGGGAAGCGCCTCCACAACGTAGAGACATGTCCTGTTTGAACCTAGCAGGATCTAGGGTCCGAGGAACCAGTGTCTCGTGGATCAATACAGATCAATAGAGTGTAGTTCCGTTTTCGTCAAGGCACTTGAGCTACGCGATGAAACTTTGAGCTACTCCGCCATTGGCTGCTTAGGCTTAGCGACGTCGCACACTCATGACGCAATACGCAGTTCCCTTAACGGGCTACAAGAACGTGATGACGAAACGCGTTCTCTCTTTGCCGCATCTACCGTGAGGTGAGGACGATTTTCGCCTCGCTGGGCTCTGAGAATCTGCAGCCATCGACTCCGGGAAATTTGGGGGCGCGGGTCTGGTGCGCGGAGCCCTCATTCTGGTTGTTACCCCGCGCAGAAAGTGCCGTATTGACCTGGTGGTGCTGGGATTCGGGCCCTGTTCTGGGCTTTTAGGCCTACTCCGGTCCCCCCGCTCTTTCCGAAATGGCGTGGCCAGGATGGGGCTCCCAGGGCAGCGAAAGTGGCTTCGGCTGACGTTCGCGGGCCGGGGCTCTATAAACCCAGTTTAGGGGCTGCTTCTCCCAAGCAAGGACACACCGGGGGCTGCTCTCGGGCGTAGGTAGTTTTCCTATATCCTCCCTGGGTTTTGCTGGAAGTCTCTCCTGCAGGGCGATTTGGTCGAATACGCTCTGTACCGGCTTTTTGAGCTCTCGTGTTTGTGTTTCAGAATGAAGACCATTCTCAGCAACCAGACTGTCGACATTCCAGAAAATGGTACGAGGCTTGGTGTTTTACCTTTTTTTTTTTTTTTTTTTCTTTTTTGCATCTTTACTAAGTGTTCTATATCTTGTTCTGTGGTCTTATGAATATGTCCTCTTTTAGTCGACATCACGCTGAAGGGACGCACAGTTATTGTGAAGGGCCCCAGAGGAACCTTGCGAAGGGACTTCAATCACATCAATGTGGAACTCAGCCTACTTGGGAAGAAAAAGAAGAGGGTGAGATTTGTTGATAATTGTTTTAGGAATTACAGCATTCGAGGTGCAATATTTTAACCTGAAGACTTGGTGTCCAGAATAGTGCCTGGTTTTGTTTTTGCTTAGGGAAGTTGGGAAACCAGATTCTGAATAGAGCAGATCATGAAGCTGTTTTCTTCGGGATTGACTTGAAGGGTCCAGTGGGTCTTTTAAAATCTGGTAGTTTACAGAAGTGAAGTTTGTTGCAGTTTATTTTTTTTTTTAAAGATTTTATTTATTTATTCATTTATCCCCCCCTTGCTGCTTGTGCTCACTGGGTCAGCTAACCACGCCGTGCGGGCGGGCCTGCCTTCACCAGGAGGCCCCGGGAACCGAACCCGGGGCCTCCCACATGGTAAACGGGAGCCCCACTGATTGAGCCACAGCCGCTTCCCTTTGTTGCAGTTTATACAAAAAAATCATTGGCTTTGGGTTGTCAATCCCATCCCAGTACTTGTGTACTTGTAATGTAGTACAGTAATAAAAACGTTAAATATAGAGGGCTCTTTTATGGTTTTTTTTGTTTTTTTTTTTTCCCATTAGAAGTCATGCTTTTATTAGGGTTAATTTTAGTATTGAGTAATTCAGTGAATAAATGTACTGTTCTCTTTCAAGCTTACTTATTTCTGGAAAGAATTTCCTAAAGTTTTTGTTCTATTACAGCTTCGAGTTGACAAATGGTGGGGAAATAGAAAGGAACTGGCTACAGTTCGCACCATCTGTAGTCATGTACAGAACATGATCAAGGGTGTTACACTGGTAAGCATATTGACTAAACTTTTTCTTTGGGGAGGGGAGGTTTCACAGTTGTACTTGTCTACTTAAAATAATGGAATACATGTGTAATTTAGTGGGAACTTGGAAAATCTAGAACTTGGAAAATGGTGATGGTGGCAAATGTGGTTAATAGTCATCCCTGAGTCTTTAGGATTGGGTAATGTGGCTCAAGATGAGATGGACAGAATTTTAAAACAAAAACAGGCTGATGGTCTTTTTTTTTTTCCCCCCTCCTCTTAATAGCTGCAGTATGTAGGATAGTCTTTGATTATTTGGTAGTGTGTCTCACTACCAGGGCACCAGGGCTCCTTGGAGGAATAGAAAAGCTGGATATAACTTATAGCTGAACTCCCTGGTTATTTCCCCAAGTGCATACCTGATGTGGCTAGTCTCTTTCCAAGGGCCCCACCAGTCTTTAAGATAAAGTTCATACTGTTGCCTTTGCTGAAATGCTTTTCTTTCCCTTGTTAATTTAGTCATCCTTTAAAACAGCCCAGGCTTTACTTCCCTTCTAGAGTGCACCTGATAGTGACCCCTTGTACCTACCCTCATTATAGACCTGTTAAATTGTTTCTTGGAGAGCAGGGGGATGTCTTAATTGCCTAGATATACACAGTACCTGCCACCTGGCGTACCTTAGTAACTCAGTAAATGTCCACTTAATGCTAAATGATGGGGCTTTGAGAGTTTCCATTTTTAAAACTAGTATTGTTTGCTGTGGGCATTGGAGGTGGTAAAATAAATGCTTCCTTAAAGAGCTTTACAATCCAGTGGGGGCGACGGTAGAACACACATTTGTGTGTAAAGCAAAACTTTGACGAGTGAACCTTGAAGACTGTTAAATTTCAGGTTTGTCGTAAGTATAATGTAAACATTCCAGGAACTTTTTTTATCAGTTTTATTGATAGGTATTCTTAAAGCATACCATCCAAAGTGTACAGTCAGTGGTATTAGGTACAATCAGAGTTGTTCATTTATCACTTCAATCAATACTGGAGCATTTTCATTACTCCAATAGTAATACACAAACAAAAAAAAACTCTACCCCTTAGTAAATCACCTTTCAATCTCTCTATCCTTCCCCTGCTATACATAACTGCTATTCTGTTTCCAATTTATATTTTGTGTAGGAGTCAAAAATATATGTATGACCTGCAAAATTTTGACACTGATTTTATTAACGTTATAGGGCTTCCGTTACAAGATGAGGTCTGTGTATGCTCATTTCCCCATCAACGTTGTTATTCAGGAGAATGGGTCTCTGGTTGAAATCCGAAATTTTTTGGGTGAAAAATACATTCGCAGGGTTCGGATGAGGGCAGGTACGTGCGTATCCTAAGATATGATTGAGAAATTGTTCCTTTATAATTGTGAAGGCTGGTGGTATGGGTTGCCTATGAGTAAAGCCAAATTATTTCGGAATTGGTTTTTATGCTTCTAATAATTAGTGCTAGGGTAAGGATTTATCTTTTTTTTTTTTTTTTTTTTAAGATTTATTTTTATTCTCCTGTGCTGCTTGCGCTCGCTGTGTCTATTTTGCTGTGTCTGCTTGTCTCCCTTTGTTTCGTCATCTTGCTGCACCAGCTCACCGCGCTGTGCGGGCTTGCTTACATTCACCAGGAGGTCCCAGGAACCGAACCCAGGGCCTCCCATATGGTAAACAGGAGCCCAACCAGTTGAGCCACAGCTGCTTCCAGGATTTATCTTTGTACCAGTTGTGATTCCTGAAGGGTTATCCATTGGCGTAATTAGCAGGGTGTAATAGTTATATTCAATTAGTTTTATAAGTTGAAATCCTAAAAAAGGATGGTGAATAGTGTAGACTGCCCATGTCAAATCCCAACTCATTGTATGTCGTTTTACTCATCTCTAAAACCTGAAAAACACTTATATTGTTTGCTTTATAAATAGCAAACCCTGAAATATTATAAAATTTTAAAGCCTAGTGTTCTGGATGATTTATGATCCCATTGAGATTGGGACGGGTAGGAAGAAGGAAGATTAACCAATTTTAATAACTCTGTGAGTACTATGTGGTAACCAGCTGTGATGACATTTGATGAAAACCTTTATGTAAACTGAGGGATACTAAATATATACTGTAGAAATAAATAGTACAAAATCTTTGTTACCAATGTCTGAATAGCATTCTCTGGTATTGACTCAATGAAAGAGTCAGTAACCACTCTGGGAACATTCAAGCAGGAACACAAGTAAGATTTGGCCCAGTTAAGTCATATCCTGTAAAACCAGAATCTCAAGAGGTTGCATGGAAATTTAAATGAAATAGATTACTCCTCCTGGGATTTAGATGTTTTTATACAGGTACTGTTTTTGTGTTGACAGATGCCTTCCCTCTTTTTAGGTGTTGCTTGTTCGTTATCTCAAGCCCAGAAAGATGAGTTAATTCTTGAAGGAAATGATATTGAACTTGTATCAAATTCAGGTTGGTATGTTTACAATGAGATGTTATATATTGAATATGCCTATAAAATTTTGCCTAAATTTTTTAGTTGAACAGAAGGCATTTTTATTATAGTTATTATAGACTTTTTAATTGTGGAAATTAAATTAAGAACTAGCCCAAAGGTAATCCTGTGATTTTACGTATTATGTAATATGTAATAGTAAATCTCGTTATTTGTGGTAGTAATGTTCTATAAAGTCACTGTGAACACTTAACAAATACTGAACCATTGCTCTAGGATTAGGTTACTGTGACCTTCTGGTCACATTTTCATTAACTGGTTTTGTGTGTATGGTTAAAGACACCTTTACCATCTATTGTTGATTAACATTGCTCTCACTGCCAAAAAGCACTGTAACTCATGCCTGAATGAAGATTATCTGCTATACATGTTTTTTATCTCTAAACACATCACAGACTTGTGTTTAGGAACACTAGCCAGCACTTCAGCACTATACTTGGGCCATATTGAACAGCAAAATCACTGACAAAAAGCACAAAAATGCAAAAAAACGTGGCATTAAATAGACTGCAAAAAACACTTGTTTATCATAAGAGCTGAAACAAGCAGAGTGTCACTTTGCAAACTCAGCCAGGAAAGTGTATGTTGAGTAGCTCATCATTTTTTGCTACCTTGCACACATTTGCAAATAGCACAAAAGCACTGTGAGTATTGATTTTGGGGTTACTTATTTTAGTGTGTCGGCAGATGTGCAAATAATGAAGATCAGTTGTACTCTCTTTGAGGTGCAATTGGTTGATATGTAGTAATTGCCTTTTTTTTTTTTTTTTTTTTTTTTTTTTAACTGCTGTAGCTGCTTTGATTCAACAAGCCACAACAGTTAAAAACAAGGATATAAGAAAATTTTTGGATGGTATCTATGTCTCTGAAAAAGGAACAGTTCAGCAGGCTGATGAATAAAATCTAAGAGGTAGGTTCTCGTAGTGTTTATAAGATATTACTGCTTTAGTTTAAGCCTTGATTTACTAAGAATAAGACTGGGGTTGTATTGGCAGGGCATGGAGAGTTGAATTCTGAAAGGTAAGTTTGGCAGCATAAGAGATAAAATTTTCATGCATTTTAATAACTAGTTAATCACTCAGTCAAAATCTTAAAGTATGTTTTAGGTTATTTAGAAAAGAACTTTATTGGGCATGGATATGGATGATTGAGATTTACATACATTTTCATTTCTTTCTACAGTTATGCAGCAGTGGGAAAAACAACAAGATGCCAGACCTATTTGTGGTATTTTAAAGAGGCAATAAAATTCATCTTTAACTTGAGGCTTTTTTTTTTAAATACAAAAAGACTGTCCTAAGTAGGACAGGTAAGACTTACAAACCTTGGACCTCCTATATGGTAGACAAGATCCCAGTTGCTTGAGTCACATCTGCTTCCCCCTTTCTTACCTTAACCTGTCCCACTGTACATATTTTTGGTGCTGTCATACCTTGCCCTGATTATTACCAAATTTCTACTTCCAGCTTAAGATATCTGAACTTCTGTTGAACAATTTGTTGTGCAGCACAGGTAATGCATTTTGGATAGCGCTGGTGAAGTGGTTTCCAATTAGTAACAGACTAGACAACCCCTTGGAAAGACATTTATCTCCGATGTCTTTTATCTAGTATGGATAAGCACAATTGAGTAAATTGTTAGTTGCATATAAGCAATCAGTATAGCAGTCTACTTGGATTTTTTTTTTTTTTTTTTTTTAAGGAGGTACTGGGGTTTGAACCTGGGACCTTGTACGTGGGAAACAGGCACTCCCCCGCTGAGCTACATCTGCTCCCCAGATCATATTGAATATATATATAATGTAACAATAAACTTTAAGATAGATTTTTTTCCCCAGCACATTTCCCATTGAAAAACTTAAAACTAACCTATTTGCTACCTGTCAGGAGCTACTTTAGAATAAACCTGAGTATTATAATAAATAAACATGTGTTGGAATATTTATACTTAAGGGTTCTTGCATGATGAGGACTTAAAACCACTCCAATAATCCCTTAGTTGCAGAAAGGGAATAACTAAGAATTGGAAGAAAAGAGTCTTATTTCCAAATCTGTTGTTTAAAGACTGGATGTTAGAAGATAAGTTAACTGAGTTGCTCAGCTGACACTTTACCTATAGAATATTCACTGGAGTCTAGAGATCCGGTGATAATGGGAAAAAAATAGCCAAGAATTTTTTTAAATGGCATTCTTTCCACATAATTAACAGTAAAATAGAATTGGCCAGTTATTGTAATTATGCATAATTAAGGCCAATACAGTGAATTCTAAAGGGTACAACATCAAAATGCTCCTTGCAGAGCATACGTGGATAACTTCCAAGGTTGGGGAAATGGGAACAGGTAGAAGAAACAATTGACATCCAAGTGGATCTGGAATAAATGGCTTTTGAAAGAAGTCCTTTCCTTTGACTCTTAAAAGTTTAATATTAACTTGGAAAAAGAATGGGTATCCAAGATTCTCCCTCCAGTGTTTAGAATGCACTGTACAAAAGCAGAATTCATTTCAAGAAAATAAAAACTCTCCAAGTTAAGATTTTAGGTGCTATGTAAAACGGTTAACATCCACATTCTGAATTGTATCCAGAGTCACAGTTGTAGGTCCAGGATAATTCTGGCTGTATCCAGAGGTCCGTGTCTTTGGTGTCAGTCCAGTGACGCTCTGCAGGGGAGAGAACAAGTCTCATGGAATAATCCGGTCCTTTGTCTGACTACTATTGAAACTAATAACTAAAACTGCAGTTTTTAGACTTAGCTTTCCTAAGTATATCTTTTCACCTAACCGGTGGGGAGGAATCAAGTCAATTTGCCTAAAGGGAAGGTTGCTGTAATGTGAGGTTGAGTGACTTGCCTGTCTTCAGACATTTGGGCCTAGCTCTCCTTAATCACAATCCTGTTGATTGTTTGATAAAATGAGTTATGGAAGTTACATGTTATTTTCTTAAAAATCAGAGACTTGATAGTAAAAGGAGAGAGCTCACAAAATTGGATGTTTTATAAATGTTTGACAATTTTTTTCCTATTGAGAAAAAGTAAAAGGATTAATGTTCTTAAGAGTCTGTGCTGTAACTGGCTGTAGACAAGCACTAATTACCCTATTATGTTTTTCTTTCCATTTGAGAACCACCCTGACCTAAGGGAAAGCACCTTGTTTTAAGTGACAAACAGGTTATATCACTCATTATCCAGTTTAAAGAAGAGTGGTAAATATCTGCTATGGAGCCTTAATATTTCACTTTTTAAAAATATTTAATCATAAGTAACCTTTTTTAGGAGGTACCTGGGATTGAACCCAAGACCTTGTACATGGGAAGCAGGTGCTCAACCACTGAACTATATCCGCTCCCCTTTTTTCTTTTTCTTTTTTATCATTCTGATGAAGCAATGTATTAAGTAATCCTAGTAGTTACTGTATATGTAGGTGAAGCTTTTAATCTTCAGATCCAAGAATTGAATTCATTGATGTCAATAACAACAAAAGAAAATTAAAGAAAAATTTATTTGAACCACAGAGCAGAGACATCGATTGTCATCACCTTGGTTAACTGCAGTATCTCAAATTGTCTTTTTACAATATAAGTATATTTTCTGTAAGATACCAGTGTATGGAACTGACGTGAACTTTTGTCTTTCTGTCACCCAGACAGAAATAGGACCAGTTTAGCTAAGAACTCTCTTGTGGCCTTTCTTTAATGGTATGTGTTGTAAGTTCTTTGCTTTCCAAAATTTTCTTCTGTTTCGCATATGAAAAATGATAATTGATAAAAGTAGGACTAGAATGGAGAAGCAACAGCCAAAGAATATCAGTGATTTGTTCTGCAAAAGAAACAAGCAGACCATGCACTCTGTGTTTTTTTGAGTCTGACTGCATCTAGGACTGTTGTTTTCAGAAGAAAAGCCATTGCTGCTAATCAGTTTGTTGTAAAATTGTGTTGAAGATTTAGCTTTGAAGTCAGATGTGAAGAATCCAAATCTGGGTTTTGATTTTTCTTCAGTCAATTTGAATGCATAATAACCTTTGATTTTGACTTTGTCAATCAGGTATGCTGAAAAATATCAGAAATGAACATTATTAATCACAAATAGACTATAAAATATCTTTGAATAAGAATTAAGTTTTCATTGAAACAAGTTAAAGTCTGCATTGAAAAGTCACTGGTGGGGGTTGGATGTAGCTCAACTGGTTGGGCATCCGTCTCCCATATGGACCTGGGTTCGATCCCTGGGAAAGTCAGTGGTTCTCATTAAAAGGCTTTTAACATTTATTTTAGGACCCATGTAAAGAAGATGAAAACTGGTATAATAATAAATGTAAGTTTAAAAAGAAATTTGAAGTAAAACTTTGATCCATAAATAATCCAAAAACGCTTGGGGGGAAAAAGCAAATTTTAAAAAGCTGAACCATGAAGGTAAAAGTATTTGTCACTTTTGTTCAAAGTTACAAAGCAGAAATATCTTGCCAGTTTGGCTTGATTCTGAATTTCATGCCCATCACATGCCCAGCAACCAGTCTGCTCAATCTCACTCTCCTAGTGACTTTCACACTTTTCCTCCCTCTTCAAACTTACAGCATTTCCTGTCATTGCTTTGAGGTAATGACCTTGCTTCCTACTTAACTGAGAAAATTAAAGCACTCGGAAGAGAACATCTTCAGTCACACACAATCACATCTACCTGCCTATTGGCATCTGCCTTCCCTCCTATGGATGACCTGTCAAATGATCCTAGGAGAGGCTGACTCCTTCACTTACTAAGTTTATTCTCTCCTCTATTCAAGGGCATTGCTTCATCAGTTCTTTCCTCTTTTTTTCTCATGTAAGCATTTTCTCTCACTAGGATCATTTCCATATAAATATGCAATAACTTCTATTTTTAAAAAAACAAAAAAAGAAACTCTTGGTTACATAACCCCCTCTAGCTATCTTTTATAGCACTGTCTCCTGTTAAGTCTTTTACTGATTTCTTATCATCTCTCTGACTTATGAATATTTTGAAGTGTCCCAGGCCTTAGTCCTCTTTATGCTTGCTCCCTTAGTGATCTCATCAAGCCTTTTTAAAATAGTCTGTTTGCTCTTTACTCCCTGTGGTTGTTTGGAACTGTATGTATCCCAGAAAATCATGTTCTTAAACCTTATCCATTCTTGGTGTAAACCTTTTGTAAGTCGGACCTTTTGATGAGGTTATTTCAGTTAGGCTATGGCCAAGGGTGGGTTTTAATCGCCTTATTGGAGTCCTTTATAAATGGGATGGAGACATAGAAAGCCAGGGAGGCAAGAAGCTAAAAGCAACAAAACCTGGAAGATAAGGGGGAGACCAGCAGAAGCCACCATGTGTCAGCCTTATGCCAGCCTACAGCTGAGATCAGAAGCTGGGACCACGGAGCCTTAAGAAAGAAGGCTGAGGGAAGCGGCTGTGGCTCAATCAGTAGGGCTCCCATTTACCATATGAGAGGCCCCGGGTCCGGTTCCCAGGGCCTCCTGGTGAAGGCAAGCCCGCCCGCACGGCGTGGTTAGCTGACCCAGCGAGCACAAGCAGCAAGGGGGGGGATGAATAAATAAATAAAATCTTAAAAAAAAAAAAAAAAGGCTGAACCCTTGCAGCCATCGCCCGCCATCTTCAACATGTGGCAAATGACTTTGGGTAAGAAAGTACCTCTTATAGTACCTTGAGGGCCTTGTGACTCTAAGCTGCCCCAAATAAATACTATTTATAAAAGCCAACAGAGTTGTACTTTGCATCAGTTCATCTCCCTGTTTTTGTTCTTGCTACTGTATATTGTGTTCACAAAATAGCAGTCAGTAATTCTTTTTAAACATGCCATGTCACCCTTTTATTTAGAATCCTTCAGTGCCCTATCTCACTCAGCAGCAACCACACTTCTCACAATGGCCTACTAAGCACTCCTTGACCTCATCTTTACCTTTCCCACTTGCTCATTCTGCTCCCGCCATTCTGGCCTCTCTTCTGATCCTCAAACAGGCCAAGCATGCTCCCACCTTAGGGCTTTTCCTTACCTAGAATACCCTTCTCCCAGATAACTGCACTGTTGGTGCCTCTTCTCCAGATCTCTGAAGCCTTTCCTGGCCACTCTATTTAGAATTGCAACCACACTTTTTTTTTTTACAGGGAGGTCCCGGGGATCGAACCCGGGTCCCTCCATATGGGAGACGGATGCCCAACCAGTTGAGCCACATCCGACCCCCAGCAACCACACTCTTATACCCCACCTCTGGGCACTCTTCCCTTGCTGTTTTTCTCTACAGAACGTTTCACCATCTGACATATATCTTACTTATTTGTTGAGTCTTACCCCATGAAAATATAGGCTCCATGAGGATAGTAACTTTATTTTGTTTACTAGGGATAGAGTGACCAGAACAGTTTACTGTTCTAATATGTTTTGTTTTTCAAAAAGACTAGCTAAATTTTTTTAATTGACTTTAAATTAGTTCATGAATTAATTAAAACAAAAAATTAGATGCTCAAGTATTTGTCAAATGAGAATAAATTTCTGGGCTCTTTTGTGCTACTTCAACAAATGTATTGAGATTATTTAAAAATAGTTAAGGTTGTTTAAAAAATGATAATGCAAATATTCTCACTGTTCTGATATTGTGATAATCAGGGTAGACTAAACATTTGCTATATTAGAAACCATGCATGTGTCCCCACCTAGTTTTTCTCCCTAAGTCTGGTTTTTAGAATGCTGGTGATAAACTAAGCTGATTTATTATGACCATCCTGTATGGGAAAAGACTAACTCTGGGTATCTTTGGTCAGCCTTAAGGAATATAGCGGGCACAGATGTAGCTCGGGTGGTTGGGTGTCCGTCTCCCATATGGAGGGATCTGGGTTTGATCTCCGGGACCGCCCGATAAAAATGAAAAAAAAATATATAGAAGGAGTGTGGGCCATCAGGCCCTGTGAGTGGGTGCGCTGCCAGGCCCTGTGCGTGGGTATGCCGCCAGACCCCACGAGCCATGCAGCAAGATGATGATGTAACAGGAGAGTGACACAAGGGAGAGCCAAGACAAGATGCGCCCAAAATCCAGGAACTACGGTGGCACAGGCGGTAGGGCGCCTCTCTCCCACATCGGAGATTCCGAGGCTCGAATCCCAGTGGAGACAGGAGAAGGATGAGAGGTCAGGAAATGGATACACAGAGAGTTGCCCAGTGAATGGACACAGAAACAGCAAAAACGGCACGGCGGGTGGTAGTGATGGTGGTGGTAAAAAAAATGGATAAAAGTAAATAAATCCTTAAAAAAAAAATGTATAGGGGAGGAAGATACGGACTATAGTTAGTAGTAATACTTTGACAATGCTCTTTCATGATTTGTTACCAAATGTTTCACAACAATGCAGGATGTTTGTTGGGGGTTGATGTGTGGAAGCCTGTATGATGTTATGCATGTTTGTTTTGTAGGTTCACAATGTTTGCTGAACACTTATAGTTTGTGTATGTTCATGTGTGAATGATATACTTCAATAAATTGTTTAAAAAATAAAAAATAATAATAGCCAGTGCTGGGAAGGGGTATGTGAGATAAGTGCTGTCATACACTGCTATTTATAACAGTTGATAATTCCACAATGGGCAATCCATCTTAAGGAGATAATCAGAAATGAAGACAGATTTATATACAAAGTTACGTATCAGTATTGTTTGTGGTAGTAAAAAATTAGAAACAACCTAAATACCAAACTAGCAGCATGGTGTTAAGTACATGAAGATATGTCCATATGATGGAATATTAAGCAACTATTAAAATAATGCCTACAAGGAATTTTTAATGACATGGAGCACTTACTTATAATGTGCTATTAAGGAGGAAAAGTTGGATACAAGAATATTATAGTGTGACCTCACTTGTGTTAAAAATACCTAGCAAGCACACTGGAGGTAACTAATCTGAAATATCAACAGTGCTGTTTTGGGGAGTGAGATTCCAGGTAATTTTTTCTGCGTTTTTATACATTTTAGACTTGCCAACTTTTCCATAATGAGCAGGTGTTAACTTTTATGAATAAAGACAAATTTTAAAACTCCAATAGCTGGGAAACGGATGATGTGGCTCGAGGTTCGGCATCTGTCTACCATATGGAGAGACCGGGGTTCGATCCCCGGTACCTCCCAGTAAAAAAAAAAACAAAAACAAAAACAAACAAAAAAACAAAACAACAAAAAAAACTCCAATAGCCAAGTTTTTAGAACAAAATCCAATTGACAGGACTTGAGGTGGGCAAATCTGGCCCTCTTACTAAGGAAACTTCTCCCTTCATTCTTTTGTTCATTTTACCCAGGAATCATACTTGACTTTCTCTGATATGGTTCCTAAACCTCACCTTTCAAAGCCTCCTGAATGTATTTCTCTAAGTAGTATTTTCGCAGTTCGTCATTTTCCAGAGCCTGGTCATCAATGCCATTGGCCGTGATGTAGACATCCAGGTCTCCATAGTTCTTCCGGATCCACCGCAGCATCTTTCGTTCTCCCCAGGGCATTACGGCTAGGCGGGTGGGGGAGCTGAGGCAGGTGATGTCCTGCAGAAACTGGACGTCTCTGTCGGAGTCATAGCGGCTGCCATTCTGGAGCTCGTGCATCACGAACCTAGTGGTGAAGTGGTTCAGGGCATAGAAGTCAGCTGCGCCCTTAACCAGCCTCTTCTCCTCCTCGGTGAAGTGGGGCAGCATGGAGCTGGAAAGCCCTTGCCTGTTCTTGAGGGTGATGTACTCCCTCATGGCCAGGGGGTAATCCCCAGTCTTGAAGATGGGTTCTGCGAACCAGGCGATCTCGAACTGGAGGAACCGCTCGGCGGCCTCCCGGTGCGAATCCGCGTAGGGGTTGGCGGGTTCCGCCCAATCCGAGTGCAGGGACAGCGACACAGCCCCGCGCTGGGAAGGCCTGTAGTGACGGTCGTAGAGGTGCCAGACCAGGGCATGGGCGATCAGCAGGTTGTGGGCTGCCCTGTAGGTGTCGTTGCTGGTCTGGTTGTAGGTGTCACTCAACCGGTTGGGCTCATTGATGGTGATCCAGAGTTTCACCAAGTCCCCCAGCTCCTGGAAGCATAGCCCCGCGTAGTCCTGGAAAGCCTTGGCCGTTGATGGGTTCAGCCAACCTCCACTGTGCAGCAAAGGCCTGGGGAGACCTAGGTGGGCATGGGTCGGATAGTACAAAGTGACCATTGGGGAGATGTTAAGCTTCAGCCCCTCACTGACTACACACCTGTAGTACCTCAGAGCTTGCCGATTAACGGTAGACAGGTTGCCGGTGGGAAGGACTGAGGGCCAGTCCAGAGCAAACCTGTAGTGGGTGATTTTCATTCTCGCCAACATCTCAAATTGTTTTTTGATGCTGACAAAATCTGTGCACTGAGCTCGCCGTGTTTTCAGCCTCACCCCTTCCACACGGTGCAGCAGTCTGTTGCCTGTGACATTCCACACATACAGATGAGGATCATTGAACTGTGGAGAGGAGGCCACAGACTCGGGCTGTGAAAAATGAAAAATAAGTACATTCAGGTAAAGCATAGACTGGCAGATGTAGGTTCTTAGCACACACAGCCTGATCTTATTTTGCCTCTCACTGATAATAGGGAAAAATGACACATGTGTCCTCCATAACAACTTGTGTGTTGTGGCCTTCTCCAACTGATGTCAGAGAAAAGGCCCTGAGGCCCTATTCTCCATTCCAACCTTTGAAATCTCCCAGGGAAACCAGAAAACATAGGGAAGGAACCACACCAGGACTTGGCTTGAAAAACAAGCTGTTTCAGAAATCACTGGGAAGCTTTTCCAAGTCTTGTCCTTAAAACCCAGATTATATACTGCAATCTCATGTGATCTCTGTTCAAATACACCAGGAAATTGGCTTGGTACCCTCAGGTAAAAGAAATCAAGGCTGAACCTTCTAAACTCTGCCATAAACTGAAGACAAAATTTAAATTGCAGTTATAGAGGATTTAACTGAGGTCAGCATGTGGGATTAGAGAAGGTTGGTTGACTCCAGGCATAGTTCTGGACTCTTTTAAGAGGTCAGTGGGTATGAATGGTAAACTTCAATTTAAAAAGTTAAAAAAAAAAAAAAGGCCATTGGAATGCGGAAGGAATGACTCCTTATCACTTGCTGAATGCAACTCCCTTCTCTAAATCCTTCTTTTGAAAAATCCAAGTGATTTTTCAAAAATCCAAGCAAATATAACATTTGCTTCCAGTATGAGCCTGTGAGAACATAGCATGTATTCACCCAAAGAACACTGAACACTTTCTTTTTTTTTTTTTTTTTTTTTTTTTTTTACCAGGAGGTCCCGGGGATCGAACCCAGGTCCCTCCATATGGGAGACAGATGCCCAACCAGTTGAGCCACATCCGCCCCCTGAACACTTTCTATATGCAATGTACTTGTTATTATGGATTGAATTGTGTCCCCCCCAAAAATATATTCAAGTCCTAACCATTGGTCCCATAAATGGGACCTTATTTAGAAATATGGTCTTTGAAAATGTGATTAGTTAAGATGAGGCCAAACTGGATTAGAGTGGACCCTTAATCCAATATGACTGGTGTACTTCAAACAAGGAAAAATTTGGACACAAGGACAGACACTGGGGACATGGCCATGAGAAGATGGAGGAGGCAGTTGGAGTGATTCATCTACAAGTCAAGGAGTACCAAGGATTTCTGGCAAACACCAGAAGCTAGAAGAAGCAAGGGAGGAGTCTCCCCTACGGGTTTCAGATGGAGCATGACCCTGCTGACATCTTAATATTGGACTAATAGCCTCCAGTAATTGTGAGACAATAAATTTTTCTTGTTTTTAGCCGTCCAGTTTGTGAGACTTTATTATAGTAGCTCTAAAAATCTAAGACACTTGGGAAATAAAATACCTTCAGAAACTCACAAAGTTGACTCTTAGATATGATGGTGTCTCATTCCCTGCCCCTCCACCAAGGAGAGGGCCCTGGCCTGGCTGGAGCACCCAAATATCTGGACTCCTGTCCTATTTCTGTTCCTCTGTGATCCTGGCTTGGCAACTATATAGTGATGGAACAGTTACATCCACCTCACAAGTGTGCTGTTAAGACTCAGTGATGGGACTTCCAGGAAGATGGCGGACTAGTAAGACATGGGAATCTCTTCTCCAGAAAAATAGCTAGAGGACAGGCTGAAACAGCCCCGAAAAAGATCTTGTAGGGTTTAGGACAGCACATGAAGGCTGCACACCACCCAGAGGAGAGAGGGACAAAAGAGGGAAATTGTGACCATAGAACCATGAGTTGGAACCAGCAGTGGCTGCTGCCGCCAGTACCCTCCCCCACACTCTTTAGACTTCTCAGATTCCTCCTGCGACTACAGACAAAGGGGGCTCCCGGGATCTACCACTCCCAGAAAGGGGAGAGAGAGGGTCACAGTCTTAGGCTGACTCAGGTTGTGACCCGCAAAATTGGGCTGCAGAGCTCCACGGACCCTTCCACACGGTGGTTTGCCCTGGGAGCCTAGGAAGGACTGGAGAAATCCGACCCTCGCAACCTCCCTCTCTTCTAGCCTGGACTAATTGTTGAGGACTCCACGGGGGAGGGGAGAGAGAGCCTGGGGCTGACTCTGCTTTTGACTCCCAGGTTTGGTCTGCCCTGTCTCGAGAGCCCTTCCAGGCCAGGTGGGGCTGCGTAATTGTTTACCTCGGAGCCTGCAAGGGGCTGAAGATATACAAACCTCCCAATCTCCTCCTCTACTAACAGGGACTGATTGTTGAGGATTCAGAGGGGAGTGGAAATATTTCCTAGCTGGGAAAAGGGAGGGGGCTACCAGAGAAGACTGGAGAACTGTCTCAGAAAGTTTGATTTACAGAAGATCAACAAGGAAACAGAGAACTTGAACAATATGATAAACAAGTTGGACCTCACAGACATATACAGAACACTGCATCCAAACTCAGCAGGTTATACATTCTTCTCAAGTGCCCATGGATCTCTCTCCAGGATAGACCACATGTTAGGTCACAATACAGCTCTCAATAAATATAAAAAGATTGAAATTATACAAAGCACCTTCTCATATCATAATGGAATGAAACTAGAAATCAATAACAGACAGGAAAAAAGTAAATTTGCAAATGTGTGGAGACTGAACAACACACTCCTAAATATTCAGTGGGTCAAAGAAGAAATTGCAAGTGAAATCAGTAAATATATTGAGACAAATGAAAATGAGAACACAACGTATCAAAACTTATGAGATTACAGAGAAGGCAATCTTGAGGGGGAAATTTATAGCCCTAAATGCCTATATTAAAAAATAAGAAAGAGCTAAACTCAAAGATTTAACTGAACAACTAGAGAAACTAGAAAAAGAACAGCAAACCAATCCCAAAGCAAGCAGAAGGAAAGAAATAATAAAGATTAGAGCAGAAATAAATGAAAATGAGAACAGAAAAACAATAGAGAAAATCAACAAAACCAAAAGCTGTTTCCTTGAGAAGCTCAATAAAATTGACAACCCCCTAGCTAGACTAACAAAGAAAAAAAGAGAGAATATGCAAATATATACAATCAGAAATGAAATGGGGGAAAATTACAAATGACCTTACAGAAATAAAAAGAATCATAAGAGGGAAGCGGCTGTGGCTCAATTGGTTGGGCTCCCGTTTACCATATGGGTGGCCCCGGGTTCGAATCCTGGGGCCTCCTGGTGAAGGCAAACCGGCCCACGTGGTGTGGTGAGCTGGTGCAGCAAGATGACGCAACAAAGGGAGACAAGCAGACACAGAAAAACACAAAGCAAATGGACACAGCAAGCACAAGCAGCAAGGGGGTTTAAATAAAATAAATAAAAATGAACCTTTAAAAAAAAAAAAAAAAGAATCATAAGAGGATACTATGAGAAACTATATACCAACAAAGTAGACAACCTAGATGAAATGGACAAATTCCTAGAAATGCACAACCAACCTACACTGACGCTACAAGAAATACAAGAACTTAACAAATCAATCACATTTAAGGAGATTGAATCTGTCATCAAAAATCTCCCAGCAAAGAAAAGCCCAGGACCATATGGCTTCACAGGTGAATTCTACCAAGCATTTCAAAAAGAATTAACACCAATCCTGTTTAAACTCTTCCAAAAAATTGAAGAGGAGGGAAAATTACCCAACACATTTTATGAAGCCAACATCACCCTAATACCAAAGCCAGATAAAGATTCCACAGGAAAAGAAAATTACAGACCAATCTCTTTAATGAACATAGATGCAAAAATTCTCAACAAAATACTTGCAAACCGAATCCAATAGCATATCAAAAGACTTATACATCATGACCAAGTGGGATTTATTCCTGGTGTGCAAGGCAGGTTCAACATAAGAAAATCAATCAATGTAATACACCACATTAACAACTTGAAGGAAAAAAACCACATGATCATCTCAATAGATGCAGAAAAGGCATTCGACAAAATCCAACACCTTTTTTGATAAAAATACTTCAAAAGATAGGGATAAAAGGAAAATTCCTCAATATGATAAAGGGCATATATGAAAAACCCGCAGCCAACATCATACTCAATGGGGAAATGTTGAAAGCTTTCCCTCTAAGATCAGGAACAAGACAAGGATGCCCACTGTCACCATTGTTATTCAACATTGTACTAGGGAAGCGGCTGTGGCTCAATCAGTAGGGCTCCCGTTTACCATATGAGAGGCCCCGGGTTTGGTTCCCGGGGCCTCCTGGTGAAGGCAAGCCCGCCCGCACGGCGTGGTTAGCTGACCCAGTGAGCACAAGCAGCAAGGGGGGGGATAAATGAATAAATAAATAAAATTAAAAAAAAAAAAAAACATTGTACTAGAAGTTCTATCTAGGGCAATTAGATAAGAAAAAAAAAATTTAAAGGCGTCCAAATAGGAAAAGAGGAAGTAAAACTCTCATTGTTTGCGGATGATATGATCCTGTATTTAGAAAATCCTGAAGTATCCACAACAAAGCTACTAGAACTAATAAATGAGTTCAGCAAAGTGACAGGATACAAGATCAACACGCAAAAATCAGTAATGTTTTTGTACACTAGTACTAAACAACCTGAGGAGGAAATCAGGAGGAAAATTCCATTTTCAATAGCAACAAAAAGACTCAAATACCTAGGAGTTAATTTAACCAAAGAAGTACAGGACCTATATGCAGAAAACTACAAAACAATGCTAAAAGAAATTAAAAAAGACCTAAACAAATGGAAAGACATTCTGTGTTCATGGATTGGAAGAATAAATATGGTGAAGATGTCAATCTTGCCCAAACTGATATATAGATTCAATGCAGTACCAATCAAAATCCCAACAGCTTACTTTACAGAATTAGAGAAGACGATTATGAAATTCATCTGGAAGGGTAAGTGCATCCAAATAGCCAAAAGCATTCTAAAAAAGAAGAACAACGTGGGAGGAATTTCACTGCCTGACCTTGAAACATATTACAAAGCTAACAGTGGTCAAAACAGCATGGTACTGGCATAAAGATAGACACATCGATCAGTGGAATAGAATTGAGAATCCAGAAATATACCCTCACCTATACAGTCAACTGGTTTTTGACAAACCTACCAAGCCCACGCTAACGGGAAAAAACAGTCTCTTCAACAAATGGTGTTGGGAGAACTGGATATCTATAACCAAAAGAATGAAAGAGGACCCCTATCTCACGCCCTATACAAGAATCAACTCAAAATGGATCAAAGATCTAAATATAAAGGCCAGGACCATAAAACTACTAGAAAAAAATGTAGGGAAACCTCTTCAAGACTTTGTAGTAGGTGGTGGTTTCTTGGACCTTACAGCCAAAGCACGTGCAACAAAAGAAAAAATAGATAAATGGGACCTCCTCAAAATTAAACATTTTTGCACCTCACAGGACTTTGTCAGAAGGGTGAAAAGGCAGCCAACTCAATGGGAAAAAATATTTGGAAATCACATATCTGATAAGGGTTTAATATCCAGGATATATAAAGAGATGTTACAATTCAACAATAAAAAGACAAACGACACAATTAAAAAATGGGCGAAAGACTTGAATAGACATTTGTCCAAAGAAGAAATACAAATTGCAAAAAAACACATGAAGAAATGCTCAACATCCCTCACGATTAGGGAAATGCAAATCAAAACTACAATGAGATATCATTTCACACCTATCAGAATGGCCACTATTAAAAGGACAGAGAACTACAAGTGTTGGAGAGGATGTGGAGATATAGGAACACTTCTTCACTGTTGGTGGGAATGCAGGATGGTACAACCACTATGGAGGACTGTTTGGCAGTTCCTAAAGAAGTTGAATATAGACTTGCCACGTGACCCTGCAATACCACTACTGGGTATATACCCAGAAGAACTGAGAGGAATGACATGAACAGACATCTTCACACCGATGTTCATAGCAACATTATTCACAATTGCCAAAAATTGGAAACAACCCAGGTGTCCATCAACAGACAAATGGATAAACAAACTGTGGTCTCTCACATGATGGAATATTATGCAGCTGTAAGAAGAAATGAAGTCGTAAAGCATATGGCAACATGGATAAACCTGGAGTTCATTATGTTGAGTGAAGCAAGCCAGACACAAAAGGACAAATACTGTCTGAATGCATTACTATGAACCAAATATATTGTGTAACATATTGTTTGATTAAAAAAAGATTTTATATGTATCCATTACATTTAATTGAGAAATGTAGGGAAGCGGCTGTGGCTCAATCAGTAGGGCTCCTGTTTACCATATGGGAGGCCCCGGGTTCAGTTCCCGGGGCCTCCTGGTGAAGGCAAGCCTGCCCGCACGGCGTGGTTAGCTGACCCAGTGAACACAAGCAGCAAGGGGGGGGATAAATGAATAAATAAATAAAATCTTAAAAAAAAAAAAAAAAAAAAAAGAGAGAAATGTATACATTTATTTATCTGTGTTTACTTTTTAGTTTTTAATTGTTTATATTTTCAATTATTAAATGTGCAAAATAATGTTTAAAAAAAAGACTCAGTGACTTTGGGAAAGTGCTCTGTCAACTTTAAAATACCCTACGGTTTGTCTGTTTTTGTTTATTATTATTGAAATAATAAGTGCTCTAATAATTGAAGTGATGAATGCACAACTATGTGATTATACCAAATATCATTGATTGTATACTTTGGATGAATTGTATGCTTTATTAATATGTATCAGTAAAATTGATTTGTTAAAAAACAACAACAAGAACACCCTACAAACATAAGGTAATCATGACTCAGGTTTCATTTCCTCCAGTTGCAAAAATCACCTGCAAGCCCCTTGAGTCTAAACTAAAACAGAGAAGAGCTTAATAAAAACATTTTCCAAATTCGGGATTAATAACAAAAAGTAAAAATTCTGTACTTGTTTTAAAGATTTTTTTTCCTCCCATGACTATTGAATTTAAGTGCAGGAAAAAAAATTATAACCTTTGGTAAATATTTTTCATCTAATTGTTTTCTCATGTGTCATCTTTCATAGTCTAATTAGAAAACCATATCACTCCCACTTGCCATCTGCCAAGCAGTTATCTAGAACATTAAGCTGAGAGAATATTGATCATGTAAGTATGAAGTTGAATCTGTATTTAATAATTATTTGAATAAAATCCTCCTAGCCTAGAGGTCAGTTTCAGTGTTCTGAAAGCTCAGAGCTTCATGGTATTGAAAAGATGTTTACAAAAGGCAATCTTGCCACTAGGCAAGGCAAGATCAAAATGTTTTAAAAACCTCTAGAAAGCATTAGTCTTAGGCAGCATGTAGGTGTGATTATTCTGCTACGAGATCTCATTAAAGATGGTACACGCTGATCCCAACCCTAGCTCTCATGCTTAGCTGTAAATACTATTCCCCACTGAAAACATCCTGGGTTCATTGGAGAAGTGGCTTTTCCAGGTTTGGGACAGGAAAAGTATAAAACGATCCTGGGACATCTTGTCCCAGAAAATAATGAAGTGCTTAAAAACAAAGGGAAATGTAAAAAAGACACAGGAGCAGCTAGAAGGGGTCCCACTGGCCAAGTTCAGGACAATTCAAGCATCAAAAATGATGAAATAATGAAAATAATGAATTATAACACACTGAATGTGGCAGCATGTTAACCTGTCAATCTTAATGAAAGGAATATGAGTTTTTATTGTGCTAGTTTGAAATTTCAAAAAGTTTGAGGAGAAAAGAATGCTAATAAGCTAGGGGAAGGAGGCTCTACCCTGACCACGATGGCAAAGTGAGAAGCTTCAGGGCTCCATCCCCCACAGAAGCTTTGAGCAACTAGCATAAACTGGTAGAAACATCTTTCTCAAAGCTCCAGGAAACAGTTAAAGGACTGCAGCAAAATGGCGAGTGCCAAATCAAGATAAAGGCTCCTTAAAAGTTCTAAAATCTCATGGCACCCTGTCTGGCCCCACCCCTTACTGGCAGAGCGGCCTGTGCTTCCAGAGCAGATCCCTGGTCCCAGTTCTGGAGGGAACAGAGTAACTCTCATACATTTACTGGGAGTATGTATTTCTGGCCCAATCTGTCTGGTGGTGACCTGAGGGACTTGCTGTCCCAGAACTTGTTCTGCGTATAGAAAGCAACTTGCAAGAGGTCTCCTACATTCTAGAATGCTTTGGGAGAGCAGTGAAATTGTGCTGCCAGGCACAAGGGATTACTGGCTGTAAGACATACACTGCAGTGTTTGCCTGGGACCTTGAGGAAATTGTTTTCTAGGGAAGAGGGGCCTTTATTATCTGTAAAAATCGGGCAATTCCTAAGCGCCAAACAGGCATGCCCAAGACAAGACACATGGGCAGAAAGGACCAAGGAGGTCCCTGCCCTTTGGCCTGGAGCTATTCTTTCTTTCTTTTTTTTTAAAGATTGATTTATTTATTTCTCTCCCCGCCCCCCATTGTTTTGCGCTTGCTGTCTGCTCTCTGTGTGTTCTTCTGTGTCTGCTTGTCTACTGGGAACCGATTCTGGGACCTTCCAGAGTGGGAGAGAGGTGCTCAATCTCTTGTGCCACCTCAGCTCCCTGGTCTGCTGCGTCTTTTATTGTCTCTCTTCTATGTCCCTTTTTGTTGCATCATCTTGCTGTGCTAGCTCTCTGCGTAGGCTCTCGGCGCAGGCCAGCACTCCACGTGGGCCAGCACTCCTGCACGGGCCAGCTCTCCACATGGGCCAGCACTCTGTTTAGGCCAGAACACTGCATGGGACAGCATGCCATGCGGGCCAGCACACCTTGCAGGCCAGCACTCTGTGTGGGCCAGCTCTCCGCTCTGGCCATCATGCCACACAGGCCAGCTTGCCTTTCACCAGGAGGCCCCAGGAATCGAACCCTGGACCTCTATATGGTAGACGGGAGCCCAATTGCTTTAGCTACATCCGCTTCCCATGGAGCTATTCTTTAAACTCTTTATGTTGTTAATCTCTGAAGGAAAGCACTTGTACAGGTCAATATGAAAAGACTGGGAAAGGTGTTTTTGTTTTGTTTTGTTTTTGTTAGCTCATGGCATTCAAGGAAAGCTTTGTCATTACACTAGCTTGATACAAACTTAAGAAAAAGATACCACAGAGTCTAAATTCTGGCAATAACATATTAAAGTATCAAAATGTAAGACTACAAAACATAGAGAGAAACAGGAAGTGATGGCCACGGTAGAGGAGAAGAATAAAGTATTAGAAACCATCAGTGAGGAGGACCAGACCGGGGACAATCCAGACAAAGACTTTAAACAAATGGTCCTAAATATGCTCAAAGAGCTAAAAGAAAACATGATGAAGAACTAAAGGAAATCAGGAAAACAGTAGATGAACATGAAGAATTTCAATACAGAGATGGAAATTATGAAAAGGAGCCAAACATAGCTGAAGACCACAGTAATAGAAATGAAAATTTCTCTAAAGGGGTTCAACAGCAGATTGGTGCTAGCAGAAGAAAGAAGCAGTGAACATGAACATAAGGCAATTGAAATTATCCAATCAGAGGAGCAGAAGGAAGATAGCATGAAAAAAGATGAACAAAGCCTGAAGAACATGTGGGATACATTAGGCATACCAATATATGCATTGCAGAATTGCAGAAGAAGAAAGAAAGGAGCAGAGAGTTTATTCAAAGAAATAATGGCTGAAACCTTCCCAAATTTAAAAAAAAGACACTAATATACACATCCAAGATGCCCAATGAACTCCAAACAGGATAAACCCAAATAGACTCACACCATTCCATGTTATAATCAAACTGTAAAATGCCAACTAAAGAGAGAATTCTGAAAGCCACAAGAGAGAAGGAACGTGTCACATACAAGGTAGCCTCAATAAGAATAAGTGGAGACTTCTGGGAAGATGGCAGACTAGAAAGACATGGGACTCTCTTCTCCTCCAGAAAAACAGCTAGAGGATAGGATGAAACATCCTAGAAAAGGATATTCTAGGGTTTAGGATACCAAGTGAAGGCTGGACGCCACCCAGAGGAGAGAGGGACAAAGGAGGAAAATCATGACTACAGAACTGTGAGTTGAAACCAGCAGCTACAGCTGCCAGCATATTCCCCCACACTCAAAACACTAGAATTCTCTGGCCTCTGGGCCTCCAGCTACAAATGGGGCTCCAGGGATCTACCACCCCAGGAAAGGGGAGAGAGAGGAACACAGCCTAAGACTGACTCAGCTTCTGACCCCCAAATTTGGTCTGCTGTGTCCCACCAGCCCTTCCAGGCCTGGTGGGACCACATTGTGGTTTGTCCTGGGAGCCAGCAAAGGACTGGAGACATCCAACCCTCCCAGACTCCCTCTCTACTAACTGAGGCCTGATTGTTGAGGAATCAGAGGGGAGTGGAAACATTTCCTAGCCAGGAAAAGGGAGGGGGCTGCCAGAGAAGGCTGTAGAACTGTCTCAGAGAAAGTTTGAATTATAAGGCTCTTAGCCTCCAAACAGGAAGCTCTATCACATTGATCTCGTCTGAGGTGCAACAAATACACACCTACCAGGCATTGAACTAAGAGCTGCCAAAGTGCACCATCTGCTGGCAGACCAAGGAAATGCATGCAAGAAAACTAAAAATAAGTAGGAGAGGCTTTTTCCAGCCTGTATAGCCTCCCCCCTCAAGGCCCTAGGAAGCAAGTCTACAACCAATTACTGGGTCCAGTGCCCAGGTTTGAGCAACTAGCAGAGACAGTCCTAAAAATCCAGGTTGAGCCAAGAATCAAAGAACAGTGGCAACACACAGCCTCCTGCCATAAATCCCTACAAAAGAGAAATACATCGAGCATCTGAGTAAACTACATCCTAATCAGATGCCTAGACATCAGCAAAAAAATTATGAGCCATCCTAAGAAAATAGAAGACATGGCCCAAGAAAAAGGAATATATCAAAGCCCCAGAAGAGATGCAAGATTTGAGAGAACTAATCAGCGAGATGCACACAAATTTCCAAAATCTAATTAATTAATTGAAAGGCAAAATGGTTAAAGAAACAAATAACATCAAGAAGACATTGAGTGAGCACAAAGAAGAATTTGGAATCTTGAACAGAAAAGTAACAGAGCTCATGGGAATGAAAGACACAATTGGTGAGATAAAAAAACACATTAGAGGCATACAACAGCAGACTTAAACTGATAGAAGAAAGAATAAATGATATCTTTTGTCAAAAGGGTGAAAAGGCAGCCAACTCAATGGGAAAAATATTTGGAAATCACATAACCGATAAGGGTTTAATATCCAGGATATATAAAGAGATGTTACAACTCAACAATAAAAAGACAAATGATCCAATTAAAAAATGGGCAAAAGACTTGAATAGACATTTCTCCAAAGAAGAAATACAAATGGCAAAAAAAAAAAAAAAAAAAAACACACACAAAAAACACATGAAGAAATGCTCAACATCACTAATGATTAGGGAAATGCAAAATCTAAACTACAATGAGATATCATTTCACACCTATCAGAATGGCCACTATTAAAAAGACAGAGAACTACAAGTGTTGGAGAGGATGTGGAGAGATAGGAACACTTATTCATTGTTGGTGGGAATGTAGAATGGTACAGCCACTGTGGAGGACTGTTTGTGGCAGTTCCTAAAGAAGTTGAATATAGACTTGCCACGTAACTCTGCAATACCACTACTGGGTATGTACCCAGAAGAACTGAGAGGAATGACATGAACAGACATCTGCACACCCATGTTCATAATGACATTATTCACGATTACCAAAAATTGGAAACAACCCAGGTGTCCATCAACAGAAGAATGGATAAACAAACTGTGGTCTAGTCACACAATGGGATATTATGCAGCAGTTAGAAGAAATGAAATCATAAAGCATATGGCAACATGGATGAACCTGGAGGACATCGTGTTGAGTGAAGCAAGCCAGACACAAAAGGACAAATACTGTATGATTGTGTCACTATGAATCAAATATATTGTGTAACATAGTGTATGATTTTTAAAAATTGATATGTATCCAGTACATTTAATTGAGAAATGTATTTTTTATTCAACTGTGTTTTCTTTTCAATTTTTAATTGTTTATATTTTCAATCATTAAATGTACAAAGTAAAGTTAAGGAAAAAAAGAATACATGATACAGAAGACAGAACACCTGAAACTGAGGAGAGAAAAGAACAGAGAGAGAAAAGAATGGAAAAAATTGAGCAGGTACTCAGAGAGTTGAATGACAATACGAAACGTGACTCCATACGTGTCATGGGAGTTCCAGAATGAGAAGAGAAGGGAAAAGGGGCAGAAAAAGTATTTGAAGAAATATTAGCTTAAACTTCCCAACTCTCAGTAAAGAAATGAACTTATGTGTCCAGAAGCGCACTGTACTCCAATGAATCCGAATAGACCTACACCAAGACACATACTATTCAGAATGTCAAATGTCAAAGATAAAGAGAAAATTCTCAGAGTAGCAAGGGAGAACAAACCATCACACAGAAGGGATGCCCAGTAAGACTTAGCGTGGATTTCTCTTCAGAAACCATGGAGGCAAACCACGATACAATTAGGATACTGAAAGAGAAAAACTGCCAGCTGAGAATTCTTTATCCAGCAAAATTGTCCTTCAAATATGAAGGTGAATATAAAATATTCACAAACAAACAGAAACTAAGAGAGTTTGCAAAAAAGAATCCACCTTTGCAGGAAATATTAAAGGAAGCTGTGATGGTTAGGCTAATGTGTCAACTCGGCCAGGTAATTGTGCCCAGTTGTTTGGTCAAGCAAGCACTGGGCTAATTGTAATACAAGGACATTTATGGACTTTAGTCACCAGTGAGTTTACTGCATAGATAGCTGATTACATCTACATTAACCAGGAAGATTGCCATCAGCAATGAGTAACGCTTTATCCAATCAGTTGAATGCCTTAAAAGGGGAAGTGATTTCAGCAGAGAGAATTTCCCAGCTCGTCTTTGGACAGCCAACTTCTCCCAGAAACTCTTCAAGGACCTTCATTGGACTCTCATTGGAGCCCCTGGTTTGCAGCCTGCCTGCAGAACCTGGACTTGTGCACTCCCATGGTCGTGTGAGAGATGCTCATAAAATTTCATACTATTTACAGATATCTCCTGTTGATTCTGTTTCCCTAGAGAACACTGACAAGCCTGAGAACCTGAAATAAAAAGACAGGAGAGAGGGAAGCGGATGTGGCCCAATTGATAGGCCTCCCGTTTACCATATGGGAGGCCCCGGGTTCGATTACCGGGGCCTCCTGGTGAAGGCAAGCCAGCCCACACGGCGCAGTGAGCTGACGCAGCAAGACGACCCAACAAAGGGAGACAAGCAGACACAGAAAAATGCACAGCAAATGGACACAGCAAGCACAAGCAGCAAGGGGGGGGATAAATAAATAAATAAAATCTTAAAAAAAAAAAAAAAAAAAAAGACAGGAGAGAGGCTTGCAGGAGAGCATAGAAAAAAGAATAGCAGAAAGGATAACCAAAAGAGTAATAAGACAGACAAAAATAAGATGATATATGAAGATCAAAGAATAAAATGGTTGAAGTAAATAGTACATTAACAGTAATATCATTGAATGGGAAAGGATTAAACTCCCCAATCAAAAGATACAGGCTGACAGAATGGATAAAAAACATGAGCTATCCATATGCTTCTCATGAGAAACTCACCTTAGATCCAGGGATACAAAATGGCTGAAAGTTAAAGGTTGGAAAAAGATACTCCATACAAATACTAACTAAAAAAGAGCAGGGGTAGCTATACTAATATTAGACAAAACAGACTTTAAATGCAAAAAAAGTTATAATATATACAGAAGACCATTATATTTTAATAACAGGGACAATCTACCAAGAAGATATAACAGTCATAAATATCTATGCACCTAATCAGGGTGCCCCAAAATACATGAGACAAACTCTGGCAAAACTGAAGGGAGAAATAGACATCTCTACAGTAATCATTGCAGACTTCAACACACCACTCACAACATTAGATAGAACAACCAGACAGAAGATCAACAAGGAAATAGAGAACTTGAACAATATGATAAATGATTTAGACCTAACAGACATGTATAGAACAGTGTATCCAAACTCAGCAGGTTATACATTCTTCTCAAGTGCCCATGGATCTTTCCCCAGGATAGACCACATGTTAGGGCACAATGTAGCTCTCAATAAATATAAAAAGATTGATATTTTGCAAAGCACCTTCTCAGATTATAATGGATTGAAACTGGAACTCAATAATGGGCAGGAAAAAAGTAAATTTGCAAATGTGTGGAGGCTGAACAACACACTCCTAAATAATCAGTGGGTCAAAGAAGAAATTGCAAGTGAAATCAGTAAATATATTGAAACAAATGAAAATGAGAACATAACTTATCAAAACTTATGGGATACAGTGAAAGCCATCTTGAGAGGGAAATTTATAGCCCTAAATGTCTATATTAAAAAAGAATAAAGTTCTAAACTCAAAGATTTAACTGAACAACTAGAGAAACTAGAAAAAGAATAGCAAACCAATCCCAAAGCAAGCAGAAGGAAAGAAATAATAAAGATTAGAGCAGAAATAAATGAAAATGAGAACAGAAAAACAATAGAGAAAACCAACAAAACCAAAAGCTGTTTCCTTGAGAAGCTTAATAAAATTGACAAACCCCTAGCTAGACTAACAAAGAAAAAAAAGATAAAAGACACAAATAAATTCAATCAGATATGAAAGGGGAGAAGTTACAACTGACCCCCCCCAAAATAAAAAGAATCATAAGAGGATATTATGAGAAACTATATGCCAACAAACTAGACAGCCTAGATGAAATGGACAAATTCCTAGAAATGCAGAAACAACCTACACTGATGCTAAAAGGAATACAAGAACTTAACAAACCAATCCCATTTAAAGAGATTGAAACTGTCATCAAAAATCTCTGAGCAAAGAAAAGTCCAGGACCATACGGCTTCACAGGTGAATCCTACCAAGCATTTTGAAAAGAGTTAACATCAATCCTATTAAACCCTTCCAAAAAACTAAAGAGGAGGAAAAATTACCTAACACATTTTATGAAGCCAACAGCACCCTAATACCAAAGCCAGATAAAGATACTACAAGAAAAGAAAATTACAGACCAATCTCTCTCATGAACATAGATGCAAAAATTCTCAACAAAATACTTGCAAATCGAATTCAATAGCATATCAAAAGACTTATACATCATGACCAAGTGGGATTTATTCCTGGTATGCAAGGCTGGTTCAACATCAGAAAATCAATGTAATACACCACATTAACAAATTGAAGGAAAAAAACCACATGATCATCTCAATTGACACAGAAAAGGCATTCAACAAAATCCAGCATCCTTTTTTTGATAAAAACACTTCAAAAGATAGGAATAGGAGAAAAATTCCTCAATATGATAAAAAGTATATATGAAAAACCCACAACCAACATCATACTCAATGGGGAAAGGTTGAAAGCTTTCCCTCTAAGATCTGTAACAAGACAAGGAAGTCCACTAACACCATTGTTATTCAACATTGTACTAGAAGTTCTAGCTAGGGCAATCAGACAAGAAAAAAATTAAAGGCATCCAAATAGGAAAAAAGGAAGTAAAACTCTCACTGTTTGCGGATGACATGATTCTGTACTTAGAAAATTCTGAAGTATCCACAACAAAGCTATTTGAACCAATAAATGAGTTCAGCAAAGTGGCAGGATACAAGGCCAACACGAAAAAATCAGTACTGATTTTGTACAATAGTACTGAACAATCTGAGGAGGAAATCGGGAGGAAATTCCATTTACAATAGTACTGAAAAGACTCAAATACCTAGAATTTGATTTAACCAAAGAAGTACAGGAACTGTATGCAGAAAACTACAAAACAATGCTAAAAGAAAATTTAAAAGACCTAAACAAATGGAAAGACATTCCAAGTTCATGGATTGGAAGACTAAATATCGTGACAATGTCAATCCTACCGAAACTGATTGATAGATTCAATGCGATACCAATCAAAATCTCAACACCTTACTTTACAGAATTAGAAAAGGCAATTACCAAATTCATTTGGAAGGGAAAGTACACCCGAATAGCCAAAAGCATTCTAAAAAAAAGAGCAACATGGAAGGAATTTCACTGCGTGACCCTGAAACATATTACAAAGCTTCAGTGCTCAAAACAGCATGGTATTGGCATAAAGATAGACACACTGATCAGTGGAATAGCATTGAGAATCCAGAAATAAACCCTCACATATATAGTCAAACCTACCAAGTTAATGTTAATGAGACAAAACAGTCTCTTCAACAAATGGTGCTGGGACAACTGGATATCTAAAACCAAAGGAATGAAAGAGGACCCCTATCTCACTCCCTATTCAAGAATCAACTCAAAATGGATCAAAGACCTAAATATAAAAACCAGGACCATAAAACTACTAGAAGAAAATGTAGGGAAACATCTTCAAGACTTTGAAGTAGGTGGTGGTTTCTTGGACTTTATACCCAAACCACGTGCAACAAAAGGAAAAATAGATAAATGGGACCTCCTCAAAATTAAACACTTTTGCACCTCCAGGACTTTGTCAAAAGGGTGAAAAGGCAGCCAACTCAATGGGAAAAAATATTTAGAAGTCAAATATCCGATAAGGATTTAATATCCCAGATATATAAAGAGATGTTACAATTCAACAATAAAAAGACAAATGACCCAACTGAAAAATGGGCAAAAGACTTGAATAGATATTTGTCCAAAGAAGAAATACAAATGGCAAAAAAAAAAAAAAAAACAACACATGAAGAAATGCTCAACATCACTAATGATTAGGGAAATGCAAATCAAAACTACAATGAGATATCATTTCACACCTATCAGAGAACCACAAGTGTTGGAGAGGATCTGGAGAGATAGGAACACTTATTCACTGTTGGTGGGAATGCAGAATGGTACAGCCACTGTGGAGGACTGTTTGGCAGTTCTTAAAGAAGTTGAATATAGACTTGCCACATAACCCTGCAATACCAATACCCTGTATATACCCAGAAGAACTGAGAGGAATGACACGAACAGACATCTGCACACCCATGTTCATAGTGGCATTATTCACGATTGCCAAAAGTTGGAAACAACCTAGGTGTCCATCAACAGATGAATGGATAAAAAAAAAACTGTGGTCTATCTACACGATGGAATATTATGCAGTGTAAGAAGAAATGAAGTTGTAAAGCATATGAAAACATGAATGAACCTGGAGGACATTATGTTGAGCGAAGGAAGCCAGACACAAAAGGACAAATACTGTATGATTGTGTCACTATGAACCAAATATATTGTGTAACATATTGTATGATTCAAAATAAAAAAATTTATATGCATCCAGTACATTTAATTGAGAAATATATGTTTTCATTCAACTGTTTTCTTTTTCTTTTTAAATTATTGTTCATATTTTCAATTATTAAATGTACAAAATGAAGTAAAAAAAATAACCCAATTAAAAAATGGGCAAGGGGAGCAGGTATAGCTCCGGGGTTGAACATTTGCTCCCTATGTATAAGGTCCTGGGTTCATTCCCCGGTACCTCATAAAAAAATAAAAATGTAGTTATCATTATTCTGGAATGCTTTTAACCAGGGGTCTGTGAGCTTAAATTGAAATAAAAAAAAAACATTATTCTTGTGGCGACATGTTGGTGTGGGTGTGATATATTTATTAAATAGAGCACAGTATAGTGTGGACCTAGTAAGGGGTCTGTGGTTTTCACCTGACTGGCAAAGGGGTCCATGGAACAAAAAAGGTTAAGAATTCCTGGTCTGGAGGCTTGAGGGCCGCCTGCTACAGTTCTGCCACTACTTGTGTTACCTTGGACAAGTCTGTGGGCCTCCGTTATTATTTGATGGGTCTCATTTCCCTCAGCTGTAATGAAGGATCTGGAATAGAAGGTCTCTAAGGTCTCATCTGGCTCAAAAGTTGATCTCACTCATTCATTCTGTATTGAACACCTGCCATGTGCCCAGCACTGCTCTAGTAAAGCATACAGCTGGCAACAAAGCCTCAAACATCTCTGCCCTCATGCAGCTTGCATTCTAGTAGGGGATGACAGATGATAAATAAGAACACGTGTAAAATACATGGCATGTTAGATGGTGATGAGTGCTACACAGAAAAATAAAGCAGGAAAAGGGGATGAGACATGGATGGGGATGGGGTTATGATTTTTTGAAGTGTAGGGAAGGCTTATTGGGAAGATCACATTTCAGTAAACATCTGAAGAAGGTGAGGGATAAAACCTGCAAGTAGGTCCCACTGGGATACAAACTCAGGATATAGAGACCTCATAAGGAAAATTACCTGAATCTATTAAATAACAGGCACAGCTTAAAGAATCGCTAATAATTTGCTCATGGCAAAAAAGAAATCTGTGTAAAAACTTTTTCCTATAATTTTGACACTGCTAACAAATTACTCACACAGAAATGACTCCAAGTTCCCCCTAGACTGTCTATTCCTTGACAGCACCCTCACCATCTGTTTATCTCCATCACTAAACATGAGTCCTGGCACATAAAAGCTCTCAGTAAGGGCTAATTCCCTATTCCTCTTCCCTCCTCTTTCCCCAGCTCCCCTTCATAACCACCAAATAATCGTGGTATTTGATATTGCCTGACAGCTATCTCTTAGCTTCCATTGAGTATGTAAAACAACAATATTGTGTACAATTTGTCCCAGTTCATAGTTAATTTGTAAGTAGTCACGTACCTTAAGAACAGATTCTGTAATACCCCAGGAGAAGTCGCAGGGAAACTGACCCTGCACATCTGGTGTGGACTCTTTCAAAGTGAAACCATTTTCTTGTATGATCTGTTTATAGTAATATGCAGAAGACTTGGGTTTTCGTTCTTTGTGCTCACTATTAAAATCCACATAAAATAATCCACGACGGATGGTGTAAGCATCCTGCCATTCAAAGCCATCCAGGAGAGACCAGGCCGTGTAACCAAACACTTGTATTTCATCAAACCTTATTGCTGCACAGAGAAGAGAAAGCAGAGGTGACTGGAGGCCTAAGCATTCAGGCTCATGTTTACTTCACTAATCACATTCCAGCACACAGCATATTATGAAACCAACATTTTTCCTAATTTTCAGGCCCATTATGTTAAACAGAAAATTCATGTTGATATCTGAAGAGTGACAGATGGTACCCCCAATAAAGGTGAGTGATGTAGTTAAATAATTAAATTAAAAGTATTACTGGGACTTAGTGAACAAATCTATGTCAGGGGGCATGGTGATTTCAAGAGCCCTTTGGGACTAATGCAGTTGTCAACTCTTGACCCAGATTCGTTTTAAGTGAGGGTTGAGTCCCGTTTGTGGACAAACTATCCGTTCTAAGAATTCATCCTTTGGGAACAAAGAAATCAGCTTTTAGACGTAAGGGAATGTATCAATAAAGAGAAAGAAGATAAGAGCACTGGGCTGAGGGGCAGGAGACAGGTCTTCCTCTGCTTTGCTCCTGGGGGGTGTTATTGGGCATGGCTCTCTTCCAAGATGCTCCTTCCTGCACTTTGGGGCAGCAGGTTCTGACTTTTCCTGAGGACCTTCCCTGAGGACCCTTCCCTGCAGAACCTGGGGTTTTCCTTCAAGTCTGTGGTTTCTAAAGAGGGCTACAGAGTTCTAGAAAGAGCCACAGAGTATTATTTATATTTGAGTGAGATGGAACCCAACTCTGTAGGAGACAGAACCATAACTTGAGCTGGTCTTCTACGCCATTGTTTCAGTCAGCCACCTGTAGATGTCACTACAGGTGTCCATTGAGCGATGGAAAAGGAACGAGGGGATAAGCAGGAGTCAGAAGAAATATTGCATATCCAGGAGCAATAGAAAGTGCTCAGCTTTGCCATTTATAGCTCATTCTTTGTCTTCAGACATGTCATTCTGTCATATGAGAGTAAAAGGATCAGAATTTCAAGAACTTCTTAGAAAGAAGTTAGAAAACTTTAAACATATCTTTTTAGCATTATGTTCCTTTCAAAAGGATGAAACAGCATCGTTTTACCAATTAAGGATGTATCTGCAAGTCTAAAATTATTTTGTTCTCAAACTTTTATTTAAAAAGGATATAGGTGGGAAGCGGCTGTGGCTCAATCAGTGGGGCTCCCGTTTACCATGTGGGAGGCCCCGGGTTCGGTTCCCGGGGCCTCCTGGTGAAGGCGGGCCTGCCCCCACGGCGTGGTTGGCTGACCCAGCGAGCACAAGCAGCAGGGGGGATAAATGAATAAATAAATAGGAAATCTTTAAAAAAAATAAATAAATAAAAATAAATAAATAAAAAGGATATAGGAGAAACATTAAAAAAAAATTCAGTCAACAATGGACAATACAAAGGCCCAACAACAACATTAAATATTCTATAGGGTAAGTACTCAAAAAAAGCTTTAAAAATTGTGCTACTGTGCAACCAACCTTGAAGGATCTGGTTGAGGAAATTCTTCATCATGTAGATGGCTGTGGTATCTTCCGTTTTCACATGACTGTCAGTGAACCAGCCATTCTCAGCAATCAAAATTCGGGTATTGCCGTATTCCAGTTTAATCCAGTTTAGCACTTCTCTTAAATTGAGTGACACATTTTGCCCCATTTTAGCCACAGTGCTTAGGGGCTTGAAATTGTTGGGTCCAAAGGAAAAGGCAAAGAAGTCAGCTGTGCCCCTCACCTCATTCTTCTCTGCTTCAGAGAAAAGGGGTAGAATGGAGGGCAACTTCTTTTTCATTAACTCTGGATAGTCGCCATCCCCGTGGATTGGTTTGGCAAACCATCCCAGCACAGAAATCATGGATTGTTGGCACCTGAGTATATCCATTGTATTTTCTGATCTGTTTGGTTCAATCCAATGGGACCCCAACGTGATGGATAACAAGCCCTTCTGATGCGGGCGGAAGTTTGTGTTGTAGTTATGCCAAACTTTCGAATGAGCCTGGTAAGAAGAGAATATTGTTAATTTTTTTTTGTCCTTTCTCACAAGGGTGGTAACTTGGCTGGTGGAAGGGATCTTCATGGACAAAGTTAATGAAGCATAGAGTGATGCAGGGGAAAGCTGCCAAGGAGCTTTGACGACCTCAAAGTCAGCTCTCTGTCCACTTCCCCCATGCTTCCATCCTAAAGTTTCCTTTGTGGCATCATTAGGGAGCAGGCAGAGAGCTCCAGTGCAGGCTCCACCTTACTTCTCTGCCTGGCTCCCTTCCCAGGTCCTCTTGGAGCTGGGTGCTGTGCAGGTGAGATACTATGTGGATTATAGGGCTTCTTTTCTTTCTCTACATAAAACAGACCGAGCAGTGATATTTTATTGTTCTACCGAATCTCCCTCTGGTCTTAATTTAGAAGTCCAGGGAAATGCAGGCTCTATATCCTGGAAACGAATAACAACAGAGCCCACCTCCTAGGGTTGCTCTGAGAATTGGATGAGTTAATATAGGCAATATATATACTTTATAACAGTGTCTAACACAGACTAAGTGCTATATAAGCCTTAGCTATTATTACTGTGATTACAAAAAAGGCATTTGGCACTGCACAAAGCAGAAAACCAATGGAAGGAATGTGGTCTCTGGAGTCAGCACACTTGGGTTTGAAGTTCAGGTACTTGCCACGTGGCTTTGGGCAAGTCACTTAACCTTTCTAAAATACCCTAGTTTCTTCAGCTATAAAATGAGGTTAATAATAACAGTAACAATAATGCTCCATCTAAGGTTGTGTTCAGAAGTAGAGCTAATTAATGAGATATGCAGCATAATATAGAATGTGTCACATAGGTGCTGCCTAAAGATGGCTGTTATTATCATTGGACCTCCTGAATGATACCTTTCACTTGAGTTCTCTTACAACAAAGCCTCATGATCAGTATCTGGTGGATTCAGTATGTCCTTAGCATTTAACGCCTGGCAGGCTCTGACTGAAGGAAATATATGGTGCAAGAACGTGCCCTCAGGAGCCAATAATCTTATTGGGGAAATAAGACTGAAGTGTATGAAAGGGAAACATTAATAAATACATTAAATAAGACATTAAATGAAAAACAAATTAAAAGCCAGAAGGCATGGCTCAGCAAAGAGCTTCAGCAGAACGAAGAACTCCAGTTAAGACTCTGGACCAGTTAATAAATAACAAAGCCACTTCTCTGCCGTGGCTAGCCATGGGGTCGTCCTTCCTCTGTGTCACAGAAAGCTCTTTTCCCATCAGCATTTGACTTGCCTGATTCTTTTTTTTTTTTTAAAGATTTTTATTTATTTATTCATTTATCACCCCCTTGCTGCTTGTGCTCGCTGGGTCAGCTAACCACGCCGTGCGGGCGGGCTTGCCTTCACCAGGAGGCCCCGGGAACCGAACCCGGGGCCTCCCATATGGTAAACGGGAGCCCTACTGATTGAGCTACAGCTGCCTCCCAACTTGCCTGATTCTTGATTTCTCTTCCTAGACCTCTGAATTTCTCCTCCATCCGGTTGTTTCTAAGACAAGCTCACAAGCCCCTGTTATTTTTAGCCCACAGTCTGTTTTCAGATTTGTTTCCTTAGCTTTCCTTTTGCTCTCTACAGATGTTTTATATTAGGTTGAAATATCTGAAATTGCCTTTTTGTAGGTCAAAAACCTTGAAATATGAACAATTTTACATGATTCAAACCTAACAGATCCTGTGAACCACTGAAAATGTTCTATAAATACTATTAGGGGTAGGAAAGGTAGGCATTAATGCAAGGGGTGAGGATTCCAAAACTGGTGCCTCTCTGCTTTCATGCAAGAAAAGCTAATTTAAATCATTCCTTGAAAGATTTTCTGGAGGAAGTGAGATGCCTTGAGGTACTACTGCTGCCTATCTCCCCTTGCTCAATTTTCAATAGGAAGATCCTGGAACCATTTCGCAAGAATTCCAAGGAATGCTTTCCTCTCAGAGAAGTGTTCAGGTTGTAGCCTTCTCCCTTGTTTCCAACCTGAAATTACTGCTTCTGGAAGGACACGGGGGCAAACTCCACTATGGGAGGTCTCTGCGTCCCTATCTGGACTCTTCTGGGTCTGGAATCCCAGCTGAATGTCTTGAGAACTGCTTTTTTCCTGATTCTATGAAACAAAAGTAATCAAGTATTACTAGAATTCAAAGTGGGCATTCTTTGCTTCATTCTGATCAGTCACTTAATCCCTTGATAACTCAGTACTTTCATTTATAAAAGGCATAGTTATCAGTATATCTCTTTCAGGGTTGTCATTCACCTCTGATGTATAAACTGTAAAGCACTGAACACATGTAAGATCATGAACCATAAACTAGCTGCCTTGTAAATATGATGCCCTCAGACACTAAAGGGAGAGTGAGATGGAATCACTATAAATTTATTAACACAGTCCTAATGGGAAAAAAAGAGAAGTTTCTTCAAAACAGATGTTCTGTTGGGTAGTATAGTGATTATACGTATATGAAAGATGACCCAAGTTGTGATAAAATCTTGGTTATGTCAGCATTTTAATGAGAAAATGGTACAACTTCTAAGACAACGAACAGACATGCACCTTTGCAATATCTTTCCAAGCACGTTTTCTGGACATACATACGCATGTGCTGGTTGAGCTCCAAGATGACCTTCATGTTCCACAGTGTCTCTTTCACCTTTGATGCTATTTGCATAGGCTATCAAGGTATCTAAGGTTATCTTTACTCTGGGCTGAAGGCAGCCTCTCCATTCTCCAGTAGAGAATGTGGGGGAGGCTCTCTGTGCAGTATGTGTGGTTATAATTTGATCCTATTTGTCAAGTAACAAGGTAAAAAGTATTGCTCAGAGATACTGAATTTGACATAAATCTTGATGAAATAGGGATATCTATGCACGGCCTTTAGTCTGCCTCTCATAAAGAAGGTCTATTGGGAAAACTAAAATGGGATTCATAGGGGAGTGCAATGCTGGGCCCGGAAACCTTGCACAACAGCCATTCTACAATTTTCCAAGGTTACCATCTATCTTGTGTGAGGCCACCTACCTTTGGAATGATTGATTTAAGGGAGCTTCAACCTTTGTTCTTTAGATTCAGTAGCTTAAAGGGGAAGTCAGCAGGCTTTTCTTTTTGAGCAAGTTATCAAGGCCTATGTCACTGAGAGACAGCCAGGGGCCTAATATCTCCTTCTGCTCTCTCCTCTAGTCTAACCTGGCAGCTCCCTTTGATGCCTCTGAAAGTTCAGACTCTGATAAGTTCTGTGGATGATAGGAAGCAAATATGATAGTTAAGGGGAGTAGATGTAGCTCAGTGGTTGAGCATATGCTTCCCATGTATGAAGTCCTGGGTTCAATCCCGGGTAACTCCCTAAAAAAAAAAAAAAAAAAAAAAAAAAAAAGATAACTGGAACACCTTTTGAAACAAAGATGAAGAAAGCATTAGAGGTCAGAAAGACATGGCAGAATACTGGGGGAAGGAAGAGGGCTGTGGAAGGAATGGGTCGAAGACAGATGAACAAACCTAAAGCATCATGCATGTCTGTTTTAATGAACCCCCAGGCCGTTGTCAAAAGTTAAATTTCCAAATTCAGTCACATTTTGCCTGCAATATCTTCATGTGAATCACAATAAGTTGCTTAATGTAAGCTATTAATTAAATATTAAGTAAAAACTGTCAAAGTTTGTTTAAAAACTCTATAACCGTAACAAATTATTTTCATATTTTGTGTTTTCTTCCAGGTTTTATCAATATATTTCCCAACTAAAATCCCTTTAAACATTTTCCATGTTGTTTTTGTCTTCAAAATTATCTGATTTAATGACAGTATAACAATTCAACAAGTGGATGAAATATGATTTGCTTAATCATCCCTCTCTTTTGATAGACATCAGCTTGGTTTTCTTCTTTTTTGAAACTGCCATAAATAATATTGCAATAAGTAACTCTTGGCATATAGTTTTTCATTTTTAAAAATGATTTCCTTTGTTAATCCCAAGAATGAGCTACCTATTTTTTTCGGGGGGGTACTCTTTTTTTCTTAGTGAGGTACTGGGGGTTGAAGGCAGAACCTCATACATGGGAAGCAGGCACTCAACCACTGAGCTACATCCACTCCTCAATGAGAGTTGGTTTTTTTGTTTGTTTGTTTGTTTTTAGGAGGCACCAGAGATAGAACCTGGGACCTAGTATATGGGAAGCAGGTGCTCAACCACTTGAGCTACATCTGCTCCCCCTATTTTTTTTTTTTTTTTTTTTTTTTTTTT
>JAKSZT010038599.1:9752817-9817710 GCA_026826555.1 Tolypeutes matacus | reverse complement strand
AAAAAAAAAAAAAAAAAAAAAAAAGAATAGTATGACAGGGGAGCAGATGTAGCTCAAGTGGTTGAGCACCTGCCTCCTATGTATGAGGTCCCGGGTTCGATCCCCGTACCTCTTAAAAAAAGCATCTATAATAATTGTCTGAATCCTCCATTTTGCTTTAAGAATTAAGACTATTTTCTGTCCTTTCTCCTCCCTCTTTTGTGTTATTTACTTATTTATTTTTCGGTGTGGGAGGAAAAGTGGGTGGTGGGAGGTAGAAAATAAGATTAAAAAAAACAACAACCTTTTTTCTGTCCTTCATTGACAGAAAAGCTTGGGCTAGTTTTTTAGCTACAAGATGGCAAAAAATTAATTTTGGTCTGTTATTCTCTTTCAACTCATCTTTAACAAGGAAGTTTTTTTTTTTTTTTTAGTCCTTTTTTTTTTTTTAAGGAAAAAAAAATGTTTTTAGTTGATCCTTGAAGATTTTTCTTCTATTTAAGCAAGACAGGCTAAAAAAGTCTCCTGCTAGTATTTCCATTTCAAAATATTACACGTAATCTGCAGTGTATTGATGGGGATTGGCCAGAAGAGGTTTATGAATGACATTTAATTTAAATGTACATATGAAACATTGTAGCCTTCTTGAGGTTCAGGAAAGCTTTTGTAGCAGTGTGCTAGCAAGGAACAGCTTTTAGTCATGGCAATGGTGACTTTTTCACAACTGCTTTTGCAGTTTTTACATTAAATTTTTATTAAGAATTTTGAAAGAACCTTTAAAAAGAGTACTCTGTAAAGATGGTCATTTTCTTTGAAATATAAAATATTCTCATCTTCTTATTTTATTTTTTTTAACTTTTTAACTATGGAAATTGTCATAATACACAAAAATAGAAATAGTATAATGAATCCTCCTGTATGTACCATCCAGCTTTAATGATCATCAATATTTTGCAGCTTGTTTCAAGATGGGTTTTTAATGGTCAAATTTTTCATACAAACATGCATGCATAATTGATTTACCTGTTCTGAAAAGACTGTGTAATATTTAAGTGAGAGAAGGCGGGGGGGGGGGGCGGGGAGAGGGAGAGGGAGAGGAGAAAGAGAGAGTCTGCAACCCACATCAATCCAATTGCTTTAAATCCTTTAAAGCTTTAAATCTTTAAACCTTATCTGGGACAAGGTAGTATCTTACTTAAATAGAAAACAATCAATTATTTATTGAATACCTAACACATGCCCAGTATTTTGCTAGCTTCTCTGGGGGAATGATACCAAGAAGTATTAAGACAAAGTCTTCAAAGAAGTGGAAAAACATGGAAGAAACACAGTCTTGTCCCAGGCTTAGGAACCTGTCAGTAAAGTCTTAACCTAAATTAGAGTTTCCCAACATTTCTTGTCCTGAGAGCCTCTTTCACAGAATTAAGCAATCTCTTGAAATCCTCAGGAATTAAAAAAATAATCTCATCATTTGCATGTGGCAGTATTCAGCAAAGTAATAAACTGCATGAAATGCCTTCTTATGAACAAAGCCTCCCTCCAACCCCTGTACATGTTTCCTTAGAAGCTCTGAAATTATTAAATTATTATGCGTATTTACTGACTTAAAAATTGAATGGAAACAAACACTATTACTGCCTTTACTAATGTGAACCCTTGGATACCTCATGAATCCTGGGACTTTGCTGATCTGAGAGATGAGAGACGGAGATGGAGGGCATTCTAAGAGTGTCCAATTTTGTCACCCCTGTGGTTTGGTTACCGAGCCAGGAAATTGCTCCTTTTTTGCTTAAGCCAATTTGAATTACAACCAAAAGAGTACACCACCAGATTAATATAGGCCATATTTCAAGAATTAGCAATAATGCCATGAAGACTGAACTTGAGATTGGTTCTTTGACTACTAGGTTTCAGATAGAAATCCTAAACTACATAGTCAATAAACATTTATACCTAGCATGCACCAAGTACTGTGCTAGGTGTTGGGTACATGACAAATGAAAATAGTCTTTCCTTTGAAGGAACACTTAGTCTGGTTGGAGAGACATAAAAGTACCATATGGTATGAGAGTGCTGTGATGGAAACAAGCACATCTTATCATGGGAGCCCAGAGGAGGGGCACTTGACCCCAAAGGGTCAAGAATAACTGAAAGGTGCTGACTGCCTGAAAGGAGTCTTGAAGGACATTAAATGACCAAAGCAGGAAGTAAGAAGGACATTTCGGCAGGATAGAGCAAGATAGTGAAGCCTGGGTGGAGAGGAAGAGCAAGTTAAACTTGAGATACTGTTACTAGTTCACTGCGGTGGAGTGTGGAGGGCATGGAGGTGGTGTAAGTGGTGGGGACAAGAGAGTGGCCGGAGAGGAGGCTGGAAAGGAGGCCAGGGGTTGTATCATGAAGGCATTGGTGGAGAATTGGGACTTTTTCCCCCAAACTTCAGGAGCCATGAATGGATTTTATGCAGGAGAAAGACACAATGCATGTTGGAAATCTCTCTCCGTAAAATGGGGACACTAATAGGTACCTGGCAGGGTCATTGCAAAGATTATAGATATTATTTAAAGCAGTGCTTACTGTGATTAGACATGGCCAAGACAGAGAATGCATCCTCATTCTATTCCAAAAATGAAGAGTGGAGCATCCATTAATAGGTGTGATATGGGGAAATTTTACCTGAGGCATAGGCTCACTTAAAGGTAAATCACCAGATCTGCAATGAAGTGGAATCTAAATTCCAGGTCAGTTTCAAGACTGGTTGGACCATTCAGGTTTCCTCCAAAGCAGGACATTTCAGACTGAGATGGAGTTTTCAAGATCATCTTGGAGCTAGGAAGACCCCAATAGGGACTATGACATCTTTTCGATATCTGCGGAGTGGGTAATGGGGTGGTCTATCACTATCCATGAATACAGTTTTATATTAGGCTTATTTAACTCAATAAATATTCTTGGATGAAAAACTAACTTGAAAGAATGTTTCTCTAAGGTCACAAGGTAGCACCATAAAGAATACTTCATTGAAACAAACAAACAAACAAACAAAAATCAAACTAATCTTTTCTATGTAAAAGGAAGAACAGGGAGGGAACAAACAAGTTCACCTCAGGCTACCAAAACATTGCAAGATTTCTAACTGGTGCTATAAGTCACTGGGTTATAAAGCGAATTTCACTTTCTGACTGTTTCAAATGACCTCTTACACCATTTAATTAGGTTCATGATTTAGAAATTTTAAGAAGATGAAAGAAATTGCTTGGAAAGCACAATAATTAATTACTTTAACTCCTTGATTTAAAACAAAAAATTCTCACTATTGAAAAGTGCTAATTTGTATTAAATGGCAGAAGCTTATCTTGAATTAGAGGGACATGAAAAACATCTGAAAATACAGCATTTTGTTAGCTAAGTTTGGAACCAATATTTATTTGTTACTTAAAAACTTTTCCTGTTTATTTTTTATTATACAGCCAGTTTTGAAGGCTTTAAATAAATCTAGGAGGAGAGAGGAATTTAACTTTTCATTTTCTACCTTTTGGTTAAATATGATTTTTTAAAAATATACATGCACTTGTATTGTTTTAATACTTTTAAACAGCTCTATGAAAGGAATGTTTTTTTTTTCCTAACTAATATATACATAATCTTAATAGCTGTTATTAAGTTTTCTCCTTTTTAAAGGTCTTATTTGCCAAATCAAAGCATATCCACACATTAATAGGATGTTCTATATACAATTCTATTCAAAGATGTGCAAATGAGCTTGAAATCATAATGCATTCTGTTTACTGCAAGGGCATGTATGACTGAATCCCCAGCACAAATGCGCATGTATAATAATCTAGAAAATTCAAAAAGAAAATATGGTTAGCAGATATTTTGTAAAGCATGGAGAATTGACATAGAGTAGTTTTGTTTCAAGCCATTTTCTTCTATTTCTAGATATCTAACATTTTATTGTTAAAAATTTAAATTACTTCCCCTAGCAGATTCTGCAACCCAATTAATAAAGCTTTTCTCATTTTCAAAATGCAACAGGTGCTCAGAGTAGTTTATTTTTCTTAAATAACCTATTTGGCTTTTAAAAGTTAAACCTGATTCCAGATATTGACAGCTTCAATGTAAGCCCAAGTCTCTTCAAAATTCCTGAACGATTAAGTTTTTTTAAAAAATTATTAAGTAAAAACCTTTAATGTTTAGTTATGTGGTCATTTATAAGTCCCATGTTTATAACAGCTGAAATTTCCTCTGTAACCTGGAGCAAGTTATTTAACCCACTAAGCTTCAGTTTCCTCTTCTTTAAAATGGGGATAATAATAGGACTTAGTTCATAAGATTGTCATGAGGATTAACTGTGATAAGACACGTAAAGGCTTAATGTAGTCCATGGTACTTATTAGTATTAGCTAATATTTTGCTTACATTTTTTTTTTTTACTACTATCTTAATCATCTTAACATTGCCCAACATAATCTCTAGCTTTTGAAATATACTGCTATAAAACACTTAGTAGAAGGGGAGCTGATGTAGCTCAGTAATTAAAACACTTAGTAGAGCACATCCTTCCCAATTTTTATGTTACTTATTTAATTTTAACTCCCAGAAAAATTAATCTAATTTTTTTCTGCCACATAACACAAACCAACTGTGAGGGGCATTTATTTGAATTCTTGTATTTAATAGGTATGTTAGCTAACATTTATTTACTTACTATAATTAAATACCACTAAGAAGAGCAATACTCGCAGCAAATATATGTATATGAAATGGTCTTGCCGTAACAGAATTCTGAAATGCTTATGTATTGTCAGAAAAGGGTTTCAATAGTTGTGTTTGTAAGACAGTAGTTTTCTACAGAATGAAAGTAAACTCATATTCTCACACTCTAAAGTATAATTGTGGATTAAAAAATAGTATTGAAGTGCAAATTTTGAGGAAACCAATTGGATTAAAATACTAATAATAGTTTAGATAAATAAAACATTCACCACTTCAAATATGAAATTTGAAGATAGACTATGTGAATTACTCTAAAATTAGTTGAGTTGATTTCCCTTTAACTGGTGCGCCTTACGTTCTGGAGCTATAATATGAAGCCAGCTGTACAGTACCTTGATCAGATTGTGTCCCACAGCGTAGACAGCTGCTAAATTTCCCTTCTCTCCAGGAGCATGCACACCTGTCCCATACCCATGCCAAGCAACTAGATATGGGTTGTGAATTGTAATCCAGTATTTGACACGGTCCCCAAACGTCTGGAAACAATATGTGGCATAGTCATTGAAGATATCTATTATGGTTTCATTTTTCCACCCCCCATATTTTTCTTGTAGCAACAAAGGCAAATCCCAATGGTACAAAGTAACTACAGGTTCAATGTTTCTAAGTACTAGAGCGTCCAAAAGAGTATTATAGTACTGGAGACCTTCTGGGTTGGCAACTCCTACTAGTCCATCGGGGAAAAGCCTTGGCCAGGAAATTGAAAACTGATAAAAAGAAACTCCTAAAAAATCCAGGGCTGATAAGTCTTTTTCCAGAAAAATGTAGCTGTCACTGGAACCATTCGTGTTGTTGACATTTTTAAAGTGTGTTTGGATGAAGTGATCCCAGATAGAGAGTCCTTTGCCATCCTTCTTCCAACTCCCTTCCACTTGAAACGCTCCAGTCCCGACACCCCAGAAAAAGTTTTTAGGAAAAGTGCCATAGAGAAACAGCTGACTTTCATTTACCGGACTAAAATTAGGATTTTTTGACCATATAGCTCTTCCGTCGCTAGACAATCCAGTAACAGCTCGTAGAAGAATAAATGCCAACAGGATGACAGATCTTTGCAGTGCCCGGTTGGACATTGTTTTCTTGTAGCGTATGTTTCTTTCATCGGTGCCGAAGAAAATCCATTCATTCCCTGGAGATCCTGCCGCACAGCCTGGCTTAATTTACCACTAACTGCTGGACAGTCTTATCAACGCCTCAGTAAAAGCTTGTGATTGTAAAGCTCTGTCAATGATTAGCTTGAACTGTGAGGCTTAGGATAGGTCATGGGGAGCAACGTAACTTGAGGGAGGTGGCCCTATTAGAGCCACCAACACGATTCGTTCTCTCTTGTTGTGGGAAAACATCGATGAAAATGCATCAGTGACAGTGGTTTGAATGTGTACCTAAAACACAAACAGTGAGTACAAATGAATAAAAATGCCATGTTTTCTGTGCAGCCCAAATCTTTTCTGAATGTTTTGAACATGACTGAATAAGGTATATGCCTCTTTTTTTTTTTTTTTTTGTAGTTTTTGAGTGATAATTTCATTATTTGACATTTCAGGAAAACAACTTAATATGAAATGAATAGCATCCCTATAATAAATAATATAGAACTAGAAAACAAAATATCTCTCTTTTATTGGGGGACGGATGTGGTTTAAATGGTTGGGCATCCGTCTCCCATATGGAGGGACCTGAGTTCGATACCTGGGACCTCCCGGTTAAAAAAAAAAAAAAAAGAAAAAGAAAAGAAAAGAAAAGAAAATTATAGGGGGGCGGATGTGGCTCAAATGGTTGGGCGTCCGTCTCCCATATGGAGGGACCTGGGTTCGATTCCCAGGACCTCCCGGTAAAAATGAAAAAAAAAAAAAAAATTATAATACATCTAAGAAAATCTTAACAACAAACGTGATTTATTTTTAGTAAATTATAAAAATGCACTGATAAATTTGAAAGAAGACAAATGAAGAACTGGAGCATTTTCTGGATGGAAACACTAAATGTTTTCTAATTTAATTTAAAAATTTAATGCACTTTTAATCAAAATCCTCAAACCTCAAATTCTGCTTCAACAAGATTATTGTCAGAATAGACTTGAAGAATAAGTAGGCAATAATTACCAAAAAAAAAAAAAAAAAAAAAAAATCTGGAAAAGAAAATAGTGAAGGCATAGAATACCTTCTGATAACAAATTATAAGAAACCATGACAAGGGGACGGATGTGGCTCAAATGGTTGGGCGTCCCTCTCCCAAATGGAGGGACCCGGGTTCGATACCCGGGTCCTCCCAGAAAAAAAAAAAAACAAAACAACAACAAAAAAAGAAACCATGACAAAAAACAACAACAACAACAACAACAACAAAAAAACATGACCATTTAAAAACCATGATTCTGGAATAAGAATGAACAGAAAGAAATATGGTACAGAATTTACAGCTGCTGAATAACATTTAAAAATTTAATGTTTTAATATTTTAGTTATTACATATTAATGAGAGGCAGAGTGATAAATAATTTAGTCTCTAGAGCATTTAGGTATGGCTGTGTGACCTGGGACAGTTATTTAAACTTTCTGTACCTCAGTTTCCCCTTTTGTAAGGAAAAGTATATTAATAGTATCTACTTCATGGATTATCATGAGGATTAAATGAGTTAATACATGTAAAGCACTTGGAAGAGAGCTTGGCACATTGTAAGTGCTCAATAAATATTCTCTTATTTTTAATATGAAAGGGAAAATTATTCAGTAAATGATGCTAGGATTTAGCATAAAAGACAGTTTGTCCTGGCGCTATCCTACAATTTAATTAATTTCTCGTCAGGTATAGATACAGCATCTTTGTATGTAGCCATAACAAATAACTTCTAGTAAGTTGTACACATCTTGCTCACACATACCCCAGTTATACCCCAGTGCCTTTGTACATGATACTCTCTCTGCACTGAATGTCACCCCTCCCCCGGGTTTTTCAATACCCAGGTACCTCCTCTGGAAGGCCTTTCTTACTCCCCCATTTGATTTAGATGCCTCTCCTCTGTGTTCCCATGGCAGCCCATGCTTTCTCTCTTATGATACTTGTCACATAATAAATTGTCTGTATCCTCTATTCAACTGTTATTTATTTATTTATTTTTATTTTTACCGGGAGGTCCTGGGGATCAAACCCAGGTCCCTCCATATGGGAGACAGATGCCCAACCATTTGAGCCACATCCGTCCCCCTATTTGTTTATTTATTTATTTATTTTAAACAAGGACCATGATTGTTTGGTGACCTATTGGATATTTTGGGCCTAGTACAGTACCTGTTGTATAGTAATCACTTAAACAGATATAAATTGAACGAATGAAGGTACTTACAGTATCCTATGTATACCTTTATCACTGCATTTACCACATAATCCTAGATTGTAAGAATATCTCATCTAAATTTGTACTATTACATATCAGAGTAAATGCTTAATAATTAGCTACTGAATGAATGGAGTTGGTTCAATTATTAACCACCATTTACAAAAATCTTAAAATGTAATAATTTATTTAAACCCTCACAAATATATTTAATTAAAAATATATAGTCACAGAAAGCTGGAAGAAAGCAGAAGAAAGTATTGAATTAAATTTATAGTTTATATATAATTACATATAATATAAAAAATTAAAATAAATGAAAATAAAAAATTTGAAATAAAATAAACTATGAAAAATATTTGAACAAATCTAGAAGACAAAAGGCCAATTTTTGCAGAAAAATTTCATGAAGTCATTAAGATAAACAATAAATTTCTAATAGATCAATGGTCAAACAGCATGAATAAAAATGCACAAAATAGGAAATGTAACTGCTTAACTAATGGAAAAGATTGTAATGATGAGAACAATAACCAATACATAGAACTATAAGAAAATACTCACATTTTACCATATTGTGTTTGGTTGGTGAACTATGGCTTATAGTTTCTTTCTTTTATATATATATTGTTTACACTTTTAGTAAAAAAGAACATAAAAAATAAAAAGTGATCACTATTAGATATAAAAGGGGGCGGATGTGGCTCAAATGGTTGGGCGTCCGTCTGCCATATGGAGGGACCTGGGTTCGATCCCCGGGACCTCCCGGTAAAATAAAAAAAATATATATAGAAGGCGCATGGGTTGCCAGGCTCTGTGTGCCGGTGAGCCGCAAGGCCCCGGGAGCCATGCAGCAAGATGATGATGTAACAAGAGAGAGACGCAGGGGAGAGACAAAACAAGATGCTCCAAAAGCTCCAAAAACCAGGAACCCAGGTGGTGCAGGTGGCAAGACACCTCTCTCCTACATTGGAGGTCTCCAGGATCGAATCCTGGTGAAGACTGGAGGAGGAGGATGAGAAGAGATGGCAGGAAACAGACACAGAGAACTGCCCAGCGAATGGACACAAAAACAGCAAATGGAGAAGGGGAGGTTTAAAATGGATAAAATAAATAAATAAATCTTTAAAAAAAAATAAAAAAAAAATAAAAGTTTATTGACAAAGGTTAGGGTTTGTATGTACTGAGTATTCATTTGCTAGTGACCAATAATTTCAGATTTCATATGAAAAAATAAAGAAAATGTGTAATTGTCAGGGCAAGTTCATTATGCTGATTAAATCAGAAAACATGTAGATAAAAATAATAAATATGAAGAAAGTTTTATCATAATATAGGCTTAAAGAATTTCCAAGTGTTTATGAAAATAGATTATGGATTTATGAAATATTTAACATAATTTAGTCGGGATAGAGGTTTCATCTCTTCTAAACAATTATCAAATATTTATTGACTGTTTTAAGACATCAAGGGTAGGTCCTGGAGGGAAATATATAAATACTAGTTTTGCATCCCTGCCCTCAAAGAGCTTACAGTTTAGTCAAGGAGAAAGCATAATAAGAACCATAAAAATATCTAAGAATACAGATACTATCTCTCAGGTACCAAGCGAGTAGCACAGACACATACGCTCTAGGAATTCTATATTCAAAACACCACTTCATATTGTTTCATATGGTGATAGAACTTGGCAGCTGGGAGAGACCTTAAAGGTCATAAGGTCATCTAGTTTAGTCCTTTATTTAGTCATCTAGTTTAGTCCTTTACTTATAAATGAGGATTTTCAGAACAAGATAGTAGAGGTAAGAATTCATTCGTCTCATCATTCATTCATTCAGTCAACAAATATTTATTGAGTAGCTCCTAGGTGACAAACACTTGTTAAGTGTTGGAATTTAAAACTGAAGATGCCACAGTTTTCACAAGTCTTATAGAAACACATGGGAAGGATACATAATCTAGCTCCGTGAATATGTGTGTGTGTGTGTAGGTGTATGGGTGGAAGGGTAGAGTAGAGGTCCCTTAAAACTCTGAGTGGAGTCCTGAAGAAATGAAAAATGACAAAATGTTAGCCAGAAGGAGGGAAGAGGTAAGGAGGGAGCAGATATTGGGAAATTTAAGGACACACTCAGCCGCCATCTTCAAGACTTTGCCTCCCCACTCCTTTTCCCCTGGGGCTTGTTTGTGTGCAGGCCTTTGTTAGGTTTTCACTCTTGTTTGTTTGATATGTTTCTATTTTGCAAGAGATTGCAGGCTGCTAAGGGAGCTGTTAAATCGTAATCAGCCCCAGCTGCTTGCCAGGGCAAGCACCTCATTGGCAGAGCCAACCCCACCCCCACCCCCCAGTGTATAAAAGCTCATCACTCAGTAAGTGTAGGCATCCCTCATCTCTGGTGCCAAGATAGGTGCTGAGCTTCGGAGCAGTTTGACTCCACTGAGGACCAGCCACAATTGGTCCCTCACTCCAACACAAAGAGAGGCATGCAGAGATGCCACCCACCAACCCTGACCCAAGCAGCGGGCCTGCCCAGGGGGCCGGCCAAGGTGGGATCTTTTCCCCTGCTTTTCTGGACCCTTCATGCTGTGCAAGCAATAAGGCGGTCCTTTGTTGGGAGCCTCTGTTGTGCCTGAGCATGTGTTCGCATGATGTACCATATAGCACTCACGCCACAGGTTTTGGTGCAGTGAGCAGGGTGCATGGGGAAGTATCAAGTGGGTTAACTGATGCTTCTTTTCATCAATCTTGCAATTCTTTTGTTATATGCTATCTGGATCGTCTTGGTAACAGGAATTGTGGCTCTGTGGGCTAAATTGCAAGATTGTCTCCATCCTTTGGGGGAAGGGTGGTGTATTAATCAGGGTTCTCTCGGGAAACAGAATCAGCAGGAGATATCTGTGAATAATATGGAACTCTAAAAGAGTCTCTCACGCGACCGTGGGGACTCACAAGTCCAGGTTCCTCAGGCAAGCTGCAAACCAGGGGCTCCGGTGAAAGCCGGATGAAAGGTCGTTGATGAGTCTCTGGGAGAAGTTGCCTGTCCAACGACGAGCTGGGAAATTCTCTCTGAATGTTGAAATCACCTCCACTCTTAAGTCATTCAACTGATTGGATAAAAGCACCACCCATCGATAATGCAATCTCCCTGATTGATGCAGATATAATCAGCCATCCACGCAGTAAACTCACTGGTAATCGAAGTCCACAAATGCTCCCGTATTACAATTAGCCCAGTGCTTGCTGGAACAAACACCTGGACACAACTACCTGGCCGAGTTGACACATTAGCCTAACCATCACAGGTGGTAATAAATGGGACTTTGAGAATCAGCCCCCTTGGGTGCCAGGGAGTTAGCTAGCTGGTTCCACACTGAGATCATGAAATCGGTGCTTCCACCTCCCACACACACTCCCCTGGCTCATGGCTTCTTAGATCTTTCGCATTCTGGAACCAGGCACACCCACACTCAGGCCACCTAGACTGACCTTGTGGTTAGTGTAAGGCCAGTCATTATTCAGGAGAACTGAAATCAGGACTCGGAGGTGAAAATGAAAGTCCAGGTTTTTATGGAGATGGAGATACGGGATATGAAAGATAAATACAGGCAGAAGCCTGGAGAGGATCTCCTCTCATTGCCGTCCCAACTTTACAATGAAGGTGCCACTATCACCCTGATCAACCAGGCTGAATGGAGGAGTCTTGGCCACCTTGCGTCCACCCCATCCTCCAACAAAATAGTCGCCATTTGGAGTTAAAGGAGGAGGAAGCAAGGGGCAGAGAGGAAGTAGCTGATGGTGCAGCCGCAGGCAGTTGGCAGCCCCAGCCTCTGTTTGAGTAGATTCTTCAGGGAGTCAGATAGGCATATGCTACTCTGGGTGACCTCTCCCGAATTCCAACTAGGTCTTAGAGTAACGTGTAGGAAGCCGCAGTCACACTGCGGCAGCTGAGTGTTACTGTATGGATACTTCGCCCCCACCAGAGGGATTTAGTCCCTCACCATATTTCCATTTCGTGGGGGGACATTGATGACTTTATTAGAAAGGGCCCTCCTGAGTGGGGCTACAAGCTGGTTTTGCTCCTCACCCCAAGGCTTCCCCTGGGAGATGCTATTGAATGGGTTTATCATACCCGCCCTGCTTGGGACAAGGATTCCTGTACTAGGAAGGTGGCTGCCATGGTAATTGACAAAGGAGCCAGACTGGTAGGCAGTAGGTGCCCCCCATTAACCCAGCAAATCCTGAGACCCCGTGGGGTGGGCTGGTGGTTGCCCCTTCCTCTCCTGGTCCTCACTCCCCAAGCTATGTTCTTGTGGCTTCTAGAGCAAGGGGTCCCAAAGGACACCATAGAAGAGATCTCCAATGGAGAACTTTGGGGAAAAATCAAAACTAGGAAGAGGGACAGTCTGCTCCTGCCTGACCCCCTCCCCACAATCCCCAGATACAAGCAGTAAGGAGGAGGGTCCTGAAGGTCTCCCACCTCTCCCTTTGGCACCCACTGAGGAGTCAGGAAGGACCTCTTTACCCAGATTTGACTAATTGAAAATGGCCTACCTCGGGACCAAAAGCCATATGCCCAGGTGTGTGTTCAATTTGGGGGCAATGAATAAACCTACATGGTCCTTTTAGATACAGGATCCCAGGTCACTATCATTCTGGGAGACACAGAGGGGAGGGAATGACAAACAGCATTGGGAGGTTTGGGGCATTCCACACGAGTATGCAGATGGAAGGTTATCACTACCCTGTGGGTTGGCCCCTTTGGTCCTTTGGCCACTCTTGTGGTCATGTTTCCCACCAGGGAATGCACTGTAGGAATTGATACCCTGCACCGCTGCACATCCCAGCGGCGACTGCAAGGATACACTCCCCCATCCCAACAAATTCTGGCCATCACAATTGAGCGAGTGACAGACCATGCACCCCCAGTCTCCCACCTCCTGCAGCATTGTCCAACAGCAGCAATACTGCCTTCCTGGTGGGGAAAAGAACATTACATAACTCATAAAGGGCCTTCCATCTGCAGGTGTCCCCCAGTCCTCTATCTGCCTATAATATCCCAGGGTGGCCAGTGAAAAAGGCGAATGGAGAGTGGTGGCTGACTATAGACTATCAGTGCTTGAATGCAGACATATTCCTTTTGGTGCCCAGGGTCCCAGACATTGTTACTCTCACGGAAGCCATTATGGCCTCCACTGGCATTTGGTATGTGGTCATTGACCTGGCAAACACCTTTTTTTGCCATCCTACTCTGGGAGGAGGATCAGGATCAATTTGCAAGGCTGATAGTATACCTTCACTGTACTACCACAGGGGTATTTAAACTGCCCCACTATCTGCCACCAATGGGTGGGACAGAATTTGAATAAGCTACCCCTGCCCAAATGATAGTGAATGTTCCCTTGTTTGATGACATCATGTTGATGGGCCAGAGTGAGGAACAAACTGCCCAGGGATTGCATGCATTGCTAACTGAGCTTTGATAATCCAGCTAGGCCATAAATTCCAACAAGATACAAGGCCCAGCCCAGCAGGTCACCTTCTTGGGTAATATATGGGCTAGAGCCCAGGGCTGGATGCCTCATCCAGTATGGGTCAACTTACTGTCCCTAAATTCACTTGCCTCCAAAGGGGAGGCGATTTGTGTATTGGCACCAGCATATTCCTCACTTCATTATCCTCTTGGCCCCCCTTTATTGGGTGACATGGAATGCAAGTACTTTCCACAGGGGAATGGAGGAAGAGCAGTTCCGTTAAATGGGAAAAGCAGCTGTTTCAGTCGACATGCCACCAGGACCTTTAGAACCTGAATCTCTATTTGAGCTACAGGTTTCTGCCACAGGATCCATGCCAACTGATCTCTCTGGCAGAAGGAGGGAGCAACAAGAATTCAAAGAACCCTGGGTTTTTGGACCAAGAGGTTCTCAGAAGCAGCCCAGTGCTACACCCCTTTGATAGACAACTTCTGGCGTGCTATAGGGCCTTGGGAGAAATGGAAATGTTCGCCAAGAGCTCTCAGGACCTCCCGAGCCCAGAAATCCCGTCATGCCCTCAGTCCTGGGTAATCAGAACACTCACCCAAGCAGTGCCAACAACAGAGCATCATTAAATGGAAGTGGAACATTCAGGATCGCACTTGCCTGAGCACCCAGGGAGTGACACACTTGCATGATTGAGTGGTGGAGACCGCGAAAAACAATGGTCCTGTTGCATCACTAGGTGGGAACCCTTCCCTCCCTGCATGGGCATTCTGGGGACTCTGACTCAAGGATGCCCCACCAGATAACCAGTGCTGGTTCATAGATGGATTGACCAAGCTGAAGCTATGTGGCATCTACTGGGTAGCAGCTGCTGATTACCTACCTCGGGCAGAGTTTATACTATCTCTGGCACTAGGAAAAGTACCCAATGGGTTGAACTTCAAGTGGTCCTCTTAGCCCTTGAACACTCGAACCCAAGCACCCCCATGTACTTGCTTACAACTCGTGGGTTATTGCCAATGGCTTAACAATTTGGTCAGTTTCATGGAAGGAACGTGTTTGGGGAACCAAAGGTTCCCCAGTGTGGGGAAGGGACCTTTGGAAACAACTGGTGGCATGGAAAGGTGCCATTTATTTTGATGTGCATAGTAAGAACTGGTATTGCAATGAACATCACTAGAATGCACAATCCAGTGAACAGTGGGCCCAGATTCATGGAATTCTGTGGACCTTCCCCACCGGCCACCCACGGGTAGGCAGCATTGTGGAGAACTTTAATGGTCACCTGAAAAAAGAGCTTCTGCATCTATACCCTGACAACTCTCTTACTGGATGGACTGTCCACCTTACTCAGGCCATCTGGAAACTGAACTCAGCAGTTTCCCAGAAGGGAAACATGACCTTTCTCCCTTCCTAGCACAGGGAGGGATGAGGATGGGGGAGGAATCCAGGCATTGCTGCGTGTCTGCACTTACACCCATCAGGATGTAGATTGGCCCCAAAAGGGGGACCAAGTACATACCTCTTGGGACTCCCTTTCCAGCCCCTGTAAGGAGAGCACCCCCCTTTTTATGCCATTATACTCCCCCACAATTCCCAGTATGGTGGAAGGTCAGGGCTGCCAGGTGGAGAGGTAGAATAGGAGGAAGTAGGTCTAGAAGTGCTCAACACACCTGGGGTGACAATCCAGACAGCTGGCCCATGGGGCCCAACACACGCATGCAGGAGGTTACTGGGCAATGCCTACCTGTGGTTGGGCCACCAGTTCTCTTGACAACAGTCATGAGATATCTTCAAGGAGTCCCAACAACTCCTATCTATCAAGAAGTGGGCTGTAAGATATGGGAAAGGCACCCAGATCAATGGGAAAGAGGGGAGGTTATAGCTCAGGGCAAGGGACAGACTGAGTGGCCTTAGAGGGAAAAGATAAATTACTACAGATAGGCCAAGAAAAGTGTTTCCCACAGGAGGATGTTGCTCAAGCACCCTGCCAAGACTGGCTGCTGCTCCCCATTCCTGTCTCTGCAGATTTGGCCCAGAGGCAACCTGGAAGGAAAACACTTTTGTCCAGCTAACCCTGCCCAATGCAGTGGCAGGCGCCTGTCCGACTGCTGGATCTGCCATCTGAACTTTCCCTCTCTTTTCTGAGTCCAGATTGCCACTCGAGTAGCTAATTTCTCCTGCCTCATATTTGTACTAACATCAGGAAACTCTTCGTTTATTTATTTATTATTTTTATTTTTTACTTTATTTTGTACCTTTAATAATTGAAAATATAAACAATTAAAAACTAAAAAGTAAACACAGATGAATATATACATTTCTCAATTAAATGTATTGGATACATATAAAATTTTTTGAATCAAACAATATGTTACACAATATATGTGGTTCATAGTAACGCATTCATACAGTATTTGTCCTTTTGTGTCTGGCTTGCTTCGCTCAACATAATGTCTTCCAGGTTCATCCATGTTGTCATATGCTTTATGACTTCATTTCTTCTTACAGCTGCATAATATTCCATCGTGTAAAGAGACCACAGTTTGTTTATCCATTTGTCTGTTGATGGACACCTGGGTTGTTTCCAACTTTTGGCAATGGTGAATAATGCTGCTATGAACATCAGTGTGCAGATGTCTGTTCGTGCCACTGCTCTCAGTTCTTCTGGGTATATACCCAGTAGTGGTATTGCAGGGTCACATAGGAAGCCCTTCATTTATGCCTTCTGTCATAGATAATGGCACAGCCATTGGTTATGCACCCTTAGTCTCCACACTCCTGGACCACTGGTCAAGATGCAATGAAACTGGTAAATGACTCAGACATCTTTCTCCAAGATGACCAGAGACTCTCTAGAGGTGGACTGCACCCTTCCAGGGTTTATCTTCCTTTGTGGAGGAAACAAAACCTCTACTGGTTGGGCTACTCCCTGAATAGGTCTTTGGACAGATGGGACAATGCACCCTTGGATTTTTGATTATCCTCTTGAAACAAGCCCATTGGTCACAAAATGTACAAACAGATTCTTCACCTGGCTCCTGAGGGGATTGGGGAGCGTGGACACAGTCATTACTTCAGACAGGCCTGAGCACCCTGCTTGGAATAATGGGATGCATAGGAATCATCAAAGCCCTTCTAATGTCTCTGCCTTCATGTCCGAGGTGGAAGGTGGGCTTCTGTTGTGACAGTTAATGTGGAGGAGTATAGGCTTGGCCTGGTGGAGAAGTCAAGGACACACTCAGCAGCCATCTTCCAGCCCTCATCTACCTCCCTCCTTTATCCCTCTGGCTTGTTTGTGTGCAGGTGTTTGTGTTTCCACTCTTGCTTGTTTATATGAGGTGTTTTTGGACACTTTGTGCTGTGCAAGCAACCTCTGCTGTGTCTGAGAAACCGGCAAATGACTCAGACATCTTTCTCTGAGACGCACTGTAGCACAGGGGGGATAGTCCAGGAAGACAGTGTAGCATATTTGAAGTCTGAGAGATGAAGTTTAGCAAGTGGATCAGGACACCAAGGTCATAAGAGCTAGTGGGGAATGGCAAGAAATGAGTTTGGAGAGTTTGGCAGGGACCACCAGGTCATAAAGGACTTCATGAATCATGTTACTGGAATCTGGGCCTTATCTTGAAAGATATAGGAAGCCACAGAAAAGTTTCTAAACAAGTGTATAACTTGGAGTAATGTTGTACAAATAGATCCAAAAATACAATGTCAAGGCTCAAGTATAGGGTCATTTGTCAAATATATAATATTCTTAAAAAGGGCTTCACCATGGGCAGGCAACTCTTGATTCAGAGATCCAGATTGCTTTGGTCTTGTGCCTTGTCTATTGCCTTGGGCTGCCCAGTCATTTTCGCCCAACAGGTAGAAGTTGGAGAGAGGGGGAAAAGGCTTATTTATCTCTTGAAAGCTTTGGCCTGGAAGTGATATACATACAATCTACTCACATTCCTTTGGAGACTAGTCCTTTGGCGACTGCTAGATACAAGGTGGCTGGAAAAATGGTAGTCCCTGGCCCGTCAGTCACTTTATACCCTATACTCTATTCTATACTCTTTGCTAAAGAAGATGGAGCAAAAGTTTTAGTGTTCCTCTAGCATTCTCTGCCACAACAAAAAGAGTGACATGATCAGACCAGAATTTCAGAAGAATCACTCTGGTACTGAGGAGAAGAATAGGAGGGGGAAAAGACTAAAGGCAGGAAAAATGGTTAAGAGGTTCTTTTCATAATCTGAGTGAAAAATTATGTGGTCTGAAAAAAGGTAGTGATGGTGGCATGGAGAGAGAGAGTCAAGCCCAAAACTATTTACAAGATAATATTAATAGGCCTCAATAATTAACTGAATGTGGAGACTGAGTTTAGGGGAGGAAAGAGTTAATGATGACCCAGATTTCTGATTTGGGCAACTGAGTGAAACTGAAAATACAGTAGACTTTGAAAGGAAGGTGATGCTTTAAACATCTTGAGTTTAAGGTATGAGATATCCAACAGGCAGATAACTATGTGAGACTAAAGTTTTTTTTTTTTTTCTTTTTTTAAAACTGAGATAACATAGAATTTGCCATTTCAATCATTTTTTTACAGTTCAATTTTTTTTTTTAATTTTTAAAAGTAAAGTTTATTTCAATTAAAAAAAATAATAGGCAAAAGGCAGATTAACAAAATATAGAAGCATTACTTAAAAAAAATTCTGTCCAGGCACATTAATCTCATTTAATCCTAAAAAAATAGTCAATTTTTTCTTCAATGTTCAGAAAGATACATAAATGAGCACAAATGGTTAAATGACATAACCAAGGTCTCCTTGCTACTGAAGAAAATGAAGAAAAAATGCTTAATCATATTCACATCTTATAAAACTAAACCCCATATTCTTTTTTTACCTTTAGCATTGATATAGTACCTTCTTTGCCTTTGCTACCAAAATATTACAATATTATTTTTAACTATAATCTATAAGTTACATTAGTTGTATTTTCCCCATGTGTCACAATATTCTTAACACCTTGAAATAGAAGAACATTCTTTTTTTTTTTTTTTTTTTTTTTGAGGTACTAGGGGCCAGGGAATGAATCTGGGACCTCATATGTGGGAAGCTGGTGCTCAAGCACTGGGCCACATCAGCTTCCCTGAGTTGGTTTTTCATTTGTTTTGCTTGTTGTTTGTTTTTGTTTTTTCAGGAGGCACCAAGAACCAAAACAGGAGCTCCCATGTGGGAGATGGGAGCTCAACTGCTTGAGCCACATCTGCTCCATTTTTTTTTTTAAAGAACATTTTTGTATTTATATTATTAACCACAATCCTAATCTACCACCAAAATTGCTATGTTATACAGTCTCTAGATTATTCTCTAGTTGTCTTTCAATAAACATTAAACTCCCTAGACTACCCCATTTCCACCATTTTTAAGTATATCTTTCAGTGGCATTACTTAATTTACAAAGTTGTGCTACCATCACCACCATCCGTTACTAAAACTTTATTTTTTAAAGAATTATTTTATGTATTTATTTTTCCCTACCCCCTCATTGTTTGCATTTGTTATGTCTGTTCATTATGTGCTTGTCTTCCTTTTTTTAGGAGGCACCAGAGGCTGAACCTGGGACCTCCTGTGTGGTAGGGAGGTGCCTAATGACTTGAGCCACCTCCGCTCCCTGCTTTGTTGTGTCTCTCATTATGTTTTTCCTCCTTGTGTCTCTTGTTGCATCATCTTGTTGACAGTTGTCGCATCAGCTTGCTGTCTTGCTTTTCTTCTTTAGTAGGCACCAGAAACTGAAGCAGGACCCTTCATGTGGTAGGCAGGAGCTCAATTGTTTGAGCCATATCCGCTTCCCACTAAAACTTTTTCATCATTCAAAATGGAAACTTCATTTCCAGGAAAATGGCAGACTAGAAAGAAATGGGACTCTCTTCTCTCACAGAAAAATAGCTAGAGGACAGGCAGAAACAACCTGGAAAAAAATCTTCTAGGATTTAGGACACCAGAGGAAGGCTGGACACAGCCCAGAGGAGAGAGGGGCAAAGGATAAGAATCACAACAGCAAAACTGTGAGTTAAAAGCCTCAGCTGCAAATGCTGGGACCCTCCCCCACACTATAGACACCTTTGAATTCTCAGGCCTCTGGCCCACTGCTACAGACGAAGGGGGGGCCCCAGGGATCCAACTCCCAGGAAAGGGGAGAGAGAGGGACACAGCCTAAGGCTGACTCAGCTTTTGACCCACAAATTTGTTCTGCTGTGTCCCCTGAGGTCCTACAGGCCAAGTGGGGCCATGCCATTGTTTGCCTTGTGAGCCAGCAAGGGACTAGAGATCCAACCCTGTCAATCTCCCTCTACTGACCAGGATTGGTTGTTGAGGATGCAGAAGGGAGTGGAATTACTTCCTACAAGGGAAAAGGGAGAGGGCTGCAAGCAAAGGCTAGAGAATTGTGTCTGAGAAAGTTTGAATTACAGGGTTCTTAGCCCCAACCAGGAACCTCTGTCACATTGATCCAGTCCCTGTTGCAGCGCACACACACACACACACACACATATCAGGCATTGAACTGAGAGGGCTGTCAAAGAGTGCCATCTTCTGGCAGACTAAAGAAGTGCACGTGAGGAAATTAAAAGTAAATAAGTAAGAGAGGCTTTTTCTCGCCTTTACAGCCTCCCTAACCAAGGCCCTAAGAAGCGGATCTGAAACCCATTATTGGGTCCAGGGCCCAGATTTGAGCAACTAACAGGGACAATTTTAAAGACCCAGAACAAGTTGAATCAAGAATAAAAGAACAGGGAAGCGGCTGTGGCTCAATCAGTAGGGCTCCCGTTTACCATATGGGAGGCCCCGGGTTCGGTTCCCGGGGCCTCCTGGTGAAGGCAAGCCCGCCCGCACGCCGTGGTTAGCTGACCCAGCGAGCACAAGCAGCAAGGGGGGGGGGGTGAATGAATAAAAAAATAAATAAATAAATAAAATAAAAATAAAAGAACAGCAGTAACCACAGCCTCACACCACTAAAACTCTATGAAAGAGAAAGAAATCGAGCATCTTATAAACTCACCACACTGATCAGATGCCAGCAAAAAATTACAAGCCATACTAAGAAAATGGAAGAAATGGCCCAAGTAAAGGAATATCAAAGCCCCAGAAAAGGCACAGGATTTGAGACAACTAATCAATGAGATGCACACAAACTTCCAAAATCAATGAGTTGAAAAACAATATGGCTAAAGAGAAAAAGGACATCAAGAAGACACCGGGTGAGCACAAAGAAGAATATGAAAATGTGAATGAAAAAGTAACAGAGTTCATGGGAATGAAATATATAATAGGTAAGATAAAAAACACATTAGAGACATACAACAGCAGACTTGAAATGATAGAAGAAAGAATAAGTAATACTGAAGACAAACAGCTGAAATTGAAGAGAGTAAAGAAGAGAGAGAGAGAAAAGAATGAAAAAAATAGAGCAGGGACTCAGGGAGTTAAATGATAACACAAAATGCAACAATATATGCTATGCGTCATGGGAGTTCCAGAAGGAGAAGAGACAGGAAAAGGGACAGAAAGAATATTTGAGGAAATAATGGCTGAAAATTTTCCAACTCTCACGAAAGAAATGAACATATGTGTCCAAAAAGCACAGTGTGCCCCAATCAGAATAAATGCGAATAGACCTACTCCAAGACACATACTACTCAGAATGTCAAATTCAAAGATAAAGAGAAAATTCTTAGAGCAGCAAGGGAGAAGCAAACAATCACATACAAGGGACATTCAGTAAGACTTAGTGTGGACTCATCAGAAACCATGGAGGTGAGAAGACAGTGGTATGATACAATTAGGATAATGAAAGAGAAAAACTGCCAGCCAAGAATTCTTTATCCAACAAAACTGTCCTTTAAATATGAAGGTGAATATAAAATATTCACAAATGAACAGAAACTAAGAGAGTTCATAAAAAAGAATCCACCTTTGTAGGAAATATTAAAGGGAGGCTTACAGCCTGAAAGAAAAAGACAAGAGAGAGAGGCTTGGTGGAGAGTATAGATGATAAGAATAGAACAAAGGATAACCAAGAGTGAAAAGCCAGACAAAAGTAAGATATGACATATGAAAACCAAAGAATAAAATGATGGAAGTAATAATGCATTTACAGTAATATTATTGAATGTGAATGGATTAAATTCCCCAATTGAAAGATATAAGCTGACAGCATGGATGAAAAATAAACATTAGGCATCCATATGCTGCTTACAAGAGACTCACCTTTGACCCAGGGATACAAACCAGCTGAAAGTGAAAGGATGGAAAAAGATACTCCACGCAAACAGTAACCAAAAAAGAGCTATACTAATATCAGACAAAACAGACTTTATATGCAAAAAAGTTATAAGAGATACAGAAGGCCATTATATATTAATTAAGGGGACAATCCACTAGGAAAATTCCTCAATATGATAAAAGGTATATATGAAAAGCCAACATTGTACTCAATGGGGAAAGGTTGAAGGCTTTCCCTCTAAGATCAGGAAAGGATGCCCACTGTCACCATGGTTATTCAGCATTGTACTAGGAGTTCTAGCTAGAGCAATTGTTCAAGGAAAAAAAAAAAAAGCATCCAAATAGGAAAAGAGGAAGTAAAACTCACTCTTTGCAGATGACATGATGATCCTATATTTAGGAAATTCTGAAATGTCTACAGCAAAGCTACTTTAGCTAATAAATGAGTACAGCAAAGTGGAAAAATCAGTATGTTTCTGTACACTAGTACTGAACAATCTGAGGAAGAAATCAGGGGAAAAATTCCATTTACAATAGCAACAAAAAGACTCAAATACCTAGGAATCAATTTAACCAAAGAATTACAGGACCTATATGCAGAAAACCACAAAACAATGCTAAAAGAAATCAATGAAGGCCTAAACAAATGGAAAGACATTCTGTGTTCATGAATTGGAAGACTAAATATCATGAAGATGTCAATCTTACCCAAACTGATTGAGAGAGTCAATGCAGTACCAATCAAAATTCAAACAGCCTGTTTTACAGAAACAGTAAAGGCAATTATCAAATTCATCTGGAAGGGTAAGTGCACCTGAATAGCCAAAAGCGTTCTAAAAAAGAAGAGCAACATGGGAGGAATTTCACTGCCTGACCTTGAAACATATTACAAAGCTACAGTGGACAAAACACCATGGTACTGGCATAAAGATAGACACATCAATCAGTGGAATAGAATTAGAGTCCAGAAATAATCCCTCACATCTACCGCAACTGGATTTAAAAAAAATTTACCTCCTTTCTCCCCCAGATGGTTCTCTGTCTGTCTGCTCTTGTTTGTTCGCTTTCTCCAGGAGACACTGGGAACCGAACCCAGTACCTCCCACAATGGAGGTGAGTGCCCAATGGCCTGAGCTACATCCACTCCCCACGAGCTGTGGTGTCTGGTGGCTTGTGGCATCTGCTCATTTAGGTGTCTGCTTGTTGCGGTGGAGTGCGGCATCTAGTTTGTTGCAGCAGGTGCGGGCGATTGCTCGTCTTTTTTAGGAGGAACCAGAACCCAAACCCAGGACTTCCCATGTGGTAGTCGGGTGCCCAACTGGTTGAGCCACATCCACTCCCCCCAACTGTTTGTTTATTTTTAAAGATTTATTTTATTTATTTATTCTTCCCTCCCCCACCCCCCATCCCCCTATCCCCCCCACCACCCGCCGCTGCTTGTGCTCACTCTCTGCTCTCTGTGTCCATTCGCTGTGTCTGCTTGTCTTCTCGGCTTCTCTTTAGGAGGTACGGGGAACTGATCCCAGAACCTTCCAACATGGGAGAGAGGCACCCAATCTCTTGAACCACCTTAGCTCCCTGGTTTGTTCTGTGTCTCTTTTTTGTTGTGTTATCTTGTTGCATCAGCTCTCCACACGGGCCGGCTTGCTTTCATCAGGAAGCCCCGGGAACCGAGCCTGGGACCCTTCATATGGTAGACAGGAGCGCAATCACTTGAGCCACATCTGCTTGCCCCAACTCGTTTTTGAGAAACCTACCAAGTCCATGTTGATGGGACAAAACAGTCTCTTCAACAAATGGTCCTGAGAGAACTGGATATCCATAACCAAAAGAATGAAAGAGGACCCCTATCTCACTCTCTATGTAAGAATCAACTCAAAATGGATCAAAGGTCTAAATATAAAAGTCAGGACCATAAAACTACTAGAAGAACACGCAGGAAAACATCTTAAAGACCTTGTGATAGGTGGTGGTTTCTTGGACCTTATACCCAAAGCACATGCAATAAAAGAAAAAATAGATAAATGGGACCTCCTTAAAATTAAACACGTTTGCACATCACTGGACTTTGTCAAAAGGGTAAAAAGGCAGCCAACTCAATGGGAGAAAATATTTGGAAATCACATACCCAATAAGGGTTTAATATCCATGATATATAAAGAGATGCCACAACTTAACAGTAAAAAGACAAATGACCCAATTAAAAAATGAGCAAAAAACTTGAATAGTCATTTGTCCAAAGAAGAAATACAAATGCCAAAAAAAAAAAAAAAAAAAAAAACCATGAAAAAATGTTCAACATCACTAGTGATTAAGGAAATGCAAATCAAAACTACAATGTGATATCATTTCACACTTATCAGGATGGCCACTATTAAAAAGACAGAGAACTAAAAAGACTTGGAGAGGATGTGGAGAGATAGGAACACTTATTCCCTATTGGTGGGAATGTAAAATAATATAGCCACCATGGAGGGCTGTTTGGCAGTTCCTAAAGAAATTGAATGAAGACTTGCCACGTGACCTGGCAATACCACTACTAGGTAAATACCCAGAAGAACTGAGAGGAGTGACACGAACAGACATCTGCACACCGATGTTCATAGCGACATTATTCATGATTGTCAAAAGTTGGAAACAACCCAGATGTCCATCAACCAATGAATGGATAAACAAACAGAGGTGTATTCACACAATGGAATATTATGTAGTTATAAGAAGAAATGTAGTCATAAAGCATATGACGAAAGGGATGAACCAGGAGGACCTTATGTTGAGTGAAGCAAGCCAGACACAAAAGGACAAATACTGTGTGGTTGCGCTACTATGAACTAAACATATTGTGTGATCCCATGGAGTTAATAACTTGAATATGGGTCACTAGAAAATGGAATGAGTTTAGAAAATGGATAGCTGAAGGTTAACTTATGCAGAATTGGTAAAAATTATGTGTGTTAATATTTGGAAATGAAAAGAAAACGTGAAAGCCCAACATAATGTTTGTAACTAGAAGTACTATTATGTGGGTATGAAAGTGGTTTTTAGGGTCTAAGGTCATGTATATTACTAAAAGTAAAGCTAAAAAATGTAACATGGAACTGTGTAGCATGGTAAAACCGCACTCATTAAGTGCGTACTCATTAAGCAATCACTGCCCATTTCTCTTCCCCTTCAGCATCTGGTAACCCCTAATCTTCTTTCTTTCTCTATGAATGTGCTTATTCTAGATATTTAATATAAATTTTACACAGTAGTTGTCCTATTTTATCTGGCTTATTTCACTTAGCATGTTTTCAAGGTATATCCATGTCGTAGCATGTATCAGATATATTATATAACATATATTGTTTCCACTTTTTGGCAATTTGCAAACAATTTTGTTTTGAACATTGGTATACAAGTATTTGTTTGAGTCCCTGCTTTCAATTCTTTTGGTTATATACCTAGAAGTGGAATTGCCAGGTCATATGGTAATTCTATGTTTTCGTTATTGTTGTTTGTTTTTGAAGAGCAAAACAATTCCATTTTTGTTGTTGTGGCTGCACATTTACACTCCCATCAGCAACACACAAAATTTTCAACCTTTTTACATCCTCACCAATGCTTAGATTTCCCTAGTAACTAATGATGGTGAACATCTTTTTATGCACTTATTGACCAATTGGAGAGACTAAAGTTTAAGGAGAGATTTTTTTCTGAAACTGTAAATGTAGACATTATTTTCATATAGATGATAGCTGAAGCTCTGAGACTAAATGGAGATGCAATCAGGAAGAGGTAAAAACAACAACAAATAAACTAGAGTCTCTAAAGTCTTTCTGTACATCAGAATCACTTCTTGAGCTTTAAAAATACATACATGCTCAATTTCCATCTCTGGAAATTCTGATTCAGTAGATCTGGGTAGAGACCTGACGTTTGTTTCTTTTTTGAATTCATAGTTTAAAAAAATACATACCACTAAAAATTAAGAGGAGGCTTAAAATAGTGAAAATCAAAGAATATGGAAACATGATTGAACCTGGAGGACATTATGTTGAGCAAAGCAAGCCAGACACAAAAGGATAAATACTGTATGATTGCATTACTATGAACCAAATATAGTGTGTAACATATTGTATGATTAAAAAAAAATTTGTGTATCCAGTACATTTAATTGAGAAATGTATATTTTTATTCAACTGTGTTTTCTTTTTAGTTAATTGTCTATATTTTCATTTATTAAATGTATAAAAAATAATAATTTATTACCTCAAAAAAAAAAAAAAAAAAAAGAATATGGAGCAAAACATTAAAGTTCCCCTGTTAACATTTGGAGTAGATTTTTCCTGACACACCACCATTACACACACATGCATGTACAATTTTTTCATTTTAAAAAAATGTGTGATCACACCATACACAGTGTGCTACATCATACTTTATTCCCTTAATAATTTATTTTGAAGATCTCCCCTTGTCAGTGTACATAGGTCTAGCTTCTTCACTAGATGCAGAGCATTCCACGGTATAGATACACCATATTTTATTTAACCATTTACCTCCTGGTAAAATTTTTTCCTATTACAAATAATTCAGCGGTCAACATCCCTGAATTCATAACCTGTGTACACATGAGAAATAGGAGAGAGCACTAAAACTGAAATTGTTGAGTTAAAGAGTGTGCAGATCTTTTATGTTCATGGATGTTTCCAAATTGCCCTCCAGAAAGGCAGTATCAATTTAAGCTCCAGCCATCAGTGCATGAGGGCCAGTTTCCCTCACTCTCCCTCATGTTGATTATTACCAGTCCTTCTCATTTTTTCTACTATGGTGGGGAAATAGATGGCATTTCATTTTTGTTTTTATTTGGGTTTCTCTGATTACTAATGAGTTTGGACATCTTTTCATAATTTTATTGGTCTTTTGTATTTCTACTCCTGTGAAATGGCTTTTCATCTCCTTTGTCTACTTTTCTACTTTTTTTTTTTGTCTTTTTCTATAGAACTAGAAGGAGCTCTTCATATATAAAACATTACATTCCTTGTCTGATAAATGTGTTGCAAATATTTTCTCTCAGCAATTTGCCTTTTACCTATTTACAGATATATTGAGGTATAATTCTTTTATCATATAATTCACCAATTAAAAGTGTACAAATCAATGGTTTTTGGTATACTCACAGAGCTGTGCCACCATCACACAATCAATTTTTGAACTTGATTATATTTACTTGTGCATAAACTTTTTCATTTTGTGCAATAAAAGTTCTTCATTTCCTTTAAGGCTTCCTGGCTGGGAAAGCCTTTCCCATGCCAACATTATAAAGATATTCTCCTCTATTTTCTTTTTAGTACTTTTATAGTTTTGTGTTTTCATGTGTGATCTTTTAAAAATTAATTTTTATTTTTATTAAAGTAAAACATGAACTTAATATATTCCTCTAGTCCTCTCCCCCTTTTTCAACTCTTAGATGTTCTAGAGTATGTACATCTCTGTATTTATGCTTTGCATGGTATGCATATACTGCTATCTTTTTTTTTTAAAGATTTATTTATTTATTCTCCCCCCACCCTCACTGCTTGTACTCGCTGTCTGCTCTCTGTGTCCATTTGTTGTGTGCTCTCTGTGTCTGCTTATCTTCTCTTTAGGAGGCACCAGGAACTGAACATGGAACCTCCCATGTGGTAGAGAGGCACTCAATCGCTTGAGCCACCTCCTCTCCCTGCTTTGTTGTATCTCTCATTGTGTTTCCTCTTTGTGTCTCCTTGTTGTGTCATCTTGTTGCATCAGCTCACCATGCCTGTGCATCGCACCAGCTCGTTGTCTTGCTCATCTTCTCCAGGAGGCACCAGGAACCGAACCCAGGACTTCCTATGTGGTAGGCAGGAGCTCAATCTCTTGAGCCACATCCTCTTCCCTACTGCTATCTTTTTTTTTTTTTTTTTTTGAAGATTTTATTTATTTATTCATTTATCCCCCCCTTGCTGCCCGTGCTCGCTGGGTCAGCCAACCGCGCCATGCGGGCAGGCCTGCCCCCACCAGGAGGCCCCGGGAACCGAACCCGGGACCTCCCACATGGTAAATGGGAGCCCTACTGATTGAGCCACAGCCGCTTCCCAGCCTACTGCTATCTTTTGAATCATCAATTTTACACTTTATTAACTGATTTCCTTTTAGGGTAGATAATGATTTAGCTCTCTTAAACCATCACATTCTGTTAGTAAAAAAAATTAACTTTTTGGTTAAATCAATCTTTAGGTTTTACATTATTATTTTTATATAAATATTATTCAAAGCTATACATGGTAGTATACTATTATTAAGTTCTTTTTCTTTTTCCTACAGTTTAATAATTATCTTGTTTTTTCATTTGCTTAAGTTATCTTTGTCTTTCCACAGCTGCCAATAGCTCTCGGTACAACTTTCCATGTCAATTTCTTTTATGAATTTGTTAGTTTCAATTTTTTTTTCTTGGAGTTACTCCATGTTTTAGATTCCTTGGCTGCTTAAGCAAATACCATGAAATGAGTTGGGTTAAACAGTGGGAATTCATTCACTCACGGTTTGAGTCTAAGAAAAAGTTCAAATTAAGGTGTCGTCAAGGCAATGCGTTCTTCCTGAAGACTATGGCATTCTGGGACGGGCTGCTGGTGATCCTTGGTCCTTAGCTTGTCACCTGATGATGTCTCCTCGTCTCTCCCTTCTATTCTAGGTTTGGTTGGTGTTCAGTTTTTGGCTGCTCCCTCTGTGGCTTTCTTTCCCTATGTCTTACTTTCATTTGCTTATAAAGGACTCCAGTATAGGACTATGACCCCTCTTGATTGAGGTGGGCTATACCGTAACAGAAGTCACCTCATCAAAAGGTCCTACTTACAGTGGATTCACACCCACAGGAATGGATTGGGTTTAAGAGCATATTTTTCTGGGGTACATACAGCTTCCAACCACCACACTCTTCTGGGAGTCTTCTATTCCCTGTTCTCTGGGTCCTGTACTTGGCCAAGTTGGCACATTAGCCTACCAGTCCACCCCTTGCCAACTTGGCAGCCATACACATCACCTTAAACCATATTTAATCTCTAAATAAAAACAATAACAGACATATACATATTTTCCCCTTCTAACAAGACTCAACTGTCCTGCATACAATTGGAAACATACTAATTCCCTCCAGAATAGGGTGCAAGTCTTTGGATAATATTCACTCTTAAACTTGACATTCTTAAATACTACAACATGAAACTAATACAACTTATGTCATATGATAAGGGGAAAGGATAGGGAAGAAAACAAAGATATTCATTTTCTGTACATTTACAGACATATTCTTAACAAAACAAGGAAAAAATACTCATGACCATAATAGTCCCTCTGTAACTGGTCACATGGTTGAAGTTTGTATTTATCACTACCTTCTTCCACTACCCATTCCTTGTTCCCTTTACCGTCAGCAAGCACCTTGGCTGGCCATGGTTCTTTGCTTGGTGGGGTGACCAAACCTTCATTTCTCAAGATTCTGGGGCATTGTTAGTCCTGCCTGGATTGGGTTGTTGCAGTTTTCCATGGATTTTAATCACAGGGGTTAGTAGTACTAAGAGGCGCCCTAGGTGATCTCCTGTTTTCCAGGCAAACTTTTCTTTACCTCTATTATGTAGTTGCAGTCTTATTTCCTCTTGATAGTCAGGATCAATCACCTCAGCCAGTACAGTAGTTCCCTTCTTTGCCTGTTGATTAAGGCATTAGAAGCCCAAAGTGGCCAGGTGGCAGTCTTGACTTCCAGTTCAATGGAATCGCTGTTGTGTTCCCTGGTGGCAGCACTCTTCCTTTTGGAGAAATTCCGTGAGCATGAGCCCATTCCCTCACTTCATTTGCTGTGAAGTGGATTCCTTGATCAGAAGCAATACTGAGTGGAATACCATGATGGCAGATAAAACATTTGGTAAGTCCGTAGATGGTAGTTTTGGAAGAAGCTGCTGGGGGTCGGATGTGGCTCAACTGGTTGGGTGTCCGTCTCCTATATGGAGGGACCCGGGTTCGATCCCCGGGACCTCCCGGTTAAAAAAAAAAAAAAAAAAAAAGGAAGAAGCTGCATGCAGGGAAGGCAAACCCATGTCCAGAGTATGTGTCTATTCAAGTTAGAATAAATTGCTGCCCCTTCCATAGTGGAAAGTGTTCCAACATAATTAATCTGCCACCAGGTAGCAGGCTGTTTACCTCGGGGAGTGGTGCCATATCGGGAGTGACTGGAGAAGGAGGCTGACTGCTAACCACTTGATTATTAAAATCTTCCTCTGCTGAAGTCACCCTCTGGTGAGCATTCACATGGGACACAAATATTTTCAAGTTCTTTTGCCCACTCAGAAAGGTCTATTCATATACCTCTTCCCCAGACTTCTTTGTCACCAATTTTCAATCATGTTTCTTCCAAGTCCCTGACCATCCAGACAAAGCATTGAAAACAGCCCATGAATCAATGTACAAATGCACCTCTGGCCATTTCTCCTTCCAAGCCAAATGAACAACCAGGTGCACTGCTTGAAGTTCTGCCCACTGGGAGGATTTTGCCTCACCACTGTCCTTCAGGGATGTCCCAGAAATGGGCCACACTGTTGCAGCTGTCCACTTTCGGGTAGCACCTGCATATCATGCAGCACCATGTGTAACCAGGTCCGAATTTTCTCTTCCTCAGTCAATTGATTGTAAGGAACTCCCCAAGAAGCAATAGCTGGGGGTTGGGAAAGAGAAGGTAATGCGGCAGGAGTGGTGGCCATGGGCATTTGGGCTACTTCGCCATGTAATTTACTTGTGCCTTCAGGACCTGCTCGAGCCCTATCTCGTATATACCATTTCCATTATGATAGAATGCTGCTGTGCACACCTAACTTTATGGTTTGGTGGGTCAGACAATACCCAGCTCGTGATAGGCAACTCAGGTTTCATGGTAACTTGGTCCATGGTTAAACGCTCAGTCTCTGTTAAGGCCCAGTAGCAGGCCCAAAGCTGTTTCTCAAAAGCAGAGTAGTTATCTGCAGAGGAAGGCAGGGCTTTGCTCCAAAATCCTAAGGGTCTGCATTGTGATTTTCCTATAGGGACCTGCCACAGGCTGCAGATGGCATCTCTATTTGCCACTGACACTTCCAGCACCATTGGATTTGCTGGATCATAGAGTCCAAGTGGCAGTGCAGCTTGCACTCTTGTTCCATTCCCCACTCAAAATTAGCAGCTTTTCTGGTCACTTGGTAAATGGGCTGGAGTAGCACACCCAAATGGGACCTATGTTGTCTCCAAAATCCAAAGAGGCCAACTAAGCATTGTGCCTCTTTTTTGGTCCTCAGCTCTTCTGTTCAGTTGTTAAATGGGCCAGAGTACCATGCTCAAATGAGGTATTGTTGTCTCCAAAAAGAAAGAGATACTCTAAGTGTTCTTTTTTGGTTATGGTAGAGACCCAATGCAACAGCTTATCCTTCACTTTAGAAGGGATAGCTCAACATGCCCTACACCACCAGACACCTGGAAATTTCACCGAGATGGAAGTCCCCTGTATTTTTGTTGGATTCATCTTCCATTCTCTCTCGTGCAAATGCTTACCAATAAGTCTAGAGTTTTGCTCCTTCTCACTCACTAGATCCAATCAGCATGATATCAGCAATATAATGGCCAGTGTGCTGACTTACAGGAGGGAGAGATGATCAAGTTCCCTGCAGACAACATCATGACATAGAGATGGAGAGTTGATATGACCCTGAGGCAGGACAGTGAATGTATTTTGCTGGCCTTGCCAGTTGAAGCAAACTGTTTCTAGCAATTGAGAAGAAAAGCTTTTGCCAGATCAATAGCTGCATACCAGGTACCAGAGGAAGTGTTGATTTGTTCAAGCAACGATACCACATCTGGAGCAGCAGCTGCAATTGGAGTCAACACCTAGTTAAGTTTAGGATAATCCAGTGTCATCCTCCAAGATCCAGCTTTTTTCTGCCCAGGCCAAATAGGAGAGTTGAATGGGGATGTGGTGGGAATAACCACCCCTGCATCCTTCAAATCCTTGCTGGTGGCACTAATCTCTGCAATCCCTCCAGGAGTCCAGTATTTCCTCAAAGTCAAATCTTTTTTTTTTTTTTAAAGATTTTATTTATTTATCCATTTATCCCCCACTTGCTGCTCGCGCTCGCCGGGTCAGCCAACCACGCCGTGCGGGCGGGCCTGCCCTCACCAGGAGGCCCCGGGAACTGAACCCGGGGCCTCCCATATGGTAAACGGGAGCCCCACTGATTGAGCCACAGCCGCTTCCCCCAGTATTGCTTTTGATTTATTATTTTGCTATGTAGGGGGCAGTTCTAGTGGCTTCCACTTTTCTACCATAATAGCCCTCACTCCACAAGTCAGGGAACCAATGTGGGGACCCTGCCAGTTGCTGAGTGTGTCTATTCTAACTATGCATTCTGGAACTGGGGAAATAACCTCAGAAAGGGTATGGAAAACCACTGGACCCATTGTGAGACAGAACTGAGCTAAAACTCCATTGATCACCTGACCTCCATAAGCCCCTAATCTGACTGCTGAACCACAGTGACATTTTGGGAATTAATGTCACTTCTGAGCCAGTGTCTAATAATCCCTGAAATGTCTGATCATTTCCTTTTCCCCATTGCACAGTTACCCTCGTAAAAGGCTATAAGTCTCTTTGGGGAAAGTTGGGAGGAAGATTAACAGTATAAATTTTTGGCCGTGTAACAGGGTCCCTCCCCAAGCAGACCCAGCCTTGCCCTCATGCAAGGGGCTCTGGATCTGTAAACTGTCTCAAGTCTGGGAATTGATTAAGGGACCGTGACTCTATTTCTGTAATTCAAGTTAGGCTTTTATTCACTCTACCTAGAACTCTTCTGCTTATACAAATCAAGTAGGAATCTAGTAGACTGTCCATCTATTTCACTTCTAAGTATCCCATGACCTATTAGTCAATGCCATAGGTCTATGTGTCTCAGACTATTTTGATTGCTGCTTTAAGTCTTCCTTTCATTGTGGTAGCCATGCCCACCTTGTCTTTGGTGATTAAGGTCTGCCATTTAATCTGGCTTCTCCTGGCCCAGGATCCAATCACCCCATAATGTTTAAGGATCCTAGTTCCCAAGGTAATATCTAAGCTACAGAGAAGAGTAACCACAATTTGTGGAGTTAGTCTCACAAATTATTTCTTCACAGTTCTGGTGAAAGGTGTGTCCTCTGGACATTCCTGGGGTGGGTGGGCTGGTCTTAGATGGTAAATCCAATCTCTCTAAGCCTTTGGATCCCATCATCTCCAGTATACCAGGGCAATTCTGGCATCTTGACCTCATGCAGTGTCAGCCATCTTTTGGTACATGTTTCAGGCACCTACCAGAACAAACTGTTAGAGCCCTTTCTAACTCCACAAACTACAATACTGAATCCATAATCTGTGCTTCATGGGCCCATATCAATAAATTCAGCTCGATCCACCTTTATATTCCTTTCACCATTATCTCATACCCTTAATATTCATTCCCACACATATTCCCCTGATTTCTGTCTATATAAATTGGAAAGCTCATGCAGTTCTTTTGGAGTATGGCTTACTTCATCATGGGTCACACTTTGTACTTCACCTTCGGGGGCTTGTTGTGACTTTAGTCTAGTTAAACTTCTGGAAGTAAAGGGGATGGTGGGGGTGGGTAAGAAGAATCATTAGAAGTGTCTTACACTCAAATAAGTCCTCCCTGCACATGGTTCACCAGTCCCTTCTATTCAAACCTATATGTGATGCTGGAGTTTTTAGGTATACTTCCAGAGACTGGAGCCTCCCGCCTACCTATGTGCCAGGTGTGCATGAAATCTAGGTGGAGCTGCAACTCCTACCCTACAGCTCAATGGACTCATCCAAGTCACCTGGTGAGGAGACAACGATGGGCAATGGCCATCCAGGGAATGGAGAGGGCCTGCATCTGCAGGCAGGATCATCCCACCCACCATATCCATGGGATATAAGCCCTCTCTCACTTGGAGTTGGAGTGGATATCACCATCCCAGTCCCCTCAGGATTGAGGGAAGAACTATGGACTAGAGTGGACTTGATGGTATTCTCTTGTTCACATATGGTGATTCTAGCAATGCAAGAAATTATAACAATGAGGTGGAGCCAGTGGCCACTTGACACTTTTGGGGTAGGGAGGGGATGAGCAGTTGAAATACAGGGGCTTCTTTGGGAGTTGGAGGTTGTCCTGAGTACTGTTGTGGCAATGGATGTAGGCCATTTTAAATCAGCACACACCACTCAGAATTGAGTGGGAGAGAGTGTGGTCTACAGTGTGAACTGTGGTCTATGGTTGGTGGCAAGGCCCCAGGATGTGTAAGTTCATTGAGGGTGGTGGGCCACACTGTGGGAGATGTTTGTGTGGGATGTGGTGGGAGGTGTGGGAGGTGGGCAACATGGGAATCCTGGTGGGTTCCGTGTAATATTTTGGGTAATCTAAGCACCTCTTAAAATATATGTATATATATATATAAATAACATTTTTGTAAGCAAATACACATATATGCATATATATTTATATATCATTTTGCAAATGTTTGTATGTATTGTGAAAATTTTGATTTTTACCCATAATAATAAAAAAAAAAAAAAAAAAGAAGTGTCTTGCAAACCAATTACCTCAGGGCATTCTGTTGCAGTTTCATCTGGTTTGACAGGATAAATCTCTTCAGGTGGGGGTTAGATGGCCCCCACCTGAAGATATCTTGATGATCTCTCCTCAGGGCAGGCTTGAGGTTGGATGGTTTTCTTCTCAGGTTTATATGGCAAAGGGGCTGTGACTTTATTAATTTATATTAGTCAACCAAAGGGTGCTGATGCAAAATATCAGAAATATGTTGGCTTTTATAAACTATTTATTTGGGGTAGAAGCTTACCATTACTAGGTCATAAAGCATAAGTTACTTCCCTCACCAAAGCCTGTTGCCACGTATGTGTTGGAGCAAGATGGCTGCTGATGTCTGCAAGGGTACAGCCTCCCTCTTCCTCTTAAGGCTCTGTGGTCCCAGCTTCTTCTAATATGAGCTGTAGGCTGGGATAAGTCTCATCTCTCTCCCGGGGCTTGTTCCTCTCTGGGGTCAGCTGCTCTGTTCTCTCCACAAGGTCAGCTGTAGACTACCAGGTTTTCTCTCTTCCCAGGGCCTCTACTGTGTCTGTGGAGTTGTCTCTATTCCTCTGTGTTCTTCTCCTGTGTGTTTACTTCCCAGAGTTCCAGTATCCAAAACTTGAACTAACTCCTCTGCTATGTTATTTGGTGGGTGGGGACTCAACATCCTACTGATGTGGCTCAATCAAAGCCTTAATCATAATTTAATCAAGCAAAAGTGAAACCTCTGAATCCAATACAATCTAATATGCCCAGAGGAACAGACCAGGTAACAAACATAATCCAATACCTATTTTTGGAATTCATAAACAATATCAAACTGCTATAGTCTCAGCCAAATTTAGGGTTTCAATGTCCCCAGTGTCATCATCATCAACCCATATATCTCCATCCCAATCTTCAGGATTCTACTCCTTTCCAATCAATACCCTCACTTTAACAGCAGACACTGTGCAAGGTTGAGATTTTAGTTTCTGTTGTAACTCTGCTACTTGCACAATGAGTCTCTGAGTCTGGTTTTCAGAGATCTCAAGTCTACTGCTGCACAAAACAAGATTTTCTTTCAGGGCATCCAAGGTGGATGGTTGTGCTGTGTTGGCTAACAGCACAACCATCCACCTTGGGGTTATCTTTTTCTTTAAATTAAAAAAAAAGGGGGGAGCAGCTGTAGCTCAGTGGTTGAGCACCTGCTTGCCATGTATGAGGTCCTGGGTTCAATCCCCAGTACCTCCTAAAAAAAAAAAGTTGTGACTACAGAAAAGTTGCAAACAAAGTATAAGGAGATTGCATATATCCTCACTCAGTTTCCCCTAATGTTAACAATTGTATGAACTCATGAATAAACATTGAGACAATACTGTTTACAAAACTACAGATCTCATTTAAATTTCTCCCCTTTCCCTCTAATGTCCTTTTTCTCTTCCAGGACCCAATTCAGGAACTCATATTGCATTTAGCTGTGTTGTCTTCATTTCTCTCCCCTCTGTGACAATTCCTCAGTCTTTTCTTATTTTCCATGACCTTGACACTGTTGTTTCCTGAACAGTTATTTTGTAAAATATCTCTCAGTTTGAGTTTGTCTGATCTTTTCTTATGATTAGATTTAGATTATGAATCTTTTGAGAAGAATACTGTAAAAGTGATGTTATGTCCTTCTTAGTTCATCATATCAGGAAACATGATGTCAATATGTTTTATTACTGACGCTATTAATCTTGATGATATCTGCCTGCTTTCTTCATAACAGCCACTGTAAGGTGACTATCTTTCTCTTTGTCATTGATAACTATCTTGGGGGAGATACTTTAAGACTGTGGTAATATCCTGTTTCTCCTCAAACTTTCACCATTAATTTTAGCATCCATTGGTGAATCTTGCTTGCACTAATTATTACTGTGCTGTTTTCCTAATGATGATTTTGTTATTATCAAGTTGAAGATACTAATACCTTGTGACCAAGCAATTTAACTCCTAGCTATGCATTCTTGAGAAATTTGTGTTCATTTTCACCAGAATATATATATATATATATATATATATATTTGTAGCAGCATTGTCAGTAATAGCCCAAAATTGTAAACAAAAATATTACTATCAAAACAATGAATAAATTGTAGCGTACTCACACAGTAAAGAAAATGAATGAAATAAAGGTGCATAAAACAAAATGGATCACTCTCTTATATTGAGCAAAAGGGGCAATATATATATAGTATGATTCCATATATATGAAGTTTAAAAACCGGGCAAAGCTAAACTGTGTTGTTTAGGGATGCATCCAGAGTTGGTAAAATTACAGGGAAAGCAATAGGATTTTTAATCACAAAAGTCGTAATAGTGTTTACCTCCAGCTAGGGAGGAGACATGCTGAGATCAGGAAGGGAAGGGAGGGCATCTATTATATATGCAATGTTTTCTGCTAGCTATTTTAAGTGTAAAAGAAAGATCAGTAAAACCACCCTTAGCTCAGCGAACTTTTAGGCTGGAATACAGAAAGAATATTTAGACAAATACATACAAAAACAACAGCGCCTTTGCTTTGTGAAGTAGGTAGCAACGACATAGCATTTAACAGATGGAGAAATTGTTTTAATGCATTGTATTTAAAGGCATAAATAACTGCCAAGAATTCAAAGATGTCTTTTAATTTGAGTCTATTGCTTATTCAATTATTTCTATTTATACTTTCTTAGTTATCTATAATCTTATTAGGAATCTTTGATGCCAATAGAAATATTAATAGCAATATTTAAATGCCACACAACCCTATAATGCAGGGAGGGACTGTGGGGTGGGGAAATGATAACAACTTCTAAATAAGAGATATCTCTAATAAAAATATTTCTTTAGCTCACATTTATTGAAACAGATTGTTTGTAAACTAACTTCTCTTGGTCCTCATTTTAGACAATTTTTATCATCATTCTTGGTGCTAGCATAGGGTGGTGGAAGAAGGGAAAAGAGGTGAAATTCAGTTATAATGGTGAGTTTCAGCATACAATAATGTGATTGCGTGCAATGTAAAATAAATAGTTTTGGGAAATATCTAGGAATCCCAGTTATTAGTATAAACTGTATGTACTTTATCAATTATAGTGCTTACCATCATCCCACAGCTAATGATATTTATATAAAGGCATCAAACCAGGTATAATATTTTAAAATGTAGAATCTTACCGCTTGGCCTTCCTTATTTTCCCTAAAGCAAAGATAGCTCTGTTAAATAGCCCCTAGGGTTTAGGTGGATATATTAAAGGTATTGTTTATATCCTCTTTGTGCAAATGAACCAGACTTTATCTGAGTGAGATTTTTGCTGTATATTTTCTGGAGGATGTGAATTTATAATTCCTTTTTCACATGTCTTTTCTGTTCTATCTGCATTCATTTATAAGATGATCGATTGATTGACTGATTTATAATTGTGGTACAATATACACAACATAAAAATAATTTAAACCATTTAAGTGGACAATTCTTTGACATTAAGTACATTGACAATAATGTGTAACTTTCATCATTATGTATTTCCAGACTATTTTCATCATTCCAAACCAAAACTTATATTTATTTAGAAATAATTCCCCATTCTCTCCCTCACCATGCACACACATGGCAACCACTGTTCTGTTTTTGTCTCTCTGAATTTACTTATTCCAAGTATTTCATATAAAAGAAATCATACAGTATTTGTCTTTTTTGTGTGAGGCTTAATTCACTCAACATGAGGTTTTCAAGGTTTATCCATGTTGTACTGTGTACCAGCACTTCATTTCTTTATATGACTGAATAATATTCCATTGTATGTATATATCACATTTTGTTTATATATTCATCATATATTCATCTGTTGATGGACACTTAGGTTGCTTCCATGTTTTGTAAATATACTGCAATACATATTGTGTACAAATATTTTTCTGAATCCCTGCCTTCAATTCTTTGGGATATATTGGCTTGCTGGACCATATGGTAATTCTATGTTTTATATTCTGAGGAACTGCCAAACCATCTTCTATTGTTGCTGTGCCATTTTACATTCCGGCCAACATAGTATGAAGGTTCCTAGTTCTCTGCATCCTTGTCAACACTTCCATCCTAGTGGGTGTGACGTGGTATCTCATTGTAGTTTTAATTTGTGTTTCTCTAATGGCTAATGATGTTGAGCTTTTTTTTTTTTAGTAGGTACCAGAGATTGAACCCAGGACCTTATACATGGAAAGCAGGCACTCAACCACTTGAGCTACATCTACTCCCCTGTTATACTGTTCTTAATTATTTGGGAATAAAAAACAAACAAAAAGCCCCAAACTTTAGAAAGGTGGCAGGTACAGGAGAGAGAACTTTTTCCCTGAACATTTGGTAGTAAGTTGGGGACCAATGCCTCATCAGCTTCAAATGCCTTAGTGTGTATTTTCTAAACGCCGGGACATTTGCCGGCCTAACCCCAGAACAGCCATCCATATCCAGAGATTAACAATGATGTATTCTTGCCATCCAGTCTTCACACCCCACTGAGGTCTCACCATTTGCTCTGGGTTGTCCTTCGTCACAGGGTATCCCAGTTCAGAACCGTGTGTTGCTTTTGGTCTCCTTGAGACAGAGTCAGTTCCTCCAGCTTGGCCCTGTTAAAGCTCAGTCACATGCCAGATACTATGGGGCCTGTATGTTGATATTTTCTGGGGGGCTGGAATGTGTCCCTCTGGCAAGACCATTGCAATGTGGTGCTGTGTCCTCTTCACAGTGTCCTGCACTTGGTCAGGACTGCTGACTTGATTGGTTCTGTGGATGGTGGTGCTAACTTTCATCAGGATATAGATTCTGGGTTGACAGTTTTTTATTTAAGGACTTTGAATATGTCATTCCACTGCCTGTCTTCTGACCTCCATGGTTTGTTTTTTTCCTTCTTCTTTCTTTCTTTAGGAGGTACCAAGAACCGAACCCAGGACCTCCCATGTGGGAAGCTTGTGCTCAACTGCTTGAGCTACATCCACTCTCTGCTAATTTTTTGTGGGGTTTTTTTTTTTTTTTGCTTGTTGTCTGCTCATTATTTGCTTGTTGCCTTGCTTGTTGTTTTTGCTCGCTATCTGCTCGCTGTTTGTTTGTCCTCTTTAGGAGGCACGGGAACCTAACCTGGGACCACCCATGTGGGAAGTGAGCGCTCAACTGCTTGAGCCACATCTGCTCCACCTCATGGTGTTTGATGAGAAATCCACTGTTAATGCTACTGGTGATCCCTTGTATGTCACAAGATACTTCTTGCTGCTTTCAAAATTCTCTTTTAGTCTTTGGAATGTGCAATTTTGCTATAATATACTATAATTTTGCTATAATTGAGCTTTTGGGATGTGTATATTCATGTCTCTCATCAGATTTGAAAAGTTTTTCTTTCCTTTCCATTCTTTCCTTTCTTTCCTTTCCTTTCTTTCCTTTCCTTTCCTTCCTTCCTTCCTTCCTTCCTTCCTTCCTTCCTTCCTTCCTTCCTTCCTTCCTTCCTTCCTTCCTTCCTTCCTTCCTTCCTTCCTTCCTTCCTTCCTTCCTTCCTTCCTTCCTTCCTTCCCTCTCTCTCTCTCTCTTTCTTTCTTTCTTTCTTTCTTTCTTTCTTTCTTTCTTTCTTTCAGAAGTTGTAGGTCTACAGAAAATTCATGCATAAAATACAGAGTTCCCATATACCAACTTATTATTAATGCCTTGTATCTGTGTGGCACATTTGTTATAATTCATGAATGAACAATACAGTCCATCGTTTACAACAGGGTTTATTGTTTGTATTGTACAGTCCCATGTTTTTTAAAAAAATTGTATTCTAGTACATATACACAATCTAAAATTTCCCCTTTTAACCATACTCAAATATATATTTCAGTGCTGTTGATTATGTTAATAAAGTTGTGCTACCATTACTGCTATCAGTTCTTATTTCATCAAATACTTTTTCTGCCCCATTTTCTTTCTCTTGTCCTTCTGGGACTGTAAAGATAGGTGTGTGGGTATACTTGATGGTGTCCCGTGGTTACCTCAAGCTCTGTTCATTTTTCTTAATTATTTTTTCTTTCTGCTCCTTATACTGGATAATTTCAATTGTCTCGTCTCCAATTTCACTGATTCTACTATATGTTCAAGTCTGCTATTGAATCCATTTAATGAGTCTTTTTAGTTTCAACGACTATACTTTGCAGGGCCAAAATTTCTGTTTGAGTTTCTTTTACTAATTTCTATGTCTTTATTTTGTTCAATTTTTTCTTATTTCCTTTGGTTCTCTGTATACAAGATTCCTTTAGCTCATTAAACATATTTAAGATAGTTGATTTAAAGTCTTTGAGTAATAGCTCCAATATATGAGCTTCCTCAGGGGTGGTTTCTGACAAATTCTTTTTTTCCCTGTGAATGGGTCATATTTTTCTGTTTCTTTGTGGGTTTTGTAATTTTTGTTGCTGTTGAGAACTAGACATTCTGAGAATTATTCTTATAACCCTGAATATCTAGTTCTCCCATTCTGGAATTGCTAGTCCTTTTTTTTTTTTTTTTTTTTTAATGGTTGTTGAGGGCTGGAGTCATCAGTTTGTGACTTTTCCAAAGTATATTTGCTCCTAATCTGGGAATGGACAGAGAAGAGATAGAGAGGAAAAAAGGCACTGCTTCTTTAAGAGTCCTCTGCTGCTTTTGCTTGAGGGGGGATTAGAACAAAGGCACTCTAAGAGCTGGCCCTGCCAGTGATCTAAAGTAGCTGATCCAAAGCCATGATCAGATATCAGACCACACTCCCTCCCACTCCTCAATCTCCCTGATTTTGGAGGACTAGGTCTTTATAGCAACCCTGGCACCAGCAAGCTGAACTGGGAGCCCGGGTGGCAGACCCCACTGCTGCCTGCCATGCAGTGGGGTGATAGTGGATAGTAGCTGTTGTACATGTACAGAAGGTGAAATTTACCCAGCCTCTTCCTCCAGCTCCTTCCTGGATGCTGCAGTGTTCCACTAGACTCCAGAGTTCCAAAATAACTGATTCAGACTGTTCTTCTCAGTTCAATCGTTGTTTTAGTGGAGGGACTGATTCCTGGAGCTTCTTATTCCACCATCTTCCCTCAAACCTATAAGATTTATTTTTAAACCTATGATATACACTACCCTGTATAAACAGTGATGATTATAAGCAATTCTTTATTTAAATATCATGTCAAAAAAGATGACCTGGGAGATTTCCATGAAAGTTCAAAAATTATTTTTCTTGCAAATATATTGACATATAAATGAGAATTCTGGACCTACTTTGTCATAGAATCTCAAATTTTCAAGGGTCTTAAAAGTCTAGAATACCTAGGCATGTTGTTATTCTTACTATAGCAGCAATTTTCAAATAACTTATAGTAGATTCTTTTATTCTCTATGCTCACGTCATTTCTATGAAAAAAAAAATTCCTGGAATTATTATGACTTGTAGGGCTTGGAGAATGAACGATTATCTTAGTCATAAAATCTACTATCACTACAAAAAACTCTTGAAATTCCTGTTGCTCTGTCTATACATACCTTAAAATTGCCAACGAATATCTTCGGAAATTAATTCACAATGTGAGATAATTTTATATGTAATCAAATATTCATGCCAATAGTAAAGTTATGTTTTTTGGTTAAATTTACTTTTTCAAATGTTTCTCCTAACATAAGTGAAGATATTGACTTGGAAGACACTTTCTATTATTTGTAGGATATAAAAATCACCAGGCAAATTTATATAAACTTAGACTTCTCAGGCCTAATCATATTAAAAAGGTTAATTGGTATCATCCAAGAATTAAGATCAATGACATAGTTAGTGCTTAATTTCCTAAATTAGAATATGTGCACCTTAATGGTGACAGATTGTGTCTTAATGATTGTTATGTCCATAAATAGATTAAAAGGTCAACATCACCATTCTAGATTTGCAGTCATCACAAACACAGAAAAGGACAAGCTGCCTAATGGTCTGTTTTCTATAAGGAAAAATGTTCCAATAAGCCCTGACAAAGCAGGACATGCTAATATTTATCCAGAGGGCAGAAAGTCACATTTGTTGTTGCACAGTGAAAATTCGATTGAATTCTGTTGACTTTTTAAAGTCTTTGTGAAAGACAATGTAACTATTATGCCCCTGAAAAGGATTCTGAAGTGACGCCACGTAAAGGTATTCCTGTCAACAAAAAAGTTAACTAAGACACAGGCATTACACTGAAATTTTACACTGACCATTTCACAAAACTCAAATCCTACACTTTCTTTCTACCAATACATTTTCTAATGAATACACAGCTTTTAGTCACTTCAGGAGGACAATGATATATCTCTCTATATATGTTATGGAAAGAGAGCCAATTATTATAAGCATAATACAACTATTTACAAGTTTAGAAACATACTGATATAGATGCTAATGTCAATATTCTATCTTTTGGGATAAAGAGTTCTTCATAGAATGTGAACAGTTCTTCTACCAGTTATATGTTCCTGGGAGAAGGAGTGGAGGTGGAAGGGAACAGATTCCTGACTTTTATAAAATTGGCTTTGTTAATAAAGTTTTTCCCCAAACCCTTTCTTTTAAATACTAAGATAAGGAAGCTAGTAAGCACCGATAACCAGATCCAACATATAATATGTCCCTTCAAAAAATGTTTTCTCTGTGTTAGATCTCAAATCATTACTAATAAAAAGAAAAGCCTTTAAAGAAATATTTTAGGCTTTGCGATAGAAGCCCTTAAGTGTGGAAACTTTTGGTCTCATTCAATTGCTATATTATCCTTTACCAACTTGACTCTAGAAATGAATTATCAGTCTTATTTATGTATCAGCTGGTTTGAGAAATAATTATACTTAGAAGATCTGAATTAATGACTAAAGGGCATGAGGAAAATCTTTTGGTCAAAATACTTCTAAGAGAACACTGAAAGAATCTTTGTTAGCTAATGTTTTACGTCATTAATAAATGATTTTTCTGTACCTCTCTGGAAAACTGTCTAAAAATCAGCAGCCCTAGTTTGTTGTATTCTTTTTATATCCTTAATTTCCTGGAGATAAATTATTACAATCTTTAATATAATGCTAAGACATGGAAGTAGTTATGACATATTATCATTTTATTTTTATTGTCAAAGAAAAGCCACTTAGAGAGGAAAGTCTTTGATTTTTGATCTTTTGCCTGGAGCAAATTCAAACTAGACACTATTATATAATAGTGCCAAGTAAGGATTAAAAACCAAATACAGAATTATAGAGAAACAAACTTAATTAGAGATTCTCCTGCTCCCCTATAAACAAGTTTTTTAAAAAAATTTAGTAATGTTTTAGTACTCCCAAAGATTTTGGTGCCATGTTTTCCCATAAAACACAAAATAATCTTGTTTTTTTTCCTTTTCGGTCATAAAATACAAAGTATGAGAATGATCTGTTTATAAAAATAATGATATCATATCAACCTCTTGGCTTAAAATCTTATAAAGCCTTCCAATTATATTTATTTTTAAATTTCTAATTAAAAAAATTTTTTTTTAGGTATGGGGTCTGGGGATTGAAACTGGGACCTTGTATGTGGGAAGCCAGTGCTCAACCACTGAGCCACATTGGCTGCCCTGAATTGGTTTCTTTTGTTTGTTTTGCTTGTTGTTGTTGTTGTTGTTTTTTAGGAGGCACTGGAACCAAACCAGGACCTCCCATGTGGGAAGCAGGAACTGCTTGAGCCACATCCCCTCCCCCATTATATTTAGAATAAAAATAAAACTTCTTGCTAGGGCCAATGGCTCTATATGCTCTCTCCTCTCCCCTCCTTCCAACCTCATGGCTTATCACTTCCATTTGTTAACTGCGCTCCAATCATACTGGCTTTCTTGTTGTTCTTTGAATATGTTAAACTCGTTGCCATATCTGGGTCTTTATACTTGCTATCCCCTTCTCATTCATGTCTCAGTTCAATGCCCCCACCCCTTTTTTAGAAGGTACTGGGGATTAACCGGGTACCTCCTACATGAGAAGCAGGTGCTCAACCACTTGAGCTACATCTGCTCCCCCAGAGAAGACTTTTTGAGCACTTATTTACAATACTTCCCCACTCTTTTCTCCATTTATCCCTTATCTCATAATGCTGCTTTATTTGACTTCAAGTATCTAATCTGAAAGTATATAATTTATTTTTATTTACCGATTTTTCTCTTTCTTTCAAAAATATAAGCTTCATGTAAACTGGCTTGTCTGTCTTATTTACTATGAATCCTCAGCATGCACATAAAAAGATGCTGAAACACTGTAGAGGCTCAATAAATATTTGTTGAATGAATGAATGAATAAAAATCACCACAGTGGAAAAAATATCATACTCCTTTCATGCTTATTTTTTTAAAATTATAGTTTGGGTTCTTTAAAAATATTTCTTTTCTGGTTATATATTACTTCACAAGAAACCATCCCAAAATTTAGTGCCTTAAAAGAACAGTAATTTTATTATGCTTATGCTACTGAAGATCAGGGAATTAGGGAAGGCCTTGGCTGTGCAATTTTCCTGCTCTATGTGGTGCTAACTAGGGTCACTTAGTGGAATTTAGCCAGCAGCTGGTGTGATTTGGAGGACCCAAGATGGTTTTACTTACATGTCTGGCTCCTTTTGGGGATTGCTATAAGGCTGATTCAGCTGGCCCCCTCTTCCTTTTCCTGTAGTCTCAGGGCCTCTCCATATGTTCTTTCTGGGAGAGTAATTGGCAGTACATGGCAGCTGAGGTCTCCCAGAGAGCAAGGTGGGAGACCTTGGTCCTCTTATAGCTTAGTTTCAGATTGGCATAGTGTCACTTCTACTGTATTATTTGATCAAATCAGTCACAGGTCAGCCCAAGTCCAAGGGAGGAATGTCAAAGCATATACAATCATTAAAAATTTTTTTTTAATTTTGAAATAATTTCTATTTTACAGGTCAATTGCAAAAATAATACAAACCCCAACATTACTCCCCACCCAGATAATCAGCTCCAACAGCTTGTGTGTATTTTTTCTTTTTTATTACTTTTATTTTTAAAGAAGCTACAGATTACATAAATGTTACATCAAAAATTTAAGGGATTCCCATATACCTCACCCCCTCTGCCTCCCACATTTCCCCCCATTAACAACATCTTTCATTAGTGTGGTACATTTGTTACAATTGATGAACACATATTGAAGTATTGCTACTAACCATGGTCTATAGTTTACATTATGGCTTACACTTTGCATCACACAATTGTATAGGTTTTGACAAAATGTATCATAGCCTATATCCATCATTGCAGTGTCATGTAGAACAATTCCAATGTCCCCCAAATGCCCCATATGATCCTATTCTTCCTCTCCTTTTCCTCAGAACCTCTGGTAACTACTGCCTTTTATATCAATGTTACAAGTTCTTCCATTATGAGAATAATATTAAGTCTGCTTTATTCCATAGTTGCAGTCCCCCCCCTATGTTTGTTCATTCCTCAGTCTTGAGAATTAGGGGATGGTGATGCCCACTCTGCTTCCAGCTGAGAGGGGCCTTAGAACCCATCGGGCAGATGGGTGGAACTCTCTTGCTTGCAGTTGTGGATACTCTGTTTTTTGGGGACAGACATTGTCCATCATCATCATTTTGTTAATTGTCCTGGGTAAGTCTGATGAATTGGAGTAAGGAGTTTGCTGCAACTCTGGTGAGATTCAGGGCTCAACTGGCATATGAACAGTGGGAAGATTTAAGTCTCTGGGACATATATTTAACAGGTGTAGTGCTAATTATATACCATATGTAGGAAAATTATAAATTAGTCCAACTCTGATACCATTGGGGGGAAAGGTAAGGCCCACTGACGGGGTACCGAATTTCTGGGGTTGTCTGCCCTGCCTATAGTGTCCAGATGTCTCTAGAGCCCTTAGGAGCCCCCCTGCTTGAGCTACTTTTTTTTCATTAAAAAACTTATTGAATTCGTCCAAAGCAAATGTATATCATTCATACATGAATATATATATATACAATAAGTGTACAGTAAAAGTTGTGAACTTACAAAACAAATATGCATAACATCATACAGGGCTCTCATACCTCATCCCATCACCAACACCCTGCATCACTGTGAAACATTTGTAACAAATTATGAAAGAGCATTGTCAAAGTAGCACTGCTAACTACAGTCCATATCTTACCCTTCAGATCCACCAACTTTTAACATTTTGCCACATTTAATCTCCCTCCCTCCCTCCCTCTCTTTATCTATCTATCTATCTGTCTATCTATCTATCTATCTATCTATCTATCTATCTATCTATCTATCTATCTATCTAATCTATTGTCCATCTATCTCACTATTATCTATTTTCTAAACAGTTGGGAGTAGGTTGTATATATCATGCATCTTGAATACTTAATACTTCCATGTACATTTCCTAAGTACAAAGGATATTCACTTATGTAACCACGTTAAGTACAGTTATAAAGTTCAAGCAATTTAAAATTGATGTAAAGCTTACAGCCTGTATTCCAATTTTTTCATATCTTCCAATAGTGTTCTTTTGGGCATTTTCTTCTCCATTATTAGATCCTGTCTAGGATCACGTATTGCATTTAATTGTCATTCTCTCTTTAGTCTCTCTCTCTCTCTCTCTTTTTTTTTGATTGTGGAAACATATAAACAACATAAACTTTCCCATCTCAACCACTCCCAACCATATCATTCAGTGAGATTAATCACAATCACAATCACAATTTATTGGTGTGCTACCCTCACCAACAACCATTGCCAGAAATTTCCCCTCAACCACCCTAAATAGAAATGCCTCACCCATTATACATTAACTCCTCATTCCCTCTCCTCCCTGCCCCTGGTAACTTGTACACTACTTTCTATCTCTATGAATGTATATATTATAGCTATTTCATATAAGTGGAATCATGCAATATCTGTCGTTTTGTGTCTGATTTATTTCACTCAAAATGACATCTTTAATGTTCTTTCACATAGTAGCATGTATCAAACTTCATTCCTTTTTTTTTTTTTTTTGCTCCCTATTCCTTCTACTACTGCTTTTTTTTTGTTTTGGCTTAATTGCTTTTCATGTTGTTTAGTTTTTATTTCATCCTCTTTCCTTTTTCTGTTTCTAACAGTTTATCCTTCCTTCTAATGTTGTTATTGTCATAATTTTTTATTTTTATACCTTTATTATTAGCACTGATTTTAAATAGTTTTTTTGTATTTGTTTTTTAAATCATATAGGAACATAAAGAGGAGTTACAAATCACAGATATTATAATACTGGATTTTATATTTACCTAAGAATTTATGATTCCCTATATTTTTTATTTTTTCATTTAGCCTTGAGTTATTATCTAGTGTACTTTTATTTCAGACTCAAGGAGTACTCAGTACTTTTTTTTGTAGGGAAGGTGAATTAGTGATGATGTCTCTCAGCTTTTATGTAACAAGGAATATAAAAATTTCTCCTTCAGTTTTGAAGGTGAGTTTTGACATTCTTTCCTCTTTTTCATCATGTTATAGAAATGCCATTTTAATATCTTCTGGACTCCATAGTTAGTAATAAGAAATTGGTTGCTTTGTATGCTTATCTGCCAAATTCTTATATCATAATATGGGTTGCTTTTAACAGTTGAAATTTGTTATCTTACGAGTTTACAGTTTTGAGGTGAGAAAAATGTCCAAATCAAGGCATCATCAGATGATGCTTTCTCCCCAAAGACCAGCTGCCAGTAATCCTGGATTCTTCTGCCATATGACGAGGGACATGGTAGCATCTGCTGGTCTCTCCCTTCTCTTTCAAGTTTCTATGCTTTCAATTTCTTGATTCCATGGCTTTCTCTGTTAGTCTGAATTTCATTCTCTCTTCATTCCTTTTTAAGGCTGAGTAACATTCCATTGTCTGTATGTACCACATTTTGTTTATATATTCGTTTGCATTGGAAATTTGGGTTGCTTCTACCTTTGGACTATTGTGAATAATGCTGTTCTGAACATTGGTATACAAATATCTGTTCAAGTCTCACTTTTGAGACTATACCTAGAAGTGGGATTGCTGGATTATATGGTAGTTCTGTGCTTAACTTTAACTTTTTGAGGAAAGCAAACTGTTTGTCACAGTGGCTATATGCAACCATTATTTTTATTTATTTATTCCCTCCCCCTCCTTGTTGTTTTGTGTTCACTGTCTGCTCTCTGTGTGTTCTTCTGTATCTGCTTGTCTTTTCTTTAGGCAGCACTGGGAACTGATCCTGGGACCTTCCGGAGTGGAGAGAGAGGCACTCAATCTCTTGTGCTATTTTAGCTCCCTGGTCTCCTGTGTCTCTTATTGTCTCTGTTCTGTGTCTTTTTTTATTGTGTCACCTTGCTGTGCCAGCTCTCCATGCAGGCCAGCACTCCTGCATGGGCCAGCTTGCTTTTCACCAGGAGGCCCCTGGAATCGAACCTTGGACCTCCTATATGGTAGGAGGTAGATAGGAGCCCAATCACTTGAGCCACATGTGCTTCCCTGCAACCATTATTAATCTGGTAAATTTATGAGATAGAACATTTTCAAGTAAATGCTTCTAAGGAAAACATCCCAACAAATTCATTTAAATGTCTTTCTAAAAGTTACAGGTTCCTAACTTAAGTCTCAAAAGTCAAAAAAGGTCTTCAAAAAGCTAAAAAAAAAAAAAAAAAAAGGAAGAAATACAAAAGTAAAAGGTAATGTAAAGAAACGTGAAACTGGGAGCAGAGGTGGCTCAGCTGATTAGGCAACTCCCTCCCAAGTTGGAGGTCATGGTTTGGCTCCCGGTGCCTCCTAAATAAACAAGGAAGATGAACAGACACAGCGAGTGAAATGCAATGAGGGAGTGGGAAGGAGAGAAAAAAAAAAAACAAAAAACTAATGAGCAAAAAAAGACAAGAAAAAAATTTCTAATGAAAGGAAAGAGGGAAGGAGATTCAGAAAATTAAGACCTGCCCTTATAAAGGGGAGAGTCTTTAAGAAAAGGACATGAATGGGCCCAATGAAATGGAAGGATGTCAAACTCTATCAGATGGATGCATTTCTGGAGGATAAGTAAACTTGTATTAATTTAGGATACTAAATTATATGTAGATACTCAAAGAACATGCAGAGAATGTTCTAAGCAGGGCGAACCTTTGGATATGGCAATGTTCAAACACAAGTTTCCAGTTGTTCTCAAACCACCTGTTTTGAGCTTCAACCATTTTTCCACCTTATGCATTTAACATGAACCAACTCCCAACTTTCCTGTTCCCTCCTACTCTACAGCTAGTTTGTTACAAATTCCTAGGCCCTTGCAAACTTCTGATCTGTAACATCTTAGTTCTCTTTATTTATTTATTTTTTATAGCTCAGACAACATTGTGATTTGACTTAGGTTCTCTGAAATTATAGTCAAAATTTTCTGTGATATGACTTTTCTGGGAAGTGGGTTATGGTTTTTATTGGTTTATGAAAGGGTCTAATCCTTCCTCCATAGTCAAGTATTTCTCTGAGCAAAATTGTGGAGTAGCTAAGTTCATTTTTGGAACTATCTCCTTTGAAGCATCTGTTGTGTAATAATAATGATAATAATGACTGGCATTAAAAAAATGATTACTTGCTTATGTGCCAGGAACTGTTCCATAATAACCCTCTGAACTAGTACTATTATCTTCATTTTACAGATGAGGAAACCAAGGCAGAGGAAATTGCCCAGAGTCCCCATCTGGTGGGTCTGGGAACGCTTGCATACTGGCTTCAGAGGTACCAGTACAATGAGGCTCTGTCCATAAGTACAGTTTACTCCTTTGTAAATCGAGAATAATAAGAGTAGTCAGTGTCATTGTTGGGAATAAATGAGCTAAAGTAGGATAGTCCATAGCTAAATAGTTGGCACATTATTACAATAGGCATTAATAAACACAAACTCTCCTTACTTAGCCTCTCTTGTATCCCGGAAGGCATTGTTGCATTGTTACCTTTCTTCGTAGAGGTATTAGGGTCATAAACTGCATTACCAAATAGGGGGTGGGTAAAGATTTGAAACTCTAGGACCAAAGCCTAAGATACTGCTCTCCCCACTATACTATTTATGCTTGCTTTCTCTTAGAATCGTAGGCAAATGTTTGTATTCTATTCCACAATCCAGTTACTTATCTATTGATAGAAAACTTTTTCCCTACAAAGTTTTGGAGATCATTGCTTTTCTTAGGGAGATGAACCTTGTTTATGCCTTATCTTCACACATACCACTACTCTTTGATGGTTTAGACAGTGCTGCAGGGTTGTGAATTATGAGACCTAGATTTTGAACCCGGCTCAGCTTTGGATCAAAGCTGGACCCTTTAACTTGTTTGGGCCGTATATTTCTCATTTATAAAACGGGATGGGTGGTGGTGACCAGATGATTTTTACCAAAGTCCGTTTTGCTTTGGAATTGTACAACCCAGAGACAGTCCTTTAGCCTGTTGTTTTTCAAACTGTGGGTCGAGTCAAACAAACAAACAAACAAAAAATTTGTGTAAATATTGTTTGGTGAAACTTTTGTTTCACACAGATATTTATATGTGGTATATAAAATGTATATCTAAAATGTACACCTCACTGCGAATTGTAATAAAAACATTTGAAAGCTACTATGGGTAGTGCAACCTATAGACGTGTAACCGGGAGGAGCCAGAGTACCCGAAACCAATCTCGAAATCCCAATTTGAGCGCCCCCGCCAAAACTCAGAAGCAAACGTGAGCACGGACTACGGTCCCGTCACTCCTCGCGAGGGCAGCGGCCCGCCACTATCCCAGGCGCTCCCCAAGTCGACGTTGCACCTCCGGCCCCAGTCTCGGCCGAAGGGAAGCTGCGCGCCTCCTGACGTCATCTCCGGGCGCCGGTGCCTCGGCCTTCTACTTCGCGGGAGAAGTCGTTGGCGCGAATGGATCCCGAGCCCCGGTAACGGATTCTTCAGCCGGTCGGCTCTTCTGCTGCCTTTCCGCGCCTCAGTCCTTGGGCTGCGATGGTGAGTCCCTCGGGGAGGCTGTGCGGTTCGGGGGCTTGGGATACTTTGCTGTCAGGATGTGGACGGGAAAACGCCTTGCGTGGAGGGTAGAGGAGGACGGCGGTGGGTGGTTCTTGGAAGGGGAGCGAAGGCTTAGAAGGGGCAACACACTGGGCATTGGTCGCACGACTTTTGTTGGACGGCGGGCTCTAGCTCTCGGCGGCAGCCAGGGCGCAGGCCTTTTGGTGCTGCGCAGGCGTTTCGCTTTTTTCTACCCTTGGGAGAGGGAGGAAGGAAGGGTGTAATGAAGGTGATTTTGGGGCGCAGCGGTGATGTTTTCCTGTTCAGTGTTGTCCCTAACTTCAGTTTTGAGTCTTGCCTAAAGCGTTCATTCCAAGCTTTGGGTCAGGAGAGAAAAGAATGTAACAAACTTTCCTTTGCTGTAAATTGTCTCAGGCTTTCAACTTTCATTATTAACGCGAAACGCTTAACATTGCTGTTTTGAGACCGAGGGTATGAGGAGGATGTTTTGTTTAGATGAGTTCTTAAGAGTTAAAGCGATTACAGGAAAAAAAAAATACAGTGGGTAGAAAACAGATATAATAATTTGACAACTGTCACCTCATATTTTGATGTTAAAAGTCACCTTAAAAAATAACTCAGTGCATACTTTTGAATAAAGCGTTTAGATAAATTGAGAGTGAAATAATAATCCAGCCAGCAAAACAGACATTCAGGATGGTATGGGAATAGATACAGGTATGCGTAGGAAATATTTTAAATATAAATTATGCTTAAGATAGTCGAATAAGCCACAAGATACTTACTACTCAGGCATAATTTTGTCAATAGTTTTTTCAGCTTCTCTATCAGAGCGCCAACGTTTGGGGGCGGGGGGGGGGAATTCTATGACAAAATGGGAAACCTCGGAGCCCTTTTTATTATTTTCTCAAAGAAGGCTAAAATAATAATGATAATAGGCACTCTGTACCACCAAGCCTCTTATTCAGGTCAGTATGTGAGCTGTTTGTTTTACATACCTTTTTTCATTTAAACCTCACAGCAGTCCAGTTTTACAGATGGTAAAGGAGACTTTCAGAATTTAAACAATTTCTTATAAAACTAATAAGTGGTTGAACTAGTATTAGAACCTAGGCTTTCTTGAACACTACATTATACTGCCTCCCTGAAATGGTTATTACAGTTTGGAGTTCGGGCACTGTCAGGTATTGTGGAAAGTTGATGAGATTTGGAGTCTTGAAGGTGAGAGTGTTTTAATCTTGTTCTGCAATTTAATAGTTTTGTGGTCTTGGGCAAGTAAATAGCTTAACTTTAACCCCTTTGAGCCTCTGTTTCCTTACTTGTAAAAGAGAGGAAAATAATAGCTGCCCAGTCTTGAAGATTAAACAAGATAATGTATGTAAAGCTTCCATTCTGGTGCCCAACAGGTATACAACTACCAACTACTAATTATCTGTTTTCTTAGGAAGGACTCCATGGAAAGTCACATAAAGTATAAGAGGCCTTATAGATGCCTTTGATGTCAGTCAGGGTGAATGACAGTTTATGTAGTCAACTTTTGATCATTTAGGTACTTTTACCCTTTTTTTCCTTCTTTTTCTTCAGTGCTCCTGTTTATGGTGCAAGTTGAAATTTAAAGTCCTCAGAAAAGAAATTGGAGTCAAATTGCTCAGTTTTGCTATTTGTTAGTGGGCAAAAGTTCTATAATGCAGATAAGAACTTTTGATTATATTGCTATTTAATTTTGTCCTGTCTGTATTCAAAAATTAGCAAAATCCTAGATTAAAATTCTATTCAACAAATATTTATTGAACACTTATGTACATGCTATATTATAGTACAGTGGTTCTTAACCTTTGGGTCATAGTTCCCTTTGATCATGTGGTGAATGGCATGCAAATTTTCTGCTGAGAGAAATGCACATAGGCATATGCATACAATTTTAGGGGATTCATATATCTTGTGAGCCCATCAGTACATGCAAGGTTAACACCTTTTGCCCTGGGCGCTGCAATTTTTCTCAGATATTTTCCAATGAAAAAATTATTGATAGGGAACCGGTATAGCTCAAGTGGTTGTGCACTGCAGTACCACATAGGAGGTCCCAGGCTCAATTCCCAGCTTGGTACCTAAAAAAAAAAAAAAAAAAAAAAAGGGAAGGAATAAAATACTATATCCACACAATGGAATACAATGCAGCTATTAAAACTGAGAAAACTATTTATGCCCTTATATGAAACAATTGCCAAGATAAATTAAGTGAAAAAAGTAAGGTGCAGAACAGTAAGTATATTGGTAATATAAAAATAACTTTTATATGGAAATAAGGGGGAAATGTATTTGTATATTTGCTTGCAGATGCATACAATATCTCTGGAAGAATACACAAGAAACTTACTGATAGCATTTGTTACCTCCAGGAATGGGAAGTGTGTGTCTGAGAGGTAGGATGGGAGGGGCACTGGTTACTCTTTTGAATTCTGAACCATATGAATACATTATCTACTAAAGAAATTGAAACAAAATAAAAAATAACAAGAACAAAAAAAGAAGCCACATACTATTTGGATTGCTATGAACATTTAACTATATGCTCAAAATGTGCATAAAACTGAGTGTTACCATTTTTAAGAAGTCAGTGTATTTAATTCATTGGTTGGTATAATTATTTACTGAAAATATGCATAAGATTGAATTAATTACACATGAAACTTGAGGGATAGCTTTTCGGAAGAGGTGTCAAGTCTGTCTACATTGTAATCAGAGCTGCTCCATTGCCCCATTCTAGGGGTTACCTTACATTGCTCCTTGTGGAGCAGTGCTGTGATCTTCTTGTAATGTAGCTTTTGCTCTACATACTATTAGTAGGTCTATAAAGCTGATAATATCTGATCCCTGCCTATCTCTCTGATATCATCTCTCTGATCTTTGAGCATGTTAAGCTGGTTTTGTCTCAGGACCTTGCTGTTCCCTCTCTTTTGAATGCTCTTCCTCCAGATCCTTGCATGTCTGACTTTTTCTTTTTTCTTTCTTTCTTTTTTTTGTTTAGTCAAGTCTTGGTCTTTCCTCAGAGGCACCATTCCCAATTCTAGCTAAAGCAACTATTGTCCACAGCCACCCTTTTTTACATTTGCTTACTGTATTCCCTAGCTTTTGTCAGCACCTGAAAATATCTTTTTTTAAAAAAAAATCTTGAGATATAGCTCATATACCATACAATCCACTGATTTTAACCATCACTACACAGTCAATTTTAGGACATTTTCATCTCACTCAAAAGAAACCATGTACACATTAGCAGTCATTCCCATTCCTCCTCATCCCCTCTCCACCACCAGTTTTAGGTAACTACCAATCTATCTTCTGTTTTTATCTATGGCTTTGACTATTCTGTACCTTTCATATAAATGGAAAATAGATCATATACTATGTTGTCTTTTGTGATTGGCTTCTCTCACTTAATGTTTTCTAGATTTATCTGTGTACATTCACTGGTAGTATGTACCAGTACTTCATTTCTTTTTATTGCTGAAGAATATTCCATTTTATGACTATGCCATTATTCAAGCTAGACTGTTTTCCAAAGTGGCTAACACCATGTTACATTCCCACCAGCAGTGTATGAGGATTCCAGTTTCTCCTCATCCTATCTTTTGATGTTAACTTTCATTTTGATTAAAGCCTTCCTGGTGGGTATAAAGTGGTATTTCATTGTTGTTTTGATTTGCATTTACCTAGTGACTAATGATGTTGAACATCTTTTTATGAGATTGTTGGCCATTTGTATATCTTCTTTGAAGAAGTATCTATTCATATCTTTTGCCCTTTTTTAAATTGGGTTGTTTGTCTTTTTGTTGTTGAGTTGTAAGAATTCTTTATATGTTCTGGATACTAAACCTTTATCAGATAAGTAGTTTGCAAATATTTTCTCCCATTATGCAGGTTGACTTTTTTCCCCAATATTTTTATTCGTTTATTCATTCATTCATTCATTCATTCATTTACATCTCCCCCTGCCCCACCCCCACCCCCCATAGCTCTCTTGTCTGTCTGCTCGTTGTCTGCTTGTCTTCTTTAGGTGGCACCGGGAAATGAACCCGGGACCTCCTCTGTGGGAGGCAAGTGCGGAATTAATTGAACCACTTCCACTCCCTGCTGGTTGCTGCATCTGCTCATTGCGCATCTGCTCGTCTTCTTTAGAAGGCACTGGGAACCCAACCCTGGCCCTCCCATGTGGGAGGCGGGCACCCAATTGCATGAGCCACATCCTCTCTCCTCTAGGTTGACTTTTTACTTTCTTAATAGTGTCCTTTATTTTATTATTATTATTATTTTTAAAAGATTTATTTTATTTATTTCTCCCCACCCCCTTGTTGTTTGCACTTGCTGTGTCTGTTTGTCTTCTTGTTTCTTTAGGAGGCACCAGTAGCCAAACCTGGGACCTCTGATGTGGGAGGGAGGTACCTAATTGCTTGTGCCACCTCTGTGCCCTGCCCTGTTGTGTCTCTCATTATGTTTTTCCTCCCTGCGTCTCTTGTTGCATCATCTTGTTATATCAGCTTGCTGCGCCTGCCTGTCATGTCAGCTGGCTGTCTTCTTTAGGAGGCACTGGGAACCTCTGCTCCCTGCTCTGCTGTGTCTCATCATGTTCTTTCTTACTGTGTCTTTTGTGTCAGCTTGCCATGCCTGCCTTTCGTGCCAACTTGCTGTCTTCTTTAGGAGGCACCAGGATCCAAACCAGCGACCTTCTATGTGGTAGGCGGGAGCCCAGTCGCCTGAGCCACATCTGCTCCCCTCCATAGTGTCCTTTAATACACAAAAGTTTTAAATTTTGTTGAAGTCCAATTGATATATCATTTTCTTTTGTTGCTTGAGCCTTTGGTGTCATCTAAGAAATCATTGCTTGATTCAAGGTCATGACAATTTATGCCTGTGTTTTCTTCTAGCAGTTTAATAGTTCTTACATTTTGATCTTTGATCCATTTTGAGTTAATTTTTGTATATGATGTGAAGTAGAGGTTCAGGTTCATTCTTTTGCATGTGTATATCCCATTATCCAAGCATCATTTATTGAAGTGACCATTCTTTCCCCATTGAATTTGTCAGTCTTGTCAAAAATCAGTATACTGGGGAGTGGATGTAGCTCAAGTGGTTGAGCGCCTACTTCCCATGTACAAGGTCCCGGGTTCGATCCCCGGTACCTCCTAAAAACAAACAAATGAAAAAACAACTTTTACTGGAGAGTGGATGTAGCTCAGTGGTTGAGTGCCTGCTTCCCATGTATATTAGTCAGCCAAAGGGGTGCTGATGCAAAATACCAGAAATCGGTGGGCTTTTATAAAGGGTCTCTATTTGGGGTAGAAGCCCACAGTTACCAGGCCATAAAGCATAAGTTATTTCCCTCACCAGTCTCTTGCCACGAGTTGGAGCAAGATGTCTGCTGGTGTCTGTGAGGGTTCAGGCTTCTGGGGCTTGCTTGTCTCGGGGCTCAGCACCTCTGCTATCTCCACAAGGTCAGCTGTAGACTATGAGGCTCTCTAGGCTTTGCCTCTCTCCACAAGGCCAGCTCTAGACTATCAGGCAAAAGGCTCGTCTCTTTTCCAGGGGCCTTCTCTCCTTTCTCACAACCAAGCTCCTCTGTGTGCTTATTTCCCCAGGCTCCAGCATTTTTTTTTTTTTTTTTTTTTTTACCGGGAGGTCCCAGGGATCGAACCCGGGTCCCTCCATATGGGAGACGGATGCCCAACCAGTTGAGCCACATCCAACCCCAAGGCTCCAGCATTAAAACCCAGCATCAGGACACCAACATCAAAACTCCAATTAACTCCTCTTCTGCTGAGTGGTTTTATCTATGAGACCCACCCACCAAGGGGGCAGAGACTCAACGTCCTACTGATGTGGCCCAAGCAAAGCCCTAATCATAATTTAATCATGTCCAGGTATAGACCAGTTTACAAACATAATCCAATATCTATTTTTGGAATTCATAAACCATATCATACTGCTACACCATGTATGAGGTCCTGGGTTCAATTTTTGGTTCTGTCTAAAAAATTCAGAATACTTAAATGTGAGGGTTTTTTTTTTCCTCCTCTGGATTCACAATTCTATTTAATTGGTCTATTTGTCTGTCCTTATGGCAGTAATACACTGTCTTTACTGCTGTAGCTTTTTAGTAAGTTTTGAATTCTCTAATTTTTTCTTCTTTTCCAAGATTGTTTTGGCTATCCTGGATCCCTTGGATTTCCATAAGAATTTTATTTATTTATTTATTTATTTTTAAAAGATTTATTTATTTATTTATTCATTTATTCCCCCCCTGCCGCCCGTGCTCGCTGGGTCAGCCAACCACGCCGCGCAGGCGGGCCCGCCCTCACCAGGAGGCCCCGGGAACCAAACCCAGGGCCTCCCACATGGCAAACGGGAGCCCCACTGATTGAGCCACAGCCGCTTCCCTCCATAAGAATTTTAGAATCAGCAAAGAAGCCAGCTCCGATTTTGACAGAGATTGATCCGTAGATCAATTTGGGGGAGTGTTTTAGTTCCCTAGGCTGCTGAAAGCAGCTACCATGAAATGGGTTGGCTTAACAATGGAAATTTATTACCTTACAGTTTTGAGGCTGAGAAAAATGTCCAGAACAAGGCATCGTCAAGGCGATGCTTTCTTCCCAAAGACTGGTTGCCAGCAATCCTAGACTCCTCTGCCACATGACAAGGCACATGATGGTATCTGCTGGTCTCTCCTTCAGCTTGCTTTATGGCTCTCTCTTTCTCTGTATTCATCCCTTTTTCTCTTTTTTTAATTCATCTCTTTTATTTATTTATTTATTTATCTATCTATCTATTTATTTATTTATTTATTTATTTATTTTTAAAGATTTTATTTTTATTTATTCATTCATCCCCCCCTTGCTGCTTGTGCTCGCTGGGTCAGCTAACCACGCCTTGCAGGCGGGCTTGCCTTCACCAGGAGGCCCCGGGAACCGAACCCAGGGCCTCCCATATGGCAAACGGGAGCCCCACCGATTGAGCCACAGCCGCCTCCAAATTCATCTCTTTTATAAAGGACTCCAGTAAGAGGATTAAGACCTATCCTGATTGAGGTGGTTCACACCCTAACTGAAGTAACCTCATCAAAAGGCCCTACTTCCAATGCATTTACATCCACAGGAATGGATTAGATTTAAGAACATGTTTTTCTTTGGTACATACAGCTTCAAACCACTACAGAGTATATTGCCATCTTAACAATATTAAGTCTTCTGATCCATGAACATGGTGATGTCTTTCATTTATTTAGCTGTCTTTAATTTCTCTAATCTTATAGTTCTCAGAGTTTTATAACTTTGTTAGTTATTTCTCTCTTTTATTCTTTTGGAGTTATTAGGAATGGGATTTACAATATTTACACAATATTTACAACGTAGAGTTTACAGTTTACAAAAGTATAAAATGTACTTGATTTCATTTTAGGATTGTTCAATGCAAGTGTATGGAAATACAATTGATTTTTATATATTGATCTTATATCCTGCAGACTTGTTGAACTGGTTTGTTGGTTCTAATAGTTTTTTAGTGTATTCCTTAGGATATTTTATATACAAGGTCATATAAGCTGCACATTTACTTCTTCCTTTCCATCTGGATGTCTTTTATTTCATTTTCTTGCCTAATTGTTCCGGCTAGAATCTCCAATACAATGTTGAATAGAAGTGGTGAGAGTGGACATCTTTGTCTTTTTCCAGAGCTTAGGGGGAAAGCATTCCAATAGCTTATTTTTTTCTTTCAGATTATAAGGCCTTAATATAAATTTAAATATTTTAAAGCTATTTCATATTTTTTTCTCAACTATGCTGTCACCAGTTATATCACTGTATATTTTAGTCAGATATATACTTTTGCATTTTAGAGGTTTTCAAGCTAAAAGATTTTTATATTTGGATAGATTTTGTGAAGTGTATTGATGATAATCAGTTTCTGCCTGTGGGTTGGGTGGGTTATTTATATGTTTATATATTTGTTACTCTCAAAATAGAGAAGTAAAGCCGGGAAGCGGATATGGCTCAAGCAGTTGACTGCCCGCTTACCACATGAGAGGTCCCAAGTTTGGTTCCCGGTACCTCCTAAAGAAGACAGCGAGCTGACGTGACGGGCTGGCATGGTGAGCTGATGCAACAAGATGACGCAATGAGGAGACACAACAAGGAAACACAATGAGAGACATAACAATGCTCATGTTATGAGGTAGCTCAAACAATCCGGCACCTTCCTCCCACATGGGAGGTCCCGGGTTCGGTTCCTGGTGTCCTGGTGCCTCCTAAAAAGAAGACGAGCAGACAGAGAGAGCACACAATGAACAGACACAGAGAACAGACACTTAAACAGTGGGGTTGGGGGGTTGGGGGTAGAAAAAAAAAAAATCTTTTTTTTTTTTTTTTTTTTTAAAAAGGAAGTAAAACCAAAATATAACATTTTGGTAACTACTCTGCAGAGCACTGCAATACTAATTTTGCATAAAATCCTGTACCCTTCAAAGATAAGTGAGCACATTTACATCATTTGCTGCCCCCTGTACCCACTTCCCTTATTTTAGATAGCCAGATATACTTGTGTTTTGGTTGAGGCCATCAGCAGTGGAACAAAATAATTACAGCTACTTGGTTATACTTCAAATTAAAAATATATCAGCATTTGTGTTTTGTTCTTCTTAAGCTAAAGGTCATTGTGATAGTTCATTTCTGTGTGGGTTTTGTTGCAAAAAATTGTTTTTCCCATCTTTAACTCTACTGAAAGATTTAAAATCAACCAATTTGGAAACTTCTTGGGAGGGTTAGAGGGCTCTAACAAATGCATAATATTTTGAGTACTTGACAAAGGCTGGTATTTTTGTCTTGGCATATGTACATTAAAGTCTCATTTTGGGTTTCTGATAGACAGTGTTTCTTTCTGATAGTATTGTAGAATTGCTTGTTATATCTTAAGGTAGGAAAATGTAAGAAGTCTTTTTTGCCCACTTTTTTTTTTTTTTTTTTTAAGATTTATTTTTATTTATTTATCCCCACCTTGCTTCTTGTGCTCTCTCTGTCCATTTGCTGTGCGTTCCTCTGTGTCTGCTTGTCTCCTTTTGTTGCATCATCTTGCTGTGTCAGCTCACTGCCCCGTGCAGGCCGGATTGCCTTCACCAGGCCCCGGGAATTGAACAGGACCTCCCATATGGTAAATGGGAGCCCAACCAATTGAGTCACAGCTGCTTCCCCTTTGCCCACTTTTAAGAGCATCTTAAATTTAAAAACTTTTATTAGAGAGTGCCTTTTGGCATTTTCAATTTTTTTCATCTGTGAATTGGGGTTAAACACTTCACAAGGTTGTTATATGGATTAAGTGGATTAATATTTGTATAGTGTCTGACACATGGTAAGTTTGTTAAATCAGTAAGTAAAGGAAGCCTTGAATTAGAACATAGGGAATGGGAATGGAGGTGAGAGGACAGCAATAATTGGTAAGTAGAATAGGTGAGATGATTAGGTGGAGGGTCAGAGTGAGGAAAGACAGTGCCCATGTTTTTGTTTTGAGATAGGGTATAAAGGGAGAGAAGCAAGGTCCCAGAACATTTTGTATATTACGAGTTGAAGGCACCCTTGGGGTGTTTGGATGGCAATGTATCAGGTAGATTGTTGGCTATGTGATTCTGGAGCTCAGAAAAGGTTTGGAATGAAGACATAAGATTTAGGAGGCATCAGTATCATGTATGGCATTGAGGTTGAAATGGGTGTGAGTGTGCAGTGTGAGTATGCACATTAGGAGTTTTTAACTTGAAGCTCATGGAGATCTGATAAGGTCTCGGGGAAAAAACCCTAAAATTAAATGCAAAGTTTTGTATGTGTCTTAATATATTTCTGTGGAAAATAGTCGTAACTTTCATCAGATTTATAAAATCATAAAAATTACTGATGTAGTTAGTGAAAAGATACACACTTTGTTTCTTTGGCACACATTTTTGCATTTTTTTTTTTTTAAAGATTTACTTATTTTTACTTTGTTTTTCTTTATTTATCCCATCTGTCTGCTCATTGTTTGCTTGCCTTCTCTAGGAGGCACCGGGAACCGAACCCGGGACCTCCCACATGAGAGATGAGAGCCCAATGGCTTGAGCCACATCTACTCCCTGTGGGCTGCAGTGTCTACTGGCTTATGGCATCTGCTTGTTGTGGTGGGAGGTGGCGTCTGCTCCTCTTCTTTTAGGAGGCACCAGGACCAAACCTGGAACCTCCTATGTGGTAGGCGGGCACCCAACTGGTTGAGCCACATCCACTTCCCACATTTTGGCATGTTTTAATAAACAGGCAACCCATTATCAACAGCTTCCTTCACCAGCATATCAGCTCATCAAGAGTAGGTACAGGGAAGCGGCTGTGGCTCAATCAGTGGGGCTCCCGTTTACCATATGGGAGGCCCCGGGTTCGGTTCCTGGGGCCTCCTGGTGAAGGCAGGCCCGCCCGCACAGCGTGGTTGGCTGACCCAGCGAGCACAAGCAGCAAGGGGGCATAAATGAATATATAAATAAAATCAAAAAAAAAAAAAAAAAGAGTAGGTACAAAGATAGGGAACTGCCATGTAGTACCTGACATATAGTACGTTTTCAGTAAATATTTGATGAATGCATGAGTACAAATGACCCTTTGTATTTCCAATAAAAGACAAATTAACTGGAATGTAAAACTTATGAGAACATTTTCATTAGCCCTTTATGCATGTCATTAAATCTAAGCTATTGAGTATTTAATGACAAATGAAGAATGTAACCTGGAATGTTGCAGGTCTATTTCCAGTTTGATCTTAGTGTTCTATGACCATTCAAGTAGATTAAATTTGAGTTTTTTGGCCAGTAATTTATAAAAAGTTTATTTCTGCTTGAATAAAAACCATAAATCAGAATACATTGTCTTTGGTGAAAATGTCAAAATGTTGAAATAAATCATATGAAGCACAAGTAGTTTCAAATGCTTCAGTTATCCCAATTATGCATTTATGAAGTATTTATTTTTTTAAACCTAAATTAGATAGTTATTTCCATTTTTACTTAATTTTGCTAGTGTTGGTTTGTATTTTGCATCAGGTATCTGAAACCTTTCTGTGGTACACTTTCTTTGAGAGAGTAGTCCAAGGGCATATGATATTTAATATTAATGACTTTAGAATCTTACACATCCTCCTTGAACCAACTAAGAGTGGAAATAGGTCTTTTCATTATCAGTAGGAACCACCTATCATGTAGCCTATGAATAGATTTTTTTTTTTTTTTTTTTTTTTTTTGAGGTACTGTGGCTGGGAATTGAACCTGGGGCCTTGTATGTGGGAAGCTGTCGCTCAACCACTGAACCACATTGGTTCCTCTGAGTTGGTTTTCCCATTTGTTTGTTGTTTTGGGTGCACCGGGGACTGAACCTGGGACCTCTCATGTGGGAAGCAGGTGCTCAACCGCTTGAGCCACATCTGCTCCCCTGTGAATAGATTCTAGGGTGAGTTGGGGAAGCTGTTTCTGTTCCCCATTTCTTTTGACCTGTTTTGCTTTATTTAACCTGTTCTTTATTTCTTATTCTATATTTTATTTTCTAGTGACAGAAAGATCAAGAGCAAAAAGTTGAATGAAAGTTCCATGAGAACAGAGATTTTTGCCTGTTTTATTTATCTTATTTATTTTTTTTAGGGGAAAATGATCTTTGTTATCTATTCAGGATCAGCATAAAGAGAAAAAGAGACACATATTCACAAGGCAGAAGCAGGAGCCAAAGCACCAAGAATAGTTCTTGGCTTATAAATATTTGTTGAATGAAAAAGTGAATGTTTGAATGAAGGAAGTTGATCTAGGCCCTTAATACTTCCTGATTAGAACCTTGTTATTGCTCAAAGAGTTTTCAGACCACATTTCTATTTTACTTGCCAGTGTCTTTGGAGAAATTCTTTTTTTTTTTTTTTTTTTTTTTAAGATTTTATTTATTTATTCATTTATCCCCCCCTTGCTGCTTATGCTCGCTGGGTCAGCTAACCACGCCACGCAGGCGGGCTTGCCTTCACCAGGGGGCCCCGGGCACCGAACCGGGGCTTTGGAGAAATTCTTGAGGCATGTACTAGACTTTATTGTGTCGGTAACATTGATTATATATAGAGGTATTTCTTATTTCAAAAAAATGTAATTTGCTTGGCTAAAAACAAATTTTGAAGAAGAGGAGGTATTGATCAAAAGTGAAAGTAGCCATAATACTGTAATATTACCAGAGAGTACCATGTTACAAGGGTCGATTATAGAAGGTCAACTTTAATAATTTAACTCAGAAATAATGTACACCTGCCAGTGGACCCTACTTTGGAATTTATGCTCCCCAGTGTGACACAGTTGGACTCAATTGTGGTTTCCCTACCCCTCTATTTGAACCTATAGTTCGTAATAGAGTTGATAGATGTGTGTCCAAGAGACTTAAATCTTTGGACTGTCCATGTGCCAGCTGGGCCCTGAATCTCAACAGAGTTGCAACACCTACTCTCCAGTTCATTGGACTTACCCAAGACAATTAACAAGGAGATGGTGATGGACAATGACTATCCAAAGGAACAGAGAGAGTCTATAACCGCAAGCAAGGGAGTCCCATCCATTAGCCCCCTGGATCTAAGCCCCCTCTCAATTAGGGGTGGAGTGGGCATCACCATCCCAGAATCCTCAGGATTGGAAAATGAACGATGGATTAGAGTAGACTTACTGGTATTCTACAATAGACTTATTGTGATTCTAGCAATGGAAGAACTTTTATCATTGATGTGGAGGCAGTGGCCACTGGAGGTTCTGAGGAGAGGGAGAGGGAAAAACAGGTGTAATATGGGGACATTTTCGGGACTTTGGAATTGTCCTGAATGACATTGCAATGACAGATACAGGCCATTATATATTTTGCAATAACTTACAAAATTCTGAGGGAAACTGTAAACTACAATGTAAACTATAATCCACGCTTAGTGGTAATGCTCCAAAATGTGTTCATCAATTGTAACAAATGTACCACACTAATGAGGGATATTGTTAATGTGGGAAAGTGTGGGAGGGGTAGGGAGCAGGGCATATAGGAATCCCCTATATATATATTTTTAAACAATTTATTGAAATATATCATTCATACATGAACATATATAAACTATAACTGTTCAGTAAACATCGTGATCTTACAAAACAAACATGTATAACATTATACAGGGCTCCCACACATCACCCCCCCACAAATACTCTGCATTGTTGTGAAACATTTGTTAACAAATCATGAAAGAGCATTGTCAAAGTACTACTACTAAAAAAAAAAAAAAGTATTACTACTAACTGTAGTCTGAATCTTCCTCCCCTATACATTTTTTAAGGATTTATTTATTTATATTTATCCATTTTTTGGGC
>JAKSZT010038599.1:9511715-9752717 GCA_026826555.1 Tolypeutes matacus | reverse complement strand
CCCCCCCCCCCTTTTTGCTGTTTCTGTGTCCATTTCCTGTCCTCTATTCTCATCATCCTTCTCTTGTCTTCACTGGGATTCGATCCTTGGAATCTCTGATGTGGGAGAGAGGCGTCCTACTACCTGTGCCACCTTAGTTCCTCGTTTTCCAGTGCTCGTCTTGGCTCTCCCTTGTGTCACTCTCCTGTTATGTCATCATTTTGCTGCGTGGCTTATGGAGCCTGGCAGCACACCCGTGCACAGGGCCTGGTGGCGCACCCGCACTCGGAGCCTGGTGGCTCACCTGCTTGTGGGGCCTGGCGGTGCACCTGCGCACAGGACCTGGTGGCCCACACGCCTTCTATATTTTTCTTTTTTCAATTTTTACCGGGAGGTGCCAGGGGTCGAACCCAGGTCCCTCCATATGGGAGACGGATGCCCAACACCTGAGCCACATTTGTCCCCTTGCTATTTTTCATGAGGTTGACCAAAGATACCCAAAGTTACAGTCTTTTCCCATACAGGATGATCATATAATAAATCAGGCTTAGTTTATCACCAGCATTCTAAAAACCAGACCTAGGGAGAAAAACTAGGTCTGGGGACATATGCATGGTTTCTAATATAGCGAATGTTTAGCCTACCCTGATTATCTCAAAATCAGGACAGCGAGAATATTCGCATTATATTTTTTATGTAACATTTATATAATCTAAGTATCTTTAAAAAAAGAGTATATTAAAAAAATAATGTACAACATAAGCAGGCTAAGTGTTAATTTAAATTCTTAAATAAATTCTTAATAAAAAGTAATAGGTAAATTATAGGAAAAATTAATTCCAGTTAAAGATTCTTTTAATACATAACCTTTAATAACAAATATACAGTGAATTTTGGTTTATATAAATAAGAATCCCTCTCTGAGCCCAGGTGGAAAGGACAGTGACCTTAGAAATAATTAACTGTTCATGCATTCAGGAATATTAAGTTTCTACTTTTCTGAAGTGTTGGTGAGTAAGATAGACATGCCTGCAGTATGGAACTTAAAGAAACATATTCAATGTCAAATTTCTATAACTATAAACTGTGTCTTCTAATCATTTTCAGTCCCAGTTCAGGTCTGGCTTCTTCTAGGATGTCTCCCTGAGGCTCTCATAGCTTTGTGATTAGCTCTGTTTAACACTTAATATATTTAATTTTTTAAATATACTAGTTTGTCTCCTAGTAGCTTCACGAGGGCATTTTCCTCTGTGTTTCCAAAGTTCCTGACACAGTGCCTTACCTGTGAGCATACAGGATCCAGTGTAGTAGATATAATGAGAATGGAAAGGCAGAATTGCTACTGGGGGGAGTGGTGGTGGTGGCGGCTATTTTTGTATAAATCCATGGTCAAGTGGAAAACTATGAAACAGATTTGGAGTCAGAAGACCAGGTTCCAATCTGGAAGTTAATATGACCTCTAATCCCCATGAGAATTTTATGAGGCAGGCGGCGTCATGAGGAAACCCAGGGGCAGAGAAGTTAGATAATGAAGCCCAAGTCACAGCTAATAAGTGGCAAAACTGACAAAAGGTCTGTTTGTCTGACTTAATCATTCTACTTACTCATCTATAAAATGGGAGTGTATTAGTCTAATTATATTTGTCCAATTTAACTATTTATGTCATAGGATTATCAAGAGATAATCTGTGTCTAGTAGTTGTAAGTAAAGCATCAAAAACTTTAAATTAGGTATCTCTGCTAAAATTTGTTTTACCTTTTATGTAATCTCTGCCTAAATCTTTTGCTTTGCCTGAGCTGACCTGTTTGTTTAATCACTATTGAAGAAGAAATTAAGGAGAATTAGTTATTCTTTTGGTTTCCCAAATTTAAAAAAATATATATTTTAAACATTTCTTTTAGAAGTAGAATTACTGGGACAAAGGGATGCACATTTAAAATTTTGATAAGTATTGTCAGAGTGACCTCCAGAAAGATTATTTTTATTTTTATTTTCTATGGGCAGTGTAATGTGTGAACAACTTGGCAAATCTGAGCATTATCAAACCTTTAAAACTTAGGAAAACTTTGTCACATTTATTTATTTATTAGTGAGGTTGAACATCTTTTATGTTGGTCATTTGCATTTCTTTTATAACATACCTATTAGTAGCTTGTATTCATTTTTCTTTTGGGTTCTTTTTTATTGATTTGTAGGAACCCCGTTTTTTTTTTTCCTGAGGTACCGGGGCCAGGGATTGAACCCAGGACCTCATATTGGGAAGCTGGCACTCAGCCCCTGAGCTGCACTGGCTCCCATGTAGGAACCCTTTTATGCATTACATATGTTGTAGATATTGTCAAGTTAGTTACTTGTGCTTTAACTTCGTTTCTGGCATCTTTTAAATATAGTCAAATCTGTCTTTATGGATGGTTTCCAGTCTTGATGTTCTGTTTAGAAGGCCTTCCCCTTGCCAAATTATAAAAGTAAATTTTAAAATTTGTTCCTTTTTACTCTTGTTACTATAATTACCAACAAGAATTATCCAGTGCAGGAAAAGGAGGTGTTTAGACCCATTATTTGGGAGCATGATTAGCTGTAGACTTGTTCTGTATTTCATGAAATCTTTGAAAACCTGGCATATATACTAGGTAGGGAATGTTAATTGAAAGCATAAGATAAAGCCATGATCTGTAAATTAAGGCCAAGTTGATGACCTCTGCTCTTAGATATTTTCACCCAAGATAGCTGCTCACCTGCAAAGTCCTAAAAAGATGTGAGTAGAATGGCTTCTATTGTGATGAAAAATCTTTTCCAAAAGTTTAGGTTTTTAGTATATACAGGTATTGAGTTATGTCATGGTACTGTAATTTTTTTTTTTATTTTTATTTTTTTTAAACTCTTCTGCTGCCATCAGAGCAATAAGGGCATGGGAAGTATGTGTGTATATGTATGGGGAAGGGGAGGGTAGGGTGGAGAAGGAAGGGAAAATAAAGAAAAAGAAAGCTGTTGGGAGTAGAAATAATTTTTTTAGGAAGAAAAGGGTGTAACAATGCTAAGGAGTGGCAGTGTAGTGCAGATAAAAAATCAGGGCTCAATATTACTAATATGCCATTCCCTTAATTATGTTTTGCTTTTTTTTTTTTTTTTTGTGGTTTTAAGCATTTGTATTCCTAAAGAAGTTTGAAAACCACCACCTGCTTTAACCTCATCATAAACCCACAGTTTTGGTATTTCCATGGCCTGTGTGTGTTTAAACATACACCAAATAATCACTTGGCAATTTCACGAGTAAAACTTTAATATGAAACTCTCATTTCCTTCAGAAGCAATAAAATAAATAGTTGTCAGCCTCAAACTCGATTTTTTCCAAGTTATAAGGAAGACTGTGGCTTTCTTTATTGTCCATTTCTTCTTTAGCTCCTGACACAAATGTCTCAGTTTCACAGCTGAGGCATCCATTCATTTAGAATGGTTTTGGAACTTTTCTGTATTAGGAGATTTATAAAAGAAGGTTTAAAACCAGGGAAGTCTTTAATCTTCTTTTGTTTGTTTAATTTAAAATGTCTGTATATGTCATTTATCTACTTTGTTTATTGGCTCAGCCATAAAGCTGTTTGTTTGTATTTGCACAATGTACTTGTTTGGGATTTTTGACTGAGTATATAATTTTACTACTAGGATCTAGAGAAATAATTGCAACGTACTTTTATAGGCATTTTCCTTGCTACAATAAAGAGAGGTAAGTTGGAGCAGGTAAAAAGAATTGAAAGCAGGATAGGAAGAGGATAAATGTGGTATAGCTGGGTCTTGAACCTAATTCTTTAGAATTTAGATCCTAAGTTGTTCTTATGCTGTGCTCCTTTTGTCCTTGCCTGTGAGCAGAGATAATTGTAAATGGAGACAGTTCAGTGATATGAAGGGGTAATTCAGAAATGAGGGGAAGGGAAGCTTTTTACTGAGCCAAAATTGTGGTAGATGCATTTTTGATCTTTCATAATATGTGGTTGTTATTAGTCCTGCTTTACCGATGAGAAAACAGATCCAAAAATTAAAGTAACTTGCCTAATGTCATACAGGTAGAAAACACTAGAGCAAAAATTAAAACCAAAGTTCTCTGATTCTAAGGCCTTTTCCTTTTCCTCTGTACCAATTTCTTCAAAACCAAATTCTAAAAGTGTAGGGAAGAATATGTATGCAAAGGATAAGAAAAGTGAATGGTTTAAATTATAAATTACAATGTAAATGTTTCAGTGTGATTAATTTGAATTCTATAGTTTAACACAGGAGTAGCATAATAGTGTAATATGCATCAAATTTTTTTTTCCTCAGAATTTGGAAAAATCATAAAAACATTATTTCAAGTTTTTAGTTATTAAAGTCTTAAATGGTCAGGATTGGGAGAGTTGTTCTTTTCTCAAACTGGAGTATAAATTCCATGGTCAAGGATTATATCCTTTAACTCTGTTTTCTCCTCCTCTGTGCCTGATCAATTAATACTTTTTACTTGCCTTTTTAATAATTGTGCTGTCTTTAACAAAAATTTCACTTGCTTATCTTTGCCCTGTTTTTGCTGAGGCTCTGAGAATTAATATTGCTTTTCACTTAGATAAATTATTATTAACTAAAGTAATTTTAGCAATTTGACTTTTTTATCAAGTATTTAAATTTAAAAAACATTATATGCACATAATAAAAATTAAAATAGTGAAAAATGAATTTATATTAAAAGGACTCTTCTTCCCCAGATTTCTAATCTATCTGTCCTACTCCCTGACACAAAATTACTTAAATTCCCTTTTAGAAACAATTTATGCATATGCAGGCAAATATCTTCATATATATCCTAATATGCACTGTTCTCTGCCTCCTTTTTTTCCTACTTAACAGCCTATTGTAGAGGTCTTTCCAGACTATCATATTAATAGATTGGTTCTTTCTAAATGACTACATAGTATTTCACTGTGCTTTTATTTATATATCCATCTGTAGCCTAAATCATTAATCCCTTAGTGAAGATGGTCAGAACTGATATCATTTTCCCCAAGAGTAATCAATCATTATAATTACTATTTCAGCATTTATCTTAAGCAAAACTTCTCCTTGTCTGGCTAAAATTATCTGTAGAAAGCATTAAAAAATTTAGCAGGTTGACTTTTCCGTACAAAAAACATGCTGCTGTACACATAGACCTGTCTCACTATGGAGAAATTACTCAGGGTAGTGGAAGTAAACCAGTGTATGTGTGTGGAGGTGTCTCTTTTTACAATTGAAATTAGAATTTTGTGCAGTTAATGTTTATGAATCTTCTTTTTTGCTTTTAGGATATTCGGAAATTCTTTGGAGTTATACCAAGTGGAAAGAAACCTTTAAATGAAACAGTAAAGAAGAATGAGAAATCACAGCCTGCTGAAGAAACTTTAAAAGCAAAGAAAGGAATAAAGGAAATCAAGGTCAGTTTTGCTAATACTATTTTGAATTGTTTGAAAAGTTAAATAAAATCAGTTCCTTCCTGGGAAACGGACGTGGCTTAAGGTTCGGCGTCCGTCTACGATATGGAGAGACCGGGGTTCGATCCCCGGTACCTCCAAAAAAAAAAAAAATCAGTTCCTTCCTCAACTTGATATATTGGGAGCCTCAAGTAAATACAGATTTCAACTCATTTAGCAGAGGAAAAAGAAAAGTAATAAGGTTATTACTTATTTCTAATTAATATAACTTATACATTCATAGTTTAGTGTTTTCCTTTGTTTTTTTGCATGCAGAGATGGAACCCTGGTAGTTGTTAAAACGTTCCAAAGCTGGCTCATAGAGGATAACCTCAGGTGAATGGTATTTGACCTGTAGTGAGAGAAGGCTTTGAAAGAAAGTATTATTCTTGACCCTGCCCTCCTTGGGCCTTAGAGAAATTAAGATGTAATGTCGCTATGGAAAGCAAACAATGGCTACAGTAGTGTGTTTGATTTAGTATTGTTCTACTTCATGAAAGAAGTGGGTTTACAGAACAATTATTCATAAAATAGGGATTCCCACCTTGTATTGGTGTGGAATATTTATGATTGATGAGAGCACATTTTTATAATTGTGCTGTTAACTTTGTCCATGGTTTAACTTAAGGTTTACTGTTTGGGTAGTGTAGGTCTATGGATTTTTAATTTTTATTCTGTCATCATATATACAGTCTAACATTTTCCCTTTTAATCACATTCAGTAAAACATTGTCATCATTCCAAATAGAAGCGCTATACAAATTTTTTTTTCCTTAATTTTTACTTTTTTAAAGATACCGTAGATTACATAAATGTTACATAAAAATTATAGGGGATTCCCACAGATCTGCTCCCCACATCTCCCACACTTTCCCACATGAACAACATCCCTCATTAGTGTAATACATTTATTGCAATTCATGAACACATTTTGGAGCATTGCCACTAAGCATGGCTTACAGTTTACATTGTAGTTTATACTCTCTCCCGCACAATTTTGTAAGTTATAACAAGATATATAATGGCCTGTATCTGTCATTGCGGACAATTCCCAAGTCCTGAAAATGCTTCCCATATTATACCTGTTTTTCCCTCTCCCTCCCCTCAGAACCTCCACTGGCCACTGCCTCCACAGAATCACAATGAATCTATAGTAGAATACCAGTAAGTCTACTTTAGTCCATTGTTCATTCCCCAATCCTGAGGATTCTGGGATGGTGATGTCCACTCCACCTCTAATTGAGTGGGGCTTCGATCCCATAGAGCCGATGGATGGGACTCTCTTGCTTGCAGTTTCTTCATTCCTTGGTATGGTGGTTGTCCATCATCACCTCTTTGTTAGTTGTCCTGGGTGAGACCAATGAACTGGAGAGTAGGTGTTGCAGCTCCACTGAGATTCAGGGCCTAGTTGGCACATGGGAAGCCCAAAGATTTAAGTCTCTTGGACGTATACCTACCAACTCTACTACTAATTATAGGTTCAAATAGAAGGACAGAAGAGCCATGTGTAGGGAAGCCACAACTGAGTCCAGCTGTGTCACACTGGGGAACATAAATTCCAAAGTAGGGCCCACTGGCAAGGCACCAGCCCAACACATTTTAAGCCTTAACTTCCCATTCCATATCCCCACCCCATTCCTTGGTAGCCTAAATTCTGGATTCTGACTCTATGAGTTTGCTTATTCTCATTGTTTCAAATCAGTGAGATCATACAGTGTTTGTCCTTTTGTGTCTGGCTTATTTCACTCAATATGATGTCAAGATTATTCCATGTTGTTGCATATATCAGGACTAAATTCCTTTTTATGGCTGAATAATATTGCAGTGTTTATATACATTTTATTCATTCATTGGTTGATGGACATTTGGGTTGCTTCCATCTCTTGGCAATTGTAAATAATGGCGCTGTGAACATCGGTGTGCAAATATCTGTCCCAGTGTCTGCTTTCAGTTCTTTTGGGTATATACCTAGTAGTGGGATTGCCGGGTTAATGGTAGTTCTATACTTAGCATTCTAAGGAACTGCCAAACTGTCTTCCACAGCGGCAGCATCATTTTACATTGCCACCAGCTATTAGTGAGTGTTCCTATTTCTCCACATCCTCTCCAACACTTGTTATTTTCCGTTTCTTTAAAACAGCCATTCTAAGGGGTGTGAAATGGTATCTCACTGGTTTTGATTTGCATTTCCCTGATGGCTTATGATGTTGAGCATTTTTTCATGTGCTTTCTGGCTGTTTGTATATCTTCTTTGGAGAGATGTCTATTCAGGTCTTTTGCCTGTTTTGTATTCGGATTGTTTGTCTTTTTGATAAGTTGAAGGATTTCTTTACATATTCTGGATAGAAAACCTTTAACAGTTGTGGTTTCCAAGTATATTCTCCCATTGTGTAGATTGTCATTTTACTTTCATGATAAAGTCCTTTGAGGCACAACAGTTTTTAATTTTGATGAGGTCCCATTTATCTATTTTCTCTTTGTTGCTTGTGCTTTTGGTATAAAGACTAAGAAACCATTGCCTAACACAAGGTCCTGAAGATGTATCCCCAAGTTTTCTTATAAGAGTTGATAGTACTGGCTCTTATAATAAACCTTTGATCTATTTTTTTTTTTTTTTTTTTTTAAAGATTTTATTTATTTATTCATTTATCCCCCCTTGCTGCTTGTGCTCGCTGGGTCAGCTAACCACGCCATGCGGGCAGGCTTGCCTTCACCAGGAGGCCCCGGAACCGAACCCGGGGCCTCCCATATGGTAAACGGGAGCCCTACTGATTGAGCCACAGCCGCATCCCGTTTGATCTATTTTGAATTGATTTTTGTGTATGGTGTGAGGTAGGGGTCCCCCCCCCCCTTTTTTGCAAATGGAGATCCAGTTTTTCCAGCACCATTTGTTGAAGAGACTGTTTTTTCCAAATTGAGTGGTCTTTACCCCTTTGTCAAAAAAAAGTTGGCCATAAGTGAGGGTTGATTTCTGAGGTCTCAGTTCATTTCCATTGGTCTGTATGTCTATCCTTGTGCCACTACCATGCTGTTTTGATTACTGTAGCTTTGTAATAAATGTTAAGATTCAGGATTGTGAGTCCTCCAACTTCATGCTTCCTTTTCAAGATGCCTTTAAATATTCAGGGCCTCTTACCTTTCCATATAAATTTGGCTTTTCCATTTCTGCAAAGTAGACTGTTGGGATTTTGATTGGGATTGCATTGACTCTATAAATTGCTTTGGGTAGGATTGACATCTTAATGATATTTAATCTTTCAATCCATGAATAATGAATGTCCTTCCATTTATTTAGGTCTTCTTTGATTTCTATTAGCAATATTTTATAGTTTTCTGTGTACAAGTCCTTTACATCCTTTATTAGATTTATTCCTAGATTTTTGATTCTTTTAATTTCTTTTGTGAATGGAATTTTTTTTCTTCTTCTGATTGTTCATTGCTTGCGTATAGAAACACTACTGATTTTTTTTTTTTTTTTTTTTTTTAAAGATTTTATTTATTTATTCATTTATCCCCCCCTTGCTGCTTGTGCTCACTGGGTCAGCTAACTACGCTGCGCGGGCGGGCTTCCCTTCACCAGGAGGCCCCGGGAACCAAACCTGGGGCCTCCCATATGGTAAACGGGAGCCCTACTGATTGAGTCACAGCCGCTTCCCAACACTATGATTTTTGAGTGTTGATTTTATTCCCTGCCCCTTTGCTGAATTCATTTATTAGCTCTACGAGCTTTGTTGTGGATTTTTCATGATTTTCTGTATGTAGGATCATATCATTGGCAAATAAGGAGAGTTTTCCTTCTTTCATCTAATTTGGATGCCTTTTATTTCTTTTCCTTGCCTAATTGCTCTGGCAACTACTTCCAGTACAGTGTTAAATAACTATGGTGACAGTGGACATCCTTATCGTTTCTGATCTTAGAGGGGAAGCTTTCAATCTTTTACCCTGTGGCAGTTTGAAGCTACAGAAAACCCTGTTCTTAAAGCTAATCCATTCCTGTGCATGTAAACCTATTGTGGGTGGGACCTTTTGATTAAATTACTTCAGCTAAGGGCCTTTGATTAGATTGTGTGACCCAGGGTGGGTCTTAATCCTTTTTCTAGAGTCCTTTAAAAACAGAGGACTAAAAAGCCACAGACACAGAAGGAAGATCACAGAGACAGAGAGGAACCCGGAACCTGAGAGAGAAGGCCCCGGAAGCCAGAAGCTGGAGGAAGCCACTTTAGCCAGAAGCTGAAAGCTATGAGGCCAAGAGGAGAGGAGAGAGACAGAGCTGTTGCTGCCATATGCCTGATTGCCCACAGCTGCAGCTCAAGGAGAAAGGATCTCCTGATGATGTCTTGGTTTGGACATGTTCACAGCCTCAGGACTGTGAGCTTTTAACCCAATAAATTCCTAATAAATTATAAAAGCCAATCTGTTTCTGGTATATTGTTCCCAGTAGCTTTTAGCAAATTAAAACACCAAGACAAAACATATTACTTACATTTTGTACTTATATATGATATTTTTAACATATACAATTTTCCCCAGAAAGCATCAAGAAAGCAGACAGCAAAAAATTGTCATCAGTTGTAATGTAGAAATATAAGATACCACTATCCATTATAATAAAACTTCAAAAATATATGATAAATTAGCTTGTGAAAATGGGACAAATTAACTATTACTATTCAAATACACCACTGGACCAGGATTCAGTTGGGGCAACAATAACTGAAAAGTAAGTGAAGAAGGTATCCCAGAAGGATGAAAACCAGGGGGAGTCTCAGATTCTACCTATAAACTATACACAAATCTATGGTTGACCCCTTTCAATATGTTTGCAGAAAGACTCCGATTGCCTGGCTAAGGTTAAAAGAACTGAACAAAGATATTTGCTGTTGTCCTTCACAGGGGTGACAAGAGTTTGGAGTTTTTTAAATCAATAGAATCAACATTTTTAGATAATGTGACCCAACTGACACAAGATGAACTAAATCCTATAACAGAAGGCCATATGGGGAAAGCCACAGAGAGAGAGAGAGAAAGAAAGCCACGGAGGGAGCAGCCAAAAAATGAAAGTCAATGGAACCTGGAAGAGAAGAGAGAAGCCAGGAGAGGCCACCATATGTTTGCTATGTCACAGAAAAGCCAAGGACCAAAGATTGCCTGTAGCCAGCTCTAGAACGCCAGTGTTTGGGAAGAAAGCATCACCTTGATTTGGACTAATAGAATAAAGATGATGAGCCAATAAATTCCCATTGTTTAAGCCAACCCATTTGCTTTAGAAGGCAAGAAACTAAAACACACATATATATTTGGAATTCCAGAGAAGAGGAAAAGAGAGTAAGGGACAGGAAAGAAAAAAAAAAAAAAAAAAAAAAGAAGAAATAATGGCAAAAGTTTCCCAAATTTGATCTAATCTATCAATATATAGATTCAAGAAGCTCAGAAACCTTAAGGAAGATAAACACAAGGGAAAACATACTTAGACATGCCATAGTCATTTTACTGAAAACCAAAGATAGAGAAAATCTTTAAAGAAGCATGAGAAAAGCTACATATTATACATGAGGGAAATCAATATGAATGACTGCTAACACCTCAGAAAAAAAAATGAGTTTCAAAGACAATGGGACATCTTTAAAATGCTGTAACAAAAAAAGCTGTCAACCTGAAATTCCACATCTGGCAAAAATATCCTTCAAGAACTATCGGAGAATATGCAGACAATGGCAGAATAGATTAAAGAGCATGACCCAACAAATGCTATGTGCCAGAGACTCACCTTAATTTCAGAGAAAAAGTAGACTGAAAGCAAAACTATGGGAAAAAATATACTATGCAAGTAGTAACCAAAATAGAGCAGGGATAGCTATACCAATATGAGATAAAATAGACTTTTTTTACCTTTTTTTTTTTTTTCTTTTTTTCTTTTTAGGAGATTCTAGGGATTGAACCTGGGATCTCGTACATGCGAAGCAGGTGCTCAACCACTGACTAGCCCCGCTCCACAAGATAAAACAGACTTTAAGTTAAAAACAGTTACGAGGAACAAAGACATTATATATACTGATAAAAGGGACAATTCAACAAGAAGATATAAATACATATGTATCAGCAGAGCCCTAAAGTATATGAAGCAAATACTGACAGATTTGAAGGGACAAATTGACAGTTCTACATTAATGGTAGGAGATTTTAATACACCACTTTCAATATGGATAGAACATCTAGTCAGAAGTTAAATCTGAAAATATAAGACTTGAACAATATTCTAAACCAATGAGACCTAACAGATATATATAGAACTCTTCGCCCAACAAAAACACAATACACGTTGTTCTTGAGTACACATCTCTAGGATAGACCATATGTTAGGTCACAAAACAAGTCTCAATAATTTAAAAAATATTGAAATCATCCAATGTATATTTTTCAACCACAACAGAATGAAGCTAGAAATCAGTAACACATGGAGAAATGGAAAATCCACAAATATGTGGTAATTAAACAACATACTCTTAAAACAACCGATGGGTTAAGGAGGAAGTCAGAAGCAAAATTAGGAAATATCTTGAGGGTAATGAAAATGAAAATACAACCTACCAAAATTTATATGAATCAGTGAAGGCAAGTGCTGTGAACTCTAAATGCTTACATTAAAAAAGAAGAAAGGTTTCAAATTAGTGACCTAACCTCAAAACTGGAAGAACTAGAAAAAGAAGAGCAAGCAAAACCCAAAGTGAGCAGAAGGAAGAAATAACAAAGATTAGAGATAAATGAATTAGAACACAACAACAACAAAAAAAGAGAGAATCAACTAAACTAAAAGTTGGTTCATTGAAAAGATCAATAAAATTGACAAAACATTAGTGAGACTGATGAAGAAAAAAACAGAGAGGCACAAATAACAAAAATCAGAAATGAAAAAGGGGACATTACTATCGACTGTGCTGAAATAATAAGGACTATAAGAAGATACTATGAACAACTGCACGCCAATAAATTAGATAACCTAGATGAAATGGACAAATTCTTAGAAGCACACAAACTATATACATTGGTTCAAGAAGAAAGAGAAGATCTCAACAAACCAGTTACTAGTAAAGAGATTGAATCAGTCATTAACATCCCAACAAAGAAAAGCCCAGGACCTGATGGCTTCCCAGGAGAATTCTACCACACATTCCATGAAGACTTAACTCTAATTCTGCTCAAACTCTTCTAAAAAACTATAGAGAAAGGACTACTCCCTAAGTCATTCTACAAGGCCAGCATCACCCTTATACCAAAACCAAATAAAGATACCACAAGAAAAGAAAACTACAGACCAATATCTCTTGTGAATATAGATGCAAAAATCCTCAACAAAATACTAACAAACTAATCCAATAGCATATTAAAAAAATTATATACCATTATCAAGTGGGTTTTATCCCTGGTGTGCAAGGTTGGAGCAACATAAGAAAATCAGTTAATGTAATACACAACATTAACAAAATGAAGGGGGAAAAAAACCCCATGATCATCTCAATTAATGCAGAGAAGGCATGTGACAAAATCCAGCAACCTTCTTGATAAAAACACTTAGAACATTAGGAATGGAAGGAAGCTTCCTCAACATGATAAAGGGCATATATGGAAAGCTCACAGCTAACATCCTACCTAACGGTGTGTTTTAGCTTGCTAAAAGCTACTGGGAACAATATACCAGAAATGAGTTGGTTTTTACAATGGGATTTTATTAGGTTAAAAGCTCACAGGCCTGAGGCTGTGTCCAAATCAAGGCATCATCAGGAGACCCTTTCTCCCTGAGCTGCAGCTGTGGGCGATCAGACACATGGCGGCATCAGCTCTGTATCTCTCCTCTCTTCTCTCCTCTCTTCTCCTCTGGGCCTCATTGCTTTCAGCTTCTGGCTAAAGTGGCTTTTGGCTCTTGGGGTCTTCTCTTTCAGCTTCTGGGTTCCTCTCTGTCTCTGAGACCTTCTTTCTGTGTGTGTGGCTTTTTAGTCCTCCATTTATAAAGGACTCCAGGAAGAGGATTAAAATCTACAACTGCAAGCAAGAGAGTCCCATCCATCAGCCCCATGGGATCTAAACTTCCTCTTCAGTTAGAGGTGGAGTGGGCATCACCATCCCAGAATCCTCAAGATTGGGAAATGAAATATGGACTAGAGTGGACTTACTGGTATTCTACTATAGACTTATTGTGATTCTAGCAATGAAAGAAATTATGTCATTGATGTGGAGGCAGTGGCCACTGGAAGTGCTGAGGGCAGGGAGAGGGAAAAAGAAGTGTAATATGAGGGTACTTTCGGGACTTGGAGTTGTCATGAATGTTGTGCAATGACAGATAGGGGCCGTTGTATACCCTGCCATAACCTACGGAATTGAGTGGGAGAGATTGTAAACTACAGTGTAAACTAATCCCATCCTTGGTGGCAATGCTCCAAAATGTGTTCACCAATTGCAATGAATGTACCACACTAATTAAAGAAGTTGTTAATGTGGGGAAAAGTGGGACGTGTGGGGAGTGGGGCATATGGGAATCCCTTATATTTTTTTATGTAACATTTTATGTAATCTAAGTATCTTTTAGAAAAAATAAAAAATATGTTAAAAACAACAAGAACAAAAAAAAAAAACCCCATCCTGGGTCACACTATCTAATCAAAGGCCCTTAACTGAAATAATTTCCACCTACAGTAGGTTTACATGCACAGGAATGGACTAGCTCTAAGAACAGGGTTTCCTGGGATCCACAAAAGCTTCAAACTGCCACACTAGGTTTTATTTAATTTTCCAATATGTGTTGGCTAATGGTGGGCCCTAAATTCCTTAGCTTTTCTTTCTGTCACTGCCTTGCATTATCAGGAAGAACTTGTGTTGCAATATCACATCTTTTTATTCTTTGTTTTACATAGGCTACTGTTGAAAGTAGAGCTGAACAATAATATAGTTTTTTCTATAATTGTTTCTTCCCCACCCTGAAGAAACAGTTATAGAAAAAGCCTATTTGTTAGCCTAATCAGGGCATTTTTGACATTTTAGGCTAGATATTTCTTTGTTTTGGAGGACTGCCCTGTGCATTTTAAGGTGTTAAGTAGCATCCCTTGCCTCTACCCATTAGATGCCAGTACCACCTCCTAGTCTCCACCCCACAGTTGTGACAATCAAAAATATCTTATGGGGGCAAAATTGCCCCTGGTTGAGAACCACTGAGCCCAAGTCTAATGAGTAATAAAAGGGAAAGAGTTATAGGCTTCCTGGCGTTCTAATTATACTGTGATATTTTTAGGTAAATAGTTCTTGTAAAGAAGGCAACTCCAAACAGAAACAACCAAACAAGAAAAAGAGGATCATCTATGATTCAGGTAATATTTCTTTGTGGAACTTTAGAGTTTCAAAATTATTTTATATCCCTTAGAACAGTGTTCTGTGATATACAGTTCTATGTCTTATTAGTAGGTGCTGTGAGAAGAGGAATCTGTGTTCAGATAATGTTCTAAAAGTTTTTGTTTTACTGCAGCACTTACCAGAACCTAAATATGTTAATGTATTAAAGATTCATTTAGAGGGGAATATAGTATGTAGCATGTCTCATACCTACTTTGATATAGTTCAGTTATTTTTTTCAAAATATTCCTATTAACTTCTCTTCCATCTGTGTTTCTTAGAAATTGAATTTGAAAAAATTGTGCCTTAAAATATTGCTATATTGCATTTATTTATTTGTTTGTTTGTTTATTTATTTATTGGTCCCTCTCCCCTCCAGTGGCTCCCTTGTCTGCTCGTCATCTTTAGGAGGTACCGGGAACCGAACCTAGGACCTCCTATGTAGGAGGCAGGTGCCCAACTGCTTGAGCCACTTCTCTTCCCTTGTCATTGTGTCTGCTTGTTGCATCTGCTCATCTTCTTTAGGAGGCAGTGGGAACTGAACCCGGGACCTCCCGTGTGGGAGGCAGGCTCCCAACTCTTGAGCCACATCCGTTCCCCTATATTGCTTTTAAAACAGAGATCTGAAATATAATTTTTGGCTTGATTGAAAAGTTGGGCCCTTTGTTGGATTGAAAAGGAAGAGGATAATTTAAAGGCTTTTCTTTGAATATACTTTTAAGATAGGGAACATTAATTTTTGTTCATGCCTTTTATGATAGAAAAATGGTAGAACTTAGAAAGTTTCAGTTTTGGCTTTTGTAGGGAAGATCCATCTGGTGTAAATTCTTAAGATTAGTAACCTACGGAAATATTTATGGATTGCAAAAATTTTGACAGCGATAGCAAAGCTTGTGACTCAATTCTAAAAGTACTTGAGTGTTTATTGTCTGCCTTTTACTATGTATTATAGAGAATTTGAAAGAAGTACATATTTTGGGAAGCTGTGGAAATTTAATTTTTGATACAACTTGGGACAGTATGAGACAGGATTTATAAATTCATGATATGCACAGGAAGAGAAAAGACTCTAAAGTTTATAGAATATCTGTTTTCACCAGGCACTGTGCTATGTACTTACACTTTGCCATAATTTACACTTAAGTACTCTGGCCAGATAGGCTGTGGTAGGCAGAATAATGGCTGTCAAATATGTCCTTGTGAATATGTTAGATTACATGGCAAAGGGGAATTTAAGGTTGCTAATCAGATGGCCTTAAAATAGGAAAATTATCCTGGATTATTCAGGTGGGCCCATTATAATCACAAGGTCGTTAAAAGTGGAAGATGGAGGGGAGCAGATGTAGCTCAAGTGGTTGAGTGCCTGCTTCCCATGTACGAGGTCCTGGGTTCGATCTCCAGTACCTCCTAAAAACAAAACGAAGAAATCCGCTCTCATTGGGGAGTGGATGTAGCTCAGTGGTTCAACGCCTGCCTCCCACGTTTGAGGGCTGGGTTCAATTCTTGGTACCTCCTTTAAAAAAACAAAAAGTGGAAGATGGAGGCAGAAGAAGAGGGGTAGATAGAGATTGATTATGGAAGGTAAGAGAACCAGAGACATGGTAGCATGAGAAAGAGCCCAATGTTTCTGGCTTTAAGATGGAGAAGTCTTATGTTTCTGCCATAAGATGGCTCCATGAGCCAAGGAGTGCTGGAAGCCTCTAGAAACTGGAAAAGACAAGGAAACAGATTCTTTTCTAGATCATCCAGAATGGAATGCAGGTCTGCCAACAGCTTTATTTTAGCCCAGTGAGACCTGTAGAACTGTAAGATAATAAATCTGAGTTGTTTTAAGCCCCTAAGTATTTGTTACGGTAGCAATAGAAAACTAATGGCATGGGTTTAACAGGGATGGAAGTAACTTGCAAGAACTCTTGAAAGAGATGTGACTCAGAAAGAATCTTGAGGAATTGGTTCATAAAGACTACTTTAAAAACACACTATATTAAAATATTTCTTTTCAAAGTTTTGTTTTATTTTCCTTTTATGTACAGATTCAGAATCAGAGGAGACAGTGCAGGTAAAAAATGCCAAAAAGCAGTCAGAAAAATTGCCATTGTCTCCTAAACCTGGTAAAATTCTACGGCAGGATCCTGTTACATACATTTCAGAAACAGGTAAGAGTACTGAATATATGTTTTTTTTTTTTTTAGAGAGCCAGTGTCCTTAAGCTTCTCATTGGTGTCTAAATGTGCCTTCTTCACTTTGAATTGAATTTTTATTGCCTATTTTGCTTTGTTGAATTGTTTTTGTCAGGGGTAGGTTGTGATCATCTTTGTAATTTTCTGTGGATTAAGGCAGTAGATTAAGGGTCAATTATAGGGATTGACCTTTGGTAAAATATCCCAAAGCTTTTGGGATTTTAAGTGCTCTATATTGAGTCATATACATTAAAGCTCTATCTAGAATCATATTTTAAAATATTGTTGGGTTTTAGAACTTCTTTTACTTGTAAATTTTTTATCTTGCATGCTAAATGTCGTAATTATCTAAGTGGATAATGGTTATTAAATGTGATTTATAAATTCAACCACAAATGTAACCTGATTCCCTGATTACTCTGGTGACACTAAAGAGTTTAAGCATTGTCTTTTTTTTGTTTTAAAGATTGTTTTGTCTTAAATTTATATCTCATTTGTTTTAAGAGTTATCAGAAAACAAGACATTCATAAATAATTGTGTATTAATCTTGCTATTTCATAGTATAAATAATTGTTTCATAGATAGTAATCTTTTATGGTGATGAGCCCTGAGTTTTATTGTCATTCTAGGAAAAAAACTCAGGTGAGTTAGTTGTAAAGTCATTTTGATTGTAGCATTGTTAACTTTTTTTTTTTTTTTTGAGGTACCGGGACTGGGGATTGAACCCAGGACCTTGTATGTGGGAAGCTGGTGCTCAACCACTTAGCCACATAGGCTCCCCTGAGTTGGTTTTTTAGTTTGTTTGCTTGTTTTTTTTTTTTTTTTTTTCTCCTTTTTTGTTTTGTTTTTAGGAGGCATCACTGGAAACTGAACCCGGGACCTCCCATGTGGGAAGCAGGTGCTCAACCATTTGAGCCACATCTGCTCCTGCATTGTTAACTTTTAAAGGAGACCATAAAAAGTTAGATATATTAACCTTGCAACTTGCAGGCCTGTTGAATTGGTTCCTATATAGAAATACTTGAAGGGGCTGTGAGAACATCTAACTCGATTTATTCATTTTGAGGAGAATATCCGAAATCATTTTTTTTTTTTTAGCTCTCCATTGCTGGTATTGCTAATTAAGTGAATACACCTGGTTTGAAGATTCATGGTAAAAACTGCATAATTATTCTGGCACAGCTTGTAACAATTTACATTCAACAAACAAATATAATATTGTATGTGCCAGATAATAGGTGCTGGGGATACAAAAGATGACTAATGAATGACTCCAATTACTGTAGGATTTGATTGAAGGCCTCAGTAGGCAAAGAGAGATCTTAATGGGGTGGGGTAAAGTTTGACCTGGCATGGGAAGAATGAGCAGGTAATGGAAGAAAAGAACAGGTCAGATTAAGGGAACAGGATTATTTAAGGCACAACACACAGCAGAAGAGTAATATGTTCATAGGATTCCGAAAAGATTGCTTACCTGATGAGTAGTAGTGGGAGATAGATGAGGCCAGATTAGGGAAGGCCTTAAAAGCTGGGTAGATGGATTTAGAGTTGACATAGCAGACGAAAGAAAACCATTAAAGTTTTTTTTTTTAACAGAGTTGTAGAATGATGAAAATTGTATCTGAGGATAATTGCTGAATTACTAGTAATTGGATGTGTTGGTAAATAGAGAAGTCATAATTAAAGAGGCTGAGTAGGAACTATTTTCAATAGACTGGGAGTAAGAAGTTGGCAATAGTAAGGGACTGATCTCTATATATTTTAACTGATGGGTTACAGATTAGATTTTGGGATTACTTATAAACTTTATTTAGCCATGGTTATCTATGGTCTCCTATTATTAGGACAGTTGGAGAGTTGATGTTGCTAGTATGCATAAGGATTTTTTTTTTTTTAAATATAGTTTTATTGAGCTGTCATTCACATACTGTACAATTCACCTCAGGTTTTTTTATTTTTATTTTTATTTTTTTTAAACAATTTATTGAAGTATATCATTCATACATGAACATACATAAACTATAAGTGTTCAGTAAACATTGTGAACTTATAAAACAAACATGCATAACATCATACAGGGCTCTCACACTTCACCCCACAAATACCTTGCATTTGTGAAACATTTGTTAACAAATTATGAAAGAGCATTGTCAAAGTATTAGTACTAACTATAGTCCGTATCTTACTCCCCTATACTTTTTAAAAAAAGATTTATTTATTTATTTACTTACTTTTATCCACCCCCCATCCCCCCGTTTTTGCTTTTTTTTGTGTCCATTCGCTGGGTGACTCTGTGTCTGTTTCCTGCCCTCTCTTCTCCTCCTTCTCCTCCTGTCTTCACTGGGATTTGATCCTCGGAACCTCTGATGTGGGAGAGAGGCGTCCTACCGCCTGTGTGACCTTAGTTCCAGGTTTTTCGGTGTGGCTCATCTTGGCTCTCCCTTGTGTCACATTCCTGTTATGTCATCATTTTGCTGCGTGGCTCGTGGAGCCTGACGGTGCACCAGCGCACGGGGCCCGGTGGCCCACGCGCCTTCTATATTTTTCTTTTTTTCATTTTTACTGGGAGGTCCCAGGGACCAAACCCAGGTCCCTCCATATGGGAGATGGATGCCCAGCCACCCGAGCCACATCCGTCCCCCTGCTAGATCTCTTAAGGTTGACCAAAGATACCCAGAGTATAAGTCTTTTCCCATACAGAATGGTCATATGATAAATCAGGCTTAGTTTATCACAAGCATTCTAAAAACCAGACCTAGGGAGAAAAACTAGGTCTGGGTACACATGCATGGTTTCTAATATAGCGAATGTTTAGCCTACCCTGATTATCACAAAATCAGGACAGCGAGAATATTCGCAGCCACCTCTAAGGTTTGTTTTTTAAGAGTAGAGACAACTGGTTTATTTGGTGACAAGGAGTAAGAAAGAATTCTTAATTTCTTTCCTCTCTTCTGGTGGCTGAACTGAACTGTGGTAATCAAATGGATTGTAACACAAAAGAGTTCCCTTGCAGACCTTGACCTTTTGCAGAAATGCAAAGATGCCTGAGTTACACGACGTGCAAATTATTTTCTAGACTGATGAACCAACTATTGTGCTTTCCAATGTGTCAGTAGTTGCTACGTTCTCCTTGTCTTTGGGTTTCATGGCAGGAAACAGAAGCACTTCATTGATGTTATTGGAATCCATGGAATTTGCAAATAAAGGCCAAGGTGTCTGGAGACAAGAGTAAAAATAATACTTTGGTTACATGTGTGGGCTGTTATTTGATGGTATGAAGGTACTTGTGGTAGATAAATTAGTCAGTCAGTAGGGAATGAAACAGAAGAAAAATCCCTGTCTGGAGGTGTATTCTTGTTTTCCTTCTTAAAAGCTATGTAACGTTGAGCTGAAGCTCAGTGAGTCTGTCTCTTTTTCTGTAAACCAAGAATACTAATTGCATAAGTTTGAGGGGAAAAATTAATGAGATGATGCGTACGAAAGGGCCAGACCCAGTGCCTGGCATCTATATTAATATGTGTGTAAAAGGAAAAAAAAAAAAAAAAGCCCACAGATGAGCTTTGTAGCTGTATGAGACATTTATTTGATAAAGCTGTTCAGAATGGGCAAAGACAATAACGTAAGTGAGATGAACGTATTTTCTGTAGAATTTTTGGTAAGCTAAGATGTTTCTTTGGTATGAGCGGGTGACTGACTCTTTTAACCTTTTTGTTCTATTGCTAAATATCTGCTCAGGCACATTGTGCAAATGAACTCTTCTATTAGGAGGTTCCCCTCATAGATCTGGGCACCTCTGTGAAGTTTTGAGTATGTGGGAGGGACAGTAAAAACAGTATGGTGATAGGTTTATTGTGTAACTGAAGGTGGTGTGATCAAGCTTTCCAATGATACCCTGGTAACGTCAAAGTTAGTGTGCAGACAGCTATGGCCTTCAACTGTGGATCAAGGCTGTTGTTATCTTGTGATTTTTTTAGGTACACAAAGGGTCAGACAATTTAAACTGTGATCACAGATTTTCTTTAACATGGGACTGTTTATTTCAGCTAGGAATTTTTGAATGTAATCTTTTAAAGAGATGCCTAGCATCTGAAATTTTTATGAACATTAGGCAGTGTTTGCATCTTGTTGATGGCATGCACATGTGAAAGTAAACATTGCCCTTTGTTTTAGCTAAAAAGCTTAGAATACAGTGTACTCTAATGTGTGACACTATTCTATTTTTTTCTTAGAATTGAGATATAGGAAAGAAACTTTTTTCTTGCCTCTGTTTCATCTTCTTATAGTACTATGTATTTTGAAATAGTACGTGAATGGGAGGGAGATAAGTCCTCTTTGTAAAAGAGAATGAGACAGTTTTAAAAATGTCTCCAATGAAATTAGGACAGTAAAATCAGAAATATAATTTAAAACTCATCAGAAATGAAAATTGTAACTTTTTGGAATTAGTACATAAACTGGAAAGTAGAAATAATTCTTTCATTACTCTTCCTTTTTTTAAGCTAAAGCTATAGTTTTTCTATACTGAGTCATGAATATTTTCTTCTTATAAGTATATCGTTAAATAAAGTATTTGTGGTAATAATAGCTTAAAATAAAAATTCTAATCTAAAATTGTATTTGGAGATTGGAAGCTTCTCAGTATAAAAGCATTGTCTTGATTCATTTTTTTTTTTATTTTTTTAAATTTTATTTTATTAGTAGCCATATAAACCTAGGAAGATTACACCCAGGTAGAATAAAATAAAAGTAATGCCAGTTACATAAGAAAATGTTCTTTTTTTCTTTCCTCCATAGGTTAAAACCTCTTTGTTTTCATAATACCTTAAAATTATAAATAACCTCAAAAGCATACTGATTATCAGGCTCTGGAGAATATGTTATAATTGTTTTGTTTTAATCATAACTTATAAACCTTTTCATAGGTTTCAAGGATTTTGTCTTTACTTAATGAAATTTTGGCCATTGGGTTATTAATTACTCTCATCTCAAGACTTTTAAGATTTAATTGGGGCATTACAGGACAGGTGAGAAAAAACAAGGTTTATTCTGTAATATCCCCTCTGTCCCTACCATTTTTACTTTACAGGCCTAGTAGGCAGAATTCTTTCCCCCATCTTTCCACACCAAGTCCATCCCCCATAGTTTCCTAAACTGGTTTTTCTTGATTCATTTTTAAACACCTGTTCATTTCAAAAGAAGCAATTTCTGCTTCATTATCCATGTTTTATCTTTTCTTTTTTTTTTTTTTTTTTAAGATTTTATTTATTTATTCATTTATCCCCCCCCCGCTGCCTTCGCTCGCCGGGTCAGCCAACCACGCCACGCGGGCGGGCCCGCCCTCACCAGGAGGCCCCAGGAACCGAACCCGGGGCCTCCCATATGGTAAACAGGAGCCCCACTAAACAGGAGCCCCACTGATTGAGCCACAGCCGCTTCCCTTATCTTTTCTTTTATGCTTATCCTCTGTGTTCTATTGTTATTTTTGTTGCAGTGTAGCACGTATAGAGTTTTTAAGAGCATTTCCTTTTGGTTAAACTGCCTGGGTTGACTCTTCGCTTACCTTCTCTGTGTCCTAGTTTCCTCATATGAAAAATGGGGATATTACTAGTATACCTTAATCAGAGGTCATTGTGTTGATCAAATGAGTTAATTAATGCTTTGAAAAGCAATTAAAATAGGATCTGACAAATAATAAATACTCAATATTAGTTATTTTAGTTTTTGGTTTTATTGTATGCCTACATATGCCTTTAAAAACTATGCTAAAGACATTTTTCTTTTGCTTATGTCCCTACCGTTAATTCTGTAATTGTGTTTTAGAAATTTAGAAATTGTATTTGACCCACTTATGTTATAGATGTGTATTGTCCAGTATGTCAACTATGAGCCACAGATAGCTATTGAGAACTTGAAATGTGGCTGGCCTGAATTGAGTGTTGTTTAAGTATAAAATACACAATGGATTTTAAAGCCTTAATATGAAAAAAAAAAAAGAATATAAATGATCTCATTAACAGTTTTTTGTATTGATTCCACGTTGAAATAATAGTTTCAGTATATTAGGTTAAATAAAAATAGTTGAAACTAAATTCACCTGTTTCCTTTTACATTTTTTTAATGTGCCAATGAGGAAATTTAAAATTACCTATGTGGCCTGCATTTTATTTCTATTTGCACAGTGCTGTTAGAAACAATGGGAAACAGATATAGGAAAAAACTTAGATTTCTAATATTTTTGTTTATATTATTATACAGATTTTAGGTTATATTATTATATAGGTCTTTAGGCTTACAATTTAGCTCCATAGGAGATATTTTCATTTTGTTTGAGTAAATCTGTCTTCTATTATTTATTGGTTTTTAAGTAATTTAACCACATTAAGCTCCCACGTTACAGGAAAAGGAAAAAAATAGCTTATAAATATCTTCATAGCTAACCATTGACTCTAGTAAAATGTTCTTGTAGGTTGGTAAAAACCCAAATGCTTGTTGTACTGAGTAAATATATTTACCTTTAGCTGTTTAATGAAGTGAGAGACCTTGGGTTTTGTTTGGCAAAGATGACCTTTTCTTATGCTGTTTCATAAGGGGCTGCTGTTTGATCGAAAATGGTGGGGATTTTCCTGTCTTGAGAATTGTTTATAGCTGATAATTTTAATTGAGCACATAATTCCAGAGGCAGTTTGTACTCTTGAATTATATTTATTTTGGGGGTGTTAAATGGGGAAAAAAAATTGGGGATGTTGTTTTCTCCAGGTTACCATGTAATATCAGTGATGTGTCACTTGGGAAAATGGTAGCAGAAAATACTACTGGGAATGAATGTAACATTCTCTGTGCTACTGTTTAGAGACATAGAGTATTTTGTATCAGATAAATAGGAATGATTTTGTATAGGATGGAGAGCTTTTTCTTAAATGTAGTCAGGGAAACCTAGAGTGATTGAGGCAGAGATTTTCTTTGAAGTGAGAAGAAACTATAAACTATGTATTATATTTCTTTGATTATTCTTGTTGGAAAATTAGTATTGATATGTGCATTAACATTCTGTATAAAAGAAGTCCATTTTAGAATTTTTGGAAGATGGGGGAAATATTTAGATTTACATTATTTTAAATTACCTAAGTAGCACGTTAACACATTCTCATTGAAAAAGAAGGGGGCAAATGTGGCTCAAATTGTTGGGTGTCTGTCTCCCATATGGAGGGACCTAGATTTGATCCCCGGGACCTCCCGGCAAAAATAAAGAAAAATATAGAAGGCGCATGGGCGTGCTGCCAGGCCCTGCATGCCAGTGCGCCACCAGGCCCTGCTGAGCCACGCAGCAAGATGATGACTTAACAGGAGAGTGACACAAGGGAGAGCCAAGACGAGACGCACCGAAAAAAACAGGAACTAAAGTGGCACAGGCAGTAGGATGCCTCTCTCCCACATTGGAGGTTCCCAGGATCGAGTCCTGGTGAAGACGGGAGGAGAAGGATGAGAAGAGAGGGCAGGAAACAGACACAGAGAATTGCCCAGCAAATGGGCACAAAACCAGCAAAAACAGGGTGGGGTAAAAATGGATAAAAATAAATAAATAAATCTTTAAAAAAAAAGAATTAAGCAATTCAGATAAAAATTCCCTCACATAGTCCTTTTGTCTTACATGGCTATATTAATAAATTTTATTTATATTTCTAAGTAAATATACATATACATGTTTCAGTAACATCTTTTTGTAAAATTTTTTTTTTAAAGATTTATTTATTTCTTCCCTTGTTGTTTGCACTTGCTGTGTCTGTTCGTCTTCCTTGTTTCTTTAGGATGCACCAGAATCTGAACCCAGGACCTCTGATGTAGGAGGGAGGCGCCTAATGGCTTGAGCCACCTCCATTCCCTGCTTTGTTGTGTCTCTCATTATGTTTTTCTTCTTGTGTCTCTTGTTGTGTCATCTTGCTGTGCCTATTGTGCCAGCTCTGTCTTCTTTAGGAGGCACCGGGAACCAAACCAGGGACCTCCCATATGGTAGGTGGGAACTCAATCCGTTGAGCCACATCTACTTCCCATTTTTTTGTAAAATTCTCACAGCTTGCTTTTTAATAACTTCATGTCTTACCCTTTCCTTCCTCCTCCTTCCTTTTCTTCTTCCTTCCTTCTCCCCTTCTTTTATTTTTTTCTTCCAATACAGAAAAATCTCTTATCTCATTCTTTTATATTTCTGCATAGAATTAATAGTATGGGTTTAATTTTTCTCATTCTCTTAATTTTGGATATTGGAGATTGGATTGTTGAAGTGAACATCCTTAATGTTTCATTGCAACTTAATCTATTTAACTATCACTAAATGGACAAATTACAGTGAAAAATATGATCATTTAAAAGGGAATAGTATTTCTTGAGGTAAGTGGCATTCGTTTTTTTTTTTTTTAAGATTTTATTTATTTATTCATTTATCCCCCCCCTTGCTGCTTGTGCTCCCTGGGTCAGCTAACCACGCCGTGCGGGCGGGCTTGCCTTCACCAGGAGGCCCCGGGAACTGAACTCGGGGCCTCCCATATGGTAAACGGGAGCCCTACTGATTGAGCTACAGCCGCTTCCCGGTGGCATACATTTTAAGAATGTAGTTTTCTACTCATATGGAGAATAGAGAGGAGTTTCCACTTTTCTGCTTCTGGGCACAGGACTTATGAGGGTTACTTTTTTGTTTTTTGTTTCTTTTGACCCCACAGCATTTCCTTTTTTTTTTTTTTTTATTGCGTCGCCGTGCCCGTCCCCTGCCTGCCCCACGGCCGGCAGGAGCCGCGGCACGGTCGCCACCCCCCGTCCCGCAGCCCACCTGGGACACGGGTCGCGGGACGCCCCAAGGCGCCCAACCTCGCCCTTGCCCGCCGCTCCCCCACCACCCCGTCCCAGAACCGGGGGGAGACCCCGGCGGGGCGGGAGGGAGGCGTGCGGGCCGGCGATTCGCGGCCGCCGTGGAGGCGCGAGCCCCGTCACACGCGAGAAGCAACCCCCCCCCCCCCGCGGGCGGGACGGGCGCAGAAGCGCGTGCGACAACCCGCCGCTGCTCCGACGCCGGAGCGACGGGGCGCGTGAGGCCGGGCTCTCCCCCGTGACGAGCGCACGAGCCCCGGACAAACCCTTGTGTCGAGGGCTGACTTTCAATAGATCACAGCATTTCCTTTTAAACTTAGGAGTCAGAATATCCTTAACACCTTTTTAGAAAAAATTATTTAACATGTGCTACTGTTAAGTCAGTTTTTTTTTTTTTTTAAGTCCTCAGATCTAGAAAAGGAACTTTGCATTTATCCTTATTAAATTAAACAATAAAAAAATTAAACAAAAAACTTTAAAGATTTTGTCTTGCAAGATTCCAGGCTGATGAGATTTTTCAAATATCCTGATTCTATTTTCTATTTTAAAAAAATATTTAATTTGAATTCTTTTGCTTAACAACTTTAAATCCTCACTAATTTATTTATTCAATAAATATTCCATATGTTCACTTTATGTACATAAGAGTATACTGGACAATCTATGAAATATATTAAAGAATCAAGCCTGGTTCTACTTTCAAGGGCTTAAAGTATATTGGGGAGGTAAGATTTTCACATAAAAATTATAATATGAGGTATAAATGAACAAATAGTGATAAAAACATCTTCCAAAGATATTTAGGCATGGGAGAAAGAACTTGAGGTTCAGGAAACATTTCCTGGAGGAGAAGGACATTTGAGATAAATGTGAAAGGTTTTGGTAGGATTTTAGCCTGGAGATTTAGGTACTGTGTATTCTAGAAGGAGAGAATAATGTGGAAGTTTAGAAATCATTTGAGCACTTTCATAGCCAGTGCTTTACTCATTACTTTCTAACCATTACAGAAAGAGAAAGTCTACTTAAAAATTTTCAGTTTATAAACTTTCACAGATGAATGCTACCTATTTTCTTTCTCTCAAAGATAATCAATAGTGTATATTTTCTTACAGTATTTCTGTGTAGGAATCTCTTATTTGAAACCTCTATGTCCAGAGAGAAAGGCAGATAAAATAAATTTTATTGTATTGCTGCTGTCCATTTTTTTTCAAAATATTCTTTATTGACTTCATGGAATAAAATACCATTATTTTATAGCATATTTCATACCTACTATCTATCTGTCTGTCTTCTTACCTGCTTGTCTGCCTGCCTGCCTGCCTATCTCATTTGATATTCAAAACTACCTAATGTTCAGGCTTACTTTAAGAAAATTTGTTCTCAGAGAAGCTTTTTTTTTTTTCGTTGTTGTTAGGACAGTTACAGATTTACAGAAGAATCATGCAGAAAGTACAGAGTTCCCATATAATCTCACACCCTCATAGTTTTCCCTATATTAACATTTTGCATTAGTGTGGTACCTTTGTTACAATTGATGAAAAATAATTTTATAATTATATTATTTATTATAGTCCATTATTTACTGTAGGGTTCACTCTTTGTATTGTACAGTCCTTTTTTTTTTTTTCAATTGTGGTTACGTATATACAACGTAAAATTTCCCATTTTAACCATTTTCAAGTACACATTTTAGTGGTGTTAATTACATTCACAATGTTGTGCTGCCATTATCACCATCCATACCCAAACCTTTTTTCATTACCACAAACAGAAACTCTGTCCCAGGTAAGCATTAACTTCCCCATCCAGACCCCTACTCTGTTCCCTGGTAAAACTTGTATGTTTATTTCTGACTCTGATTTTTCATATCCCAATATTTCATATAAGTGAGGTCATATAATATTTGTCCTTCTCTGTCTGACTTATTTCACTCAACATGAAATCTTCAGGTTCACACAAGTTTCACTGTGCAAGAATCCAGTAGATCTTGGGCTGTTCCTTATGCATATTTTTTTTTTCCATGTAATCTGATGATTTCATATCTTCCTCAAATTTGATAGACCTATCTTTGTTTTTCTTTTTGAATCATTAGTAAAATTATTTAGCATGAAGGGGCAAATAATAAGGGGAAATCTTTTTCAGAATTGACATGATCTATTATCAGTATGCTGAATGTAGCTGTAAATTATGAATCTTAGTAATCACTATTACTTATGTTGTAATTCTCCATCTTGCCATATACCAGTGGTTTCAACCAAGGGTTGTTTTGCCTTTTAGGGAACATTTGGCAATATCTGGAGGCAGTTTTGGTTGTCAGAACTGGGGAGTGCTGTGGCCTCTAGTGAGTAGAGGTCTGGAATGCTGCTAAAATCCTACAATGCACAGGAGAGCCACCACAACAAAGAATTATTCAGCCTAAATGTCAGTAATGCAAAGTATGAGAAACTCTGCCATAAGCCTGTCAGAAGAGACTTTGATGGATCGCATTTGATGGACCACATATTCATCTCATTTCCTAGTAACTCAAAGAGTAAATGCAGACTGAGGCCAGAAGAGTTCTTCTCAGTGAATCCCTGTTAGCTTCTGTTGAATACCATGTGTTCCTTTTGACCTGCTTGTGATATTATCATTGCACAGCATTGTCACTAAACCTTGTCACTAATCCTTTCCCCTTTTACAGTTCTATGGTTGGGGATCTGCCTTTCTCTTTTGACAAGTAGGGCTCCTTTTCTCCGCTTTAATCGTCAGGGACTTCTCCCATTTTCTTTGATGATTCACAAGTCACTAACAGTGATCTAGTAATTTTATCTGCAAATTCATATCAACCAAAACATCTTTATAAAGAGGTGCTTTCTTATCTTTTTTGCCTAGTTTGTTCTTCAGTTCCAGTATGGGAATTCAGTGCACATTATGGGGACTGAAAAAGAGTTAAGTGGCATATGGAGAGGGAGGAGAATTGAAAAGAACACAGTGAATAATGATGAACTAGAGTATGTGGAATATTTACTGAGGTTCTGAAACATCTTTGATCATGAACTAAACTGTTGTTTGTTCTAGTGACACATACTTTGCCATTAGGCAGTTGTGACCAGGTATGTGTTGCAAAATCCCTTCCTTAACTCTTCTGGCCAGTCAGGTTTTCTTCTATTACCTGTTTTGTGCCTTAGAATTTTAAGAAGCTCTGGGTATTGTTCTTATGGCCAATTGCCCAAGGCTTTCCCCCCTCACCTGCCTTTTTCTCTTTTTTTCTTTGAGGTACTGGGATGGGGGATTGAACTTGGTACCTCATATGTGGGAGGCGGACGCTCAACCACTGAGCCACATCAGCTCCCGAGTTTGCTCTCTTGTCTCTTTGCTCATTGTTTTGCTTGTTGTCTGCTCATTGTTTTTGCTAGTTGTCTGCCCGTTTTTTTTTTCTCTTGTCTGCACTTTTTTTTTTGCTAGTTGTCTGATCGTTTTTTTTTTTTCCTTGTTGTCTGTTTTGTTTTTTCTTTAGGAGGCACCGGAAACTGAACTTGGGACCTTCCGTGTGGGAGGCAGGTGCTCAACTGCTTGAGCCACATCTGCTCCCTGCTTTTTTTTTTTGCTTGTTGTCTATTTTGTATTTTCTTTAGGAGGCACTGGGAACCAAACCCGGGGCCTCCCATGTGGGAGGTGGGCAACCAACTGCTTGAGCCACATCCACTCCCGCTTTTTTCATTCTGTGAGATTCAGTAATGGAGGAAGGAAAAGGGTGAGTAGTAAAATGTTCCATTTTCTCCTCCTGTATGTTTTTTCCTAGAAGTTGAAACTGGCTATGACTTTCCATGGAATGTTATAATGGGACTGGTTGGTATGGAGTGGATGGATACCTGTGTAATAGATAGCATCTCATCAGAAGTGAATACTTTATTCTCTTATTTGGTATCATTCACCTACCTCACTAGAATGTCACAAATTATAAAATAGTTTTATTTTAAAAATTTGACTCCATTTGATTCTAAGAGGATTCACGGGTAATGAATCATAAGACCTATAGTTTCTTGATTAAACTTCAAAGATGAACAGTTTCAGAAGTTTTATTACACTGAAGCATATAGATTGTCTGACTCACCACATAAATAGGCAGAGATGGTTATGTGTAATTTCTCTTTCATCACAAATATTTATTGAAGGTTTGGCATATGCATAGAAATTTAAATAATTTTAAATTTCTGTAACTCACATGTCTCTAGCATGTCCTTCATTTATTTGGTTCCTGTGTTCCAGGATAAAGGAAAGAAAATCACAGAATTAGGATAGTCGGAGAGCCATTTGGAGAGGCCAAATTGTTAGCAATATGAACTACAGAATTAGATTTTTTTGTTTCCTTCTTGGCTTGTAAATAGATTTTTACATGGACCTGCACATTATTTTTTTTTTCTTTTTTCTTTGTTATCCTTCGAAATAAATGAACATATCTAATTCAGAGTGACAAAGTAATTTTCTCTTCCAGGCAATTCCTCTGCTGTGTGTTAGATAATGCTCCGTTACTTGGTGGTTGATACCATATTTGAGGTTTTATTGTCTATAAATAAAAGTAAATGGTGTTTTTATAAGAGACAAATATCCTAGAGGGAAATTCTGAGTGTTCAGTTGCCCATGATTTTCATCTAGGTCTCAGAAATTTGACTTGGATCTATTTATCATTATTTTATTATAAGTTTCTGGTGAGAAGAGAACAGTTTGCCTTTGGCTTCTGACAACGCTGAAACAAATTTAGGCTCATTAGGGAAAAAAGAACAAATGTTAAAAAACAAAGTAACTACAATTTTATTTGGAACGTTTTATTTCTGCACATTGTGCAGGTCTATAAAATATTTATTTTATGTGAGGATAGTCACAGCATCATCTCTCAAATGACTGTACCTTTTGTAGGCAGCTAGTTGCATTGTTCTAATCCTTGGTCTCTTTTGCCTTTATTCTCCATAGTGTATTGGTGCAGCTTTTAAAATATCAAGGCAAAAAAAGGCTGTAAGACAGCTAGTTCAGAAGTCATAGTATAGGACTTCTGCTTTCTCCAGGTTTTGTGGTTTTATCAAGGCAGTATACAGATGTTTTCAGATATCCCTGTGACTTTATGGGATACTTTATACTAAATTTACTTTAACAAAATCCTCTATGTTTATAAGAAATATCTTTATGTTTAGGATCATGAATTTACTTTTGTGTGTGTGTGTGTGTGTGTTGTTCCTGTAGCTATAAGCAATATGGGGAAAGTGCACACATCAGGGGCACCAAATAAGTGTTAAAAACAAATGAGTCAAAATAAAAACAAAAAACAAAAAAAACAAAACACACATACACATAAAGAAAAAAACAAAAACCCAAAGGAGTCAGTCCTTGAAAATTGTTCTTTTCATAACTGTATTTCACTAGAGTTGCTTTTAATGGGACCTTATTTTGTGGTTAACACAAAAAGGGGCCTTGTATGCAATGTTTGCTTAATAAAACGACACATACTTCAAATGTTAGGCAGCGTACTTGATGCTTCCTTATTTTTTCTTTGAAGATCCATGTGTAATAATGAAAATGTCTTTTAGGTATAGTACATTTTTTGGATCTATAACTTGCAGACGTTGTTAAGTTTAAATTCATGTATTCTAAGCCAACAATTCAGAGAAAGGATCTATTAATCTCCACTAATGGTATAAATAGATTGTTACTAGAGAGAGCTCATGAAAAGAAGAGCTTAGTAGATAGGACCCATGAAAAGAAGTTCCCCTCTTAGGATCTGTGTCTGTAATGTTAGGTCTAACCTAAAAGAACAGAGTGATGCATTTTTTTTTTTTTCTGCCATCTTAGTTTTTCTGTTTTCATAATTTTTTTTTAACTTTGTAGTATGGGCTTAGTTTTAGTGGCTACCTAAGTCTGTAATATGGATAAACTTCAATTTATATAACCCTTCCCATTTCTTGAATATTTCATTTGCTTTCATTTTTCATATTCATAATAGTGTGGTGTTTATATTTGTCTTTGTCAAATTATCTGATTATCTACAAGAATTACTTCATAATTAGTGTTTGTGTTAGTGCAGACTCAAAACAATCTCACCGATATTGAGTATAATAGTTAAACCATTTATATGACTACCTACAGATTCTCAAAATTTTTTAGAGGGAAAAGCATTAGAGCTTAACATTTTGCAGAAGAGATATTGAAGCCCAGATAACTATCTAAAATAAAAATAGTTGAGGTCCGGTTTTCTGGACTTATAGTTCAGTATTATTTTGAACAGAGAATACTACTTTATTATTTATTTAATGTCTGTAATATGGCTAGGTGCTATAATGGGAACTTTGCTGTTTTAAAGTTTTGATCTGCCTAATAACTCAAATGGTAAGGGACTTGAAATTGTTCTTATCGTTTATAGAAAAGAGGACTTGACGACATTAGATAGTCTTCAACATTGAATGTGGACAAAGTAGATCAAGTTTTCCCCGTGCTCTGAGGATGAATTAAGGGAAATAGGTAGAATTCATAGGAAAGTATTTTGGCTTAATTAATATAAGGAAAAACTTTCCTAAAGGGTACAATATTGCTACTCACTAAACAAAGGAGAGGTCTCATTGAATTATTATCTCCCAGTTTTGAAAGTGTTTAAGCCTAGTCTTATGTGTTATGTGTTTGTCTGCCAGGACTGTGGAAGGTGGAATCCATGTATTACATGGGAATAGGTGACTAAAGATAATGCATTGTAAAGTGCTTGGTTTGATGCCTGACACATAGTTTAATGCTCAGTAATGATAATTATCACTAATAGTAGATAGAATAAAAAAATATCTGTGAAGCTAGTGACAACTGATGTTGATAAATAATGAACAGAAATAAGCCAGAGAAGAGAAAGATGAGGGAGAAATAAGAACACTGTCTCAGAGAACCAGGAGGTCAGAGAATTTCTAGGAATTAATCAATTTGTAGTAAAATATGAGATGGAGGTTGAAAAGACAGAGAGGTGAAAAAAGATTAGATTTGGTTAGAAGGAGAACAGCTGAGACCACTTTGGCCCTGATTACCAGATTTTGCCAGTTTAAAAGGGACTATTACTGAAGGAATTGAGGTAAATAATTTTCTAAAAAAGTTAGAAGATATTTGATGTTTTCAGTATTTAGGTAAATAGGTAAACATCTATTTGCAGATGTTTTCTGTATTCAGGTAAAGTAGAAACCCAAGAATTTAGAAACAGAAATGGAGAGTGGTGAAATCAGTACATAAAAAAAATAAGAACAGAGAAGAAAGAAATATTTCCCAGGACTCCTGACTTGGTTATAAGTTGTAAACTGATTGGGTAAATTAAACATAACTAAAGGAAAATAATGCATGGGGACAGGGTTAAATCAGAAGGGGAAGTTTAAAAAAACAAAACAAAACTAAGAGGACAATCCTAATGGCAAGGTATTCCTGATATGGAGATGGTTGCAGGCAGGTCAAAAGGCCTGCAAGAATTCCGGTCCCAATGCAGAATCCATTCTTACCATTTCTACTGGGAAATGAAAATGGAGTGTTCTGATGCAGTGGTCATTAAACTCCCTTCCCCTTATCATTTGGAATTTTGTGAGGGTGTGATCAGAGGGAGAGAATGAGCCGGTCATGCTGAGTATTCTGGATCTTAAGGCTCTTATAATTCTTGTTATAAAATAATGAATTGGCATTGTGGCTAAAATATTAATTTGTTTCTTTTATATAAAATTTTCTTAGTGAAGTTGTAGGTTTACAGCAAAACCACGCAGAAAATTGAGATCCCATATACCCCCCCAACTCCATTATTAGCACTTTGCTTTGTTACCTTTGTTACAATTGATGAAAGAATATCACAATTGTACTATTAACTATAGCCTGTAGTTTACATTAGAGTCCCCTATTTGTGTTGTAATTTTGATTCCAGTAACATATGTAAACCTAAAAATTCCCCCTCTAACCACATTCAAATATGCAGTTCAGTACTCTTAATCACATTCACAATGTTGTGCTACCAAACCCACCATCCATTACCAAAGCTTTTCCATCACCCAAAACAGAAATTCTGTGCCAATTAAGCATTAACCATGAACTCTCCATTCCCTCCTTCCATCCCGGCCCCTGGTAACCTGTATTCTAGTTTCTGACTCTATGATTTTGCTTTATTCTAATTATTTTTCATTAGTTTGATTACTGTAGCTTTGTAATGCTTTTTGAAATTGGGAAGTGTGGGTCCTCCAACTTCTTTCTTATTTTTCAAGATGTTTTTGGCTATTTGGAGTCCCTTACCCTGCCATATAAATTTGATGTTTGGCTTTTCCATTTCTACAAAGTAGGTTGTTGGAATTTTGAGTGGGATTGCATTGAATCGCTTTGGGTAGAACTGACATTTTAGCAATATTTAGTCTTCTAATCCGAGAATATAGAAAGTCCTTCCATTTATTTAGGTCTTTGATTTCTTCTAGCAATGCTTTGTAGTTTTCTGAGTACAGTTACTTTACATCCTTGGTTAAATTTATTCCTAGATATTTGATTCTTTTAATTATTATTGTAATGGGATTATTTTCTTGATTTCCTCTTCAGATTGTTCATTACTACTATAGAAAAGCACTCCTGATTTTTGCATGTTAATCTTGTACCCCACCACTTTGCTGAATTTGTTTATTGGCTCTAGTAGCTTTGTTGTGGATTTCTCAGATTTTTATTTTATTTTATTTTTTTTTTTGCAAGAATGTTTTTTTTTGTTGTTTTTTTTTTAAAGATTTTATTTATTTATTCATTTATCCCCCCCTTGCTGCTTGTGCTCGCTGGGTCAGCTAACCACGCCGTGTGGGCGGGCTTGCCTTCACCAGGAGGCCCCGGGAACCGAACCCGGGGCCTCCCATATGGTAAACGGGAGCCCTACTGATTGAGCCACAGCCGCTTCCCTCTCAGATTTTTAAAATGTATTTTTATGTATTCTTCAACCGCATGGGTGCCAAACAGACAAACAAATTGCATTAAAACCCTTTGTTGGGGAGGTCAAAATGGCGGGCCGGCCTGCTGTTGCAGCATCAGGCCGATGGCTGGATGGTATTCGAAAATGGTATTACAGTGCTGCAGGGTTCAATAAACTAGGGTTAATGCGAGATGATATGATATTCGAGAATGAAGATGTAAAAGAAGCCGTAAGAAGGCTTCCTGAGAACCTTTATAATGACAGGCTGTTTCGCATTAAGAGAGCACTGGACCTGACCATGAAGCATCAGATTTTGCCTAAAGAACAGTGGACGAAGTATGAGGAGGATAAATTCTACCTTGAACCATATCTGAAAGAAGTTATTCGGGAAAGAAAAGAAAGAGAAGAATGGGCAAAGAAATAATCATGTAATTGAAACCGAATGCAGCTGTCCTCAAAGTGCTTTTAGGAAGTTGGTAAAACTTAAATTGTACAATTTAAGGACTATTTGGGCTATAAATGTGTTGCTTTAAACAAATATCAATTGTAATTATTATTGGAGTGTTTGAATTCTAAACCTTATAAAAACTTAACTACTTTTTTCACTTACCTATAACACTCTTTCCAAACTTATAAGCTATATTTAGTTAGAGTTTAATTGCTGGAGCTCAGAGAGACCACTTTAATACATTCTCCTCACTAGTTGGATAACCTCAGTTTATTAAAGGATAAAATGTTATACCATGTAGACTAGTCACCTTTATATTGACTTTGTAGGTTAGCAAGGTTCTTGGAAGCCAGCACCTTAAGCACCTAACTTGCAAGTATGAAATGGAGTAAAAAGCAAGTGCCAGTACTTGATTTCGCCTGAACTAAACAGAGCAGTCCAGGTTGCATACTTGAGAAGTCTTTAGTAGAATGAAAAGAAAGGAGTCTCTCCCCAGTTTGCCAAGATTGGGAACCAGCCCCAGGTCAGCCCACTTTCAACCACTGGCCTCCAAAAGTATTGATTTTGCATCCTTCCAATAAGAAAAAATCATGTACACAGCCCCAATATGGAGATTTATAAATCATATATATGTACTCCTGTGCTAATATGTATATTAGAAAACAAAAGGTAGACATTGGAAATATAGATAAAAATGTAAAAACAAATTATATTTTCTCCCCATATCCCAGTGACTTGTCCACACCTGAACTCATTGTTATAAAGTATATTGTGAGGATTGAATGAATAATAGTTTAAAAGTTTTAAGGTTATAGGTTGATTGCCTTGAATATATATTAACAGTGTTCAATAATGTCCTTCCCACCTCTAAATTCAGAGATGCTTGCTTTGGTGGAAGTGAAAGGGATGGAAGCACAGCAAGCCAGGAAAGAATTGTGTGGAACCTGCAGCCTCCATACTTGTCCATAGCAAGCCATTGCTGTGTGAGGTGGGAAGATCTGATTGGGATGTTACCTTGAACAAAACAAAGAAAAAAAGAGTTTTAGGTTATATTTTAAATTCTTATAACAAAGAATCAGAAGTGTGTATGTTTGGTATGTCTTTGTGAGTGTATGTGTATATATAAATTCCCTCCCTCACAAAAGAAGAGATACATTCCACATTCGTTATGTTTGAGTTGTAACATGATCATAAGGGAATTCTTTGTGAAAATATTAGAAAACCTCATTAAGGGCCTATCTTCTAGTTGATACTCAGATTACTTTCTGATACACCTTTCCTAAAGTCATTCTTGTCAGTTCTCCGTTGGATCCAAGTTTGCCAGATCCTCATTTGACAATGATGTTGGTAAAAAACAGTTCTACTTTAACACAATAAAAGATTTGCCATTTCAAAAAAAAAACAAAACCCTTTGTTGGAATGTTGTACACTTTCCACGGAACAGAAACTAAAATAACCTCTTATAAAATTAATCACAAATACATCTTGTTTTTTTTTTTTCCCCCCTATACACATGAGTATTGTCTAAAACAGGTTTTTGCTGTGGATTTTATTTATTTATTTATTTTTGAATACCAAAGGATTAAACCCAAGGACCTTGTACGTGGGAAGCAGGTGCTCAACCACTGAGCTAAACCTGCCCCACTTAAAACTTGTCTTATTTGTAGTAGCTTGGCCCTGCCACCACTGTGCTTGGCTGAGTTCACAAATTTGTTGTAACTTGTATCTTCCCTGTCACTTCTCTGGCTCTCCTCTCCTGGTACGCTTTGTTTTCTTGCATTAATTAAAACCTTCTGCTACTGCCATAGCTATTGCTGCTGCTAGAACTTCAATAGCCACCTTGGTTTCATGGTTTGGCAAAGTATTGACCTCTACCTCCATAAAGGCCAGAGCTTCTGCCTCCAAAGTTTCCTGTCTTCATGGGTCCAGAATTTGAAGACTGGTTGTTGTAATTGCCAAAAATCATTGTAGCTTCCACCACCTTTCAAAATTGCTTCCATCATTACCAAAGCCATTATAGCCATCCCCACTGCCACCATCACCACCACCACCTCAGCTGCCTCCAAAACCACTGCAACCACTGAAGTTTCCTCCAAAGTTGTCATTTCTACCAAAGCCACCTCTGCAACCACCGCTGAAGTTTCTAGAACTACTTTGATCTCTTTGGCTGGATGGAGCATTGGCTATCCTTACTTCATAAGTAAGGGCTGTCCTTACTTCATAGTTGTAGCCATTCACGGTATGGTATTTCTGAATGACAGTCTTATCCAGAGTCATGGTCATGAAAGATTACAAAAGCAAAGCCTTTCTTCTTCCCACGGCCTTGGTCAGTCATGATTTCAGTCACTTTGGTTTTCCCATACTACTCAAAATAATCTCTTAGGTGATGCTCTTTAATGTCTTCTTTAATGCCACCAACAAAGATTTTTTTTCACGGTTGAGTGGGCACCTGGTCTTTGAGGGTCTTCTCTTGAGACAGCCCTCTTTGGCTCCACAACTCTTTCATCTTCCTTGTGTTGCCTTGCATTCATGGTTGCACCCACCTTTTCCGCAGTGGCATATGTGACAAACTCAAAGCCTCTGGAGCACTTGGTGTTTGGAGCTCTCATTACCACAGCCCGTGAGTGTTCCCCATTGCTCAGAATGGCTCCTCAGACTCTCATCAGTTTTTCAAAGTTTAACCCTCCGATGAAGGCCTTCCACAGCTAGCTGTTCAGGTTCTTTAGGAGACTCCGACTTAGACATGATGGCAGTGGGAGGAAAGACTTTAACAATGCTTCCTCAGCCGTGTTCTGGGTAGAAAAGCTGAATATGCTGTTAACTGTGGGTTTCTCAAATATGCCCTTAATCATGTTGAGGCAGATTCCTTCTAGTCCTAGATTTCTTCATGTTTTTATTAAGAATGGGTGCTGGGTTTTGTCAAATACCTTTTCTTTGTCAATTGAAATGATTGTGTGGTTTATTTCCTTGATTCTGTTAATGTGCTGTATTACATTAATTGACTTTCTTATGTTGAACCAATGTTTTGTTTTGTTGTGTTCTTGGTGTTGATTTTTTTTTTTTTTTCTCTTTCCCAGTACATTATTTATTATTATTTTTTAAAGCAATATTATTGAGATATATACACTTGATATACAATCCATCCAAAATGTACATTCATGGCTTTTGGTATAACCACAGAGTTGTACATTTATCACTACAATCAATATTAGAGCAACAGAAAATTTGTCCACCGTTTAGCGGTCACCTCTCAATCCCTCTGTCCTTCCCCTGCCATATATATCTGCTAACATAATTTCACTTCTTTAACTTTATTTAATATTTACAGTTTATATAAATGGAGTCAAATAATATGCAGTTCTAGTTTCTGTGACTTAGGATAATCCTTTTCTTTTTCTTCCCACAATTGATGTAAAAATATTCATATATTATTATTAACTACAGTCCATAGTTTGCTTTAGGTGCATTTTAGCTGTTGTGTTCTTGTTTTCATTTGCCTCCAGATATTTCCTAATTTCCCTTGTGATTTATTCTTTGACTCATTGTTTGTTTGAGCATGTTGTTTAATTTCCACATATTTGTGAATTTTCTAGTTATTTTTCTATTACTTATTTAGAGCTTCATTCCATTGTGGTCAGAAAAGATACAATGTATGATTTCAATATCTTAAAATTTATTGAGACTTGTTTTGTGACCTAACATATAGCCTATGCTGGAGAATGATCCATTGAACTAGTGAAGAATGTATATTCTGCTGCTGTTGGGTGAAGTGTTCTCTCTATATATGTTGGTCTAGTTTGTTTATACTATCATTTGAGTCTTATATTTCCTTATTGATCTTCTGTCTAGATGCTCTATCCATTATTGAAAGTGATATATTGAAGTCTTGTACTATTAATGTAGAACTATGTATTTCTTCAAATTTGTCAATATTTGCTTCATATACTATGGGGCTCTGCTGTTAAGAGCATATATTTATAATTTTGTCATGTTGAGTTGACTTCTTTATAGTATATAGTGTTCTCTTTTGTTTCTCATAACCATTTTTGGCATAAAGTCTATTATATCTATATTAATATAGCTACTCTCCCTCTCTTTTGGTTATTCTCTTGGCATAGAATATTTTTTCTGTCCTTACACTTTCAACCTATTTGGGTCTTTGAATACAGCATATAGTTGGGTTATATAAATAGCATATAGTTGGGTCATGGTTTGTTATCCATTCTGCACATCTCTGCCATTTGACAGGAGAGTTTAATCCATTTACATTTGGAGTAACTACTGATAATGCAGGACTTTTCTTTTGCCATTTTGCTATTTGATCTTTATAAGTCTTATACCTTTTTTGTCACTCAATTCTTCTGTTAATGTCTACTTCATTTTTGTTTGATTTTTTGAGTGTAACATTTTGAATCCTTTCTGATTTCCTTCTGTCTGTATTTTTCATATATTTCTTTGTGGTTCCTCTGGGACTTAAATGTAACATCCTAAATCTGTAACAATCATGTTTGTTTTGATACCATCTTAACTTCAATAGATACACAAATGCAATTCTTTTATCCCTCCATCCCCTCATCTATTTGTTGTATTTGGTAAAATATATCTTTATACATTTTATGTCCCAAACCATAGGTTTATCATTATTTTTTATGTATTTGCATTTTGGAATCTGTAGGAAGTAAAAGGTGGGATTACATACTAAAAAAAACTGTACAATAGTCCTGCTTTTACACCCATATGATTTTTGTTTCAGTTTCCTCCTTGTTAAGGCAAATACCATGTAACGGGCTCGCTTAAACAATGGAATTTATTGGCTCACAGTTTTGAGGCTAGGAGAAATCCAAATGAAGCTGTCATCAAGGCATTGCTTTCTTCCCAAGGACTGGTTTTCTGGGGCTAGCTGCCAGTGATCTTTAGTCCTGGACTTCTTTGTCATATGGCAGTGCACATGGCAGCCTCTCCTGTTTTCTACCTTCTCTTCTGGGTTCCCTTAACTTTAATCTTCTGGCTGCTCCCTCTGGCTTTTGTGTCTGACTTTCAGTCTGCTTATAAAGGATTCGAGTAATATGAATTAAAGCTCAATCTGATTCATTTGGGTTACCTTAATTGAAGTAATATCTTGAAGAGATCTTATTTACAGTGGGTCCCACCCACAAGAATGGGTAATTTTAATAGTATGTTTTCCTGGGGTACATAGCTCCAAACCAACACAGTTGTCTTTATTGGAGATCTTTTTTCTTTATGCTGGTTTGATCCACTGTGTAGTGTCCTTTCAGTGTGAAGAACTCACTTTAGCATTGCTTATAGGGCGGGTCTAGTGGTGATGAATTCCCTCAGTTTTTATCTGGGAGTGTCTTAATCTCTTCTTCATTTTGTAAAGACATCTTGCCAGATATAAAATTCTTGCTTCCTTTAGCACTTTTAATATTTTGCCCCACCGCCTTCTTGCCTCCATGATTTCTGAGGAGAAATAGGCACTCAGTCTGTTTGGGATTCCCTTGTACATAACACTTGCTATTCTCTTTTAGCTTTCAGAACTCCCCTCTTGTCCTTGGCATTTGACAGTTTGACCACTATGTTTCTGGTCATGATTCTTTTCGAGTTTATCCCTTTTGGGTTTGTTGAGTTTATTGAATGTATAGTTATGTCTTTGGTTATATTTGGGAAGTTTTCTGCCATTATTTCTTTGAATGTTCCTTCTGGCCTGTTCTGTTCTCTTTCTTTTCCATCTGGGGTTCCCATAATGTATATTTTGGTTTGCTTGATGTTGTCCCACCGGCCTCTTAGGCTCTGTTCACTTTTTTTTCATTCTTTTTTCTTTCTGCTCCTCAGCTTAAATAATTTCAATCATCTTATCTATGAGTTCACTGATTCTTTCTTCTGTCAACTCTAATCTGCTGTTGAAACTATCTAGGGAATTTTTCATGTCAGTTATCATGGTTTTCAACTCCATTATTTATCTTTGGTTCCTTTTTAAAATTTCTGTCTATTGAGATTCTCATATTCATTCATTGCTTTCTAATATTCTTTAGTTCTTTCTTTATGTTTTTCTTTATTTCTTTGAGAATATTTGAGATCTGTCCCCCGCCACCCCGCCCAACACCAAGTCTTTGTCTGGTATGTCCATAGTCTACTTTTCTTTGTTGATTGTTTATTCATTTTTATCTTGTTCCTTTGAATGGGTCATTATTTCCCGCTTCTTTGTTTATCTTTTAATCTTTATTGCACATTGTACATTTTAATATTTTATTTAGTTTAATGTTTTAACTCTGGTATTTAATCCCTGGGCTGTCTATTCCTTAACTTTGTGTCCAGCTAGTGACATAACAGAGATTTCTTTGAGTGCCACAAGCTAATAGAAACAAACAAACCAATGTAAAAAAAGCACCTCTCACAGTCTTTGCAAATTGGCTCTGCATTGGCTGTTGCTCTCTTTCAGAGTAGCCCTCTTATTAAGAAGATAAATCTGAAGTGAAAGTGTGGGGTCCTCTCCATCTTTTGTGTACCCATGTCTGGTCCTGGCTGTGCTTGCCCCGACCTTAGGAATTCTCCAGTTTACAGGAATTTGAATGTCTGCCCTACTCCCTATAAGGTAGGCTTTCGCCCTCTTTTGTGTGCTCTACTGTATGTCTTAAAGCTGGTGATCCTTTGCCCTAGCCTGCTTTGATTTAATTGTTCTTATACTGCTTTAGCTGTGAGCAAGCTGCTTCTGCCTGCAGAACAAGTTCTGGGAGGGTAAGCCAGAGAGTAGTGTCCTGGTTCAGAATTTTAGATTTCTACCTGATAGATTGACACCAACATACAGGCATGCTAATATGTGATTGGGGTTCCTCTGTTCTCACTGGAACAGGGCCAGGGACCACAATGGTAGCACAGGCCATTTCTACACCGTCCCTGGGAAGGGCTAGCAATGGTGCCTTGAGCTGCTCCTACCAATTTTTAAAGTTGCTTTTTGTAGATTTGGTTCTCTCCCAGGTACATCAACTCTAAGTGTTTTCCAGAGTTTTAAGAAAGATGGTTCTGCCAGATTTTGCTAGTTGTTCAAAGATTCTCTGGGGGTACAGAACCTGGAGGGAGAGTCTTATGCTGCCATCTTGTTTGACTAGGCTCTAATAATATCCTTTTGAGCCTTTTCATCTCCCTTGTTTCAACCCATCCAATTTCAGGTATCACATTTAATTGTCATTGTTTCTTTAATTACTCTTTTTTTTTTTTAAATTTGTGGAAACAATTATACAACTTAAATATTCCCAACCGTCCCATGCATATCATTCATAGGTATTAAATCATATTTACTTTGTTGCTGTACCCTATCATACATTACTAGAACTTTCCTTTCACCCCAAACAGGAACTCTACATTCATTTTACCTACCCATGGTAACCTGTATTTTACTTTTAGTCTCTCAGGGTTTGCACATTCTCTATTATTTTCATTGAGGTTACCATGGGGCTTAGATTTAACACCTTGAATCTGTAGCAGTCTCGTTTGCTTTGATACCCATTTAACTTCAATAGTATACATAAGCTATATTTATATACCCTTCAATCTCCCCACCTTTATGTAGTTTTTGTCACCAATTACAAGAGGATATCTAATTGTTCATTTTTTAAAATAGGAATAGTTCCTTCATTTCATTTCTCCCCGTCCCCCCCCCACCCCCCTGCTGAGATGGCACCTTCCTTCGTCTGTCTCCTTGTTTCCACTTGTTGTCTGCTTGTTGTGTCCTCTTGTCTTCTTTTTTTAGGAGGCACCGGGAACTGAACCCGGGACGTCCCGTGTGGGAGGCAGATGCCCAACCGTTTGAGCCACATCTGCTCCCTGCTTGTTGTGTCTGCTTGTTGCATCTGCTCATTGCATCAGCTGTCTTCTTTAGGAGGAATCAGGAACCAAACCCAAGACTTCTCATGTGGGAGGCGGGCACCCAACTGCTTGAGCCATATCTGCTCCCCTCTAATTGTTTATTGATTACACATGATAATGGATGGTAGGAAAGCTTCATTTCTCATCTATAACTTCATCTGGTACCATCATTCAGTTTAGACAGATTGCATGGGTTGTGCCAGCAATCATTTTTTTTTAAAAGCAGTTTTATCGAGATATATTCACATGCCATACAATCTATCCAAAATGTACAATCAGTGGCTTTTAGTGTAGTCACAGTGTTGTGCATTCTTCACCACAACAAATTTTAGAATAACTTCATTACTCCAAAAAGAAAAGCTCCATACCCCTTAGCAGTCACCTCTCTATCCTTCCCCAGCCCTATATAACCATTAATCTAATTCCATCTCTGTATCATTATTTATATTTATATTTATAATAAATGGACTCATACAATTTGTATTGCTTTGTGTCTGGTTTCTTTCACTTAGCATAATAGTTTTTTTTTTTTTTTTTGCCTGATAGTAACATCTTGTAACATTAATATATATAACGTTTGTTTAGTTTCAAAGAAAAACAGTCTTACATATGCAATATTACTCATTCATATTTCACATAAGGTTTTACTGTACTGTACAGTCCCATGTTACATTCTTTAGCTTTCCTTCTAGTACTATATATGACAGACTTTTTTTCATTTTTATTTTTATAATCAAATAAAAATCCATAATTTTGCTTGGGTCACCCTTTTTAATGATGATCTTCAGGTCTCACAACACAGTAAATGTCAGTTCAACTAAATAAGGTTTCTGAAGACAAAAGGCTTCTCTGCCTACAAGCAGTCTTCTAAGATTGTAAATGAATTTTGAATTGTACCTGGCATCACCCTGAAGGAATCCTAACTTCATACTGTTGGGACAGTTTATCAAGATGGTTTTAGAGTAGACTAACTTTACAGCACATTTAAGAAAAGACACATTTAGCGTCATGATCAGACTATTACATTTAGTAGTGATGCGCTCCCTCAGATTTGTTTATCTGGGAATGTCTTAATCTCTCCCTATTTTTGGAAGTCATTTTTGCTGGATATAGAATATTTGGTTGTCAGTTTTTGCTTTCAGCCCTTTACATATGTCTCTCCACTGCTTTCTTGCCTTTATGGTTTCTGATGAGAAATTGACACTTAATATTATTGAAGTTTCCTTGTACACGACACATCTTCCTTGGGGCTTTCAGCAATCTTTCTTCATCTTTAACGTATGACAGTTTGATTATAACATGGCATGATATGAGTTGATTTGGGTTTATCCTGTTTGGAGTTTGTTGAACATGTGGATATGTATATTCATGTCTTTCATTAAATTTGGGAAGTTTTCAGCCATTATTTCTCTGAATATTCCGTCTGCTCCTTTCTCTGTTTCTTCTCCATAAGGAACTACCACAGTATGTTTATTGGTACATTGGATGGTATCCTAAAGGTTCTTCTGGCACAGTTCACTTTTCTTCATTCTTATTTCTTTTCCTTAGACTGAATGATTTCAATTATCTTATCTTCAAGTTCACTGATTCTTTCTTCTGCCATCTCCAGTCTGCTGGTTAACCTCTCTAGGGAATTTTTAATTTCTGTTGCTGTGGTCTTCAGCTCTGTTTGGTTCCTTTTCATAATTTCCATCACTCTTTTGATTTTCTCTTTTTTATTCATCTATCATTTTCCTGATTTTCTTTTTTTTTTTTTTTAAAGATTTTATTTATTTATTCATTTATCCCCCCCTTGCTGCTTGTGCTCGCTGGGTCAGCTAACCACGCCGTGCGGGCGGGCCTGCCTCCACCAGGAGGCCCCGGGAACCGAACCCGGGGCCTCCAATATGGCAAACGGGAGCCCTACTGATTGAGCCACAGCCGCTTCCCATGATTTTCTTTTTTTAAAAATCATGTTTCCCTTAGCTCTTTGAGCATATTTAGAACCATTTTTGTACATCTTTGGCAGGTCTGTTCTTCTTCATTGATGTTTTCTAATGCTTTCATCTTTCCTTTGGTTCTTTGTTCATGTTTCCCTTTAGCTCTCTGAGCATATTTAGGACCATTTTTATATGTCTTAGGTATGTCCCAGGTCTGTTCCTCTTCACTGATTTTTTCTAATGCTTTCATCTTTTCCTCTTCCTGGGCCATCACTTCCTGTTTCTTTATATATTTTCTAATCTTTTGTTGAAACCTGGACATTTTGATTTTTTTTTTTTTTTTTTTTTTTAAAGATTTTATTTATTTATTCATTTATCCCCCCCTTGCTGCTTGTGCTCGCTGGGTCAGCTAACCACGCCGCGCAGGTGGGCTTGCCTTCACCAGGAGGCCCCGGGAACCGAACCCGGGGCCTCCCATATGGTAAACGGGAGCCCTACTGATTGAGCCACAGCCGCTTCCCCATTTTGATATTTTAATGTATTATCACTGTAATTTAGACTCTGAGGTATCTGTTCCTTAAGTGTGTATTAAGCTAGTGTAATGACAGAGGTTCCTTGAATGCCAGGAGCTAACAAAAAAAAAAAAAAAAAAAAAGGAAAATGAGAAAACAGTCCTTTCCTTCCCAGTCTTTGCAGAATGACCTGTGCAAGTCTTGTCCTTATACAGGGCTGATCTATACAAGGAGTTTAGAGTCTAGCTCAAGGCCAGAGCATAGAGGAGTTCTCTTATCTTGGGCTTGTGCATGTGGCCCTAGGAATTCCCCCATTTATATGAATACAGATGTTCTCGCTTCCCTAGGAAATAGTTTCCTCACCAGTTAGGGCACTACAGCCCCAAGGCAGCCATGACATGCCTCCTCTCCCTTAGTGTTCTGTGGGATAACTCTTTGAACTGCCTTCTACACACAGGCAAGTTGTGGGATGGTGAGCCTGTGATGAATGTCTTGGTTCAGTTCCTCAGGCCACCATCACAGAGACTGGGCAAGATATACATGGTCTGAGTATGTGCATGAGGTTACTCTGCTTCCTTGGAGCTTGGGCTGGCTTTGTGCTGAGCTGGTGAAGGGATGGGGAGGGTCCAGCCATGGTGCTAGGAGAGCCTACCAGCTTTAAGTTGCCTTTTTTTTATTTGGTGCTGGCTCTTTTATTGCCATACTTTAATTCTTTTCTGTAGCTTTGAGAAAGACGTTTCTGTCACTTCTTGCTGGTTGAAAGCTTCTGTGGGGGTCAGCCCTGAAGCGTTTTACTCTGCCATCTTGATTAGGGCAGGGTCAGCTGCCTCTTTAGGTAGTTTCATGTTTAAGATGGCAGGCACCTATGATAGCACAATGCCTGACAAATAAGGCACTTTGTCAGTGCTGATTGTGGAATTTGGGAGTACTTGAGGTAATAAGTCCCACTTATAGGTGGCTTTGCACACTAAACTTAGAAAATACTCGTCCTTACCTTCACAGTGACCTAATCTTCATGGTTGCCTTTTAGATTTTTATTTTTTTCTTTTGTTATTAGGCCAGGTGTGAGAAGGTTTTTCTCTTGTGAATCACTGAACCAATGAAAAAAAAATTGTGAGGCCCTTTTGAGGTTCATTTTTGGGGTCTCTAGTAATCTAAACATTGTCATGAATGGTTAGAAAGACTTTTAAAATCAGATGTTTTATGGAACACTTTCTAGAAAGATAAACTGTTAGAAAACAAAGCATCTAAAGCCTTAAAGGAATGGTGCCTAGGTATTGCTTTCCTTAAAGGGATAGCCAGGTATTGCTGCATCATCTATGTTCAGTATATAGGTCAGAATCAGACAACTTCTTACCACCTCTTCAAGTACTGCCCTATTCTAAGCCTTCAGCATTTCTCATATAGAATGAGAGCTTCCTATGTGTTCTCCCTGCATTCACTTTTACTCCCCTATGGTATGTTCTCCAAAGGATGTGAGTTACATTGGATCACTCACTACTCTGCTCAAAATTCTTCATTGGATTCCCATTCTATAATAAAACCTAAAATTCCTTCCATGACCTAAAAATGCCTTTATGATTTGGCCTCTACCCCTCTGATCTTAACTCTTACAAATTTATCTCTTTGTTATGCTCCGGTCACATTGATTTCCAGGCATAGTCACTTTTGTATTTGTAGTTTTTTTTGCCTGAATTTTTTTTCCTGAGGTTTTCATTTCAAGGTTCTATTCAAATGTGGTTTATTAAAGAGGCTTTTTCTGACCATCCTTTCTGTAAAAGCACCCTTCATCACTTTCTTTCATCTTGTTTTATACTTTGTTCATAACACTTATAACTTTACAAATATATATTCATATTTTATCTATTTCTTCTTCTGAACTCCAAGCTCCATGAGGACAGGGATTCAGTTTTTTTATTCATTGCTGTATTCGTATTTCTTGGATCAGTTCCTGGTATATAATAGGTACTCAGTAAATGTTTGTTGAATAAGTGAATATATGTGTTTGTGTACTCTGGGTAGTATCTGGGGGCATTAGTGTATTACAGGCCTTGCACTACTAGTTGTGAGGACCACTGTTGGTTTTGGTAGGATGGGAAAAAAATAGAATATCATGGGTTTTTTTTTCTTCAGGTTTTAAAACTTTATTAGCATATTTTAAAAATTTTGCATTCCAATAATTAAAATCATTTGAACAACAACAAAACAATGGCACTCTGATTAAACTGAATTTTACAGTCTGTAGGACACCTTGGACTAGCTTTTGCTTGTACTGTAGATTTCACTGTCATCCCACCCAGCTTCTACCTTCATCAACCTGCAAGTTCTTTTTCTTCCTTGTCAACCAGATAGGCAGATGGGAGAGGCAGGCGTGGCCTTCCTTGTCAGTAGTTCTCGGTTCTTTGATGTGAAAGGGAACGGCACAGTCACTTAAACTTGATCCAACCTCTTTGCATCTTACAAAGTTAACAGCTAAAAGAAGTAAAAAGGCAGTGCTTGTGGAATGTACAGTGCATATTGGTGATGCATGCCTCATTACAATTTGCCTGCTTGATTCTCCTGTTCGATTATTTCTTTGGAAGGCAGTGGATTTTTCTCTTGTGTTTCTGTCTTCTATTTCGACTTATCAAATTTCTCAATCTCAGTCATATTGGGTTTGTCAGACATGGTTGTAGAAGAAGCCAAGTGAAGTGTGCAAGCAAGAAGTCTGGTTTGTGCAGTGGATGCCACTGAGTGTGGTCTTTTATATCCTTTTTTTTTCTTTTTAATTTTAAAATTTTAACCCCACCCCCCGCATGGCTCCCTCATCTGCCTGTTGTCTGCTCGTCGTCTTTAGGAAGCACCGGGAATCGAACCCAGGACCTCCCATGTGGGAGGCGAGTGTCCAACTGCTTGAGCCTTTCATATACTTTTTACAAAACTGATGGAAGTGGTTGCTTCATATAATTAGAACTGATTTTAAAAAAATATTTGATTATATTCCATTTAAGATGAAGAAGATGACTTTACGTGTAAGAAGGCAACTTTTAAGTCAAAAGAGAATGGAGGATCAGCAAATAGTTATCTTGGAGCATCAAACATGAAAAAGAATGAAGAAAACACTAAGACCAAGAATAAGCCTTTATCACCAATAAAACTTACACCCACTTCAGTGCTTGATTATTTTGGAACTGGAAGTGTTCAAAGATCAGATAAGAAGATGGTGGCAAGCAAAAGAAAAGAGGTGAGTGTTCTAGGTGCAAGGAAGTAAGTTCAAGATTTGTACCTATTTACTATTCTTAAAAGAGGAGAAATTTGGATGTTATAAATAGGACAATACATTTTATCAAGTTTTCCAAGATTATGGATAAAATGTCTTGCCCTCTTTTTAGAGCAGGTGTTCTTAACCAGGGGCCACAGACCCCCATGGGGTCCATTGAAAGATTTCAGGAGTCTAAGAGCTTAAATTGAAAGAAAAAAAATCAACTTATTATCTTTATTTCCTCTGACCTCTAACTGAAATATAGCATTTCCTTCACTTATGAATGTGTACAGTAAATTACAGTAGTATTCATTTCATATCACATTACAGTTGTTGCACATCTTGAAAAATCGCTTACACTCATCCACACATTGTAATTACAGTAGTTGCTAGACCTGACGCTAGTTGAGTGTCATAAAAAAACTACCTGCCGTTACATTCTGAGAAGGGGTCTGTGGTTTTCACCTGATTGGCAAAGGGGTCCGTGGAGCAAAAAAGTTTAAGAACTACTATTTTAGATGATGAGGAAGTAAGAATATTACATGTATATATATTTTTTATATTGGAAAATGGGAAAATATAATTTAAACCATAAGAAAAAAATAGTAATTCTCAGAATCTAAATTACTCAGTATATAAACTCATTTTACTGTTGACTTCAGCCGGACAAAATTAGGCAATAAATTTATTCCCAAATGGGGTCATAAATACATCCCTTATAAATAGGGCATGTACCTATGCTTTTTTTTTTTTTTTGGGAAAAAAAAAAAAAAAAAAAAGAGGTACTGGGATTTCATATATGGGAAGCAGCTGCTCAACCACTGAGCTATACCCACTCCCCATATGCTATACTTTTGATCTTTTCTACTTTAATATTGGATTCATCTTTTTCTGGACATTTAGGAAACAGACTTAAAGAGAAATTATAGTGGAAGTAGTCCCCTGAGGTATAGTTTGCTGAATGATCTGTGTTTGTTGATTTCATTATGGTTGCCATAGGGCAGTGCAATCATTCTCACATATTGGTTTGTCAATGTTCTGGGTTACTTCTCAAGCCAAGACATTAGTCTACAGATTTTTTGGGTACCTATTCCTGAACATATCAATAAAATTAAATGGGAACCATTTGTCTGTAGGATGTTTACTTACTAGGAAATTGGATGTGGTCAGGGAGTAGCCATGAACACGATTTTCTGGCTGATATAGATTGCGACTGTTCTATTACTCATAAACTTATCTCTCATCTGATTATTTATAATCAGCTGCAGTCAAGAAAAAGCATCTTGTTTTTACCTTAAAGTTTATGTTGATCTTGCTTGATTTTCTTTAAAATATAGCCTTCACAAAATAAAGATGATTCCAGATTAAATGATGAAGCCATTGCCAAGCAATTGCAACTTGATGAAGATGCGGAGGTATTGGCATTTTGTCTAGCCAGACAATTAAGTCTAAGTTTGTTCTAGTCTAGTTAGAATTTAATATATGAAATTCTATATTTTTGTAAAAGATAAATGAAGAGAGCAGAAGGTAATTATTTACTTAAAGATTTATTATTACATTTCTCAGAATGGAATTCTCCTTTAGGATGTTTAAAATAAATTTGATATGTTCCCATCTCTTTTCTTTTCTCTTTATATATACCCTATAGGCCATCTCATCTACTCCAGTGGCAGTATCTGTTATAGATAGAGATATTGTAGTTAAAAAGAAAAATATGTTGTTATAAACTGATTATGAAAAAGGGTAAAGGGATAGAGAGTTGTGGGGTGATCAGTGGGTTGTGCATGTTCTATTTTAAATAGAGGGGTTAAGAATAGGGGTTAAGAAGGCCCCCTGAGGAAGTGACATTGGGGCACAAAATAAAATGATACAGTGAGCTATAGGACTAGCTACATGGGGGAAGATTTCCTCTAAGCAGGGGGAACAGCAAAAGTGCAAGACCTCCTGTGTTAGACGTGTGTTTCATATGTTCAGGGAGATCAGTATGGCTGGAGAAGAGTGGTTGAGAAGGAGAGTGGTATGAGATAAGTTTGGAGAAATGGTCACCATCAAATCCTGTAGGTCATGATACGTCTTTCACCCTGCCTTGCCTAAAGGGTTGGGTGGTAAGGACTTTAGATTTTAGTTTCAGTGAGATGGGAAAAACCATTGGAGTTTTGAATAAAGAAGTGACATGACCTGATGGTTTTTACAAAAAATATCATGGCTGATAGACCATGTAGAGCAAAAGCAGACCAATTTAGAGACTATTATGATAGGGTAGATGAGCAAAGATGTTGACTTGAACCACAATGCATGATGTGGTGAGCAGTCATAATCTGTATATGTTTTGAAGATGCAGCCTTTGTTTTGCTAATAGATTGGATAGAAAGTGTGGGGGAAAGAGGATTCAAGGATGAGTACAAGTTTTTTTTTTTTACCTCAGCAGCTGGTACCATTTACTGAGACTGGAACACTGCAGGCACAAGTTTGGTACATAGAATTCAAAAATTCTGCTTTGAACATATTAAGCTTGAGAGACGTGATAAGACATCCAGGTGGAGATGCAGAGTAGGCGGTTGGATAGAGTAGTCTGAAGCTCAGGGCAGAGTTCTAGGATGAGATGTATATTTGAGAATCATAAGCATTTGGATGGTATTTAAAACCAGTGTAATTATATGAGATCATGGGGAGAGAATGTAAACAGAAAAGAAAGGGTCTCAGGGTTAAGCTCTGGGACACTGTAAACATTTAGAGCTTTAGTCAGGAAGAGGAATGTGATAAAACAAAGAAGACCAAAGTGGCTAGTGAAGTAGGAGGAAAATCAGGGGAGCTTGGTGTTTTATGGAAGCCAACTGAAGAAAGTATTTCAAGGAGGAGAACTCTTCTCTGTCAGAGACTCCAGGCTTTGGTATCTGTTGTCTAACCCCCCTTCTTGTTTATTAAAGTGTCTCTCTCAGAGTCCCCAAATCCCTTCTATATATTTTCTGTAGCACTCTACCATAGCTACTATTATCTTTTATTTTAATTGTTGTAATAGTTCTTCCTATATATAGAGTCTAAACTCTGCAAAAGCAGGGCTGTTTATGTCTGTCTCAGCCATTGTGATGTCAGTGCCCATCTTAGTGCCTGGCACAGAGCAGACTCTTGATAAATAAAATTGTGGGAAAACCATATTCCAGTCTCTGGAATAGCTCTGATTGATCAAATTTCTTTAATTTGGCAGTTTATATTTTGGAATTTCATAATTTTTTTCCTGTCTTATTTGATCACACTGAATTACATAAGCTATAAATGGGCCTCCACATAATTCAGGGTAGCAGAAGTGGCCTAGGATAAAACTGTGACATAATTTTTAGGGACTGAACTTCTCATCTGTCACAAATACCGGAAGTTCACCCAATCCTTTCCAAATCAGGTATGTTACTTTGAATTACAATCTCCTATTTTCACATTCCCATCACATTCTTCATCATATTAATCTGATAAAGGAATTTAAAGGTGTTAATGACTGCTGTCTTACCTATCCCTCTAGAGTCCTCCTTCCTCCCCGCCCCCTCATTTTCACCTCTTAGTTTATTCATTAGTATCTAATACATAAATACGTTAAACACATCTGCTGTGCTAAACATTGTATCAAAATACAGGACTCTTGATCACATGGTGCCGTAATCACCAGTTATGGATTTCTTTTTTTTTTTCTTTTTTTTAAGATTTTTATTTATTTATTCATCCATCTCCCCCCTGCTGCCCGCGCTTGCCGGGCCAGCCAACCACGCCGCGCGGGCAGGCCTGCCCCTACCAGGAGGCCCCGGGAACCGAACCCGGGGCCTCCCACATGGCAAACGGGAGCCCCACTGATTGAGCCACAGCCGCCTCCCCAGTTATGGATTTCTAATGGAAGTATATCAATTTCTCCTGTTCTGTCCTCTTGAAACATTTAGAATCCTCTTTACCAGAAGCATACTATATAGCGTAAAATATTGGAAAAGTTTTACAGAGCTCAGCCAGAAATCTTTGCAAGGCCACTGGTTGTTCAGTTTGAAGGACCTTGCCATGATCAAGATTTTCATGTTGTTTTTAGCAATTAAATGTGTATTTTACTTACAGTAAAGAAATATTAGGCATCTATCTGTCTGGCTTGCTAATAGTTCTGCACAGCTTGGGTTAGTTCAAACACTAGAAGGCTTGGTTACTGTGGTTCTCATTAGTCTTATGCCAGCTTCTGCTGGACTGGGTAGATTTTGAGGTTCTTTCTTATGTTTGAATAGTACAAGGAAGATTTTGTTTGATAGTAAATTAGTCTCTGTTACTAGGGGCCATAAAAAACCATTTAATTTATAATGAGAAATTTATTCCACTTTCCCACACTGTCTTCTAGAAGAGGTTTATTTTACTGAAAGGGAAAATATTTGGAAATAACGAGAATGTCTGCTTTGAGTGTTACATTAGAATGGTAGGAAAACTATTGACATGATGACTTAAATTTTCAAAAGTTGAAACATGTATTTGAATTAGTAATTGAGGAGGTTGATGGTCTGAGTGATGGTTACATTTGTGTATATCTTGTTATTGTATGTGAAGAAAATATTTACTTTTCTTACTTAAATCTTTTTCTTTTATGGTATTCTTCAGACTATAATGTTTTTCTATCAGGGTTAGATGGCTTTGAGAGCTCTTTTTAGAGCTTAATACAAATGGAAATAAGAGATCTGTAATGTTAGGACTATTAAGAGAAAACTATAGACTTCAAATTTTAAAAGTAAGAAATTTGACTTTAAAAATATGCTTACTTTATTATCTATTATGCCTGGTAAACTATATGTTCTGAAACCTAATTTGCTTATTAAAACAAACCTGTGATATTTGACTATTAATATTAAGTAGAAAACTATAGTTGTTTTCTGGAAAATGTTTTTCTAGTGTTTTCTAAGTATCATGAATCAAGCATTTTAAAATTTTCATTTGCAAAATGGACAAAGGAACTCACTGTGTTGACACTTTTTACAGTTGGAGAGGCAACTGCATGAGGATGAAGAATTTGCCAGAACATTAGCCATGTTGGATGAAGAACCCAGGACTAAAAAGGTAGCATTATGTTGGGCTGTTTGCATTCTGAATATACAATCAGATCAGTGTTCCCTGTGTTTTCTAGGCACTGGAGATGCAACCATGAGTAACTTTTCCAGAAAGAAGCTAAGTTATTTTAATATAAAAAGGTTTTTGGGAAAGCAATTGGAAAAACTTATTCTTCCAAAAAGAAGATTGAAAAGGTCAAAACCAACCATAACCCTTTGTCACAAAACAATAAATTAACATTCATTAATTACTCTCAATCATTCTTACTCTCAATCATGGAGGGTTTCTCATGTACTTGTTCAGAGAATAGTGCTTATGAAATTCCTATGGAACATAAGTTTAATAGCTTTAATATTAATTACTAACTTTTCAGGAAGCATAATTTTGCTATTTCTAATTGGCTAACTTTGTTATGTATTAGGACAGTCTCAAATATAATGAGTATATTTTGGGGGGATCTTTAAAAACATTAAATTTTTTTTTCATCACTTGACCACTAATAAACTGGCCTTAGAATGACTCACATTCTGTTAAAATAATTGTCAGTACCATTATCTGACAATTTTTAAAGGTTTTACTTCTTTCCTTTAGAGTGGGGAGTTTCAAACTTAGATACCATCAGGGGGCTAGACTAGGCAGGCAGGTGTATGATAGTAGGGAGTTTTTGAAAAATGGAATTTTGAGGGAATAGTGAAGAGAATAGATTTTTTTTCTCCCTTTTGAGAAATGCTTTTTCTTTTGCTTTGGGCTTTAGATTGCTTTCATTTTAGTCTTTTTGGTTTGGATTTTAGTTTTCAACTTGATAATACTCACAAATCTGAGGGTTGAAAGAAGCAGAAAAGGCTTCCACTTTCAAATTCACAGGTTAGGATGAACTAAGATAATTTTTTATATATTTTTATACCCTTATATCAGTTTCCTCATCTATAAAATGAAATAATAAAACATGCTTCATTTGCTCCAGAAATTTTGAGTTTGAATGCAAGTTTATTATGGTATCCTGCTGGTTTGGAAGGCAGCCCTTAAAATTAAAACTTGATTCACAGTAGATTTTTGTGTTAATAGTTTTTCTTATTTTTTGTCAGATTTGACACTTTTTAAATTTCCTTAGGCTCGTAAGGACCCAGAAGAGAGAGAAATGTTTTCATCTGTCCAAGCCAATTTAAGTAAAATAGAAAAACATAAAAATCCTCATAAAGGTAATACTGGCAGAAAAAGTAAGTGGTAATATTTGTCTTTATAGAAGAAAATTCATGGTAACCTTGTTTAGATACTCTTTTCAATAATTGTCTTATATTGTTAGGTAGATATCATTTCGTAGTACTCTTGGTGCATGTTCTACATAGATGACTTTGAAAGCTATTGGGATACTAGCTTGTAGAGAATGCCTATCTGCTCTGTGTTTGTCATGGGAAACATATTATAGCTCTTGGCTTCCTGTTAATTTCCAAGTATAGTCCAATATGTGGACCTTAATATATAAAGACAAAGAACTAGATGTTTAGAGCTTTTCATCTTAGAATTGTTAGTCTCATTCATAGTTGTCTAGGTCATCTGAAGCTCTCCTGCTGATTGCCATCAGGCTCTGGTTATTGAACTGTGTGCTAGTATAGATGATCTTAATTCTGTAAGTAAATCTGCCCATTCAGTAGTTTTTGGTCTTGAAACCTTAGGATTTTCAGCTTTTAAGCTATATTACAAGCACAATTTTTATGTGACATATTTTAGCCAATAATTTTTCTCTATGTAAATTTATTGGGGTTTTTTTTTTTTTTTTTTTTTTTTGGTCTTTTTTTCTATGTAAATTTAGATCGTTGATGTTTATCTGTGGGATGAAGTCCATGTCCCTAGATATAGATTACCATATTTCAAGAAATGTATAGTTTATATTAAAAAAGGACAAATCCATTAACATGAACTGGTTAAACAAAGAAGTTATGTCTATAAATGTCTAATTTTAAGAAATAAATATGCTGTATAAGCTATGGAATTAAAATCTTTACATCTTGAAATCACCATATGGTATTGTACGCTATTACGGTCACTCATTTGAAAAATGAAAAAAAAAAACGTTGATACTGGATTTCATTTTCCAAAAAGCAACCATCATTATCTTCTCTTTATTCCTAGTAAAAACAGAACAATTTTCAGATAAAAGAAAGAACTGCAGTCCTAAGAAGCAAACTAAATGTGAAGGTTCAAAAGAATCTCAGCAACATTCCAAGTCATCGCCTTACAAAATAGGAGAACCCTCTTCTCCAAAGGCCCGTTCTAAGTTGGCACTTTTGAAAAAAAAAGAGAGTTCTTATAAAGAAACAGAGCCTGTGATCCCCAAAAGAAAAGAAAATTTTATCGACTTGAAAGGAGACACAAAAACTCCTAAGAAAACCAAAAGTTCTCCAGTTAAAAAAGAGGTAGAAACTTTCTAAAAAGTTTATTATTTTCAAGCTCTGTTGATCTAGGTTTATTGTTTTCAAATTTTATTTCTAACTTCATGAATCATTACAGTCCTTTCTGATTTAGAAGCTATTGAAAAATATAGATTATTAATATAGATAAAAAAGCCAGTATTTACTGAATGTTATTGTGTGTCAGATGTTGTGCTAATACTTTATAGGTGGAATCTTGTGTAATCTTCACAACAACCCTGTGAGGTAATTACTTTTATTATTCAACTTTTAAAGATGAAGAAATAGGCTGAAAGAATTTATGTAACTTTTCCAAGTTCACACAGCTGGTAAGTGGTAGAGCCAACCCCTAATCTAGGACCTCTAAGGCTGAAAAGAGCAACCTCTAATCCAGGATCTCACAGTGGCTCTGAGCTTGCACTGTAGAGCCAGTTTTGAATCACAACGATAACCCGGCCACTAAGCTGTGTGTGACCTTGGTGTGGTTACTTACACTCTCAGTTTTTGTTTCCTCATTTGTAAAATGGGGATAATAGTAGTAATATATGAAACCACTTAGAACAGTGCCTTGTTCATAATAGGTGCTCTGTAAATTTAGCTATTATTGTTTACAAAATGGTTATTTGGATTTGTCCTGAATTTATTCCTTTTTACTCTTATGTAAGAGTAAATGGTGAGATACTGAAATCATTTTCAAAGGGAAAAACGGTGAAATAATACAGAATGTTTTTCAAAAGTTTTGTTTTTAAATGTATTTGAGAAGTGAATGGTCTCTTTTACTCTCTAATTTGGAACCACTGTATCTTTATAATGAAAAACCACTATTTATTCCTTTATGCCTCTTGGCAGAATGTTGTCTATTTTAACTGCTCATCATCATTATTTTTAGTGCAGAACAGTGAAATGGTATTGATTTCAAAATGCTTTGTTTGGTAGTCAGTGCTCATAAATGTGCTTAAAGGGATGATTAACTTTTTGGTCTTAGATTTTTCTTCACTAAATATTTATCTGGTGGAAGATTGATTTTCTTTAGGCACATTAAATGTGCCTTGACTAGTACAAGTCTGTGTAAACTGAACACATTGTAATAGAAGTCACTAATAGAGAACTTTTACTTACACAGTTTTAGGAACATCAAAGTCTAATTAATGCAGTTTATCTTGGTCAAGTGATTCTGGCTTCATTAATGGGTGTGCTTTATAAGTTTATTATCTTTTTTTCTTTCTGTCCTTTTAAACTATAAGTTTCAAATTCAGAGTTATTTCATACAATTAATGTTATAAATGAATGATTTTCTCATTATATTGTGCATTGGACTCTCCTTCGGAGCTTGTTTAAAAATATGTTTTCTGAAGGCACATATTGAAAATATGTGCTTTGGGCATCTGTATTTTAATAAGCTATTCAGGTGATTTGAATGCACACCAACCTTTGGGAACCACTGGTTAAAAATTATGTTTAGTTTATAGGGCCAGCCTATAATGACTTGTTTACTCATAACCAAACTAGCTTAGTTATTTCATTGATTAATTCATATAGAAGTAGTATTTTGTCTGCCCTCAAAGGCATTTGGGGTGGCAAGACAAGTTTAAAATACTGTAAAATGGGAAGATGAAAAATCAACAGAATTTGTGAAAAAATCAGAATTATCTAGAACTTTTTCCTCCCAATGCACATGTTCTAGTCTTCACTCCATAATCTCTGAATCAGAAACTTGGGATGTGCCCAGGGATTTATAGTTTGATAAATTTCCTCAGGATTTTCTGAGATATACCCATGGTAAGATCCTCTGAAAGAAGTAGAAAGGATGAGATTAAACAGAGAGAGGAGAAAGTGTCTGCTCTTTGGAGTAAGGCTTTCTCCTTATTTGAGCTGGCTGTTTGTATGAAGGCTTTGATTCTCAGTCTGAAGGGCTCATTTCCCCAAGGTTATAGGGTGGCGATTTAGGGATGTGCTGCAAGGCTATAGGATAAACATAGCATATCTTCTTGGTGATCAGGTTTACTTAGGGAGAAATTTATTTTTACATTAAAATAAGCATGGATATATAATGGAATGGAATTTAAAGTTCACAAGAAGTTCTAAAATACAAAGCATACTCTTCAGTTTCTTGGTTGGAGCTAGCAGCTTGGTTAATTTCCCCAGTATGCCCTGGGATGTTTGCCTTCAGACAGAGTAGAAAAGTTTGAGAAGGGCTGATGCAAACATGTTTGTAAGTCAGGCACCTATAAGTTGGGGAATACCTGCTAGCTAAAAATGCCAATTTCAGGAACCAAACACAGAAGTAACTTAATATTTATTTGTAGATAGGTATTTTTAATTTTTCATGAATTTCATATGACTTTGCTCAATTTCCTTTCCTCCTCCCAAAGCCTGTAAGTCCTGAAGATTCTGAAAAGAGACGCACTAATTATCAAGCTTATCGAAGCTATCTAAATCGAGAGGGTCCTAAAGCTCTGGGCTCTAAAGAAATACCAAAGGTAAGAAAGTGTATTCAATTCTGAAAGGGTCTCTGGCCTGTGGGTCCATGCATATATTCACTGTGTTTACAGCAGCAGAAAATTAATTACTAAAAATCAACAACAAAAAAGGCTTAGTCACATCTTCATGAATTAGGGATTTTTTTTTCATATATCATATTTCATATTATCACACTCCTGATACTCAGAAAAATTTTCCTTTAAATAAAAAATAGCCCTAGGAGGCATTCAACATATTTGTTCCAATAAAAATTTAAAGAATGACATGTTCCCTTCTAAGAAATATTTCTTTGTGCTAAATTGCAGCATGCTCATGTAGCAACTAAAGATTAGGTACCAAATTGCTCTTTTTAAAGGCTACTTTTTTTTTTTTTTTTTTTTTAATGAGGTACTGAGGATAGAACCTGGGACTTCATACATGGGAAGCAGGTGCTCAACCACTGAGCTACATCTGCTCCCCAGGTTTAGTTTTTTTTTTTATAAAGATTTATTTATTTCTTTATGCCCTCCACCCCCCAACCCCCCAACCCCACCCCCTTGCTTCAAGCTCTCTTGTGTTCTTCTGTGATTATCTTCTCTTTAGGCACCCCTGGGAACCGATCCCGGGACCTTCTGGAGTGGAAGAGAGGTGCCCAATCTCCTGCGCCACCTCAGCTCCCTGGTCTGCTGCGCCCCTCACTGTCTGTCTTCCGTGTCTCTCTTTTTTGTGTCATCTTGCCACGCCAGCTCTCCGCGCAGGTCAGCACTCGTGTGCAGGCCAGCTCGCGACGCGGGCTATCTTGCCTTTTACCAGGAGGTCCTGTGAACTGAACCCCAGACCTCCCGTATGGTAGACGGGAGCCCAATTGCCTGAGCCACATCCATTTCCCTGGGTTTAGTTTTTTAACCTAAAATTTGCTTTGAAATGTCTTGTTTACTTAATATGTGTTTACATTTCTAGTTATATGTATACAGAAGACAATTGAACAGAAACCTTTTGGTTGTGGAAAAGATTTTTCGTTCATAATCTGAGAATTTTACTATATCCTCTTATGATTCTATGTGGTTATGCTTGATTTGGGTGTGTTAGAAAATCTTTATGAGCTTTTCTTTCATTTTGTCTACTACCAAATATTTATTAATTTCCCACTGTGTGCCAAGAACTGTGCTAGACTTTGAGGAATATAGCAGTGATAAGACTAATACTCTTTGCCTTCATGGCACTTACGATCTAACTCAGGAATGGTCTAGCTCAGGAGAGAAACATTAAATAAATAAATTATTTAATTATAATTATAATATATACCATAAGGGAAAATAAAAAATGTTGTGAGAGAGAATAATAGAGGAATCTGGCCCTGGGTAGGGTGTATAAAGTAAGGAATATTTAAATGGAGACTTGAGGAATATAAGAGTCTTCAGATACAAAGGGGTTGTGATGGCAAGGTGATCTAGCAGAGGGGCCAGCATGTCTGATGTCCCTGAGGGGGAAGGCTTTTGCCTGGTTTGTTGGAGGAACTAAAAGAAAAGTGATGTAGTTGGAGCAAAGTGAGCAAGGCTGGGAGTTGCTGAGCAGGTAAATAGGGCCGCATCTTATAAGGCCTAATGTTGAGGACTTTTGCCTGGGAGAGGCAGTTTTAAGTTGAGCAATAGCATGACCAGATTTGCATTTATAAAAGATCACTCTGGGGAGGCAGATGTGGCTCAAGTGATAAAGCTCCCACCTACCATGTGAGAGGTCCCGGGTTCAGTTCCTGGTGCAGTCGACAGCGAGCTGATGTGACGGGCTGGTGCGGTGAGCTGACGTGGCAAGATGACGCAACAAGAGACACAAGGAGGAAAACATAATGAGAGACACAAAGCAGGGAGCAGAGGTAGCTCAAGCGATTAGGCGCTTCCCTCCCACATGGGAGGTCCCAGGTTTGGTTCCTGGTGCCTTCTGGAAGGAAGACAAGCATACAGTGAACAGACAGCAACTGAAAACAATGAGGAGGTGGGGAGAAATAAATGGTTCAATGGTTTTTTAAAAATAAATCTTTAAAAAAAAAAAAAAAAAGATCACTCTGGCTACTGAGTATAAAGTGCATTGGGAAGGGGCAGGGATAACCAAAGGGAAATGAGGAGTAATGGTGGGAAATGATAGGGACTTGTTTGAGGGGGTAGTAGTGAGAGTGGGGAAAGTGTATTCACTGTAAAAGGTAAAATCTACAGGACTTGGTGATAATGGGAAGTGGAAAGTAAGAAAGATTGAGTGTCAGGGATGATTTCTAGGTTTATTGGCCTAAGCAAGTGAGTGGATGCTGGTGCCATTAGAGGCAGAACAGGTTTGGAGAGATGATGAGTTTTGTTGTTGTACATACTTTGCTTTAGGTACATGTGAGATGTCCATGTGGAGATGCTGAGTAGTCCCATATCTATGCAAGTAGATATGCAGGTCTGAGCTCAGAACAGAAGTTAAGGCTGGATGTAAAACCTTGGGCATTATTGACATATATATATATATTTGAAAGGATTGATATTGTGTGGTAAACTGGTATAGGATGAGAAGAGGAAATGACCTTGGCTGCAGTTTCTTCAGAGGGAAACCCAAAAGGAGACTGAGAGGCAGCATCCAAAAATGTAGGAGGGAAGCCTGATAAGGGTGATGTCACAGAAGCAAAGAGAAGAGAGAGTATTTTAAAAATGATTAAGTGGTTAAGTCTGTCATGTTGCTAAGACACCCAAGTAAGAGAAGACTGAAAATTGCCCATTGCATTTAGTAATGTGTATAATCATTAGTGACCTTCGCAAGAGATGTTTCAATAGAATGGGGGAGGCAGAGCCTGATGAAAGTGTGTTGAATGAGTGGGAGGAGACAAAATGGAGACAGCATAAGTAGGAAGTATTATGCTAGATAGTAGATAATATTTTTGGAAAATTTGGTTGTGAAGAGGTGGGAAGAAAGAGGTATTATAGTTGAAATGTAAGCTGGAGTATAGGTAGAGAATGTGAGTGTTTTTAAGGTCAGAGATATTTAAGCATGCTTTTTGCTGATGGAATAGATTTACCAGAAAGGGAGAGATGGAAGATATACATTAAAGAGAAGGATAATCAAAGTGGCATGAGATTTCAGAGAAGATGAGAAGGGAGAGGATCCAGAGTTTAGTAGTTTCCCTAATGAAGAGGGGGAAATAATGGTATAGCGGGTGTGTGTGTGTGTGTGTGTGTGTGTGTGTGTGTGTGAGTGACTGTGAGTCTCAAGGGGTTAGAGGGTTGTACAGGAGGCAGAAGAAAATACCATGGTGTATCAGAGACTAAGTAAGCCCTGCTTGAGAGGACTTCAGACAAAGTGTTGTCCTTAGGGGATAGCTTGGTTTCAGTGAATGGAAAGTCATGGAGGGATGTTGGAGAAGGGGTTGAGGATATTGGATAGTTAACTCATCCTGGAGTAGGAATTTTAGAGGAATTCCACAGTAGAAGAATTTGGTAGGGAGGCTATAGGTATTGAAGTTGAAAAAGGAAAATGATACTCAGTGCCATGTGGGGTAGTAGTTCAGCAGATGATAGATGAGATTGGGGTGTGGGATGGGGCTTGCATGTGTAGTTTTCCAGGTTATTTTGAATTTGTTAAGAAGAATTTAAGGTGCCTGTAGTGTTTATGAGACCATTTTAGGCTTGAAGGGATCTTAAGATGTTGTTAGACCTCTTGTCTTCAAACAGTTTTTTTTTTGTTTTTGTTTTTTCTTTCTTTTTTCAAGCAGTTTTATAGCTATTTCTTTTTGTCTTCTAAGAAAGAATCTTTACTTGAATGGTGGAGGGTTGAACTTGTATTGGAGTAGTCTTTCAATATTATTTAGCTTCTTTTTAAGCCTGCTTATCTCAAGTCTGCATTGATCTCAATTCTCAATTCAGAGTAATACATAACTTGGAATGTCATACATAATTTTCGTTTTCATTTTGCTTTGTTGTGTAGTTTTTGAACCATTGGGTTGCAAAAATCAGAAGTCTTAATACAGGGTGTGGTTGTAGCTCAGTGGTTAGCATCTGCTTCCCATGTATGAAGTGCTGAGTTCAATACCTAGTACCTCCAAAAAAAAAAAAAAAAAATCTTAACAGTTCAATTGGAACTTAACAGTTCCAATTAACACTAATGGTCTCCTCCATTCCAGGTCTCTTTGGCCAGGTCACTTGTATTATCAGAGTTAATCTTTTCAAACTGGGATAATATGAACTTGCCTGACAGTTACTGGCAGGTTGTTAGATTTACTATCATAAGGTAATAGGCAGAGAGAAGGACAGGAGCTCAAACTTGTTTAGGTGATATGAGTCCATTTCTCAGAATCAAAACTTTCCTTTTTTAAACAATAGGAAGGGATGCTGTAAGTGGTTTGCATCTGGTTAAAGTTATATATGTTAACTAATAGTTTAAATATAAAATAGGCATAATGGGAAATAATATGAATAGGTAATTTTAATAAGCTTTGCTAACTGTATCGGATATATATTTTTCATTGCTAGGTTTATAAGTTTATTAAATGTTAGCCTATGTAAGAATTTCTCAGGACTTAATTTGAGGTTCTATTTATCTATCTATCTATCTATCTATCTATCTATCTATCTATCTATCTATCTATTTATTTACCGGGAGGTCCCGGGGATCGAACCCAGGTCCCTCCATATGGGAGACGGACGCCCAACCAGTTGAGCCACATCCGACCCCTCTATTTATTTAATTGCTGTGAATTTCCAGCCAAATTTTCATGCTGAGGTTATTTATGATGTCAAACGAGAAAAATCAACTTCCTGCAGTTTTGATGCCAAGTATTTCTTTGGAAAGCTACCATGTAATTTCCTTTCAGCTTGAACATTTTGTTTTTTAGGGAGCTGAAAATTGCTTGGAAGGCCTTACATTTGTAATCACAGGAGTGCTCGAGTCCATTGAACGAGATGAAGCCAAGTCTCTAATTGAGCGTTATGGGGGAAAAGTAACCGGAAATGTCAGCAAGAAAACAAACTACCTGGTCATGGGTCGTGATAGTGGACAGTCCAAGAGTGATAAGGTGGGTACTGCTGTGTCTTAACACAGTGAAAAAACTTGCTTGTCTTGGCAGGATATGGATGTGACCATTTGTATTAATGCCATTTACAGAGTTAAGTGGAGAAAAATGATGGAAAAATAATTTCTTCCCTACATTATTTTTTCTCCACAAAAGTGTTGGCTTCAACCCTAGGATTTTGGCTTTCCAATGAAGGCACAGTTCCTGTATATTTGACCTTGTTAATATATTCACATTTAAGTGTCTTTTAGAAATAGAAGTAAATATAATTTTCTTTTTCTTCTAGTCCTAAGTATTCTTTATATACCACTGTAGACTCCATTTTAACTATTTTTGTTTGAAGCTCATGGAGAAGAATCAGAGGTCTGTCGGGTAGGATAGGATTGTATTCAGCTCCAAGTAATAGAATACCCAGCAAACTGTGGTTTAAACAAATAGCTCCTTATTTTCTTCACCTAACAAGAAGGTAGGCGGTTGGTATGGTTGGTTTAGCAGTTTAGTAATTTAGTCATATTATTTCTATCCTTCAACTCTATCTTACTTATTTACTATGTTAGCTTTAGTCCTCATACTTATTGACTTGTAGTTGCAAGGTAGCTGTAGCTCTAGGCATTCAAGCCTGCATTCAAGGCAGTAAAAAAGGGAGAAGGGGCAAGATGCCAAACATCTAGAAAATTCTGCCTTAGACTCATTGGCCAGAAGTGTCACTTGTCCATTTAGAGCTACATGCGATATTGTGGAAGATCAGACTTTTCTGACTTAGACAAATCATGAACTGTTACCCAGGAATGGGCACATTGGAGTTCTTTTAGCAAGGAAGAAAGTGTGGGAAAGCAAACATGGGCATGAAGAACTGGGCTTACACCCTTGTAGCTTTGCCCTTTTCTTTTTTTTTTTTCTTTTTTTTAAAGATTTTATTTATTTATTCATTTATCCCCCCCCTTGCTGCTTGTGCTCCCTGGGTCAGCTAACCACGCCGTGTGGGCGGGCTTGCCTTCACCAGGAGGCCCCGGGAACCGAACCCGGGGCATCCCATATGGTAAACGGGAGCCCTACTGATTGAGCCACAGCCGCTTCCCTGCCCTTTTCTTAGGTAGGGGGAATTAATAGTCCACAGCTGTAGTTATGTGATAATTGAGTTACCAACCCACTACATTACTGTCATGTTCTTTCTTTTTAATGGTACCTTTTCAATGAAAGAAAAAATTTTAATATTCCAGTGTTACCTAACTTACAAATGTGGTTTTTCACCTACTAACAGGCCCTAGAATTATGTATATAATTTTTTTTTTTTAAATAGAAAGGAGTGTTAAGGGTGCAGTTTTAATGATTTGAATTTTTAATCAATAGGCAGCAGCATTGGGGACCAAAATTATTGATGAAGATGGTCTATTGAATCTGATTCGAACTATGCCAGGCAAGAAGTCCAAGTATGAAATAGCAGTGGAAGCTGAGGTTTGTCTAAATGAACTTGATTTATTTAAGTTGATTTATATCAACTTTCCTGTTTCATAGAGACATTTCTTGAGTGGATACAGGTCTACTGGCTGAAAGATTAACCTCTCCTATACAAATGAGCTTACTTTATTTCCTGTTGAGTTGAAGGACTCTGCTTCAGGGTATCTTCTTTGGTGTATTTCCTTGCATTTCTCAAAGGAATATGAAGAGAGAGAGGATAGTGTATTGCATTTATCATATCTACTTATTAAACTCTCTGTTTTCCATTTATTTGGGTTGACTTTTTACAAAGGTTGTTGGTTAAGAGTTTTTTAAAGGGTATGTTATAGGTGTCAGTGTGATAAATTCATTTTCAGTTAGAACTAGATTAGGACCTTTTTCCCCCAGTAATGACAGAAACCCAGCCCATTGAGCTTTAGCAACAAAAGGGAAAAATGTTGGCTCACATAATTGAACTATGGGCAGGGTGGTCTGATCTTGGAACTACTAAGTCCAGAGAATACAGTGCTTTCTGGATCCTTTTGGTTTCTGTCCCTGTTTCTTCGGAGTGTTAGTTTCATTCTTTTCCACTGTGCACAGGTCTTATCCACATGCTGGGCACAGGCGTGTCAGCAGCCCAAGATTATTCCTGTCTCTGTCACACACATGGCAAGATGGACTTTCCAATTTACTCCAGTTAGAAAAATCGTGGGGAAGGATTTAGATTGGCTGTTCACCCAGGGTCCCGTAATATTTACAGCTGACATAATCATAGTACATTTATCAAAACCAGGAAATTAACATTGGTACAATACTGTTATTAAACTATACCTTACTAAAACTTTACGTTTTCTCCTCTGTTGTTCTTTCCCTGTTCCAGGATCCAACCTAGTATATACCACACTGAATTTAGTTGTGTCTTAGTCTCCTCCAATCTATGACAGTTCCTCTGTCTTTCATTGTCTTTTATGTCCTTGACATTTTTGATGAGTACTGGTCTGTTTTGCAAATGTCTCTCAACTTGAGGTTGATGTTTTCTTGTGATTAGGTTGAGGTTAAACATTTTTGGCAAGAATACCACAGAAGTGATATTGTATCCTCAGTGTATCATAATGTATGTACATAATGTCAATAATGTCTTTTTATAACGCTTGAAAGGTGGTGATTTCCAGAAACAGCAGGTCTATCCTGAAAAGAGCAACACATTAGGTAGCTCATTTGGCTATCTCAGATTGCCCTCTAGAATAAATTTAGCAGGATGAAAATTCTGTATATCTCATTGGGTTTCTTTTTTTTTTTTTTTTTCCTCATTTTTCCAATTTTTTTAAGATGAAGAAAGAAAAGTCCAAATTGAAGAGAACACCTCAAAAAAATGACCCTAAAAAAAGAAAATCTAGTCCAAATAAGAAGGAATCGGAGTCTAAAAAGAGCAAGCTGACTCCCAAAACGGACAGCCCTATAAAGCCCATAAAAATGGAAACTAGCATGTTTCGGAGAGGCCTGGACTTTAAGGAGCAAGGGGCTGAGGAGACAAATGGTGGCAGCAGGGCAAGGAATTTAGCTGATGACAGCAGTGAAAACCAAGTGGAAAGTTTGCTCTGGGTGGATAAATATAAGCCATCCTCACTCAAGACCATAATTGGACAGCAAGGTGATCAGAGCTGTGCCAACAAACTCCTCCGCTGGCTCCGAAACTGGCACAAGAGTCCACCTGGAGATAAAAAACACGGTGATTTTACAGCTTCCTTAATTTTTATGTGTGTCTGTCAACATGTAATTGTTCAATTGCACATACGTGAAGGTGTCTAACAGTCTATTCACCTATCAGCAAATATTTCTTGAGAGTCTGCTCTGAGCCCAGGGTGGTATACTAGCCCCTCGAGGTGCTGTTGTGAGCGAAATCCAGCCCCCCATCAAGGAGCTCACAGTTAGTTGGGGAGACATATATAAGCCAACAATTAAAGTATGATGTGCTAAGCACTGTTATAGGGCTAAGTGTAGCATGCTGTGGCGATGATTGTGTGGTCAGGGAAGTATTCTTGGAGGAAAGGATGTCTAAGCTAAGACTTGAAAACCAAATAGGAGTTAGCTAAGTAAAGGGAAGGGGTGGGTGTTGGCAGGGAAAAGTACAGTATTCTAAGATCTGATGACCTGAGCGATTAAGGCCACTGCAAGTGCCAAGGGGACTGGGGGAAAGGTGTGGATAAAAAGCTGGCTTTTACTTACAGAGTAGACAGCCTAGAAGTACCAGGAGCATGTATGATTTGCTTCTGGTGGGCCTGATAGGCCTGGCCTAAGCTTTTCTAGTTTCTATGCTCATTTACCATGTATTTGTCATGGAAAATGAAAAGCCACACTATATATTTAATGCTCCAAGTATTACTGGAACTGAGGTTTCAGATCACAAATGTTAGTAGTAGTTTCTTAAACTTCATCCGCAGCCCTGGAAGGCCAGACCTCTCTTGGGAATATTGTGTGAGAAATAAGAAGGCAAAATTTAGTGAGTGCCATGGTGAATTCCTAAAGTATGACTGGTTTATTAATGTCTAGGTGGTCACTAGACATTGGCCAATGATGCCAGGTTACTTTATTTATAACAAGTTGAATGATTTAATGCTACAAAGTTACATTTAAGTTGAGTCCTTCTTTTTCCTTTCTGAAACCACATAAAATCTACCCTAAAAGGGCGATAACTGCTTCATGTGCTTGGAGAAGACATTTTAAGACCTCGGATAAACTGCAGTCCCTTTTCCCATGTCTACCCACAGAAGATTTAATCATCTCTCTCCTTCATTGTGTACGTTTTTGAGCAGCTTTCTTTTTTTTTCTTTTTTTTTTTTTTTTAAAGATTTTATTTATTTATTCATTTATCCCCCCCTTGCTGCTTGTGCTCGCCGGGTCAGCCAACCACGCCGTACGAGCGGACCCGCCCCCACCAGGAGGCCCCGGGAATCGAACCCGGGACCTCCCACACGGCAAACGGGAGCCCCACCGACCGAGCCACAGCCGCCTCCCTTGAGCAGCTTTCATGTGGTGAATGGAGGAAGCTCTAAAGTTGAGCTGTGCATTGTAGTGGCAGACACTGTATCTTTAATCCATAATTTCTTTTTGTGATTATGTATCTGATTATGCTTGTTAACATTTATTGAGGCATGCCAGGCTCTGTACTCAGAAGCTTTTTCATCCTCACAACATCTCTATCAGGTATATATTTTTGTTATTCTCATTTTACAAATGAGGAAATAGGCTCAGAGGTTACTTCTGAAATACTCCCGGCTGACTAACAGTGGTGTTGGGATAAGAACCCGGGTCCTCTGCTCCATGGGTTGTGCTTTTGTAGGAAAGGAAACTCTTAAAATTGTTTCACACCAGAGTTTTCAAGTTAATTAATTTTAGTTTAATTTTTTTATTTTGGGTAGAAGGGAGGTAGGGAGTAGAATTGCACTAAATGCTCAGGAAACTATTGTTTATACTATATAGAAAATACTCTGCAAATTTAGAACCGATCTGAGGGACTGCTTTCAGTGCTCCTGCCATTCCTGAATTCTATTAGGTAATAAAGTTTAACACTCTGGAACTTCTTTTTTCCTATAGCAGCAAAGATTGGTAAATTGGCCGGCAAGGATGATGGCTCTAGTTTTAAAGCAGCATTGCTCTCAGGCCCTCCGGGTATTGGCAAAACAACCACAGCCTCTCTGGTTTGTCAGGTGGGTGTTCTGTTGTAGTGCAATTGGAAAGATAATCTACAAGTGGGCATATGTAGGAGATATGTTTGTATGTGGTCTATATGTGTTTTATATATATATTTAATAGTTTTTTATTACATAAAAAATATAGGGGATTCCCATATGCCCCACTCCCTACCCCTTCCACACTTTCCCACATTAACAACATTCTTCATTAGTGTGGTACATTTGTTACAGTCGATGAACACATATTGGAGCGTTGCCACTAAGCATGGATTATAGTTTACATTATAGTTTTATGTGTCATTTTTTAACCTGTTGTATATATATGTCTCTAAAATCAAACCTTTAGAATTTGCTTTGATTCTTGTGATATTTGTCATTTTCATCCTTTTTAAAAATATTGGTAACTATGATAATAGGTAACATTTACCTGTATGCAAGTGCTGAGCACTTGTGTGAATTATCTTATGAATAATATCTTATAAACCCTTATAAAATAGGTATGGATACATTATAGACCCTTATAAAATAAGTACAGATATCTTATAGACCCTTATAATAATTGTGTGGTATAGATACTGTTATCATATTCATTTAACAAATGAAACAACTTGAGGAGGAGGTTGTTGGTACAGTTTGAACCCAGGCTTTTTGACTCAGGGTTCTTGCTCCTTGTTACTAAGCTATACTGTCTTTGTTCTTATTAGTTGTCACTGTCACTGCCATATTTCTAGACAGTGAGAGGACTTCATCTCACTGGTCCTAGGGCAGATCAGAGTTCAAGTGGTGGTATCAAATGATAAAAGAAGGGATTATGTACTTAACTTTAAGCTTATTGCAGAGGAGATATGTTTGTATGTGGTCTATATGTGTTATATATGTATATATATTTAATACTTTTTTATTTTTAAAAAAATATTTTAGATTACATAAAAAATATTTTAGATTACAACCTTCTGCCCCATAAGCTGTTGGTTTCTTTTGGTCTTTGTCATATGGACCAGAGCTTAAATTTTTAGTTGGTGTAAGAACTATTTATTTTCCAGTGGTTATGAACATTTTAAAAATAAAAATAAAAAAAAATTTATTTTCTCTAGCTCTTATACACCCCCTATGTGAACATGATTCTTTTCTACCTTTATTATTATCATTACTTTTTCGGGGGACTTGTATTAAGACGTTTTGTAAGGTGATCAGTTTTGGGGAAAGAATCAAAATAATTTGATAGTATACTAGGATAGTTTGACAAAGAATTATTATTTATCATGAGGCAAAAATTACTTTTTGGTATCTCATAAAAGATTAATTCTATATCTGATATTGAAATCTTGAGATGATTGCATTCAGTTCTTTCTAGGACTTTTTAGAAGCAAACTTAGTAAAACTGCTTGTTCAGATATACTTTTCCAGGTTAGTGATTTACCAGCTGAGGTTTTCAGACTGAACATGTGTGTGTTTATATATGTGTTTGGTATATAGGGTATGTGAAACTTTAAAAATCTCTCATATTATGAGGCATATACTAGTCAACCTCATGTTGTCTATTAGTAGTATACTTTCTCTGTAATTTTTTATTCCATGGGTCTTTATGTGATTTTTCTACCTTCTTCCTTCCCTAAATGCTTTTGTCTTTTTGAGAGAATTAATAATTTGTAGTATGATGGTAATGGTTTCCTGTATTATGATTAGGAATTGGGATATAGCTATGTGGAACTGAATGCAAGTGACACTCGGAGTAAGAACAGTTTGAAGGAGATTGTTGCTGAATCACTGAATAATACCAGCATCAAAGTTTTTTATTCAAGTATGTGGTTTCTTTTAACTCTTTTCTTTGGCTATGCAAGGAAAAAAAGTTCATTTCAGTGTTTAGTAACAGATATTAAACAGATAATGAACACTGCTGTGTGCTAGGCACCCTGATAAATCCTGGAACTAAAGAGAGAATAAGAAAAGCCTTTGATGTAACTCTTAGTGGACAATAGTTTTTTTTTAGGTCTTAGAGGTTTCTGAGAATCTGATAAAAATGCATACATATATATATATACACACACACACACACATTTTGCATATGCTATTTTAGAGACGTCGTAGGTGAATCCAGTGAAGTGGGAAAGGAAATAAAGAATATAGTGTGATGAATGAGATGACAGAGGCCTATAGATGAAGTAGTAGTTCTCTTTGGGGTGTTGGAGAAAGTTGCTGATAAGAGGTGACATTTATTTGAAGAGCCTTGAAGAATGAGTAAGAGAACAGTCTAGGGGTGGAAGAGGTCATTTCAGGCAAAAGTGGTAGAAGGGGAGAAAAGGCAGTGTGAAAGTGCACACTGTGTTTCAGGTTGTAGTTAATGGTCTTGTGGCCAGGGCTTGCGGGAGAAATAGATGCCCAAAGTAAGGATGCAACAGTGCATATTCAGAGTGTATAGTATATTGCATAGTCCTTTGAATTTTTGGTACTTTTGATGGTAGATAATCATTGTTGAAAAGAAGCTGCTTGGGAAATAGCATTTTTATACATTGCTGGTGGGAGTGTAAATTGGCACAACTCTGTGGAAAGTAACTGATTTCACATACCTTACTTAAATAAAGTTTACTTCCTAGAATTTAGCTATTGTTTTATTTGCTATGGTTTATAATAGCAAAAGATAGGATACATTCTGATATTTCATCAATAGTGATTAAGCAAATTATGATACATGTGAAAATGGAATATTAAACAGCCTTAAAAACAAGGTATTCTTTATGTACCAATAAGGAAAAAATTGTGAAAATGTATTAATATTAAATGAAAAAAACCAAGGTGTACATTTTATGTATACACATTTTTAATAGGTATCAAATATCTCTTGAAGGACATACAAAAGAAATTTAACAGTATTTGCCTCTGGGAAGGCCTAGGCTGCTTATGGGTAGGGTTGGGAGAATTTCTTTTTACTCTGTAGTCTTTTGTGCCTTTGGAATTTTGTACCATAGACCTGTATTACCTGGTAAGAATGTTATATAATTTTTTTAAAAAGCAGTAGTTTTTGAACAATTATTATTCTGTTTTTGCTCTATTCCATTGCTTCTCAACATGGGTCAGGTGGAGCAGCCTACTCGGTAAGCATGAAACATGCTCTCATCATGGATGAAGTAGATGGCATGGCAGGCAATGAAGACAGGGGAGGAATTCAGGTAATGAAAGCACCATGTGTTTTCAGTTTTCCTGTTGGTTTTAGATTTTAAAAAATATTTAAAAAATATTTATTTTGCTCTGTTATTTATGGCTGAGGAGGTGTTATTAAATCTAAATACAGTGCAGCATTTTGTTGTTTTTGAAATAATTATTTTTCTGTTGCAAATTTGACTTCCAGGAATTAATTGGCTTGATAAAACATACAAAAATTCCCATTATTTGTATGTGCAATGATAGAAATCATCCCAAGATTCGCTCTTTGGTTCATTATTGTTTTGATCTTCGTTTTCAAAGACCTAGAGTTGAACAGATTAAGGTATGATGATTGGATTCCCCCCAACCCCTTCATCAGAATATCCTATTTTTTTTAAGGCCTGATAAATATTTTTAAAGTATCTGATTATATGAATATTTAAAAAAAAAAATCATTAAAGAGTCCCCCCTTGTCAATTTCAGGGTGCTATGATGTCTATTGCATTTAAAGAGGGCTTAAAAATTCCTCCTCCAGCTATGAATGAAATAATTTTGGGAGCTAACCAAGATATCAGACAGGTAAATTAAATATACTGTATATGATTTGTTTCATTGGTGGTGGTTTTGAATTGATGCCTTTAACCTTGAGTGGGAAGATATTTGACAATATTGACATTGTCTTATTTGTGATTTTTTTAGGTTTTACACAATCTGAGTATGTGGTGTGCACGAAGTAAGGTACTAACCTATGACCAAGCCAAAGCTGATTCTAATAGGTCCAAAAAGGATATCAAACTGGTAAAATAACACTTCTTGTTACATAGGTATTAATTTCAGAGCTAGAAATAGTCATTATAGCTCCTGGACACACTTATAGAACCCATGGATATTTATAACAAGAGCCATTGACAGTTGCTAAAAGTGTTTCCAATTCAAATTAATTTTCCCTTAAGTACTATCAATGAATATTGTAAATTATGAGATGGATAAATTTTAAATTACACACTTGCTTCAAATAGTTATAAAAAGGCTTTTCTATAGTCCCTTATATATAGATTTCATCTTTTGAATGCTTAGGAACTACAGGCATACTTCAGAGATATTGCACGTTCAGTTCCAGACCTCTGCAATAAAGCCAATGTTGTGATAAAGTGAGTCACACAAATTGGTTTCCCAGTGCATATAAAACTTAATGTGTACTCTATACTGTAGTCTGTTAAGTGTGCAATAGCAGACTTATGCATATCTAAATTAAAATGTAACAGAGACAGTAAGTGAGCACATGCTCTTGAAAAAATGCCACAGATAGACTTTGCTCAACTCAGGGTTGCCAGAAACCTTCAATTTGTAAAAAACTCAATATCTGTGAAACACAATAAAGCAAAGCACAATAAAATGAGGTATGCCAGTATTTGGGATGGTCACTTTCAAATGCTTTAGTTTAATAACTTCTAGATAAGTAGAGTTCTGTGCCAGTTACCTCTGTGTTCCAATTCATCTAGTCATCAGGCAGAATTTATTATTACAATGTTACTGCTTAATATTAAGTAGTGTTTTTTGTTTTAAATTTTTTTGTTTCTTTTTTAGGGCCCATTTGATGTTGCCCGGAAAGTATTTGTAGCTGGGGAGGAGACTGCTCATATGTCACTTATGGACAAATCAGATCTTTTTTTTCATGATTATTCAATAGCACCCCTCTTTGTCGAGGAGAACTACATACATGTAAAGCCCATAGCTGCAGGGTGAGTGCTCTGAGATAGTGAGGGGTAGAGTTAGTACCCTTCCCAGCCCTGCGAAGGCCAGGCATCTGTGAGGGAGGGGTGTAGGGGGTAGGCGGTAGTGTAACCCAGACTGTTTCTTTCCTGCAGGGGTGACATGAAGAAGCACTTGATGCTTTTAAGCAGAGCAGCAGATAGCATATGTGATGGGGACCTAGTAGACAGCCAGATCCGGAGTAAGCAAAACTGGAGTCTTCTGCCCACACAGGTATGCATGGTGCTTCCCTTAAAGTACAGACTCTGCTTTAAAGAGAACAAAATAGCTTTAAGATACTACCATTATTTGAAAAAAGTATTATGCCTTTTGTGACAAAAGTACAATTTGTTACAGAGTAAAATACTCTGTTCACTATGTCTGTTTCTTAATTTAGCCTTAGTTTTCAATGTTGTAAAATATTTTTATGTAAATAGACACATGGAAATAGGAAGTTTAGATTTTGGTTAAAACTAAGATGTGAGTCAAAAGTTTCATTTGTCCTTCTTTACCTTAAGAATCCATTTCCTTTTTTTTGTCATTCTTGGCTCTCCCAGAAGGTTACTTTGTAGCTCTTCCTTGAAGAGATGCAGCCAAGGCAGGGCGACAGCCATTTCTCTGATACATGAGTTCTGATTTTCTTTGCTATAGAGGCAGCTTTAGATTGGGTACTGTATTTATAGGTTACCTGTTACTCAAAACCATGTTTGGTAAACATTCATAATTAAGAGTGTTCTTTCTTGTTATTTGAGTTTTGTATATGTGTACAATAATTTTGGCCTGAATAATAAGTAAGGGACTTCTGGAAGGCCTGCCCCTTTCTTAACTCTATCGATACATTGTTTGAAAACAAATAAACAAAGATTCATTCTGGATATACAGAATACCTTCTCTTTTGTTTTAAAAGTGTTTATTTTTCTTTACCCAATAATTATACCTTTGAGAATTTATCCTAAAGAAATAAATGTCACACATGGAAAAAGGTTAACGCACAAAATATTCCCTAATGTGTTAGTTCTGTTAGCAGAAAGTTGGAGAAATTCTCCATGGCCGGCAATAGAAGGATTAATTATGGTAAATCCTTTTGGTGGAACATTATTCAGGCTTTAAAATTATTTATAAAGATGCTATGAAAAAAAATGCTTGAAATAGAGTATTATTAGAATAAAGCAGGATACAAAATTATACGTGGGGAGCAGATGTAGCTCAAGTAGTTGAGCGCCGGCTTCTCATGTACGAGGTCCTGGGTTTGATTCCCTGGTACCTCCTAAAAACAAAAACAAACAACAACAAAATCAACTTGGGTGAGTCGGTGTAGCTCATATCTATCTATCTATATATCTATCTATATGTGTGTGCATGTGTATATGTGTAGTATAATTCTAATCTTTAAGAAAATAAAAACCGTGGATGAGTGAAACCCCTTGGCAAATGGATCTCTCTGAGGAGCATAGCACGTTTTGGCTCAAGGCATTTACCACAATCAGTTGTCTTCTCTGGGAGAAGTTTCCCATACACTTCATCAGGGACAGAGGGAAAGGTCTTGATTGCCCTGTTAATTAGGTACCCAGCAACTGCTAAGGAAGCAACTTCACCCTGAATTTAACATTCTGCATTTGACTTTTTCTCTAGGCTATTTACGCCAGTGTTCTTCCTGGAGAGTTAATGAGGGGGTACATGACCCAGTTTCCCACCTTCCCAAGCTGGTTGGGGAAGCACTCGTCTACAGGCAAACACGATCGTATTGTTCAGGACCTAGCATTGCATATGAGTCTCAGGTAAGCAGTAAATTCCATTTCTGTCATTTTATTGATGTAGTGTATTTAACCTTTATCCAATAAGTATAATTATGAGTCAAAAGCTCTGTTTCAGTTTTGATTTTATTGGTAACTGGATATATGATCTTGGATAAATCCTTTGTATTTTCTGGGCCCAAGTTTTATCATCTATAATCAGGATTACACTTGCTTTACCACTTAATAAGGGTGCTTTTGGAGAATAAAGTCAGATGGTAATAAATGGGATTGTGGTTGAAAGGGGTAGTATAGGGATGTAAATGTCAACTGAAAAAAAGCTAGAGAATAATCTAGGAACTGAATAACATAGTGAACCTAGAGGTGGATGAGGATTGTGCTTAATAATAAAAATATAAGAATGTTCTTCTATGAACTAGAACAAATGTATGTCACTATTACAAGGTGGTAAGAATATGGTGATGCATGGGAAAATACAATTAATGGAACTTATGGACTATAGTTAATGGCAATATTGTAATACTCTTGCATCCATGTCAAAGAAGGTACTAAATCAATGCTAAGGGTTAATAATGGGGGGTGTTCAGAAATTTACCAAGGTGATGACTGTACAACTCTGTGATGAAAGTGAGAGCCACTGAGTGCACACTTTGGATAGAATGTACAAGGCATGGGACTATATAACACAGTGAACCATGTGGTGGAAGATGAACTGTGGCTAACAGTACAAATATGAGTGTTTGCTCATGAACAATAACAAATGTACAAATAAAATGTAGATGTAAAGATAAAGAAGTACATTAATATGTACAGATTAACATGTAAAAATAAAATTTAAAATGTATAAATAATGTGTTAATAATAGGAAGGTATGGAAAAAATATACCAAACGTATGCTATAGACCATAGTTAGTGGTAATAGTCTGATCATGTTGTTTCATAATCAGTAACAACTGTTCCACAACAATGGAAGGTGTTGGTGGAGGGTGATGTATGGAAATTCTGCACATTATGCATGATTGTTTTGTAAATTCACAACTTCTCTAATAAAAAAATTTTTTTTTAATTTTTAATAAAAATTTTTTATCCCCCTCCCCAAAAGTCAGATGGTAGATGTTTCATAGCTTTAAAATACATTGTAAAAATTTTAAGTGATTTTTAAAAAATTGTCATTGTTTGTATGTATGTTACTAGTAGGAATAACTTCTTAGCTTCAGAATAATTTCATAGAAAAAAATGAACTAGTTAAATAAATGAGCTACTTTTTAATCTATCGCAGCAGTAAACAGGCCTAGTCATTTGGGATAGAGGATACACTTTAGCATATAACGAGGAGGCCACACAGATAATTGAAAACTGATGTGCTTATAAAGTTTAAAATATTTGTATTTGTGTACAATTTTGGTAAAGTTTAGAAACTTAGAAAATGTGCATATACATAAATATTAAATGTACTTTAAGGATTCATTTTTATCCATGAAGAATTACTTGAACTATCTCATTTTCTCTTCTAATTCTTGAAGGGAATATTAATGTTTGGTTCCCAGGCCCATCCTTAACATTTGGTGAAAGCTGCACTGAGATGGTTCCTTTCTTCTCTTCCTTTAAAATTTTACTTTCTACTGCGTTCCCTCTTCCTAGCCCTTCTAAGGATCCGTGTGATTACATTGGGCCTAGGCCCACCCAGGTAATCAAAAATAATTTTCCTATCTTAAGATCCTTAACTTAATCATATCTGATTAATCACCTTTTGCCATGTAAGGTATAACATATTCACAGGTTTTGGGGATTAGGATGTGGACATCTTTGTCTACCACTGCCTGCCACAGTTCTCATTCTAGCATTTTTTTTTCATCCTTTTCCAGATTAGTCTGTCTGACCTAGCTCAGCAGCTTCCAATATCCTTCCTTTTGCCATGTAATCCCACCATTTTGGTCCTCCTTTCCTACTTTTGCCTACCTTTTCCATCCTTGAGCTCCTTTTCAGTCTGTTTTAATTTACTGGTTCTGTTCCTTACTGTTCTTCTCATGGTCAAGCTGGAGGGCCTGCCTCTCATCTCCTTTCCTACTCCCAGCCCTCTGCTTTTTGAAGGTCATCATCACTCTGCCCTAGAAGTGTCCTTCTTTGCTGTTCTAACTATATTCCAGGTAGATTTTGAGCATGGAACCTCCATGTTTTATGGCTGTCTTTTTGTATGTCTGTCTCCTTAGACTGATCATTTCTGGGGGTAGGGACTGAGGCTTACTCTTCTTGCACATAAAATTGGTCAATAAATGCTTCTTCTGTGAATCTCTCCAGTACATTATTATCAACAAGGATATCTATTTAATGAGTTTCACAATTTTTAAAGTAAATTAAGACCTTCCTACTTTTTAACCCTGATTGAGTCCCCGAACTTCTAGAGGCCTCAGTTTCTCTTTGTTTTTAAAAAATGGAAATCTGACTTTATTATAGGTTCTTAAACCCTTTTGGGGGTGGAGGTAATAGATGCCTTTGAAAATCTGAAAATTTTGATCTTTATTCCCAGAAAAATAGATATGTGAATAAATTATACAATTTTAGGGGGATTCTTAAAGTTAAGGGCCCTTGATTTAAGAACATTACATACCTTTAGGTATTTCTAGATTCTATAGGAAGTAACAAATTACATAACAAATATAAGAGAATAATTTTGGTGATGGTTTCATATGATTTTTTAAAAATATATATTTATTACAGAAGTTGTGAACTTACAAAACAATCATGCACATGAGTAGAATTTCCATACAACAACCCTTCACCAACATACCACACCGTTTTGGAACATTTGTTACAGATTATGCAGTAATATCATCATACTATTACCACTAACTCTGGTCCATAGCATAATACATTTGGAATTTTTTTTTCATACCCACCTGTTATTAACACAGTACATCTTTGGCATTGATGCAAGAATATTACAGTATTGCTGTTAACTATAATCCGTACGTTACATTAATTGTATTTTTCCATGCTTCTCTACCACCCTGCAATAGAGATGTACATCGGTTATAGTTCACAGAAGGACACTCTTGGATTTGTACTATTAATCACAATTCTCATCCACCTCCAGGTTTACTGTGTTATTCTGTCCTTAGATTATTCCCTAGCTTTCTTTCATTTGACATGTTCATCCCTAGACTACCCTTTTCAGCCACAATCCCATTTATAAACCAGCTGCTACTCACTATAATGTGCTACCATCAACTCGTATCCATTTACACACTTTTACAGTCAAGTTAATGAAAACTTCTACATACATTAAGCATCAGTACTCCTTCGCAGCCCATCTCTTATCTCCTAATAACCTATACTCTAGGTTTTAACTCCATGTGTTTATTCTTTGTATTTAGTTCATGTTAGTGAGACCAGGCAATATTTGTCCTTTTGTGTCTGGCTTATTTCACTTAGCATAATGTCTTCAAGATTCATCCATGTTATCATATGCATCCCAATTTCATTTCTTCTTACTGCAACATAGTATTCCATCATATGTATATACCAAATTTTGTTTATCCATTCATTGGTTGATGGACACTTGGGTTGTTTCCATCTTTTGGCAATTGTGAATAATGCTGCTATGAACATTGAGGTGCAGATTTGTATTTGTGTCACTGTTTTCAGTTCTTCTGGATACATTCCTAGTAGAGGAATTGCTGGATCATATGGCAATTATATATTTAGCTTCCTGAGGACCTGCCAAACGGTCTTCCATAGAGACTGCACCATTTTACAATCCTACCAACAGTGAAGAAGTGTTCCTATTTCTCCACATCCTCTGAAGTACTTATGGTTTTCTGTTTTTTTTTTTTTTTAAATAATAGCCATTCTCTGTGGTGTGAGATACTATCTCATTGTCGTTTTGATTTGCATTTCCCTAATAGCTAGTGAGTGATACTGAATGTTTTTTCATGTGCTTTTTGGCCTTTTGTTGTTTCCTCTTTGGAGAAATGTCTATTTGCCTTTTTTGAGGTATCAGGGCCAGGGATTGAACTGGGACCTTGTATGTGGGAACTGAGCCACATCGGCTCCCTTGGGTTGGTTTTTTCATTTGTTTGCTTGATTTTTTGTTTTTAGGAGGCACCAGGGACTGAAACTGCGACCTCCCATGTGGGAAGCAGGTGCTCAACTGCTTGAGCCACATCCACTCTCCATTTTGCCCATTTTTAAATTGGGTTGCTTGCTATTTTATTGTTGAGTTGTATGATCTCTTTATATAGAATGGAAATCAAACCCTTATCGGATAGGTGGTTTTCAAATATTTTCTCCCATTGAATGGGTTGCCTTTTTACCTTTTTGATGAAGTCTTTTGATTCATAAAAGTGTTGTAGTTTAAGGAGGTCTCATTTATCCGTGTTTTCTTTGTTGCTCGTGCTTTCGGTGTAAAGTTTAAGAATCCACCACCTACCACCAGGTCTTTTTTTTTTTTTTTTTAATTAATTAATTAATTAATTTATTTATTTTTTATTATGGGTAAAAATCAAAATTCTCACAATACATACAAACATTTGCAAAATGATATATAAATATATATGCATATATGTGTATTTGCTTACAAAAATGTTGTTTATATATATATACACATATATTTCAAGAGGTGCTTAGATTACCCAAAATATTACACGGAACCCACCGGGATTCCCATGTTGCCCACCTCCCACACCTCCCATCACATCCCACACAAACATCTCCCACAGTGTGGCCCACCACCCTCAATGAACTTACACATCCTGGAGCCTTGCCACCAACCATAGACCACAGTTCACACTGTAGACCACACTCTCTCCCACTCAGTTCTGAGTGGTGTGTGCTGATTTAAAATGGCCTACATCCGTTGCCACAACAGTACTCAGGACAACCTCCAACTCCCAAAGAAGCCCCTGTATTTCAACTGCTCGTCCCCTCCCTACCCCAAAAGTGTCAAGTGGCCACTGGCTCCACCTCATTGTTATAATTTCTTGCATTGCCAGAATCACCATATGTGAACAATAGAATACCATCAAGTCCACTCTAGTCCATAGTTCTTCCCTCAATCCTGAGGGGACTGGGATGGCGATGTCCACTCCAACTCCAAGTGAGAGAGGGCTTATATCCCATGGATATGGTGGGTGGGATGATCCTGCCTGCAGATGCAGGCCCTCTCCATTCCCTGGGATGGCCATTTCCCATCGTTGTTTCCTCACCAGGTGACTTGGATGAGTCCATTGAGCCATAGGGTAGGAGTTGCAGCTCCACCGAGATTTCATGCACACCTGGCACATAGGTAGGCGGGAGGCTCCAGTCTCTGGAAGTATACCTAAAAACTCCAGCATCGCATATAGGTTTGAATAGAAGGGACTGGTGAACCATGTGCAGGGAGGACTTATTTGAGTCTAATTCTGTCACTCTCAGGAGCACAGATTCCAAAATAGAACCCACTGATAAGGCATCAGTCTCTGGGGCTATCCTCCCTTATATAGGACCAGGGTGTCTCCGGAGCTCTCAGGAACCCCACTGAGTGGGGTGATAGGCACTTAGATGTTCTATGAGCTCCTACTGAGGTGTGTGTAAGAGTTACCTCTGGGATGACCCCCCGACTCTCTTTGAAGTCTCTTAGCCACTTGAACTCATTTGTCTTTACCATTTCCCCCTTTTATTCAAGGTCTTTTTCCAGTTGTGTTGCCAGTTGGCACTTGGGAAAAGTTTTCAATTAGCAATAATCGTGCCTCGGATAAACCTCATTGGCTACGATACTGCCACTGTGCAAAGCTGCCAGTTGGCACTTGGTATTAATCCCTCGTTGCCAGGGAGGCTCATCCCCGGGAGTCATGTCCCACGTTGGGGGGGAAGGTAATACAATCATATGCTGAGTTTGGCTTAGAGAGAGGCCACATTTGAGCAACAAGGAGGCTCTCAGGTACCACCAGGTCTTGAAGGTGTTTTCCTACATTTTCTTCTAGGAGCTTTATGATTCTAGCTTTTATATTTAGGTCTTTGATCCATCTTGAGTTAACTTTTTTTTTTTTTTTTAAAGATTTTATTTATTTATTCATTTATCCCCCCCTTGCTGCTTATGCTCGCTGGGTCAGCCAACCACGCCGTGCAGGCGGGCTTTGCCTTCACCAGGAGGCCCCGGGAACCGAACCCGGAAACCCGGGGCCTCCCATATGGTAAACGGGAGCCCTACTGATTGAGCCACAGCCGCTTCCCTTGAGTTAACTTTTGTATAACCTGTGAGATAGGGGTCCTCTTTTTGATTTTGGATATGGATATCCAGTTATCCCAGCACCATTTGTTGAATAGACTGTTCTGCCCCAGCTGGGTGGGTTTGACAGGCTTGTCAAAAATCACTTGACCACAGGGTCTGTTTCTGAATCATCAGTTCATTTCCATTGGTCTATGTGTCTACATTTATGTCAATACCAAGCTGTTTTTACCACTGTAGTTAGGTAATGTGATTTAAAGTCTGGAAGTGAGAGTCCTCCAACTTCGCTATGTTTTAAGGTGTTTCTGGCTATTCCAATAAATTTGATAATTGTGTTTTCCATTTGTTTAAAAAATGCTGGTGGGACTTTTATTGGGATTGCATTGAATCTGTATATCAGTTTGGTAGAACTGACATCTTAAATGATATTAAGTCTTTCGATCCTTGAGCATGGAATGTTCTTCCAATTATTTATTTTTTGATTTCTTTTAGCAATACATTGTAGTTTTCTGAATACAGTTGCTTTACATCCTTGGTTAAATTTATTCCTAAATATTTGATTCTTTTAGTTGCTATTGTAAATGGAATATTTTTCCTGACTTCCTCCTCAGATTGCACATTACTAGTGTATGGAAACACCACTGATTGTTTGCATATTGATCTTGTATCCTCCCACTGCTGAAATCATTTATTAGCTCTAGCAGCTTTGTTGTAGGTTTTTCGGGACTTTATAGCTATAGGATCATATCTTCTGTGAATAGCCAAAGTTTTACTTTTTCCTTTCTGTTTTGGATGCCTTTTATTTCCTTTTCTTGCCTGCTTCCTCTAGCTTGAACCTCTAGCATTATATTGATTATTCTTTTTTTTTTTTTTTTTTTTTTTTTTTACCGGGAGGTCCCGGGTATCGAACCCGGGTCCCTCCATATGGGAGACGGACGCCCAACCAGTTGAGCCACATCCAACCCCCATTATATTGAATAAGAGTGGTAACAGCGAGCATCCTTGTCTTGTCCCTGATCTCAAAACAGGAAAGCTTTCATTCTTTCACCATTTAGTACAATGTTAGCTGTAGATTTTTCATATATGGCTGTTATCATGTTGAGAATGTTTCCTTCAATTCCTATCTTTTGTAGTATTTTTTATCAAGAAAGGATGCTGTATTTTGTCAAATGCCTTTTCTGGCTGGTGCAGGTCCCTTCAGCTTCTTCCCTGCTGGAGGTGGGGCTGGAGCCTAGGGGAGAGCTGCAATCCAATCTGGGTGGAAAGAAGCTGGTCCCTACCGTCACTGTGATTTTCAATCAGCCCCGCTTTGCCTCATACCGGGGGTGGAGTTAAAATGGTGCCTACTGACCTCTTACCTACTTGGACAGGTTCAAACTTTAGCTGTTCTTAGGAGTATATTTTAGCCACACGAATTTACTAATCAGTAGTTGAAGTTGGTGGCCAACTGTCTCTTCCTCCCCCATTTTTGGGAAATGGAGCTTCCAACTCAAGCCATGGAATAGCCCTTGAGGTGGTTTCCGGCGCTAGTGGAGGACTGGCACCAGAGAGTGCTCTACTAATGAATCTTTACTGCAGATGGGCAGTCTTCACCTTTTATTGCAGATGTTGCAGACATCCTTGGGTCCCCCAGACAGGTGCTTTAGATAGCTCTGTTTAGATTACTAACTACCCTGTAGGAAGAGCTGACTCTTGAAACACCTTACACAGCTGCCATCTTGCCCCGCCTCTTGACCAGTTGATAGTTTTTAAAGGGACTTTTTCTTTTCTTTTTTTTTTTTTTTCATACTAATGTGTATTCTGATCAACAACTTTTGAGGTGTATTGTTTAGAGAATATATATATATATTTCCTGGTTTAATGATAGAGGCAGCTGGGTTGGAAAGATTTAGGGTGATGGTATTTGAAATACTTTTTTGTTCAACTCTTTTCTGTCTTTCAGAAAAAAGTGACAGCATTTAAGGGAGAAAGGAAAACAGTAATTTCATGATAGATTTCTTTTTTTTAAATAATTTTTATTTTTTAAAAGATAGTTAGATTACATAAATGTTACACAAAAAATATAGGGATTCTCATATGCCCCATTCCCCACACCTCCCACACTCTCCCACATAAACAACATCCTTCATTAGTATGGCACATTCATTGCAATTGATAAACGTATCCTGGGGCTTTGCTACTGAGCATGGGCCATAGTTCACAGTCTACTCTCTCTCCCACACAGTTCTGCATGTTATGGGACGATATAAAATGGCCTCTATCTGTCATTGCAGTGTCATTCAGGACGATTTTCAAGTCCCCAAAAAGCCCCAGTATTATGTTTTTCCCTTTCCCTGCCCTTAGAAGCTTTCTGGTTCTTAGCAGATCAGAGACTTGTTTCTTTCATCTTTCCCTGGCCAGCATGATTTCTCCTGCAGGAAATTTGCTGTAGTTTTCTTAGAGTTGCAGAAAGTCCTCTTCCCAGAACTGAAGATTACAAAGTAACATTATTAGGAAATGTAGGGAAGGAGTCATAATTTTGTATTACCGTCAGAGACCAAATGGTGTTACAGACTTAAGTAGGAAGTCGGGTAGGAAGTCTCGGTGCTTTTACTGCTTTTAATATTTTGCAAATTAGAATGAATAATATTAATATTATATATTATTATTATTATAACAAATACAAGCACATAGAAACACACAGCTGTTTCCTGGGCCTAAAAAGTAGGATGGAAGTAAAATCCATTGATCTAGGTAAGTAGAAAACTTTCTCTGAGCATAGTGGTGAGTATCCATTATCCTGATGGTGTAGTGCTAGACTTCCCCTATAGCAGCTGTTGCATACTAGCCATTTTATTGATCATTATTAAAATTGTATTGAACTCTGTCTGATTTGCTGGATGTTGATATGCACAATGTGATTTAAGTTGGAGATATTATGCCATTGTCTGCAAGGTGTGTCTATTTTGTTTTGGTTTAAGAACTTACTCCAGCAAAAGGACCATAAACATGGATTATCTGTCACACATAAGAGACGCACTTGTACAACCCTTGACTTCACAAGGAGTAGAAGGAGTAAAGGATGTTGTTGAACTCATGGACACATATTATTTGATGAAAGAAGACTTTGAGAATATCATGGAAATTAGCAGCTGGGGGGGCAAACCTAGTCCTTTTTCCAAGCTGGATCCCAAGGTAGTTGAAAACCCTCTGGTTCTCTTTCAACTTGTAATTACAAAGACTGTACTAGAAGTACTTAGAGATGTTTTAGCTGCTTAGGACCTGTGCTTTCCAAAGATACTATTCGAATACGTAAGAATAGACTTCTGGATTTGACTTTACAATTTGAATTTTTATCTTAGTTTTATGCTGAATGGATAAGTTCTGGGGAGCAAATACAAATATTCCTTAAAGGGGGGGTACAGATGAGCTTGGAAAGTAAACAGGATTTTATAATTTTTCTTTTTTTCTTAGTCTGCCTAATCTGTGGATTCAGTTTTTATTCCAGTTGGATAGTCTACTATGTAATGACATATTCTCTACTTTCTTCTTATAATGAGCATGAATAAAAACTAAGGTGATATGAATATGAAATATTCAGTACCACATTCTTGTGTGTCCGCATACTTGGCATTGTTTTAAAGTCATATTTTCTGTGGCTTGCCTTCTCTAGTAGACTTAATGGTTTTGGTAAATTTTCTCAGCAGACATCCATTGTTAGAATTCATGGACTAATTCTAGAATCATGTTTAGAAACTTTTATGCTTTTATGTTTAGGATCTTGAAGTTAAGGCTTTTCAAGTTACTTAATATTTTGAAGTATCTATTATTAGTATAGTCAAGGCAATTTATGTGGTTTCTGGTAAAGGCCAACTTTAAGTTCTGTTAAAATTTTTTTTTTTTTTTTAAGATTTTTTAAATATATTTTTATATATATATATTTATTTATTTATTCCCCCCTTGCTCCGTCCATTTGCTTTTGGCATTTTTCTGGATCTGCTTGTCTCCCTTTGTTGAGTCATCTTGCTGCGTCGGCTCACTGCGCCGTGTGGGCCGGCTTGCCTTCACCAGGAGGCCCCTGGAATCAAACCCGGGGCCTCCCATATGGTAGACGGGAGCCCAACCAATTGAGCCACAGCTGCTTTCCTGTCACAGTTTTTGATTTATTGATTCGCCAACTTTGCTTATCACTTTGTAGAAAATGTAGAGAGAACTGAAGAGCTTAAAAATCACTTAAAGTGACCTTTTCTTTTTTGGGTCTGTCTAAAGTTCTCAAATACTGAATGTTAGCTTTTTTTTTTTTGAGTCTCAGATTGTATTGAGAATGCCATGGAAACTATAGGACATCTTTCAAGAAAAATGCATGTACTATATTACATGAATATTTTACAATTTCAAGGGCCTTTCAGGGTCTCAAAGCTTTTGGTCTTACAGAGTTAAAAGAATTGTTTGGCACTAAGTCTTTAAACTCCCTCTATTCTTTCTCTATAGGTCAAAGCAGCCTTCACGAGAGCTTACAATAAGGAAGCCCACCTTACTCCATATTCACTTCAGGCAGTAAAGACATCTAGGCGCAGCACAGGCCCAGCACTGGATTCTGAATACAGTGAAGGGCTAAATGAAGATGAATCTCAATCTGATGAGAAAGACCAAGACTCTATGGAAAATGATGCTATGATCAAGGTAATATTTTAAGCTACAGGCAGAAGAAGCTATGATACTCCCTCAAAATAGTTCGTCTTTTCTTGCATATAATCTGCCTCCTGAATAATAGGGTCTGTTTAGCAAATAGCAGAATAAGTTGAAAATATTTTTGTTTCTTTATTCCTTACAGTTTATGGCAGAGAAGGTATAAATTTCATTTTTATAAATAGCTTCTTACAGTAGTAGAAGAGCCAAATAGAAAGTAGATCATTATATTGATGGTCATATGCTCTGTTAAAATGTACGACTTTTATTTTATTTATTTGGCCATTGGTGTATTCTTTTTTATCCACAGACACACGTTTTCATGGTGTAATTAAGAAAAAAAATTTTTTTTTTTTTGTGGTACCAGGGTTGGGGAGATGCTCAACCACTGAGCCACAGGCTCCCCTGAGTTGGTTTTTTCATTTGTTTGCTTGTTTTTCTTTTTTCTTTTTCTTTTTTTTTTTTTTTTTTAAGAGGCATCAAGGGACTGAACCTGGGGCCTCCCATGTAGGAAGTAGGCGCTCAATTGCTTGAGCCACATCTGCTAAGAAAAAACATTTTTAATGAAACCATTTCTCCCTCTGTTAAGTGTTTTGCTTTAGCTATTGAACTGCTTGTAGAAGTTTCTCAGAGCACAAAATATTTATCTTTTGCTAGGAAAGGTTAAAAATCAATTATGGTATTAGCTCACTCTTCACCACTGGCTGAGGCAAAGGAATTTACTCTCCATGTCCTCTCTTCTTAGCTGTGTATCTATGTGTGGATTTTTTTTGCCTCCTTTCTATTTTGTATGTGCAGGGGTAGGAATAGTGGGGCCTCCTCCAGTGTGGCTGTAGTCTAGTGTAGACGTAATAGGTTGTCATTCTCTCTCCCCTTCACAGGAATTTAGATTCCGAATCTGAAACTTGAAAGAAAAGGAAATTGTTTATGTAAATGTTATGTTGTTTGTAAATATCTCCTGCTTTGTCTTTCCTAAATACACCTATGTTCTATATCCAAATAATTGCTTTGCATGGGGAACATATCTTAGCTCAAGATTCTAAATACATTTGCAGTTTTTACTGCTATTTTTTAAAGGCTATAACTAGCCCACAGTTATGCAACAACTGCTTGAAAGGAAGCTTATCAGGGGGTCTAATAGTCTAAGATCTAGATGCTTGTAATCGCTCCTTTTTAATGTAAGTTGGATTTTTAATGTAAATTAGGTTTATTGTAGAGAGGAACTTACTTCATTTACACAACTATTAAGTATTTTTGTTATCTTTTTACCCTGAACAGAAAAAGACAAAATCTTCAAAGCCTTCAAAACCAGAAAAAGATAAGGAATCCAAAAAAGGAAAAGGAAAAAGTTTGAAGAAATGAAACCGTTTTACTGGCAGCCACTTTGTACTCACCCTGCTTACCAGTCTATCTGGTCTAAAGAAAGCCTTATTTTTTTCCAGAGGAACCATGTCTTAGCAGTAATGGGATGACTTGGTGATCCCATTATAAATAAACGGTGGTACAGCTAGAAGGATGTAACCAGTAGGCTAATGTACACCTCTTATAGAGGTTGATAGGACTGCTTGGGTCTTCCACTGTCCCTTGTCAATCTAATTAGATTGTTGTGCTTCAAAATCACTGTGTATAATTAAAACTAGAAACTAAATGTGGGTTTTGGAGTCAGAGTTTAGTTATCAATAACATGCCTGGACACAGTGGCACATACTGAGGTGACTTGTAGGCTTAAGAATTTATCCTAGTGGCCTTTCTATATGAACAATGCTGATTTTTTTAAAAGGTAGTTATTATGTGGTGAAATTTTGTAAATAAATCATAGTACAAAACTGTCACCACCTAAGAACTGAGTATTCTTTGTACATTGTCAAATATTTTGCAAAGTATTAATTAGGAATAAAAATATCCCACATGGTATCTGTATAAATTCTTCTTGAGATTGTCATCTTGTACAGTAAAGTATTTTATTGGTGTATTATTTTCCTTACTAATTTGCAAATGATTAGATAAAAAACCTTACTGTATTCCCTACTAATCAGTTGTATGAAACGTAACTTTAGCATTTTTTTTTTTTTTTAAAGAAGGTACTGGGGATTGAACCTGGGACCTTGTACATGGGAAGCAGGTGCTCAACCACTGAGCTACACCCACTCCTCATTTGAGTAGTTTAAAAGTAAGAATCTTCATTTTCATTCCCTCAGGGTTATTTATTACATAATAACCTGACCACATTGACCAATTTCTTGGAGAGGCCCCTTTGTTATTATATAATGTGATGGACAGCAAAGGGACTCCAGACAGTGTTATCTTTTGTGGCTCAACCCATCAGGTTCAAACCAGTAGGGTCTAGGCTGGGTCAGGTTCTTAGGCTCTCTCTGGTATGAGACAGAATGAACAGTGGTATTTGTTTAGTTTGTCCCCAGGAGATCTCGTTTCTGGTTCTGTTCTGGGATGAATTCCCCAGACCTTACTGGAACTTTAGATTGTATCTTTATTTGCACTTGTTGAGTAGCCCTCAGGCTGGAATTAGCCTGGAATTTAGGTGCCTGCCTATTTCTTAATCTTGTCAATAAATTCTTAAGAGTATATCTGAAGGTATAAAGCTCTTTTGAGACATTTAAAGTGTAATTTACCTGCGTGAAAAATGTTTTTCATGTAGATTAAATTCATTACAGGAATATAAACATTGCCTTAAGCCTGTGTCTTCTGAGCCATGCCCCACCCTCTCCTCCAGCTTGAAACTTCTCTCCTTTAATGAAGATTTTCTTGATTGACTGCTTCCTCACTGCTCCCTACCCCCAGTGCGGTGAGGATGACCTTCTTCTGTATATTCTTCCGTTTTTATAACTTTGGGATATGCAAGTCATGTCTTGCTGGTTGCTTTGTACACCCTGGGAAAGGGACCATAATCTCCTCAGTTAAGACAATGAATAGTGTCATATACTAGATTATGATTCTTAAAATTATAAATAGCTCTAAATCATAAACACACATTTGACATAATATGTATAAGATATTGTTTTTTAGAATGAGAAATTGTAAATATGCTAACATATGAGGATGACAACATGGGTCTGTTTCATGACCATGAGATGAATGCTGGGGTTACCGGTAGGTATGAGTAGATGGTTCTGTGACAGTTTTGATGTGAATATAAATGCACTATATGAGGACTGAATAGATGCTCTTTCATTGGTGCCACTAAATGCCACACATTATCTTTGCAGCCCAAACCAGTACACTTGCTTTTCTTGTGATCCATTGAGTCTTGGCCATTTTATTATCTATAACAAACTGCTCAATTTTATCTTTCAGTTGGTTAAATTTTGGTGGTCTGCAGCACCAATTAATTGACTGGTAATGAAGCATATAATGCTTTGTTGTAAGAAAAGTATAGGCTCCCTAGGTTGTGTGTGTGTGTGTGTGTGTGTGTGTGTGGTGTGGGGGAGGAGCCCTCCAACAACCTTGGGGAAGTTCCATACCAATGTTTATTTTCAAATGAAGACAAAATTATTTAGTTTTGTGACAGGAATTCCATAGTGTGCAGTATAATGACTCAGCAGATAAAAGCCCAGAGTTTCATTCACTTTCAAATATTGCTTTTACTGATTTTTGGTGCTTCGATTCTTGGACTGATGTTTGTAAATATCTGTGCTGCCCAAAATTCACAACGCGCTTCCAAAGCTACTTTCTTTTCTTTCTTGTTCTATCTCCAAACCCAGGAAAACAGTACAAATACCTAGGCAACAATTTTATTTTTTAGGAGATATTTAAAAATACAAAAGTTATCAAAAAACTAAATATGTACAATTTGTCATAGGTTACTATTATCTGTGCAGAGCATAGAATATGTAAGACTGAAGAGGAAATATACAAGGTACATTAAACAGATTTTATGTCACTATTTTCCTGCTCCACAGAAGTTCAAAGTGCTGATCTTGAGAGGTCACCTTTCAAAAATTTTTCTGTATCCAGGAACGACCATCTCTAAAACCACTAGAGATGGAAACAAAGTCTCCTGTGGAAAATACTAGCTTCTCAGGGACTTTACATCTAGAAAGAACAAAAGAAATGCCTTTAGAAGGGTTTCAAGTGGTGACTGGTATTTAGGAATAAAGCCAAGCATACTGAAGAACTTTTTGCTCATTTCTGGAATATGGCGTAGGCACACTATAGTCAAATTAGAAATCTCACATCTGTAATCAACATGGGGTTTCAGTTCTGGCCTCAGAACTGATTAAAACTGGGCAAGCTGGTGAGCCTCTGTCTCTTTCCATTGTAAACTGAGGATGATGATATTAGCCATGTCACTGGGAAAAATGAGGAAATGGAAGAAGTGCTCAGCAATCTATAGAGAAAAAATTTTCTGAAATTAAATAATGTTGTTAAGGATTCTTTGTCTTAAGAGAGTGAACAAAAGCATCACTCATTATCCATCCCCTACATAAGATGGCAATTATACTGGCTTTTTCAAAAGATAGTACACAATCCTAAGCCACTGAAAGCATAGTCTAGGTGCCTGACGTTTTCTAAGGCTCTTTTAATGTAAGTATAGTGTTTGAATAGATTCTGTGGAGGATTATTAAAAATAAAGCAAGGTCTCACTGGCAGGAGCGGCAGCGTTGCTTGACTGATTTAATCCTACCACAGATAACAGTTATAAACTCATGACAAAATATAATAAACTATTTGAAGGCATAGGAGAGCATCCAAAAGCAGGTAGAAACTGGAAAGGTGCTAACCCTTAAAAGGAGAGAATTCCAATGAATAAGATTCATGTTCATATGGCTTTTCACCTAAAGGCAAGTCCATGAGACTAGAGCTCAAGCAGCAAAGTCAAGATTGTTTTACTGGAAACAAGAGTTTGTGACTACAAATTGCTGGAATGTGAGGAGATGTCCCACGAAGGAGGCTGCTCCCCATATCTGCATATAAACACCACACAAATCTTTGAACTTGTGGCTTAGAAGGCACTCCTGAGTGACCAGTGAAAAACACGCTTCCAAAGCCACTTTTTCTGTCTCGTTCTATCTCCAAACCCAGGAAAACATTACAAATACCTAGGCAATAATTTTATTTTAAAGGAGTTTGAAAGAACTGAGCAAAGATTTCAGCTGTGGGAAGAAAGAATTTGGAATTTGATGCTAACTGCCTTGTAGAACAAGAATAAACTCTAAAGGAAAGTACAATCTGGGGTTTTTGCAACATATCCACAAAGTCCAGTATACCATAAAATAACAAATATCTAAAAAGTACCCCCAGGAAAATGTATGCATAATCAAAAGAAAAAGCAGTTAAATAGAAAATGATGCTACGATGATCCAGACAGTGAAAAAACAAAACAAGGACTTTAAGCTGTTTAAATATTTCAAGGACTTAAAGGAAAATAGGGTCACAAAGAGTGGACAGATAAGGGTAAGAGCAGAGAAATGGAAACTAAAAAAGAAACATGAAAATTATAGAACTTTTTAAACAGTATGAAATGTGAAAAGATTTACTTAGAAGAAAGTGTCAGTGAACTTGAATACAGACAGATCAAATGAAATTACCCTTTGTGAATATAGAGAGAAAGAGATAGATAAAAATGAAAGACTCTTAGTCACCTATGGATACAAGCATAACTGGAGTCCCAGAATGAGGATAGAAAGGGCTAGAAAAAGTATTTGAACAAATAATGGCCTCAGTCCTACAACCATAAATAACTGAATTTTGGCAACAATCATGAAGCTAGTAGAAGAGTTTGAACCTCAGATGAAATTGTAGCCCTGTGAGTGCTCTCAGCAGAAGACCCAGCTAGGCCATACCTATACTTCTGACCCACCACACCAAGAGGTAACAAATGGTGTTAGGACAACTGGATATCCATGCGCAAAAGAATGAACCTGGACCCCTACCTCATACTGGATAAAAAAAAAATTAACTCAAAATGGGCCAAAGACCTAAATGTAAGAGCTAATACTATAAAACTTAGAAGCATAGGTATATTTTCATAGGCAATGGTTTCTTAGATATAACACCAAAAGAACAAGCAACTAAACAAAAAATTAAACACTTTCATGCCTTGACATCGTCAAGAAAGAAAACAATCCATAGAATAGGACAAAATTTTTGCAAAGCATATCTGAGAAGGGACTTGTATCTGGAATATAAAGAACTCTTACAACTCAATAATAAAAAGACTAAAAACTGGGTAAAGGGCTTGAATAGACAGTTGTCCAAAGAAACACAGATGGTAGATAAGCCCTTGAAAAGATGATGGATCGTAAGCATTAGCCAAGAGGAAAATGCAAATCCAGTCCACCATGAGGTATACTTCATACCCACTAGGGATGGCAGTGATTTAAAAAAACAAAGACTAACAAATGTTGGCAAAGATGCGGAGAAACTGGAACCCCTCATATATTACCCCAGAAGAGTAAAACAGGTACCATAAGACCCAGCAATTCCACTCCTAGGTATAAACTCAAAAGAACTGAAAACACATGTTTGGCAAAAACTTGTACGTGAATGTTCATAGCAACATTATTCATAATAGCCTAAAGATGGAAACTCAAACATCCAGCAACTGATGAACTGATAAAATGTTGTATATATAATAGAATTTTATTCAGCAATAAAAAGGAATAAAGCACTGATACATGGTACAACATGGATGAAAAATTATAGTAAGTGAAGGAAGCCAGACACAAGAGACACATCTTGTATGATTCCATTTATACGAAATGTCAAGAGTAGTAGGCAGATCTTTAGAGACAGAAAGTAGATTAATGGTTGGCAGGGCGGAATGGGCAGTGAGTGCTAATGAGTATGGCGTTTCTTTTGGGATAATGGAAATGTCCTGGAATTGAATAGTGGTGATGGTTGCACAATCTTGGGACTATACTAAGAACCATGGGATTATACACTTTAAAATATTGAATACTGGGGAAGCGGCTGTGGCTCAATCAGTAGGGCTCCCGTTTACCATATGGGAGGCCCCGGGTTCGGTTCCCGGGGCCTCCTGGTGAAGGCAAGCCCACCCGCACGGTGTGGTTAGCTGACCCAGCGAGCACAAGCAGCAAGGGGGGGGATAAATGAATAAATAAATAAAATCTCAAAAAAAAATAAAAAAATAAAAAAATAAATAAAATATTGAATATTATGTGAAATTTTGTTATGTGAACTAGATCCCAGTAAAATAGAACTCAATTAAAAAGTGGGTTAAGACTTGAATAGACACTTCAGTAGGGAAGTTATGTGAATGGCCAATAAGCAGATGGAGACGTGCTAAACATTAGATACCAGGGAAATGCAAATTAAAACCACAGTGATAATACCATATTCCCACTAGAATGGCTAATTAAAAAGATTGGCATACCAAATTTTGGTGAGGACAGGGAGCAATTCTCATAAATTGATGATGGGGGTATAAGAAGGTACAATTACTTTGGACAAGGTTTTGTAGTGTCTTACTAAGTTTAATGTATATCTACCCTGCAACCTAGGAACTCTAATCCTATCATTTTCTAAATGATTTGTGTAAGAATTGATCATAGCAGCTTTACTCACAATAGTCCTAAACTGGCAAATGTACAAACAAACAATGGGATATTAATGCAGAGTGGAACACTATACAACAATAAAAAAAACAAACTACTCACACTTGCAATAACATGGATGACTCTCACAGATAATGCTGAGCCAAAGAGGCTGGACAAAAAAGTATATGCTGTATAATTCCATTTATGTGAAGTTCTAGAACAGGCAAAACTGATCTATGGTGAAAAAATCAGAACAGTGGTTGCCTCTGGGTGGCAGGGGTGCTGACTAGGAAGGAACAAAGGAACTTTCTGAGATGATGGAGATTATCTTGATAGAGACATGGATTACGTGGGTGTATGCATTTGTCAAAATTCACTGAATTGTCTACTTAATATTTGTACATTTCACTGTAAGTAAATTTTTCCTTAAAATAGTTTTAAACAAAGACTACTTTCCTTAGTAGGTTTGCTTTTCACAGCTGTTTGGATTAGAAATTCTGAAACTATTTCCTGTGTATCCTAGGCTTGAGCAAAAGAGAAAATATACTGTGGATATATGGGAATCAGGTTTCTCACTGTTGGAGAAAAAAGGTACAAATATGGAAACAGGGAAAACTAATGAACCCTAAGGTGTTGGTCAGGAATTGGAGTATCAGTATGAACACATGCACATGAAGAGATATATGTATATATGTGTATATCACATCCGTACATGCACATACACACAAAGAAATATGTATGTGTTACCTGTGTGTGTATACATAGTTCTTAGCTCTGACTGTTAGGAGGTCCTAATCATAGCAGCAGAATCAATGAGCATACCAAGCACCCAGAATTTCTCACATCCATTTCCACTGACAGGAACCATGGCTCTTTGGAGAAAAGACTGAATCCAGGGCAAGTCTCGGAAAGTAACAAAATCAGCCAGGAAGTTACAAAGTACTCAAAGAAAGTGATGGATCTATTAAAAGCACATAGGAGCCAGTTTGAAGGGGCTCCATATCTAGGATAATTTGAACATCAATGGATTATAATACATGATGAATAAAATAAGAATCCTGAGTCTATATTGAATAAATAAGGTAGAAGGAAAGACCTTTCTTAGAATAGAATGCCAAAGGAAAATGGAGTAAGAATATCATCAATGCATGCCAAAACCAGTAGCTGAATATTTGATAGGACATGTGCTTTCAGTGTTTAACATGCTGTTTGGAGGAGGGAAATATAGGATATGTACACTAAAAGTGTACATTTGATGTACATTTGATGAGGGACAGGATATGTACACTAAAAGTACCACCCCAGAAATTACTTAAAAATTACAAAGGGAAAAAATAATTCTACAATGGATAACCTGGCTGATACCTCCTTAACCAAGTGATCAGTATTGGGATAAACCAACACCATGTGCTTTCTGATCTGATACACTGTTAGGAGTCGATCAGCACTAATGTGGCATTGCTGGCAAAAGTGCTCAGCCTGAATCTAATGAGAAGCCATCAGATAAACCCAAATTGAGAGGCAATCTATAAAATAACTTGTCTGCGCTCTTCAAATATGTTGAGATCAATAAAACAGAGACTGTACAAATGCTTAATTAAAAAAAAAAACATTAAACAAGAAGGCCCATTAAAGCATTCAGAAATTACTGCTTAGGAAGAAAACTGATGCTGGCTGTCAATTTAAGGACATGGGGCAAAGTGTATGGAATATGAATTAGATCTCTATAAAGCTCTTATCTATATAAAAAAGGACATACCCGTTAGGGAGAAATCCTTTACCTGAAGTCATAACTGTCTCTCAGTATTACTAGGTAAAATCTTATTGACTTGGACTAATAATACAGAAGGGAGAAGTTCAGTTTGACTTAATGGCAAATGTCTGAATCATACGGTATGTTAAAAGAAATCATTTTAAAGACTTTCAAATAGTGAATATTATAGCTGAGTTATGGATACTAACAAAAGGTAAGTTAATGAAAACTGTACATCACTAGTAATGCATCATGAAGTCCATTAGAGTTCAACAATTAGTATAGGGGGTCGGATGTGGCTCAACTGGTTGGGCGTCCGGCTCCCATATGGAGGGACCCGGGTTCGATCCCCGGGACCTCCCGGTAAAAAAAAAAAAAAAAAAAATTAGTATATCCCAAACTTGAAACTATATTGATAATCACATCAATATAATCATTTTTGAGTTACTATTTATATTACATTAAACTAGATTCTATTTGATCGTAAATAAGGTTAAATATTCATGATGAAGAACAATAAGAAAAAAAAAAATTAAAAAAAATTCATGATGAAGGCATTATTTTAATCCTATACTATGGGGACCACATATTTTACACCTGACTTGTAAGTTCTAAATAAGGTAGACTCAATTTGATAACACTGGTCAGAGATATGACTGAAAGGTAATATGACTAATGTTTTATGAGAGTCATCTTTCAAAGGCCTTAAACTTATTCCTATGATCCTGCTATTGCTCAAAATATTTTTAGAACTATTCTCTCAGAACTGCCATTAGAACAAATCTCAATATCCTGAGTGGTGGCAAATTTCATCTTCAAAAGGGGGTTTTGATTTTTTCAAAGAACTCTCAAGTTATGCCTTCATTACCCAAATATTTGAATGCTTATTAAGTGCAAGGCACTGTACAAGGTGCAATGGAAATAATGGAAAATATAGCAATGAATAAATGGGCGTGGTCTCTACTTCCTACACTGGCCCCTGGGATGGGAGGTGGGTAAGAGGGTTGCAGAGACAAATAATGAACAAGTAAACAAATGAACAAGGTAACTCCAGAGAGTGATGAATGCAGTGAAAGAAACCAGGACAGAGAGAGTGAGTGGGACAGCTACTTTGGGTTGGCTGTTCCAGACAGCTTCTCGGCAAAGGTGGCATCTAGATAGCTAATACTTGCAATAATGTGAAAGCGCCATCCTAGCAGTGACCTAGGGGCAGAGTCTGTTTCAGGTGGAGGGAACAGGAAATAGAAAAACTAGGGGAGGAACGAGCTTGGAGTGTTCAAGGACCAGCCGAAAGGCCAGTGGGCTGCAGCACAGTGAACAAGACGGGAGTGAGTAGAGATGAGGCAGGAGGAGGAGGATGCACCTGCTCAAAAAGAGCCTTCTAGGCTCTTTGTAGTTTTTTTTCTTCCAGGTGCAACAAAAAACCACTGGAGGGTTTAGGAAGAGAACATGGTGTGCTGGAGGTAGGCCAAGAGGTCTTACTGTTGGACTGAATGTTGGGAGTGAGGTAAGATGAGTTAAGTATATAATATCTAGGTTTCTGTCCTGAATAGTTATAGTTGGATGGAGTTGCCCTTTACTGTGGTAGGAAGACTGCTGGAGAGCAGGTTGGGGAAATGTAGAGTTTTGTGTGAACCTGGTTATGTTTGAGATGCTGCCGGGGAATAACTATCCCCAAAGTTCACCCCTTTTCCTTTTAGTAAAAAGAATCTCCTGGGTTTTAGGAGGGCATCTGGCTTCCCAGCGAAAGACTATGTTTCCCTGCATCCCTTGAAGTACGTGTGGCCACATGACTACATTCTTGCTAATGGAATGTGAGTGATGGGGTATCTGTCGCTTTGATGTGACAAAAATGAGAATGGAAAAGATGTGGAAGCCAAAATATTTAAAATAAATTCTTATGGATTATATCATAGAACCTAAAAATACTCCCATATTTTATTAATTGGCTCTAGTTTTAATGGATTGATTCAAAAGAAGCACATGGGAAGCGGCTGTGGCTCAATCAGTAGGGCTCCCGTTTACCATATGGGAGGCCCCGGGTTCGGTTTCCGGGGCCTCCTGGTGAAGGCAAGCCCGCCCGCACGGCGTGGTTAGCTGACCCAGCGAGCACAAGCAGCAAGGGGGGGATCAATGAATAAATAAATAAAATCTTTAAAAAAAAAAACAAAAAAACAAAAGAAGCACATGTGATTTGATAACACATGATCTAATTTGGATCCATGTTGCTGTTTGGCCAAAAAAAACACAAAAACCTCAAAGGCTTGTTGTCAGATTGTTCAAATTTGACAGTTTACCTGATGAGCAAAAAGGAGTCCAAACCAACACAAAATTTAAAGTTGTGTGTGCCCTGTGGACGCTTGTGCCCTGGCAAGGTGAGTGGATGGGGTGGCACTTACCTGCACATGCTACTCACTGCTCCACTTCTGTTCGCAGATACTGGGTATAGTCTGAAATCTTTTTCAGTTGAGCAAAGTTTAATCTTTCTGAACACATAGGACATGTGCTTTCAGTGTTTAACATGCTGTTTGGAGGAGGGAAACACAGAGTAAATGAAATCTGCAACAATCCTTTATCTTTGGCTTCTCTAATGTGAAAAACAACACCTCTCAGCACATGTTCATCATACAATTTAAGAATTAGAAATATTAGTCTCGAGACTCCCTTTAAAGATAATGTTATCAAAGGTCATAGAAGGTTCTTCCAAGATGATCTGGGTATTTAGGAATAAATAAGGATGGTTTGGGGAGCAAATGTAGCTCAAGTGGTTGAGCTCCTGCTTCCCACGTACAAGGTCCTGGGTTCAATCCCTGGTACCTCCTAAAAAACAAAACAAAAAAACTTAATGGGAAGCGGATGTGGCTCAAGTGATTGAGCTCCCGCCTACCACATGGGAGGTCCCAGGTTCGGTTCCTGGTGCCTCCTAGAGAAGATGTGCAAGAGAGTGAGATGGCATGACGGGCTGGCACGGTGTGATAATGTAACACGATGGTGCAGCAAGGAGACACAAAGAGGAAGCACAATGAGAGAGACAACAAAGCAGGGAGTGGAGGTGGCTCAAGCGATTGAGCACCCCTCTCCCACATGGGAGGTCCCAGGTTAGGTTCTCAGTGCCTCCTAAAGAGAAGATGAGCAGACAGAACACACAGCGAATGGACAAAGAGAATAGACAGCGAGTGCAAACAACAAGGGTGGGGGGAGGGAGAAATAAAAAAAATAAATTGAAAAAAAAAAAAGATGGTTGAATGCAAGATATATTTTTTTATATACTTTTGAGATTGAGTGAAATGATACTTACATCTTAAATTCTGAGTATAGGGCAGGAAAATCACAATGTGGACACACTGTCCAGTCATCTTTCAACATATGTCGACCCTGGAAACAGTACATTTAAGTGTAGAATTAGTCTTTAGTTTAAAAATGCCCACCCTTATTCAATTATAATAATTGGGTTACAAATAAAATCCAAACCTTTAAATTATAAAATTATTGATGTTTCACATAGGTGGAAAATTGACTAGAAAGAGATGGCATCAACAGACTAAAGCCAGAATTTTAAAAAATCAGATTCATGTATAAAAGAAAAATAATCTTCAATTTTGTGACATAACTACTGAATGTATTTTCCTTTAAAATAAAACGTATTAGCACAAAGATTAATAAAGAATCTGATACTTTAGTGTCTTCTAATATCAGGCCTTAATAATAAAATTAATAAAAATACTACTTAAATTCTACAGCATGCCAGGTATATACTAAGGCTTCATACATGTTATCTCATCAATCTGTGCTTTATCTCAATGAGGCAGGTTTTGAGACAGATGAACCCAAGGAGATTAAGTAAATTGCAAGAGGTTATGGAGTTAATAAGTGGCAGAAAAAGGATTTGAGTCCAGGATTGTATGATTCCCAGGCCTGTACTACACTGCCCTGCAGTGCCTTCTTGATGTGTATGTGTGTGTGTGTCTGTGTGTGCTTTGAAGATTCTTTCTAAGCCCCCTCTCAGTTAGAGGTGGAGTGGGCATCACCATCACAGAATCCTCAGGATTGGGGAATAAACAATGGGCTAGAGTAGACTTACAGTTGTTCTACTATAGACATGTTGTGATCCTAGCAATGGAAGAACTTTTATCATGGATGTGGAGGCAGTAGCCATTTGAGGTTCCGAGGAGAGGGAGAGGGAAAAACAGGTGTAATTTGGGGGTATTTTTGGGACTTGGGAATTATCCTGAATGACACTACAATGATGGATACAGGCTATTGTATATCATGTAATAACCTGCAAAAATGTGCAGGAGAGAGTGTAAACTACAATGTAAGCTATAATCATCGCTTAGTGGCAGTGCCCCAAGATGTGTTCATCTATTGTGGCAAATGTACCACACTAATGAAGGATGTTGTTGTGTATAAATGTGGGAGGGGGAGGGAGTGGGGCATATGGGACTCCCCTATATTTTTTGTGTAACATTTATGTAATCTAAGTTTCTTTAAAAAAAAAATAAAAAAAGTATATTTAAAAAAAGATATTTTCTTGACTGTAACGTTATATATGCTAAATGTTGCAGGAAATTTGAGAGATAAGATTATTTCAAAAGTAAAGAAAATGTTGACATGTATTAGTTATTCAAACAGGATAATATTACAAGGAAACTTACTGTTGCAATGCAATACGGGATGTTATTTTTACATCCAGGGCAGAGGAGTTCGCACTCTGGGAGAAGAAATTCGCAAAATGGACATGGGGTCGTGGCCTCTTCTGTCTCGGATGTATCGGGCCTCCTGGGAGGAGGAATTATATATATCATTTAAAAAAATGACACTTCATTTCATGTAGCAGGGATAGCAGAGAGAAGGCATGTTTTGAACCCTAGTAACATGCAACACACCTAATGCTTCCTAATTAAGACTCTGAGAGCAGAGATAGAAGCTCACGTGTGGCCCCTTCCCCATTGGTCCATGCTCCAGCTCCAGAAGGGAGGAAGAGTTATTAGGACTAGTCAGAATCCAGGGTATTACACGGGCCATGTTAGTTGGTGGAGTTCTCAGTCCATTCAATGGCAGAAAACATGGGCGGATCTCGTTGTCTCCTGTCTTCCTGTGTCCCTGAAGTGGTGAGCTTACCATTTCTCCTCTCTCTCTTATGTGTAATTGAAGTGGTAAAGGCTATCCAGTGGTGTCCACTGGAACTTTCCATGACAGTGGAAATGTTCTAATTCTGCTCTGTCCAATATGGTAGTCACTTGCCTATGGCTTTTGATGGGCACTTGAAATACAGCTAGTGTGACTGAGGAACTGAATTTGAAATTTTGCTTATTTTTAATTAAATTTAAATAGCCACATGTGGCTAGCAGGTACCATATGGGACAGCACAGCTTTAGACCACTCGTGTGGGACAGAATGCCTAGCATCCCTTTCATGTTTGGGCATAGGCCTGCATGGCTGTAACCTGGGGGTAAATGTGCTCTCTCATTTTCTAATTATCATATCTTCACCTCACTCTCCATGCTGGTGGGTGTATTGGATCAGATTTGGTCTGAAGCTACTTAGGCTTGTCAGCTTTTTTTAAAAAATGGGTGTTCATGTAGCCCTATCCAACTTGGTATTCTCTGCCATGAGGACTGGCCCCAAGCCCTACTCTATTTTCTTCATGGGCCTGCACATTAGTAACTACATTTTGAAAAATGCATTAGTGAAGTATGGTCGGGTAGTAGAAACGGCTGTCACTGCCTACCTGACCATTGCCTCAATCTTCTTTTTATACTTGGCATCTATTTTATTGCGGTACTCGGGCCTCATCAACATAGCCGCAAAGCTGAAAGCAGAGTTCTTCAGGCCTGCTCTGTGACACTCAATCACTGTTGAGGTCAGGATTGGCACAATGTCTGCAACACAAGTGGAAGAGCAGAAAGAGCAAACTGTCTCCCGCGTTCAGACGTAATGGCATGACTCTGTCTCTGGCTTAGTAGGAAAACTGGCTCACATTTCTCTGAACTCAGTTTTTTCTGTCAAAGAACCAGAAATGAGCTGTTTAATGAGGAAAGGGCACAGCAGTGGAGTCAGACTGATCCTCAAAATGTCTTTCCCTTGGGAGCCCATGTGGCTCAGTGGTTGAGTGCTGGCTTCCCATATACGAGGTCCGGTGTTCAATCCCTGGCCCCGGTACCTCAAAAAAAAAAAAGTTTTTCCCTTGATTATTCCATGTTTTGCTCTATAAAAGCAGGACCTGCCGTTCCCTGAGGCAGATACATTTTTACATTTGACAGCAGGACTGCTGATGAAGTAAGAGAGAGCAATATCTTTATGCACCAACCTCTTGTATATGTCTAATTATTTCTTCAGGTCAGATACCCAGAAGTCGAGTTAATGGCTCAAAGAACATGACCTTAAAAATACTGTTACCACAAACTGCCAAACTACTTTCTAGAAAGGTCATACCAATATCCATTCCTACTAGCACTTACGTGAATGCTTGCCTTATTGCACCCTTTGCCAGCACAATTGTCTTAATTTTTTTTCTTTTTATCTTAATTACACTTATCTTAAAAGTCTTTTTCATGTCATACAAAAAATACATTCATAGAACTATTACCTATAAATCAAATCTGGTCCTTTGTTTTTGTATGGTCTGTGGGCTAAGAATGGTTTCCACATTTTTAAATGGCTGGGAAAAAAAATCAAAAGAAAGAATATTTTGTGACATGAAAATTATATATATATATAATATTTACATTTCCATGTCCATAAACAGTCTTATTGGAATCCAGCCAGGCTCATTCATTTACCAAGTGGTTGTGCCTGCCTTCACACTCCAATGGCAGAGTTGAAGAGATGCAACAAAGACCGTATGGCCCACAAACCTTGAAATGGTTACTATCTGGCCCTTTATAGAAAAAGTTTGCCAATCCTTGTCTAGAATGTGACCAAATCTACTCATTGAGGGAAGTGGATGTGGCTCAAGCAATTGGGCTCCCATCTACCATATAGAAGGTCCAGGGTTTGATTCCCCGGGCCTCCTGGTGAAAAGCAAGCTGGCTTGTGCAGCGAGCTGGCCCATGCGAGTGCTGGCCTTGTAGAGAGCTGGCGCAGCAAGATGACGCAACAAAAAGAGACACAGAAGAGAGACAAGAAGAGACACAGCAGACCAGGGAGCTGAGGTGGCGCAAGAGATCGAGCACCTCTCTCCACTCCGGAAGGTCCCAGGATCGGTCCCTGGTGTCGCCTAAAGAGAAGACAAGCAGACACAGAACACACAGAGAGCAGACAGTGAGCACAAAAACAACAAGGGGGTGGGGAGGAGAAATAAAGAAATAAATCTTTACCAAAAAAATCTATTCATTGAAGAATATCATATGACACATCAGCGTTTTAGAATAATGGAGCCTTTTCAAGAGGCAAGACCCTCCAGTGGCTGAGAACACAGTCAGACTCACTGGCAACTGTGTGACCTCGGGCAATTATGACTTCTCTTCTTTAGAGAGTATAATAATTGGACTCACTTTGTGGGGTTGGTGGGAGGATAAACTGAGAAAATACACGTAGAGAGCTCAGAGATGGCTGGCAGAGTAAGTGAATACAGATCCTATAATACTATCCTACTGCAGAAATGTGGTTAATGAGCTCTTCTCAGGCAGTACTTACGGGATGGAAACTTGCTGATGTTGTTGGCCACTCGAATAAGCATACGTGCCCCTTTCATATGGTCTCCATTTTTAACATGAATCTGAAATAAATGAGATATTTTACTCTTTTTAGAGACTCTAACCTCAATTCATGTTTTATTCCCCCAAATAAGTAACTCCTTGATTGTGAGCCAGCATGGGGTCATCACAAGGCCCTTGCAGCCTTTCCTGGCTAATGCCACTTGTGATTTCTTCCTTGTTTTCTCTCCTTCCAGCAGCTTCCCAGCATCATGGTCTCACCCCTACTCTACCCTCTGCCTTTTACTTGCCTTAGACCACCTGACATGGGTTCAAATCCCAGCTCCATCTCTTACAGGCCATTCCTGGAGGGTTAATGATAGGAACTTTACCAAATTGTTATGAGACCTAAAAGCTGAGTAGGAGTCAGGTAGAAAGAGAATGAGTTGTTAAATGAAGAGGGTACTACCTGTTCTCAGGCAAAAGAGCAATGTTGAGTAGAGGGTTAAGTATGGACTAGTTAATAGTTAAGTACACCTGGGATCCATGAGGCAAGGAGCGGGTACACTTAGGGAGGGCTGAGGCTGGAGCATCCACGGGGGTTTGGCCCAAGGAGCCACTGTTGTCTCCAGGTGTGAAAGAAGGTGGCCCCGACAGAGATGGTGCAGTGGGGATGGAGAGGAGAAGGCAGATTAGGAGTTAGAACTGATATTTGGTAAAAAATGTAAAGGATGATTACAGAGTAACTCAGGTTTTAGGCATGAGCAAATAGTTAATGGTATAATTTATGGAGCAGGGTAATATAATTAACAAATATTAAACTTAACCTATAGAAAGAGAAAAAGTTCCAGCTGCTTAGCCTCCTTCACTTTCTGCTGACTCTTTGGGTCTCAGCACTGCCTGACTCAGCTGTCACATCCCAAAGTCCTAGGCTGTCCTTCAGCCAAAGTCACTGTCACAGCCAAGGGGAGTAAGCAGCCACCAAGGCTGAGTCTGGATTCCCCCTGAAAGGTGGATGAATCTCTCTTTTGTCATTTGTGTATCAGCTGCCCTGTGAAATATCTGCATCAATTTGTTCTTACTTGATAGGATCTGATAGTTTCCCTTTCGCTATAACAAGCAGTTAATTTTAGAAAATCTTGAAAATGTCTGGTGCTTATGAGGTCAGAGCAGAGGGAAAAGTCCTGAGGGTGCTGTTCAGCAGGAAGGGGAGAAGGACACTGTTCTGAATGGAAGTGTCAGGCCAGCCCTGTAGGCCAACAGACTCAAGAAGCTTCTCTGTGGCTTACAGTGGTAGAAAGCCCTGTTCCTGGGCGGCTTCTTATAGGAATCCCTATTTTTTACCCTCATCCTCTGTCAACTTGTTTCTATCCCTCCCACATCCCTAAAAGTCCCGCTTTTCTGGACTCTCTGACCCCAGGACATTGGCACCACCACTCATGCCTGAAGCCCTTTCTACCACTGAGGCGGGTATGAGAGGAGGAGTCCTCCTATTGCTCTGAAGGGAAATGTCCTGGAGGTAGCAATTTGGAATTCTAAATGCATTTCCCTTTAGAAATAGTATTACAGGCCTGTGTGGTCCAATATGGCAGCCACAAGCCACATGTGGCTATTTAAATTTGAAAATTAAAATAATATAAAACTAAAGGTTTAGGTTATCAGTTGCACTGGCTACCTTTCAAATGCGCCGCATAGCCAGGCTAATGGCTATCATATTTGGCAGCACAGATATGCAAACACTTCCCATCACTGTAGAAAGTTCTTTTGGACAGTTCTGTTACATGTGGAAATTAGGACCTAAATCATTTATAAATTGATAATTCTACCCTAGGTACCTTAAAAGTTAAATAAGCTCATGCAGGCTGGCTTAGAAACTAATTTAGTATTAACATGGGGAGATGTACTTTGACATAAATGAAAATTGGGCAAAATACCTAAGTTGGAGTCTGCCTGTACCTCTACAAAGATACACACACACACACACACATGTACACATATTTCTGGAAATTATATATACAAATACTTGGGATTTGCATGCTCTATTTTGGTTTATTAAAAATTACTGATAAAAAACAATACACAGATGGACATATGTATAATCCCAATTTCGTAAAACAGAAGGGTGTGCACATGCATTTATGGGAGTACAGAGAATATGTACAACATAGTGTGAACAACTGCTATATCTGGGTGATGGATTTAAAGGATGAATGATTTTTCCATTATACCTTGCTATGCTCTCTAAATTTTCTCAGTGACTATGTATTACTTTATATTCAGAAGAAAAAGTAAACAGTATTAAAAAATGGTAAATTTTATAAAATCCACTATCTTAGAAGTAATAAACTAACAAGCTCTGGATAAGCAAAAATGTTTTAAGTAAATCCATTTTTTTAAAAACAGGTAATGCACTCCTATGGTTCAAAATTAAAACAATATAAAAAGATACACACAGACACGACTTGCCCTCCTCTTCCCTTTCCGCCTGGATGCGGGTTTGGGGCCTCCCTGCTCCACCCCTCGTTCTCTTTAGGGAACCACTTTTGTTAGTCTCTTGAATATTTTTCCAATTTTATTCTCAATAAATATTTATTCTTCTTTTTGCCTTTCCATACACAAAAGGCAGTGTGTTGTATAACTCTTCTGCATCTTGCTTTTTTCTCTTAGCAATACAGAAATCTAGGAAATCTCTAATCCAGTGCACAGATGCCTGGAGGAAACCCCAACGGGTGAGAAACACCCCTGGCAGGTTCTGTCCCAAGTCGCTCCGAGGGCCTCACCTTCACAAGTATGTAACTGTGCAGAATCATGAGGTTGGTGGCCATCTCAGAGGGAATTTTGATTTTCTGGGATTTAAGTTCAGCATACATACTGAAGAGAACATCATGTGCATTCCGGTAGTTTCCTTGAAAAAAAGGTGGGAAAATTATATTACAAAGGATCAGATCTAAGGACTTTCTACAGGCCCTCATTTTACAGGTGGATCCTGTTACTTATGTTACTAGCACCGTCTTCATCATTTATTATATCAACTAACATCCATCCAGTCCCTTTGGGGGTGGGGGGGTGGGAAACACATGGTGTCCTCCCAGACAGCTCATTTCTCCTCAAGGCACCCACCTGACAAAACTCCAGTGGGTCACCGAGTTCTCCTCAGTCTACCTTCTAAGTCTCCCCAATTCAGCCTCTCTTCCCCATGCCCAGTGTTGATGTTTCTCACCATCTCCCTCTGAGCAGTGTACTAATCAGTGTTCCTACTGATTAGGAACACCCATTAGCTGCTGGTCACACCCGCAGCCTTACAGATCAAGTGCAAATTTCTGGGCAGAGGACTCACCCCTGCAGAACCTGCCTCTGCCTGTCTCGGTGGCCTCACCTCAGCCCTCCACTGGTGCTCCAGTCCTGCGAACACTGCGGCATCCCTTCTGTCTCTGAGCATCTGTGACCTCATGTGCTGGTGTTCTCCCTGCACACCCCTTGCTCCCTCATCTGCTGTGATTTCATCCTTTCAAAATTCAGCTGCAGCTCTTGTTGCCTCCAATTCTGCCCACCTCCAACCTTCAGGATGAGGTGGACCTCCTTTCCTGGTATCCCTTTACCATATTTCTATTTCTACTTCAGAAATCGCATTACCCTGTGTTACAACTTTGCATTTATTTGTCTCTCTCTCCCATGAATCATCAATCCGTGAGGGCAGAATTGGGCTCAGTCTTCTCTCTGTCCTGAGCTTCTAGCATGTACCTGACAGACAGGAAGTGCTAGATAAACACATGCTGAATAAAGTACTGACTGACTTAATTCCATATTTTCCAAAACCGTGATCCATATTTATAACATCTAAGAAAGTCACTTTGCAAAAAATTAGTGAAGGTATCTGTTACAGTTGGGCAGTTTGATGTAATTATGAATTCCAAAAATATAATTGGATCATCCTTGTAAACTGATCTCTTAATCTAGGCATGATTAAGTTATGAGTAGGGCGTTGACTGGGCCACATCAGTAGGGCGTTGAGCCCCACCCCTTGGTGGCTGGGGAATGGAATATAAAAGGCAAGGCAAAGGACAGTTGAAGCAGTCTTTTGAGAAGCAGTTTTGATGTTGGAAAGAAGGCCCCAGGAGAAGAGAAGCAAGCCGTTCGCCTGATCGTCTACAGCTGACCTTGTGGAGGAAACAGGAGCTAAGCCCGGAGAGAAACGCAGCCCCGGGAAGAGAAGGAACCCCAGAAGCCTGAACCGTGGCAAACGCCAGCAGCTGTCTTGTTCTAACACGTGGCAATGGACTGTGGTGAGAAAAGAAACTTAACGCTTTATGGCCTGGTCTCTGTGGACTTCTACCCCAAAGAAATACCCTTTATAAAGACCAACCCATTTTTGGTATTTTACATTAGCACCCCTTTGGCTGACTAATACAGTATCAGACTAATTTGTTGACTTATTCAATAAATATTTATAGAGTATAAGTGAACAGAACCATTCTGAAGAGTGTAATCATAAAGGGGAAGCAGCTGTGGCTCAATCAGTGGGGCTCCCGTTTACCATATGGGAGGCCCCGGGTTCGGTTCCCGGGGCCTCCTGGTGAGGGCAGGCCCGCCCGCGCGGCGTGGTTGGCTGACCCGGCGAGCGCGGGCAGCAGGGGGGGGGGGATAAATGAATAAATAAATAAAATCTTAAAAAAAAAAAAAAAAAAAATAGATCATAAAGAACTAGAGCAATAAAAATGCCATATAGTTATTTTCCATCTTCTAGCATCTCATTTTGTGAAGGCCAAATACAGGGGGTAGAAAGAAAGTGCTGTGATTTTGTAGGAGGGAGGCTGTGGGCTGGAGAGTTCCAGGAGATAAAACTGTGAGGCCTTGAAGGAGGTGGAGGAACCAGTGCCAAGCAAGAGCAGGCCTTGGTCAGGGTCATGGGTGTTGCCTGTGAAGAGAATTATCTTACTTTTCTGAAACCTAGAGATGGTCACTCCTCTAGTCTTTTGGACTAGGTAAGAACTTATATTAGAAACTGGCCACTTTCTCCTGGGCACAGAAGGGGCTGGGAGCTAGATTCTAAACCCAGATTTGCGGAGAAATCTCCCCAGCTAGATTTGGGTGAAAAACCACGATTAGGGACCCACCTGAGGACTGCTCTTCTCTGGCGATTATGATGGCAGTCCGCGCAGCTTCCCGGTACTGTTTCAGAGCCATATACAAGCGGAACAGATACTTGGCATCCTGACATACAAACAATTAAAGAAACATCACTGTATCCATTAACTCAGGAAGAAACACCTACGATTTCTCATTTCACTTAGAATCACATTCACTTGCCATTATCTTAGGGTTGATATTGTTTTTAAAAATCTCAATGAATAAAGAATCGTTTCTTTATCAAACACTTATTCAGGGTTTAATATGTGCTGGGTACTGTTCTAAGCACTTGAGAAATATTAACTTATTTAATTCCTCAATCACCTTGGGAGGAAGAAACAATTATCCTCATCTTGCAGAAGAGCAAACTGAAACACAAGCAGACACTGGTAGAGCCAGGATTTGAACCTCAGTGATCTGGCTTCAGAGTCTGTGTTCCTAACCCTATTCCACAGTGTAACTCTCATGTGCATGAAAAAGAAATGTTTTCCTATACAATTGCAAATTTTCAAAAAGTTTTATACCTATGCATATTCTCACTGATGAATACAATTTTCATTGGCTTTTGACTATTTGCAACATTCCAACTCTAGACAATTTCATGTACTTGATGCTGGGTTCAAGATTATCAGAATAAGGCAGATGTAATATGAGGTGGTTTGGACAGTTCAAAGGGCCGTGTCCTTTGGCAAGTTAATTTAGCCTGTCTGGGTCTCAGTGTCTTTATCTGTAAGATAACGGACACGGACGTGGGGTCTCTCAAACCCCCGGCAGCAGTGGCATCCTGTCGCCTTTCTCCAGAGCAGGGACTCAAGCAGAACTCCTTGAGCACCAAGGGATGGACGGAAGCGCTGAGGGGAGGAGGGTGTTCTCACAGAGAAGCCGGATTTCTGCAGGAATCCACAGGAAGTCACATATTTTGAAAATATGTTCTCAATGATTTATTTCTACTTTATAGTGACTTTTATGTGTAATATGATTTCAGCCATCTATTTTTGTTAATGAGTGTTATTTTGTTACTTCCAATAATTTTTGAAATATGAAAAAAGCACATGCTGATTTATAGGGATCAGTGTTAGTGACAGTTTCAATAATCATTTTTCATAATTCCTAGAATAAATAAAACTCTATAGCATTTGAGGAAAAGTGTGGGTGGTAGAAATTGTTATCTAGAAAGGGCTTGGCTATTCCATGGGGGCAATGCCAATTCTAATGAGTGAATGGACATAATGTCCTCTAAAACTCAGGGTCTAACTACATGAACTCCTAGGCTACTTTCAGTGATAACATTTTAAAAGTCTATCATGCAAAAGTCATTACAGGTAAAAACGGGGCAGAATAAAGTAAAATCATAACTAAGATACTTAGACAGCCAAATGCAGCAGATATTTTTAGTACCTTAGGCATGCCATCACTCTCCCCCATAAGGTGGTCTATCAATTGACTGGTCAGCAGTTCATCTTTTGCCTGACCAACCTATTTAATAAAAAATAAAATTCAGCATCTTAAACCTAGCAAGAGGGAAAAAAAAAAAAAAAAAAAAAAAAAAGACCAATAATCTTCTGCTAAGAAAATAGAATTTTAAAAATATGTAAAAGTACCTATAGTAAAATATCTAAACGTAATATAAGCTCAGGATTGTCTTCCTTCATTTGTAGAGTCTCTGTTGATACAAATCCATCCTTAGAAGCTATAGCTTTTCTCAGTTGCTATATCAAAATACCGTATTTTTTATATACACACACACAAATATACTTCTTGGAGGTTTCAATAAAAACTTTCTTGAGATAACTGATTATGACACCTAGAGAATGCATCTTTTTCTTTTTTTTCACATTTTACATTTTTATTTTTTTAACAAATCAATTTTATTGATACATATTAATAAAGCATAAATTCATCCAAAGTGTACAATCAATGGTATTCAGTGTAATCACATATTTGTGCATTTATCACTTCATTCTTAGAGCACTTTCATTATTCCAATAATAATAATAAACAAAAACAAACAAAAATCATCACCTCTCAATCTTGCTATGCTTCCCTGGTCGTACACAGCTGCTGAGAACAGCATCTTGAGCACAGGAAATGGGCCTTATACAACACTGACTACTGAGGACCTCCATCTCCAGTAGTTCCCTGAGGAAATGGACATGCACATGGCTACATATAATCTAAAGTAGAGAGAAATGAGGATTACAGCCACAGGAGCCCAGAAAAGGGCAGGCAGGTAGAGATGTAGGGTGAGCTTCTGGAGAGGCCCCTGGCCTAGAACTCTAAATTTAAAAGGCATCTACATAAAGATGAGCATGAAAGCCATTGGAGTATTGGAGATATTGATCAGGAAAATAAATGGAGAATGGAAATATATTAGTTTTAGTAAACAGGAACAGGATATGTGAGGCCAGGAATTCAGGGAAGACATTGGGGAATTACTGATAAAATTAGGAGGTTTAGGAGTCTTGTGTCTAGGCCTATTCCAATCAAGATTTTGGAGAGGCTACAGGGCTCTGACCATCTACAGAAGCATTGAACAACCAGCAAGAATTGGCAGAAACATCATTCTAAAAGCTCTAGAAAACAGTTAAAGGATGGCAATAACAGAGTGAGTCCTGAACCAAGAAAAAGGCTACTTAAAAGCAATAGGGGGAGTGGATATGGCTCAAGTGGTTGAGTGCCCGCCTCCCACATGGGAGGTCCTGGGTTCGATTTCCAGTGCCTCCTGAAAAAACAAAAAAACAACAAGCAAAACAAACAAAAAAACCAACTCAGGGAAGGTGCTGTGGCTCAGTGGTTAAGTGCCAGTTTCCCATATATGAGGTCCCAGGTTTAGCCCCTAGTACCTCAAAAAGGAAAAAAAAAGCAATAGGATCTCATGGTAGCCTGGCTGGCCCATCCCCTTCCCCTCACAGGCTTGGCACAGAGCCAGCCCATGTTCCCAGTACAGATTCCTGGTATTAGTCTGGATGGAGCACAGAAACCTTTGTTCATATACTGGGAGCATGAATATCTGGCCCCATCAGTCTGGTGGTTGCCTGAAGGCCTTGCTATACAAGAACTTGCCCTGGTGTAGAATGCAAATCTAGAGTTCTCCTACAGAACTCTGAGAGAGAAGTCAAATAGCTGCTTATATTAAGAGATCGCTGGCTTTACGATATAGAGCGCAGTGCCTGGGCCCAGGAGGAAACTGCTTCCTAGGGAAGAGGGGATATTTGTATCTGTGAAAATGTGGATTCCTAGGGCCACATGCACATGCCCAAGGCAAGAGGAATAAGCAGAAAGGATCAGAGAGGCACCTCTCCTTTGGCCTGGAGCTATATTTTAAACTCATTGTATGGATAAACCCTGAAGGAAAGCCCTGACACAGGTCAATCTGCAAAGACTGGGAAAGGTGTTTTCTTTTTCCCTTTTTTGTTAGCTCCTGGCATCCAGGGAAATCTCTGTCATAAGACTAGCTTGATAAAAGCTTAAGGATTTCCAGCAATAACATATTAAAATATCAAAATGTCCAGGTTTCAAGATTACAAAACATACAAAGAAACAGGAAGTGATGGCCCAGGAAGAGGAGAAGATGAAAGCATTAGAAACCACCAGTGAGAGGGAACAGACCTGGGACATTCCAGACAAAGACTTTAAACATGCTCAAATATGCTCGAAGATCTAAAGGAAAACGAACAAAGAACTAAAGAGAATCAGGAAAACAGTAAATGAACACAAAGACTATTAATATAGAGATGGAAATTATGTAAAGGAAGCAAACAGTGCTGAAGACCACAGTAACAGAAATATAAAATTCCCAAGAGGGGTTCAATAGCAGATTGGAATTGGCAGAAGAAAGAATCAGTGAATTTGAATATAAGACAACTGGAATCATCCAGAGGAGCAGAAAGAAGATAAAATGAAGAAAGGTGAACTGAGCCTTAAGAATCTGTGGGACACATTAGTCATATCAATATATGCACTGTGGGAATCCCAGGAGGAGAAGAGACAGAGAATGGAGTAGAGGGGATATTCAGAGAAATAATGGCTGAAAACTTCCCAAATTTCATGAAAGGCATGAATATGCAGATCCAAGATGCTCAATGAACTCCAAATAGAATAAACCCAAACAGATTCACACTGTGCCATATTATAATCAAATTGTCAGATACCAAAATAAAGAGAGAATTCTCTCAAGAAAGAAGTGATGTGTCACATCCAAGCAAGCCTCAATAAGATTAAGTGCTGATTTTTCATCAGATGTGATGGAGGCAAGGCGGCACTGGGAAGACATATTTAGAGCTGAGAGCAAAAAATTGACAACCAAGAATTTTATATCTGGCAAAACTATTTTTCAAAAATGAGAAAGGAAACAAGACGTTCCCAGATAAATAAAAGCTGAGGGATTTTGTCACCACTAGACTGGCCGTAGAAGAAATGTTAAAAGGAGTTCTTTCTGCAGGTTGAAGGAAAGGATACTAGACAATTACCAGAAGCCACAGGAAAAAATAAATATCTCCAATAAATATAATGACAGGGGTAAATATAAATACCAGTACTGATGTAGTTTTGATTTTTAACTCCAACTTTATTGCCTACAGGATCTAAAAGGCAAATGCATAAAATGTAATAGTAAACCAATGGTTTTGGATTCATAATAGAAAGTATTTAATTTATGACAAGAAGTACATAAAAGTGAGGGGGATGAGGGGTATGGGAACATAGTGTATATATATACCTCTGAAGTTAAGTTGGTATCAGAACAAACAAGATTGTTATAGATAGAGGATGTTAAATTTAAGCTCCATGGTAGCCACAAAGAAAATATTGGAGAATATGCAAATTCATAGAGACAGAAAGTAGAGTACAGGTTACCAGGGGAAGGAGGCAGGGGAAATAGGGAGTGAAGGAATAATGGGTGTATGGTTTCTGTTTGGGGTAATGGGAAAGTTCTGGCAATGGATGGTGGTGAGGTACCGTAATATTGTGAATGTGATCAATCCAATGAAATAGTGTGCTTTGAAGAGGTTGAGATGGGAACACTGATGTGTCTACATGTTTCCACAATTAAAAAAAAAAAAAAGAAGAAGAAGAAAGGGCAACTAAAGAGATAATGACAATTAAAGGCAATACACAATTCTGGAAGGGATCTAATAATGGAGGGAAAAAAGGCTCAAAAAGACATTCTTCAGACTTACGAAAAACTAGAACACAGACTGTGGGCTTTATATCAATGTTAAATTTCTTGAACTTGATGACTGTACTTAAGGTAGTTACATAAGTGAATATTCTCGTTCTTAAAAATGTAGATGGGGAAGCGGCTGTGGCTCAATTGGTTGGGCTCCCGTTTACCATATGGGGGGCCCAAGGTTCGATTCCCGGGGCCTCCTGGTGAAGGCAAGCCAGCCTGCGCGGTGTGGTGAGCTGGCCCAGCAAGATGACACAACAAAGAGAGACAAGCAGACACAGAAAAATGTACAGCAAATGGACACAGAGAGCACAAGCAGCAAGGGGGGGATAAATAAATAAAAATACATCTTAAAAAAAAAAAAAAGTAGATGGAAGTAGTAAGTGTCAAGGAGCAAGATATATACAACCTATTCTCAAATGTTCAGAAAGATAGAAGATAGGTGGCAAAATGTTACAATTAGGAGTTCTGGGTATCTGGGGGGGTGGTGCTATGCTGGAGGTCTCTGTATGGTTGGTTTGTATTATTTTTGCAAATGTTCTATAAGTTCAAGGCTATTTCAAAATAAAAAGTTAAAAAACAAAGTGTTGTGTCTATAAAAAAGAGGTGAAGCAAGAACACAACTGGAGCTCAACCAAAGGGAGTCAACACCAAATACTGCAGCACTGCCCTTGCCATGTTAATAATACTACAATGAGAAAAGCCATATGAGATGAAGGAAACCATCATTAGAGGCAGAGCAACGTGTAGTCTCACTTACTATACCTCAGGAGTAAGGAGGAACTTAGGAGTCATCTGTGTAGGTAGTAGAGAAAGGACTCTACTATTCTTTGCATGTATGAGGTCCTGGGTTCAATCCCCGATATCTACCTTTAAAAAAATCATTAGGAGACAAACTGGAACATAAACAAGATTATAATTAACCTGAAGGTGGAGAGGCTCTTAGGGCTGGAGCTCACCAACTGTGGTAGTTGTTAGTGTTCAAAAGGGATGAACCTTGAAAACATTATGCTAAGCAAAAGAAGCCAGACCAAGTGTCCACAAATTATATGATTCCACTTCTATGAAATGTCCAGAATAGGCATATCCATAGAGACAGAAAGAAGAGTAGTGGTTGCCAGGGGCCATGGGGAGTGAGGAATGGGAAGTGAATGGGTAAAGGGTTTCTTTTTAGGGTAACAAAGTGTTCTAGAATTAGATAGTGGTGATGGGTACTTAATTTTATGAATATATTAAAAATCATCGAATTGTATACTTTAAAAGGGTGAATTTTATGGTATGTGAATTAAAATCTCAGTAAAAGAAACTATTGGTGGATGTGGCTCACATGGTTGGGCATCCTTCTGCCATATGAAGGGACCTGGGTTTGATCCCCGGGACCTCCTGGTAAAATAAAGAAAAATATAGAAGGTGCATGTGCAGCCAGGCCCCACGCGCGGGCATACCAGGCCCCGCCAAGCCACGCAGCAAGATGATGTTGTAACAGGAGAGAGACACGGGAGAGCCAAGACAAGACATGCTGAAAAAACCAGGAACTGAGGTGGTGCAGGTGGCAGAACGCCTTTCTCCAACATCGGAGGTTCCCAGGATTGAATCCCAGTGAAGACAGGAGGAGAAGAATGAGAAGAGAGGGCAGGAAACAGACACAGAGAATTGCCCATGAATGGACACAAAACAGCAAACGGTGGTGGTGGTGATGGGGTTTAAAATGGATAAAATAGGGGTCGGATGTGGCTCAACTGGTTGGGCGTCCGTCTCCCATATGGAGGGACCCGGGTTCGATCCCTGGGACCTCCCGGTAAAAATAAATAAATAAATAAATAAATAAATAAATAAAATAAAATGGATAAAATAAATAAATTAATAAATAAATCTTAAAAAAATAAAATAAAATAAAATAAAATGTTGTTAATTTTTTTGGTGTGATAATATATTAAAAATCTAAGAGTCACTGCCTTAATAGATACAGAAAAGCAGAAAAGGCATTTGATAACATTCAACAACTCTTCATAATACGGAATAGAAGGGAATGTCCTTAATCTGTTAAAGGTTATCTATGAACCCCACCCCCCCAAAAAAAAACCCCAAACCCCCACAAAACTCAAAAAACAAACCATAAGCCTACAGCTAACATCAAACAGTTAATGGTGAAATATTGAAAGTTTTCCTCCCAAGTTTGTGAATAAAACAAGGATGTCCTCTACCATCATTTCATTCGACATTGTGCTGGAGGTCCTAGCCAAGGAAGAAAGCAAAGAAAGGAAGAAGGAAAACTATGTTTATAGGTGTCTACAAACAAATTATTGCAAATAATAAATACAAGATTGTGGCATATGAGATAAATTTACAAAAATCAAATATTCTATATTACAGCAACATGTGGAATTGCAACAAATGCAATCTGAAAATAGTATCATTTATATTAGCATCAAAGACCTAGGAATAAATCTGATAAAGATGTGCAGGACTTCTCTATACTAAAAATTACAACCTGTTATTAAAAGAAGTTAAAGAAGATTGAAATAAATGAAGGGATATACCACAATCATTGTATGGAAAATTCAATATTGTCAAGGTGTCAATTCCCAAATTGATGTATAGATTCAATGAAATCCCAATCAAATTCCCAGCAGGTTTGTCTCTGTGTGTATAAACTGACAATCTGGTATGTGTGTAAATTGACAGTCTGATTCTAAAATGTATATGGAAAAGCAAAATACAAAAGATTTCAAAACCAAGGTAATCATGAAGAAAAAGAATATGAAAAATTTATACTATGTGATTTTAAGAATTAATGTAAATCTGTAATAATTAAGATAGAGTGGTATTAGTACAAGGATAGAAAAATAAACCAATGGAAAACAATAAAGAATCCCTAAACAGACTCATACATAAATAGTCATTTCATCTATGACAAATGCTCCACTATAATTCGGTAGGGAATGGTCTTTTTGGTAAATGGTACTTGGTCAACTGGATATGCATGTGGAAAAGAAAAATCCTTAACCTTTACCTCACATCATACACACAAATTAATTCAGGATGGGCATGGGCCTAAATGAGAAAGCTAAAACAATCAAACTTCTAGAAAAAAGACAGAGATTTTCATAATACCTACATCTGACAGAATGATTGTATCTAGAATATATAATGAAATCCTATAAATCACTAAAAACAGATGAGGTGATTAAATGAAAAATGGAAAAACAAGGCTTGAACTGTATTTTACAAAAGAGGATATCCAAATGGCCAGTAAGCATATGAAAAGGGTGCTAAATAAATATCATTAGTTGTTATAAAAATGCAAATTAAAGCCATAATATGATACCTCTACACATCTAAGAACAGAGTTAAAGATGATACACACCTTAAGAAAAATGTTTGGTAGTTCATATTACTGCTAAACATATGTATACCCTTTGACTTAATAATTCCACTCTTGGATAAAACCGTGCTTATGTCCACTAAAGACATGAACTAGAATGTTCATGACAGCTGTATTCAGAATAGGTCCAAACTAGAGACAACCCAAATGTCCGTTAACAGAATAACAGGTAAATAAGTTGTGGTGTATTCATATTATGTAATATGCATATTCATATTATGTAACAGCAATAAATAAGAATGCACTACTGCTACATGGAATAACAGAGATGCATTTGCAGACATAATGTTGATTTAAAGAAATTGGACACAAAGGAGTACATGAGTGATTATATTTATATGAATTCATTGAGAGGCAACACCAATCTATAAAGACTAAGTGAGAATTATGGTTGCCCCTGGTCGGGGTACTGACTGTGAGATGCCATGTGGGAGCTTCTGGAGAGAAAGGAATATTCTATATCTGGATCTTGGTGGGGGTTGCAGGTTACCTGAGTGTACATACACTCAGAATTTGTGCACTTTACTGTATGCAAGCCACACTTGAGGGGGAAAAAACCCCAAAGGCATTTATCTTTTAGAGGCAGATATTGCATCCATAATGAAAAGATATAATGTCTGTTATTTGATTTAAAAGAAGCCATGGAAGGGGGGAGAGAGGGCAGTTGGCCACATGTTGCTAACTGTTGAATTTAGATGATTGGTACATGGCTGTTTGTTATACTGTTTGCTCTACTTTTATATATATTGGGAAATTTCTTTAAAAAGTTAAAAAATATTGGCATTCCTGAAAGTTTCATTACAGAGTTTACTTACAGTTTCAATTGCCATTTCTACTGCCACACTATCTTCTGAGCTTGGACACTTTAGGAAGTGTTTAAGTGCCTGAAATGAGAATCGTGTAACAATTTTAGAATTTCAGACTTTTCATATTGGGGAAAACAGAGCTTTCACACACAGAGTAATTAGTTTGTAAAAGTCCCTTAATCTCAACCAGGGGCTTAAATACATAAAAGGCTGGTGCAGTTTTTAAAAAGTAGAGAAGGATACAGTTGACCCTCTGAAGAATCTAGTTCTGATGAAATGACAATGAAAAATGTGTCCTCTTTCAGAAGGAAGATTCGTTTACTCATTCAACAAATATTTACTGACAACCAGCTAATATGCACATGGGACTGTGCTAGATGCTGTGGAGGAGACCAGGGAGGGGAAGCTATGGCTCCTCTTTTCGAGTTGTATACATTCTAATTGGGGAGGTTTATGCAATGTGATCATGACATAAAGAAATAATTATTTTCAGTCCTAAACAACACAGCACCAGAAACTTAGCCTTATTAAATACGAAAAAAAACAAAAAAATGCATGGGCAGTGAAGCCAGCTGGTTTTATAGGTGCTCTAAGGAAGAAAAGATTATGATGCACGGAGATGATCCAGAAGGTGTCACAGAAGAAAAAGTTCTTGCGTGCAAACAGGTCCGAGGTGGTTAAGGGAGAAGAAAGAAATCAAGACAGAGAAGGATGGGTAAAGGCCGAGCAGGAGTGTAGGATTTTTCAGTGGAAAAAGCTGGATGCCAGATTGGGAAGTTAGGCTGATTGGTCAAATTATGGAAATTCTCCTGATTCCAGTTGAGGAGTTTGGGCTTTATCTTGAGAGGTCAGAAACAGCCAACTGATGGCATAAGGGCTGAATTCACACATGACCATGTGGTATTACAAAAATGTCTGGCTCCATAATTTAAAATTGGGAGATCCAGATTTCTGTCTCTCTTGAAAAATGATGTGTTCTGGCAATATTGGGCCCATATTCCCAAATGGTAACACTCTGCTGGAGGTGAGCAGCAGTTATCCCCTTCAGACAAGGCATGTGACATCCAGTTGTCCCTATCCTGTCACACAATGAACACACAGCTTTACTCCACAGCTTCACTTATTTATATCCCTAGTTTGGACACTGCAACCCCTGCCAGACTAAGGGGCTTTTTTTTTTTTAAAGATTTATCCATTCACTTTATCCATTTTAAACCCCTCCTTCCCCATTTTGCTGTTTTGTGTCCATTCGCTGGGCAATTCTCTGTGTCCGTCTCCTGCCATCTCTTCCCATCCTCCTCCTCCTCCAGTCTTCACCAGGATTTGATCCTGGAGACCTCTGATGCAGGAGAGAGAGGTGTTCTGCCACCTGCGCCACCTCAGCTCCCGGTCTTCAGAGCTTTCGGAGCATCTTGTCTTGTCTCTCTCCTGTTACGTCATCATCTTGCTGCATGGCTCCCGAGGCCTGGTGGCTCACCGGCACACAGAGCCTGGCAGCCCATGCGTCTTCCATATATATATTTTTTATTTTACCAGGAGGTCCTGGGGATCGAACCCAGGTCCCTCCATATGGCAGACGGACGCCCAACCATTTGAACCACATCCGCCCCCCCAAGGAGCTTTTTAGCAATGAAAGCAGGTACAATTTTGGGAACCAAATAAAGGATGAGTTACAGGGAGATAAACTAAAAACGGAAAATAGAAAACTATTGCAATAATCCAAAGCCGGGTCACTGGGGCTTAAATTAGGTTGATGGCAATTAGAATGAAAAGGGACAGTTATGAGAGATAGTATGAAAGAAAAATGTGATTAGGTATGGGAGGGAGAGGAAGAAGTCAAACTTGACTCTGCGACTTCAATCTGGGAGCATAATGGTATTTTAAAATATTTCCCATAAACATTCTTGTAGAGTCCATTATATGTTTTCTTGGCAAATACTAACTCGTGAATATTGGCCACATAGCAAGAAGAACTTTCCAGCCTGAAAATGTTTTTTTTCTCCTTCAAAGTATAAGGCAATGCTTTGATAGTCTTCATTAGTAGTGTCTTCAGAACCTACAAACAGAAGTTCATGGAGTTAAATATCTTTGAGTAAAAACTTGTTTACTTTACTTGCTAACCTAAAAATAAGATCTAAAAATAGATATCCAAAAAAAAAAGATGAGTCAAACAATAAATATCAATGCTATTATCAGTGTCTGTTTTCATCACAAAGCACAGTCATCATAATTATCCCAAGTATCAACTCTGTGCCATCTTCTTTTCATTCTAAAAAGGAATCAGGAAAGGAAATTATGAGACTTGTGGGAATCTGGGTTATGGTTTGCAATTACCCCTAGCAACTTTCATCAGACCTTAAGAATCTCAACTCATTTCCCAAAACAGCAGCAGCACTTATAACTCAACCATGATTTGCCTATAATTACAGAAGAATCAGAAGCAAAGGTGATCATAATACAAATATAATCCATCTTCCTTCCTCAGCAACACCTGCTTTAAACAGTAGTCTGTATTTGTCAGACAAGTAAGGAAGATGATATTCAAGTGGCCAACAGGTACTATTTAGAATATTACTGTTTTTCTTTAAGTTTTTGGTTTGAGGCTTAAGAATATTAAGCACAGAGGAAGAAGGACCCAAAAGCTCCTGGAGTTCCAATTCACTGTTTCTACCTACCCAAAGGAGTTGGAGGCCCAGTAGGATTCCAAAGCCCCATACCAAGAGCTCTGTGCCTCCAGCACAAAGCAGCTATGAAGCTCATAAGAGAACAGAGTAAAGCAAAGTAGAGAAAATGATGTGTAAATATATTCCTTATACATTTTTTAAAAAGAAGTATAAACTACATTCTTTTGAACTTAAGAAAATTTAAATGCTTTAATGAAAGTATGTTCTGTACTGTTAGGACAGAAATGGCATCTGTCAAAATAAATACTAACAATTCTAATGTTACTTTTATCTGTACTTCTCTTTTTCTTTTGCTCTTTTTCCCTCCAATTATCTTAATGGTTTCTAAGATTTTAGGAGATGCTTTTCCCCATTTCTTCCCTTGAAGACTGAAACCAAAATTTTCTTACGAATCCTATCATCAACTCTTATGGTCATTTTGTTAATTAAGAAAATAAATAAATAAAACAAAATAAAATTACAACAACACAGATAATGTTCTGTAAGGCCCACAAAAATAAAACCAGTATTTTCTAAGAATAAAACAAGTGGGAAGAAAACCTATAAGCAGGCATTCTTAGAACATAATTCTCTTTGGACCCTTAAGATCTTTAAAAGCTACAGCTTGTGTACACTGTTCTTCATCAAAGTAATCACATATTATTAATTTATAACTCAATTTTTCACATTCATGAACACATTTACACTTTCAAAAATCAACCTCCATTTCCTATCACCTTCATTTTGGAACCGTGATTTACCAAAGGTTAAGAGAGAGCAAGATTTGGGAAATCTGGTCTCTCTTGGCATTCGCCCAAAAAGTCTTAATTTTTGAAAACCGAAAACGGTCCTTCATTATTATGATACCATCTCACCTTTAAGGTGCTAGTGGGGATCCTGAATCTTATAAGTATCATAAGTATATGTGTGTGTCTTCGTATAAATGGTGTGTGTGTGCATGCACTGTTTGTGTACCAACTGACAATTAGATCACAAGAGTCAAAGAGTTTTCATGATAAAAATCTTAAAGGGAAATTAGGGAAAACTGATATTTACCAATAATGTCCGCATAGATTTCCATTTTGTTGTGCTGCTGAGCCAGGGTGAAAGCTTCATTGTTACATTTGGACATGACAAGAAACTGGATGGCAGACCCATAGTCACCTAACTGTAGAAAAAACCTAAAACAAAGTACTCTCATTAGCTTGGCTCATATTTAAAATAAATTTATGATTGAAAAAATAAAATTCTTTAACCATGAGAAACTATTTAAAATTAAAACTTTATTAGGTAAACTGCAGTTCTATACAATAAGCTTATATTTAGAAAACATAATCTCATACTTCCTGTCTACAACAACCAGTCTTTGGATTTAAACTTCTAGATCTAATAAAAAATATAAAAAAGAATGTGCATTTCTTTGAATTTATTTATTTGATGAATTTATTTCATTTGATAAAATGAAATTTTTATCTCTTTTAAGGTGCATTTTTGCCAAGTCCTGAAATAGTGAGGCATTATGGTACCTGGCTACCATTTTGGCTCCATCCAGAGACTGGGTCTCTCTGACAATACTGACAGCTTTTTCAGGATTGTTGAGGTGGTCAAGATAGATACGGATTACGCTGTTCCACTGCTTTGCATTCTCATACGCCACAACAGCTTCTTTGTATCTGCAAGAAATACTTAGCTCAGACAAACTTTCTTAACCCTGTTCTATCTGGATGAGGGGGGAGTCAGCAGTGGGACAATTTTTTATTTTGTTGATGGGATTTGCTTATTTTTCTTGCACTTCTTTTTCCTTCAGCAGAAAAAATGCCAGGAATCATTCCACTAAAATACATTCTTATTAGTGGTTTGATTAATTAACGGTAAAGTACCAATATTAAACTGTGGTTTCTTCTCATCTGAAGCATATCTATGTAATTTTTTACATTAAATTATTTTTTCTTTTTTGAGTGGGAAGATTCTGGAAGTAGAATAGGCTTATTGTAGAAAACACAGAAAATAAAGAATTTTTCACAGAGATATAGCACAAGTATAAAATCTTTGTGTTTGTTGACCTACAGATGGAGATCAAGACTTCCCTTCAGTCTCACTATTTCTCCACCTCTATGTTTCAACAAGACATGTAGTGCAAATCTCTGATTATTTCTCCTTAGGTGACTTTACTAAAGTGGACGGTATTGTCAATTACTTTGCTTTAATTTAATTACTATTAGTGATGCAGGACTTTTTTCATGTTTATTTCAAAATTGAATTTTCTCCTCTGGGACTTGTCTTCTTGTCCTTAGCCCATTTTCGTATCAGGATTTTAAGTTTCTTGTATTAAGTTGTAAGAGGATCTTCGCATATTTAGGATATTGACTATCCACTGGTATATTTTAAATTGTTTTTTTGCTGATGAAACAGTGCAGCCATATATGTAGAATCCATGTTTCATTTTGCTTCCCCTCTGCATTCCCAAGTTACCATACTAAATAAAATTACTATTACTTAACTTCATTTTCATGCCACATTATATCAAGGTTTCAACTTTTAGTATTCAACTTTCAAATAAAAAGAGATAGTAGTCTACAGTTACATATAGGAAGAACTGCGGTATATGAAGCATAGACTAATTTTAAGCCTGGCATTCTAGGCTGGAGAGATGTAAAGAAAGAACTTTCTCTGCTTTGCCTTTTTTAGAAGGCTGCAAATATCAATGGTTAATTTTCAAAACTTAACATTACATTAAATTTTTACCAATGTGAGAAACTGTACAAACCTCCCATCTGCTTCTTTAGCTTTGGCATACTGCAAGTGAATCTTAGGAGAAGAAACATGAGGCAGAAGCTCACCAACTTTTGCCCTAGAAAGAAAGGTAGGTTCAGGAGAAAAACCATAAACACTATATTCACTACCAAAGCAGTTTTCTACAACCAAATGCTAACCTTAAGATTAAGAAAAGTTACCACGCTCTTTCAGAAATCTTGGTTCTTATAGGTAAAAGCAGATTTAAGTGCTTTTTCTCCTGACCCTACAACCCCAAGGATGGGAAAAGGAAGATTAGTTCCTAACTCTTTGAGGGAAATTACACCCGCCCCCCACCCCAATCCCCTGTAATGTACCTGATGGGGATTTTGCCAAACTAGGCCAGTGGAACAAGCAGTTAAACTATGAATATGAATTCATCTAAGAAGGGGAAAAGGCGCTAGAGAGAAGGCCCAGATAAGGGGAACAGAATATATAGGTAGGAGGAGCAGCAAGATGACAAGTGTGGAGACTAGTGACACATTCATTTCCAAAGCTGCTCAGAAAGAAATTTTAGCAAATTCTTACCAATTTTTACAGCGGATATAAACAGATGCTGCTTTGTCATAGTAGAGACCTTTTTCATAGAGTTGCGCTGCTTCTGAAAATTGCTGGGAAAATAGATAAGTATTAAAATACTAAATTGAATATGTATAAGAACACATGAATATTTATGCAGAGAAAAGAATACCTTCATATTTTCTAATATGGCTCCACAGTCTCTTTTAAGGACCCTGCTGGGGTGCTTGAGGGCTTGGTTAACCCCTCGGCGTATGTCTCCCATTCTAATGGACATCTGGGCCACTCCAGCCAGACACACTTCATCGTGTTCCTGTAATTTAAAGGCAAATACTAACAAATCAGACCTTAACTTTAAACGATGCATTTCAGCAAAAACAACTAATTCAAATAAAAAATGAGCCCCAAAATTTATGGTTTGCTTTTACTAATCTTTTCAAAATCTTGAGATTTTGAAATAACACTGAGTCTTTTTTTCAAGCCAACTGTTAAAAGATTTTTTTTTTCCTTCAGAAGTATAGATCTTTTAAGTTTAAGGCCAAATTTTTACCAACTTTTATTATAATACCTTCTATGTCTTTGTATGTTTTCTTGGTATAAAATTTAATGTAAGAAGTAATTTACTGCTCCAGAAAAATAGCTAGAGGACAAGCTGAAACAGCCCCGAAAAAGATCTTCTAGGGTTTAGGACTGAAGGTGAAGGCTGCACACCACCCAGAGAAGAGAGGGAAAGAAGAGGGAAATCGCGACTACAGAACTGTGAGTTGCAAGTAGCAGCCTCTGCTGCTGCCAGCACCCTCCCCAACACTCTTCAGAATTCTCGGGCCCCTGGGCCTGCAACAACAGACAAAGGGGGCTTCAGGGATCTGCCACTCCCGGAAAGGGGAGAGAGAGGGACACAGCCTTAGGCTGACTCGGGTTCTGACCTGAAATTTGGGCTGCAGAGCCCCACGGACCCTTCCACACAGCGGTTTGCCCTGGGAGCCTAGAAAGGACTGGAGAAATCCGACCCTCGCAACCTCCCTCTCTTTTAGCCTGGACTAATAGTTGAGGACACCACAGGAGAGGGGAGAGAGAGCGTAGGGCTGACCCTGCTTTGGACTCCCAGGTTTGGTCTGCCCTGTCCCGAAAGCCCTTCCAGGCTGGGTGGGGCAGCGCCATTGTTTGCCTTGGAGCCTGCAAGGGGCTAAAGATATACAAACCTCCCAATCTCCTCCTCTACTAACAGGGACTGATTGTGGAGGATTCAGAAGGGAGTGGAAATATTTCTTAGCTGGGAAAAAGGGGCGCTACGAGAGATACGAGAAAAGTCTGGAGAACTGTCTCAGAAAGTTTGAATCACAGGGCTCCTAGCCCCCAGACAGGAAGCTCTATCACATTGATCTGGTCTGTGTCACAACAAATAAGCTCTGACCAGGCATTGAATTGAGAGCTGCTAACAAGCGCCAACTCCTGGCAGACCAAAGGAAGTGCACATAAGAAAATTAATAAGTAGGAGAGGCTTTTCCTGGCCTCTATAGCCTCCCTGCCCAAGGCCCAAGGAAACGACTCTACAACCAATTACTGGGTCCAGTGCCCAGTTTTGAGCAACAAGCAGAACAATCCTAACAATCAAGGTTGAGCGAAAAATCAAAGAGCGGTGGTAACTCACAGCCTCCTGCCACTAAAACCCCATAAAAGAGAAAAAGATAAAGCATCTAAGTAAAATACAAACTAACCAGATGCCTAAGCACCAGCAAAAAATTACAGGCCATACTAAGAAAATAGAAGACATGGCCCAAGAAAAGGAATACAGCAAAGTCCCAGAAGAGATGCAGAATTTGAGAGAACTAATCAGTGAGATGAGCACACATTTCCAAAATCAAATTGATGAGATGAAAGAGAATATAGTTAAAGAGATCAATGACATCAAGAAGTCATTGAGCGAACGTAAAGAAGAATTTGAAATCATGAACAGAAAAGTAACGGAGTTCATGGGAATGAAAGACACAATAGGTGAAGTCAAAAAATACATTTGAAGCATACAACAGCAGACTTGAAATGATAGAAGAAAGAATAAGTGAAACTGAAAACAGAGCAGCTAAAATTGAAGAGAGAAAAGAACAGAGAGAGAAAAGAATGGAAAAAAATTGAGCAGGGGCTCAGAGAGTTGAATGACAACACAAAACGCAAGAACATACATGTCATGGGAGTTCCAGAAGGAGAAGAGAAAGGAAAAGGGGCAAAAAGAGTATTTGAGGAAATAATAGCTGAAAATTTCCCAACTCTCACGAAAGAAATGAACTTACATGTCCAAGAAGCACACCGTATCCCAATAAGAATAAATCCAGATAGACCTACGCCAAGACACATATTATTCAGAATGTCAAATGTAAAAGATAAAGAGAAAATTCTCAGAGCAGCAAGAGAGAAGCAAACGATCACGTACAAAGGACGTCCAGTAAGACTTTGTGCAGATTTCTCTTCAGAAACCATGAAGGCGAGAAGACAGTGGTATGATACAATTAGGAAACTGAAAGAGAAAAACTGCCAGCCGAGAATTCTTTATCCAGCATAACTGTCCTTCAAATATGAAGGTGAATATAAAGTATTCACAAACAAACAGAAACTAAGAGAGTTTGCAAAAAAGAATCCACCTTTGCAGGAAATATTAAAGGAAGCCTTAGAACCTGAAAGAAAAAGACATGAGAGAGAGGGTTGGAGGAGAGTATAGAATAAAGAAAAGCAGAAAGGATAACCAAAAGAGTAAAAAGAAAGACAAAAAAAAGATGACATATGAAAACCAAAGAATAAAATGGAGGAAATAAATAGTGCCTTTTCAGTAATATCATTGAATGTGAATGGATTAAATTCCCCAATCAAAAGATACAGGCTGACAGAATGGATAAAAAAACATGAGCCATCCATATGCTGCTTACAAGAAACTCACCTCAGATCCAAGGATACAAGCCGGCTGAAAGTAAAAGGTTGGAAAAAGATACTCCATGCGAATAGTAAACAGAAAAGAGCAGGGATAGCTACACTAATATCAGACAAAACAGACTTCAAATGCAAAAAAGTGATAAGAGATGCAGAAGGCCATTATATATTAATAAAAGGGACGATCCTCCAGGAAGATATAACAGTCATAAATATCTACGCACCTAACCAGGGTGCCCCAAAATATATGAGACAAACTCTGGCAAAACTGAAGGGAGAAACAGACATTTCTACAATAATCGTTGGAGACTTCAACACCCCTCTCACATCATTAGATAGAACAACTAGACAGAAGATCAACAAGGAAACAGAGAACTTGAACAATATGATAAACAAGTTAGACCTAACAGACATATACAGAACACTGCATCCAAACTCAGCGGGTTATACATTCTTCTCAAGTGCCCATGGATCTTTCTCCAGGATAGACCACATGTTAGGTCACAATACAGCTCTCAATAAATATAAAAAGATTGAAATTATACAAAGCACTTTCTCAGATCATAATGGAATGAAACTAGAAATCAATAACAGACAGGAAAAAAGGAAATTTGCAAATGTGTGGAGACTGAACAACACGCTCCTAAATATTCCGTGGGTCAAAGAAGAAATTGCAAGTGAAATCAGTAAATATATTGAGACAAATGAAAATGAGAACACAACGTATCAAAACTTATGGGATACAGCAAAGGCAGTCTTGAGAGGGACATTTATAGCCCTAAATGCCTATATTAAGAAACAAGAAAGAGCTAAACTCAAAGATTTAACTGAACAATTTGAGAAACTAGAGAAAGAACAGCAAACCAATCCCAAAGCAAAAAGAAGGAAAGAAATAATAAAGATTAGAGCGGAAATAAATGAAAATGAGAACAGAAAAGCAATAGAGAAAATCAACAAAACCAAAAGCTGGTTCTTTGAGAAGATCAATAAAATTGACAAACCCCTCGCTAGACTAACAAAGAAAAAAAGAGAGAAGATGCAAATAAATACAATCAGAAATGAAAGGGGGGAAATTACAAATGACCTCACAGAAATAAAAAGAATCATAAGAGGATATTATGAGAAACTATATGCCAACAAACTAGACAACCTGGATGAAATGGACAAATTTCTAGAAACTCATAACCAACCTACACTGACACAACAAGAAATACAAGAACTTAACAAACCAATCACAATTAAGGAGATTGAATCCGTCATCAAAAATCTCCCAGCAAAGAAAAGTCCAGGACCAGATGGCTTCACAGGTGAGTTCTACCACGCATTTCTAAAAGAATTAATACCAATCCTGTTTAAACTCTTCCAAAAAATCGAAGAGGAGGGAAAATTACCCAACACATTTTATGAAGCCAACATCACCCTAATACCAAAGCCAGATAAAGATTCCACAAGAAAAGAAAATTACAGACCAATCTCTCTCATGAACATAGATACAAAAATTCTCAACAAAATATTTGCAAATCGAACCCAACAGCATATCAAAAGAGTTATACATCACGACCAAGTGGGATTTATTCCTGGTGTGCAAGGCAGGTTCAACATAAGAAAATCAATCAATGTAATACACCACATTAACAAATTGAAGGAAAAAAACCACATGATCATCTCAATAGATGCAGAAAAGGCATTCAACAAAATCCAACATCCTTTTTTGATAAAAATACTTCAAAATATAGGAATAAAAGGAAAATTCCTCAATATGATAAAAGGCATATATTAAAAACCCACAGCCAACATCATACTCAATGGGGAAAGGTTGAAAGCTTTCCCCCTAAGATCAGGAACAAGAGAAGGATGCCCACTGTCACCACTGTTATTCAACATTGTACTAGAAGTTCTAGCGAGGGCAATTAGACAAGACAAAAAAATTAAAGGCGTCCAAATAGGAAAAGAGGAAGTAAAACTCTCACTGTTTGCGGATGACATGATCCTGTATTTAGAAAATCCTGAAGTATCCACAACAAAGCTACTTGAACTAATAAATGAGTTCAGCAAAGTGGCAGCATATAAGATCAACACGCAAAAATCAGTGTTTTTGTACACTAGTACTGAACAATCTGAGGAGGAAATCAGGAGGAAAATTCCATTTTCAAAAGCAACAAAAAGACTCAAATACCTAGGAGTTAATTTAACCAAGGAAGTACAGGATCTATATGCAGAAAACTACAAAACAATGCTAAAAGAAATTTTAAAAGATCTAAACAAATGGAAAGACATTCCGTGTTCATGGATTTGAAGAATATCGTGAAGATGTCAATCTTGCCCAAGCTGATTTATAGATTCAATGCAATACCAATCAAAATCCCAACAGCTTACTTTACAGAATTAGAGAAGGCAATTACCAAATTCATCTGGAAGGGTAAGTGCACCCGAATAGCCAAAAGCATTCTAAAAAAGAAGAGCAATGTGGGAGGAATTTCGCTGCCTGATCTTGAAACATATTACAAAGCTACAGTGGTCAAAACAGCATGGTACTGGCATAAAGACAGACATGTTGATCAGTGGAATAGAACTGAGAATCCAGAAATAAACCCTCACCTATACAGTCAACTGGTTTTTGACAAACCTACCAAGCCCACGCTGATGGGAAAAAACAGTCTCTTCAACAAATGGTGTTGGGAGAACTGGATATCTATAACCAAAAGAATGAAAGAGGACCCCTACCTCACCCCCCATACAAGAATCAACTCAAAATGGATCAAAGATCTAAAACTACTGGAAGAAAATGTAGGGAAACATCTTCAAGACCTTTAGTAGGTGGTGGTTTCTTGGACCTCACACCCAAAGCGCGTGCAACAAAAGAAAAATTAGATAAATGGGACCTCCTCAAAATTAAACACTTTTGCACCTCACAGGAATTTGTCAGAAGGGTGAAAAGGCAGCCGACTCAATGGGAAAAAATATTTGGAAATCACATATCTGATAAGGGTTTAATATCCAGGATATATAAAGAGATGTTACAACTCAACAATAAAAAGACAAATGACCCAATTAAAAAATGGGCCAAAGACTTGAATAGACATTTCTCCAAAGAAGAAATACAAATGGCAAAAAAACACATGAAGAAATGCTCAACATCACTCATGATTAGGGAAATGCAAATCAAAACTACAATGAGATATCATTTCACACCTATCAGAATGGCCACTATTAAAAAGACAGAGAACTACAAGTGTTGGAGAGGATGTGGAGAGATAGGAACACTTCTTCACTGTTGGTGGGAATGCAGGATGGTACAACCACTATGGAGGACTGTTTGGCAGTTCCTAAAGAAGTTGAATATAGACTTGCCATGTGACCCTGCAATACCACTATTGGGTATATACCCAGAAGAACTGAAAGCAGTGACACGAACAGACATCTTCACACCGATGTTCATAGCCACATTATTCACCATTGCCAAAAGTTGGAAACAACCCAGGTATCCACCAAGAGATGAATAGATAAACAAACTGTGGTCTATTCACACGATGGAATATTATGCAGCTGTAACAAGAAATGAAGTCATAAAGCATATGGCAACATGGATGAACCTGGAGGACATTATGTTGAGTGAAGCAAGCCAGACACAAAAGGACAAATACTATGAATGCATTACTATGAACCAAATATATCGTGTAATATATTGTTTGATTCACAAAAAAAAAAAAAAAACAAGCAAAAAACAAAACAACCAAAAAATTTACATGTATCCATTGCATTTGAGAAATGTATATATTTATTCATCTGTGTTTACTTTTTAGTTTTTAATTGCTTATGTTTTCAATTATTAAATGTACAAAATAAAGTTAAAAAAAAAAAAGAAGTAATTTACTGGACTATACAGCATAAATGCTATGAAAAAAACTCACTTATTTAGAATTGTTTAGATCTTTAAAGATAACATTGATAACTAAAGAACTTTTCAAGTAACTAATCTGAAATGTAATGACAGATTACATTTTATCTAAAGAAGTGTTTGGACTAGAACTTTCTGTGATATGGAAATGTTCTATATCTATCCAGCCCCATGTGGCTGCTAAACAATTGAAATATGGCTATTGTGACAGAAATTCGACAGAATTTTAAGTATTATTAATTTTAAATAATTTAATCTAAATAATGACGTGATTACTGTATTTGACAACAAAGATAAAGAAAGGACTAAAATAGCCAAATAAAATGTCAAAAATCCGAGAAAAATGAGCAAAAGATAAGCTTAGGTAATTCATTAAAAATATATAATTTGCCAATAAATAAATAAGAACATGCTTGACTTCATTAACAAAGACATAAAAAAAAATGAAATGCCTTTTTCTGCTCATCAAACTGGTAAAGATAAACAACTTTCTCAGCAACACTGGTAACATTCAATGTTGCTGAGAAAGTTGGGGAAATGAAATGGACCCTCTCATAGGCTCCTGAAAGGTACAAGAATTACTACAACTTCTTCTGGAGAGCAACTTAGTAATACTGAAAATTAAAAATACATCTTGGGAAGCGGCTGTGGCTCAATCAGTAGGGCTCCCGTTTACCATATGGGAGGCCCCGGGTTCGGTTCCCGGGGCCTCCTGGTGAAGGCAAGCCCGCCCGCATGGCGTGGTTAGCTGACCCAGAGAGCACAAGCAGCAAGGGGGGGATAAATGAATAAATAAATAAAATCTTTAAAAAAAAAAAAAAAAAAAATACATCTCATGACCTAGAAATCCCACCTGTAAGAATAAATCCTTTAGAAATATAATTTTAGGTAGCTACAGGTAGAATTTGCATTGCAGTATTGTTGATAATAGAAAACAAAAGAAACAACTGTATTTCTATAAGATAGTAGATGAAATAATTATGGTACATCCAAACAATGGAACACTAGAAGTTTTTTTAAAAAGATTAAAACAGATTTATATGCATTGACTTGGAAAGATCATGAAGAAAGAAAAGAGCTGTTTTGTACAGACTGGATACTGGATTCATCTTTGCTGAATGAATGGAAGTGAATGATTTCAGTATGAGTAAAAATCCAATATATCTGGATGCTTAGAAGAGATTCTGGGTGGATATATATATAAAACCATTAACACTGCTAACAATTAGGGGGTGTGGCTGGCGGAGAGAATGATGGACTCTCATATTTCGTGTTAATATGCTTTTGTGGGGAGCGGATGTGGCTCAAGCGGTTGAGCGCCTGCTTGCCACATGGGAGGTCCCAGGTTCGGTTCCTGGCATCTCCTAAAAAAAAAAAAAACACACAAAAACAACAAGAAAAACGAGCAAAAAAACCAACTCTGGGGAGCCAATGTGGCTCAGTACCTGAGTGCCAGCTTTGCACATGCGAGGTCCCAGGCCCCCGGTACCTCACAGAAAAAAAAAAAAAAATGCTTTTGTGAATTTTAAATTCACCATGATGAGCTCGTATTACTTTTGTAATAAAAGATGTAAAACAGAAAACAAGAAGAATTTTCAACCTTAACATCTAACTTAAAAACACCAATTTTTATTGCAAAATTCAGTTTCTTGAGCTAAAATTCCTGGATGGGGAGACAGGGTGGCACAGTGGGTAAAGTATACGATTTCCACATACATCTTTTAAAAAATATAATATGACAAATGAAATGACAGAAATGAATACTTACGGACTGGGAATTAACTTTCAAAGAGGCCACTGAGAAATTTTAAAAGGAAAAGCCTTATGAAAATTATAGTTGGCCTATAAGTGGGAAGGGATGAAATCTGTACTTCCAACCTTAATAAGAAGGTCATATTTAGGATGCAATGGAAATGTATCTTTTTCAAACTGATAAACATATTGTCATCTGCAGTTTCTAAGATTTCTTGCAGAGTTGTAGATAAAGTGCAAAAGGGCTCACCTGCTAGATACTGAATAAATACAATGCAAAAAAGATTATGATTTCTTTTTCATCAAACTGAAAACAAACCCAAAGATAATTCTGCATATCTTTATTCAAGGTTACCTTATTATCACCTGTTATTCCTTTCTCATAATGAGCCAAAGCATTTACATAATCACCCCTGAAAGAAAAATAAGAGTGAATTTTAATACATGTTTATTAAATGTTATTTATATATACAAGGTTTTAAAGATAATCTTTGTTACTGAGTTGCTTAAGCTCACAAAAGATGTAATACACAACTTATATGTAAGCATTCAGTTCATCATTATTTTTAAACCTGCTACTTTAAAAATAATTATTAAGCCAGATTATTCTAGACTGTAAGGTACTTACTATGCGGTATGTTAGGCATTTTTGGAAAACACAATAAATTTTTCAAGCCACTTTTAGTTAATTATCTCCTTTGGAGCACTAAATGACAATCACATTACCATAAAAAATGCTTTTTCCAGAGGCCCAACATTTACAAATAGAATATGTGCTGAGAGAATCTGGGTGGTTGTTAGTTTCTTAGGGGGTAGAAATGGAGGAACATGCTAGGTATTAGAGTAAACAGGGCTCTGGTTCTGAAACTTATAAAAATATTAAATAGACACATATGTAGGTAGGTACGTAGGTAGACATGGATAGAACGACAGAGCAAATGTAGCAAAAGGTTTAAAATTGGTAGATCTGGGAGGAAAACATGGAGAAGAACTTAAGGATATCAGGAAAACAATGAAGAAACAACTTGAGAATCTTAATAAGAGACAGAAACTTTAAAAGGAAACCAAGCAGAAGTTGAAGGCCACAATAATTGAAATTAAAAATTCCCAGGAGGGTTTCAACAGTAGATTGGAGCTGGCAGAAGAAAGAATTGGTGAACTCAAAGACAAGACAATTGAAATGTTTCAGGCTGAGGAGCAGAAAGAAAAAAGAATGGAGGAAAAAATGAACAAAGCCTAAGAGACCTGAGGAACACCATCAAGTGTACTAATATACACATCATGGGAGTCGCATAAGGGAGAAGAGAGAAAGGGGTAGAAGGAACATTCAAAGAAATAATGGCAGAAAACTTCTCAAATTTAACAAAAGACATGAATATACACATTCAAGAAGCCCAACGAACTCCGAACAGGATAAACTTAAAGAGAAACATGCCCAGACACATAGTAGTCAAAATGGTGAATATCAAGGACAAGGAGAGAGTGCCAAAAACTGTAAAGCAACATGTTATGTAAAAGGGAATCCCCATAAGATTAAGAGCTGATTTCTCATCAGAAACCATGGAGGCCAGAAAGCTGTGGAGTGAAATATTTAAAGTGCTGAGAGAAAAAACTGCCAACTAAGAATTTTATATTCAAAAAGACTATTTAAAAAATGAGGGAGAGATTAAGATATTCCCAGATAAACAAAAGATGAGGGAGCTCATCAGCACTAGACCTGCCTTACAGGCAATGCTAAAGGGAAGTCTTCAAACTGAAAGGAAAGGACACAAGTCAGTGGATAGAAGCAGCATAAAGAAATGACTGCCAGTAAGGTAACCATATGAGTCATTATAAATGCCAGTACTATTGCATGGTATTTTTTTGTTTTTGGTATGTAACTCCACTTCTAATTTGTTACAGGATATAAAATGCAAATGCATAAAAAGTTAATGATAAATCTATGGTTTTAGACATACAATGTATAAAGATATAATCTGTAATAAATATAACAAAAAGATAGGACAGAGAAATATAGGAACAGTGTACTTCCTACTGACATTAAGTTCGTATAAAAACAAATGTGACTGATATAGATTTAGGATGTTAAATTTAATCCCCATGGTAATAGCAAAATAAAAAAATAAAAAAAAAGAAAGAAAGAAAGATATATACAGAAAGAAATGAGAAGGATCTCACAATGGTACATTATGAAAAAATGAAATAAATATGAAAGTAGACATTATAGAAGAAATAAGAACAAAAAAAGGTATAAGATGAAAATCAAAAAGGATAATGACAGAAGAAAGTTCTATATTATCAGTGGTTACTTTAAACATAAATGGATTAAACTCTCCAGTCAAAAGGCAAAGAATGTCAGAATGGATAACAAATATTGAAATCATACACTGTATCTTCTCCAACCACAATGGAATGAAGCTAAAATCTGTAACAGGGAAAACCAGAAAATTCACAAACATATGGAAATTAAAAAATGCATTCTTAAACAACCAATTGGTCAAAGTAGAAGTTACAAGGGAATTTAGGAAATATCTTGAGGTGAATGAAAACGAAAACATAACATACTAAAACTTATGAGATGCAGCAAAAGCAGTGCTGAGAAGGAAATTTATAGCTCTAAATGCTTGCATTTAAAAAGAAGAAAGGTCTCAAGTCAGAGACCTAATCTCACAACTGGAAGATCTAAATAAAGAAGAGCAAATTAAACTGAAAGTAGTAGAAGGAAGGAAATAACAAAGATTAGAGCAGAAATAAATGAAATAAAGCATAAAAAAAAATAGAATCAACAAAACCAAAAGTAGGTTCTTTGAAAAGATCAATAAAATTGGCAAAACATTAGCTAGACTGATAAAAAAAGAAAGAGGATACAAATAGCTAAAATCAGAAATGAAAAGGGGGATATTACTAACAACCCTGCTAAAATAAAAAAGTACTATAAGATAATACCATGAACAAGTGTATGCCAATAAATTAGATAACCCAGGTGAAATGGATAAACTACCTACATTGACTGAAGAAGAAATAGAAGATCTCAACAAACCAATTACTAGTGAAGAGATTGAATCAGTAATCAGAAACTTCCCAACAAAGAAAAGCCTAAGACTAGATGGCTGCTTTACTGGTGAATTTTATCAAACATTCAAAGAAGAATTAACATTGATCCTGTTCAAAGTCTTCCAAAAAATTGAAGAGGATGGAATATTTCCTAACTCATTCTATGAGGTCAACACCATTCTAATATCAAAGCCAGATAGAGATACCACAAGAAAAGAAAATTATAGACCAATATCCCTTATGAAGAAAGATGAAGATAAATGCAAAAATCCTCAAAAAATATAAGCAAACCAAATCCAACAGAGTAGTAAAGGAATTATACACTATAATCAAGTGAGTTTTATACCAGGTATGCAAGGATGGGTCAAAAATCAAGTAATGTAATACACCACATTAATAGAACAAAGGTTAAAAGCTACATGATCATTTCAATTGATGCAGAAAAGACCTTTGACAAAATCTAGGACCCCTTCCTGATAAAAACACTTAGAAAACTAGAAGGAAAGTTCCTCAACATGATAAAGAGCATATATGAAAAATTCACAGCTAACATCATACTCAATGGTGAAAGAGTGAATGCTTCCTCCCTAAGATAAGGAATAAGACAAGGATGCCCACCATTACCACTGTTATTCAACATTGTGCTGGAAGTTCTAGCCAGAGCAATTGGGCAACAAAAATAAAAGGCATCCAAATTGGAAAGGAAAAAGTAAAATTTATCCCTATTTGCAGATGACATGATCCTATATATAGAAAGTTTTGAAAAAATCCATAACAAAGCTACTAGAACTAATAAATTAAGGAAGGTGGTTGGGTACAAAATCAAGATGGAAAAATTGGTAGTGTTCCTATACACTAGTAATGAGCAATCTGAGGAGAATATTAAGAAAAGATTCCATTTACAATAGCAACTAGAAGAATCAAATATCTAGAAATAAATCTAACTAAGGAAAATATAAAATACATACACAGAAAATTAAAAAACTTTGATAAAATAAATCAAAGAATACCTAAATAAATGAAAGGACATTCCATGCTCATCGACTGGAAGACTATATTGTTAAGATGTCAATTCTACACAAAGCGCTTTACTGATTCAATGCAATCCCAATCAAAATTCCAACAACCTTCTTTCCAGAAATGAAAAAGCCAATCCTCAAATTTATATGAAAGGGTAAGGAGCCCAGAATAACCCAAACCATCTTGAAACAGTAATGAAGTTGGAGGACTCACACTTATTAAAACTTATTACAGGGGAGCTGATGTGGCTCAGTGGCTGAGCACTGTCTTCCCACATATGAGATCCCAGGTTCAATCCCCAGCCCTGGTACCTCAAAAACAAACAAACAAACAAACAAATGAAAAACTTAGTACAAAGCTACAGTAACCAAAATAGCATGGTACAGGCACAAAGTCAGACATACAGAGAAATGGAACTGAACTAAGCATTCAGAAATCAGCCCTCACATCCATGGCCAACTGGTTTTTGACAAGGGTACCAAGTTCACTCAATTGGGAAAGAACAGTCTCTTCAACAAATGATGCTGGAAAAACCGTCCATATGCAAAAGAAAGAAGGTGGATGCTTACCTCACACAATATACAAAAATTAACTTAAAATGGATCAAAGACTTAAAGATAAGACCAAAACTATAAAACTCCTAGGAGAAAACATAGGAAAAATCTTCAGGATGTTGTGTTAGATAATAGTTTCTTAGACTTTACACCAAAAGCACAAGCAACAAAAGAAAAAACAGATAAATGGGACAGTATCAAAATAAAATACTTTTGTGCATCAAAGGATTTCATCATAAAAGTAGACATCCTACAGAATGGGAGAAAATAGTTGGCAACCACATATCCCATAAGGGCTTAATGTCCAGAATATATGAGGAAGTCCTACAACTCAACAACAAAAAGACATACAACCCAATCTAAAAGTGGGGAAAAGACTTGAATAAACATTTCTCCAAAGAAGATATTCAAATGGCCAATAGGTACATGAAAAGATGCTCAAAGTCATTAGCCATCAAGAAAATGTGAATCAAAACCACAATGAAAAAAAAAAGTTCTGATACATGAGACAACATTGATAAACCTTGAAGACATCATGTTGAATGAAATAAGCCAGACACAAAAGGCCAAATATTGGGAAGCGGTTGTGGCTCAATCAGTAGGGCTCCCGTTTACCATATGGGAGGCCCCGGGTTCGGTTCCCAGGGCCTCCTGGAGAAGGCAAGCCCGCCCGCGCGGCGTGGTTAGCTGACCCAGCGAGCACAAGCAGCAAGGGGGGGATAAATGAATAAATAAATAAAATCTTTAAAAAAAAAAAAAAGGCCAAATATTGTATGATCTCACTGATATGAAATAATTAGAATAAGCAAATTCATAGACTGAGAAACTAGAATACAGGTTACCAGGGTCTGGGGTCTGGGTAGGAAATGGGGATTTAATGCTTAACTGGTACAGAATTTCTGTTTGGGGTGTGATGGAAAAATTTTGGTAATGGAAAGTGGGGACTGTAGCACAACATTGTGAGTATAATTAATACCACTGAATTATATATTTGAATGTGATTAAAAGAGTAAATTTTAATCCTTTTAAAATTTATGTTTTGTTACAAGAATAAAATTTTTTTAGAAAACATAGGACTATACAACACAAATAGTGAATTCTAATACAAACTATGGAATAATTATAATAATACGGATCAATTTTAACAATGGTATCACCCTAATGCAAAGTGTTAATAATAGGAAAAACTGTGCATGCGAAGGGAAGTAAGTATATGGGAATTGCATATTTTCTGAATGATTTTTCTATAATCCTACATCTTCTCTAATTAAAAAAAAAGTTGGAGGGGGACATGTTTAGGAGGAAGGGTTTTTTAAATCACTATAAAATATTTCAAACTTACAGAAAATTATAAAGAATAATATCATCACAACAAAAAAGTTGGTGGATCTGGTTATGTGGGTGGGGGATACACTGGGAGTTCTCTGTATGTGTTTTATATTATTTTTGCAACTGTCCTCTAAGTTTGAAAGTATTTCAAAATAGAAAAGTTTAATTACACATAACGTAAATAATAATATTCCTTATTCCCATGATGCTAACAAGGTTCTGTATATCCAGAACATATATTTATCTCAATTTATTTTCACTATTTAGGCCAGAATGGGTCAGTGATTTGCCCAAGGGCCTTTATGAAATCCTTCTTCCTCTGAGTAAGCACCTCCTCCAGAATAAATTAATCAGCTCCAGAAATGGCATTATTTGAGAGCTATCTTGGCATCCTCACTTAACAGCTTAGGTAAGTTATTCAGCCTCTCTGTCTTTCTTTCTTCATCTATTACTGCAGAAGGAGTTTTAGGGGAAAGAAGCTGTTATCCTGATTGAGGACTTTGTTTTGGTCAGCTCAAGGCTATAGTCAATAATATTTCTAAGAGGTAGTTTCTAATTTTTGAACCTAATTACATCAGCCCAACTAGAGATTTCTCCTAACAAGAATGACAGTTCCTCCTTTAGGAGCCAGAAGTTTTCCTTAGGCAAGCTCAATTAGAAGATGCCAATTACAATCTTCTGAACTATCATGTGTTGTTTTGGAGCATTATTATATTATTATTTTATTTTGGAACTCTGGCATGGATCCAGGGACTAGCCTAATCCCAGACTGGGGAGCCAAGTGTCTTCCAGATTTCGTTGACTAGTCCTCCTTTGACCTAATCAAGGTCTTAGATGCCTAATGAAACAGACTGTTGGAACTGAGGACAGGCTAGGGTCTGAGTTGTCAAAATCGGCGGCAGATGGCTGCTGGGATATTTGATGATGATGACATTTATCTGGCTGGTTACTATAATCACAAGGAAAGTCTTCTGATTGTTGGGGGCTGGGGTGGGTGTAGAGATCAGGGGTCAGCATACGGAACAGCAGGGAAAGCTTCAGGAATTGGTGGCTTCATGGTCATGTGTTGAGCACAAAGAGTGAAAACAAAACAACAACAAAGCACAGGGTTTTCAATGGTCTCAGCTCATCTGACTATAATGAGTTTTCTATGAAAGCTTCTATTACCCTGAAAGAAGTGAAAAGGGAAGTCTTCTGGATGGACTGAGGGCTTACTGGGCTGACTGTGCTCTGACAGGAGATGGTGAGTCATCTCCCACTGTGGCGACCCTTTTCTCTTCAGCACAGAAGTTTTGTGCTCTAAAATCCTATCATCCTCCTATCACCCTCAGGGTGGAGACACTGGGGTCTTGTCACTTATGGTATGTACTAAGATTCCTCTTCGTACTTTTAAAATATGGATTTACTTTATAAGGGACAGAAATGTGGCAAATTTAAATGAAGGCTAAGAAGAAATAAAATATCCCAAAATTTTTTCTCTGTAGAATGGAAACTTTAAAATAAGGTATACTGTTATAAACAAGAGTATTATGGATAAGATAATTTTTACAACCATAATTTTTGTGTCAATATTCTCAATAGGGGGACGGATGTGGCTCAAATGGTTGGGTGTCCGTCTCCCATATGGAGGGACCCCGGTTCGATCCCTGGGACCTCCCGGTAAAAAAAAAAAAAAAAAAAAAAAAAATTCTACACACACAAATATTCTCAATGACTCTCAAGTCTACCTGAAAACAAAGTGGGACTATATAAAAATAACTTTAAAAAAATAAAATGTTAGAACCTATTTTCTTTGTTCAAAGACCAATATTTGTCCACATTTTAATATTTTTGAGGTTGGAATGTATCTTATAATCAAAGTTAAAATAAATTGTCCAGTTGTCAGACAAAATCATGATATGGTTGTCGTTGCACATACCTGGGTGTACTTATATTTATTGTCAATTATTGTCTCAGCAAGTGTTTGCACTGGTAGCAACATACCTGTGCAACAACATTTTAAGTTCAATGTTAACTTAAAACTGGATCCTGGATGCCTCTAAAATTGTACTTTGGTGTGGCACTGAAATAAGCCTCAAGAGCACTATAACAAGAGTACTAGAAAACTGTAAATCTCTCAATAGATTATGGAGTTTCCAAAGGTAGCAAAGATTTGTGAAGCCTATTCAAGTACCATATAAAGGATTATTACTCAAGCACTGAATATCCTTCTGTGAAAACATTCTGGCTTTACTTTCAACTCTGCCTTATTTATACATCTATATGCAATTCAATTTTAAAAAGAAAAACTATAATTTTAAAGCAAACAGAAGATATAGACCAAACCCTGGTATTTTTCACCATACCTTGATGCCTTGATGCCTTGAAATTACACTGCGAATCCTCAAAGTGTTAAAAGAGGTCAAGATCATGAGCATAGTTTATGAAAAGCAGTGATACTTTGATTCCCTGATACTATGCAAAAGTGATGAGGGCCAATTAGCAAAATATTTAGACTATCAATGTAAAAAAGGCTTAAATCCAAACAGATTGTGATACTGAAAAAATGTGGATAAATGTCTGGACAAGACATCATCAGTTACAAGAAAATTTTTGATGTGCAATTAATATAGCTTTTTCCCCCTGATTTAACAAGTATTAAATCAATGGAGGGTCTTATAATTAATGGCAGTTTAGAACTGAAGATAAGCAGTAATTAGCTACTGATTGAAACATATAAAGACAAGGACTTACGTAAATTCAAGCTGAATAGCATATTCTTTTGATATAAATGGTATTTGATCTGGGGCCAAACGCTTTGCCAGTTGTAGAGCAATGTCCCAATGCTGTAAATCCCTTCTCATCTGTTAGGAAGAAAGAGACCTTAATTTCAAATGAGCAAATTAGTTTGCAAAGTCACCACATAGCACAAGTTTCAGTAAAAGTGATTATAAAAATTTTTTTGTTTAAATAATAAAACTTGATGTTTTCACAAGGATAATATATTACTATAGCATGCTCTCTCAACACGGGTGGTAGAGCCCACAAGAGGGAAAAACTGGTTCATGTGGGGCAAAACAATCTCAACTATTACATTGGCTTGTGGCCCTCCAAAGCTCAATCCTACTCAACAAAATCTTATTTCTTAGTATTTAACTTTTCTCAGCGGAAGAAATTTAATTGCTCAGTTAAATTAAATTAAAATTAATTATTTGTCCCAGAGGGGAGATAAAAAATGGTTGAGAAACACCGTACTATAGGAATTGATGTTATTCTCTTAGACAATCCGAAGGTATATCACAATATGAATAGTAAACATAAATAAAATGTAAATGTGTCTTTCTCTCTGGTTTATGTGGCCTTTTATCTGCATCTGATACACAATTCCAAATAGCAACTAATCATTAAAAAACGTTTTAAAATTCTTTCATCACTTAATTCTTCAGGAAGTGTTAATAAACAACAGCTAACATTTTCCGAGTGCTTATTCTCTGACAGTACTGTTCTAGGACATTGGCTTATATACTTTTTACAATTTCCCTATTGAACTTTTCTTGACCCCATTTTAGAGATGCAAAAAAATGAGACAAAGAGAGGCTAAGTTTTGTACATGAGGTTATACAGCTAATATGTGGCAAAGCTGGGCAGTATGGCCCTACCACTGACCTCTTTACTCCCCAACTCATTAGCCTTCAAAGTGAGGTTAAAGGAACGACAGAGAGCAATTTTCTTCCTTCATTCTGAAGGCACAAATCAAATCTTTTACAAATCTCACAGCACATGGCCAATATATACAGCTAAATGCAGAAGAGCTAAGGTGATGCTTGCCCTCATTTGTGGCAGTCATGTTCCTATGTCAGTACCAATCCAAGTTCTGAAAATTTCTCAGGGTATCCACAATTATCTTAAAGAATACTGTAAAATTATCTAAATTTTTCTTAGAACCAAACTAATTTAGTTTACTTAAAATTTTAAAATGAAAAATGTGACAGAACAATTTAAGAAAGTTATGTAATTAATAGCAAACATTTTCAAAATAGCCTCCTCTCTATAGTTAGAAATGCTTGTTGGAAGAGGGAAGAATAATCACTATTTTTTGTGTGTCTTTCCTGTATATCAGGCACTGTGCTAAAAAAACTTATTTCATTTTTAAATCTTTACAACAACCTGTAGCTAGATATTGAATCCCTCTTTAAAGGAGCTGGATCTAGACTCAAAAGGATTAAATAACTTGTTCAAGGCTACAGAGACTTAGGAGTTGAACCCAGATGTGTCCACTCTAAAGTCCATGTTTTTAATCACTTTCTATATCGCCACATTTCCCTTCTTTCCTGCTCTTGATCTAAACCATTCCCTCTGATCTAGTTCCCCTTCTGTGACACTTATCTCTGGGAAAACTAGTGATGGCCCACCTCTTAATACACAAGAGAATTTCACACAGTAAGTAAAAGATAAATGCATCTCCGGCTTCCCATCTCGAAAATAACGAAAATAATAATATCTATTCTTACAGGATTGTTGTGAGGTTAAATGAGTTAACGTATGTCAAGTGCCTAGAACAGTGCCTGGCAAATATAAGCACCCAATAAACGTTGGCGATTTTCATTTGCACACATTTTTGCAAAGTATACAATCTGTCCCCTGTGGCACACTTAGACTTTAACATTAGTTCTTTATTTATTTTTCACACTTAGACTTTAAATTATTTGGTACTATTATAGTAACCTTGCATTTTATGCCTCTACAGAATGCAGAATGAAAGTATTATTTTTGACTTTTTTTTTTCTCACTATTTTGGAATACTCAGGAGATCTTAAAGCTAAAGTGTCTAATTTCAGGCAGGGGAGGGGCATGTGGTATCTGGTGCTGAGAAATCTGAATCGTACAAAAGGGGTGACCCCTCCTTCACGTGTTCTTCCTCCCGTCTGTGTTTGCTGCCATACCTCCAGGGCAGCAACAGGACAGCTGGATGCCAGGTAGAGGTCCTGAGCCAGGTTGAAATCGTTAGTAAACATGGCAAGATGGCCTGCCAAAAGGTTGTGGTCTTCTATTCCCTACAAATAAAGGCATTTTTGATGAGAAGAAAATAGGTTTTTTTTTAAACTTGGCCCAGTAGGAAGTGGTAATGTTCTATCAATTCACTTGTAATAGGAGTTAGATAAGACTCCTATTTAAATCTTAATGTCATAATTCCCATAGAATGCTGTTACCTTTATCTGCTCCAAGGACATCACTATGCCAACATTTCCAATTGTCCGATAAACGCGGATTGCGAACTCCACTTCCATGTGATGTAGACAGGCTCTGGCCAACTCATTCCAGGCAGCTTGATCGTTCAGAATCTTGCACAGTTCCCAGCCATCAGAAAATCTAAGATTCAAGTACATATGCCTAGTCAGGTAACTCTACTTACCACCGAGTGGGCAACTTTCAGATTATATATAATTTAATATCATGCCCTAGATAAATTTTGCAAAACATTTCTAAATCTGTAATTTTCATTTGCATGTAATGAAAAATATATAAACTTCTCTTGTTTGTATAGATGTCTTTTTCTTGAATTTCCCTTAATAAGCTGAATCTAGTCTCGGTAACCACCCCTACTCCCTATGCCCAAGAAATCCCATACTTTGAGACAACAGAATTATTGATGTCTATTTATTTATTATTTTTATTATTTATTTTATTATTATTTTTGTTCTGTTTTACATCTATATTCATACACAGATGAAAAAATTTTTCTCCTATCTGTCTAGCAAAATTAATACTCTATTCCTATTAGGCCCAGTCAGTTGCCTGTTTTTGTAAGTAAAGTGCGACTGGTACACAGCCAGCATTCACTCATGTATTATTTATGACTGCTTTTGCACCACAATAGCAGAGATGAATAACTGTGGCAGAGACTATAGGGCCCACAAAACCTGAAATATTTACCATCTGTCCCATTACAGAAAAAGTTTGCTGATCTCTAGTTTAAAACATGAACATAAAGGCCAATGAAACTTTTGTGGAATTATTATATCAGTGAATCCATCCATCTATCCATCCACCCAACACACATTTTCTGAGTATCTATTATGTGCCAGGAACTGTGCATGGAACCAAGATGCAAAGATAAAACACACAGCTGCTGTCTTTAAGGCCATCATAAAGAGGGAAGGTAGAAGAGAAAGATAAGTAAACAGATGGCTGTAACACAGCATTGCAGAAGAAATGCTTATAATACATGAATTTTTGTGCTAAGTGTTTTGCATGAATTTTCTCATTGAATTACCTTAACAACCCTACCTACCAAGTATTATTATACTTTCTTTATAGAGGGGGAAACTGAGGTTTGACCTTAAAAGGTTAGCCCAAGTCACACAGCAGTAGGTGATAAAAAGCTCTAATGTACTACGTATACCACATCCTGGCCTTGAGGCAATACATCAGAAAGGATCTCAACTTTGCCTGCCAGTGGGAGGAGGGGAGGGTTCAGGGAAGGCTTCCTGGAGGAGGGAAGGGCTCCATTGAATAGGGAAGAAAGAGGAGTCACTATATACAGTTAGGGGAAGGCCATGCCAGGAAGTGGAAGCAGTATGTGCCAAAAAAAATTATGGGAAAAATATAACTCAAGTAGTCAGCAGAGTTGAGGAGCAGGGAGAGTTGAATCTGCTATTAAATCAATTGCCTAGTAAGCCATGTCAAGGTCCTGAGGAATTTGCATTTTCCCTAGAGGCAAGGAAAAAGTCACGAAAGATTTTCAGTAAAGGAAGAAAAGATCAGAGTCACATTTCAAAAGCATGAGGAGAAAAAAAATAGTGTGTGGAGAATAGTTTAGATTGTCGTGAGGCTATTGGCAGAGAGGGCTGTTAGGAGGTGGTACATTATTCCAAACGAAGATGGTGAGCTTCTGAGTGAAGAGGGGGGAATATGGGAAGAGAGAAGGATCTGGGGTATGTGTGTGCGTGTGCTGGGGAAGATGGTGAGTTCAGTTTTAGACAGGGCGTTAGAGGCATCATGGACTGGTAACTTGTAAGTGGTAAATAAAGGTCTTAGTTGAAAACAAAGATTTTGGAGCCAGCATCATTATGGACAGTAACTGAGCTGTGTAAGTAGAGATCAATCAGGAAGAAGAAAGTGGGAAGAGAAGAAGGGAGCTCATGCGACCCCAAGGAACAGCAACATTAAAAGAGACAGGCAGAAGAAGAACCACCACAAAGGAATTCAGAGTGCCCCTAAGAGGTGGGAGAAAAAAAGTAGGAAAAAAGAACTCTCAGGCAAGGCAAAATCAACCTTCATTAGGATGAAATCAAGATATTGTTGAAAATAGTTTATTAAAATTTCATGACAGCTGAGCTATTTGGGTGCTTCAAAACCTTTTTGTTCTGAAAGAAGACTTCTTGTAATAAAGTACCAATAGCACCAGACAACATTTCCTTTAGAATTTATACACATTCTCATATCCATTATCTTATCTGAGCCTCACAATAATCCTGTGAAGGGAACAAGGTGAGTACTATTATCTCCATCTATTCTAATGGGATATGATCTTTAAAAGCTGAAAAGCGAATGAGACATTCCAAAAGAATTTATTTAAAACCTACCTTTTAAGCATTAAAGTCTGTGTCAGCATTTGTCTCAGTTCGTTAGGCCCCACGTCCTTTAAACTGTCAAGGAAGCTGTGAGTGCTAAGGTAGATGTTGTTTATTTTTCCACTCTGTGTCTGGCAGGTCAACTCTCCATTATATAACAGCAAAGGTTTATGAGAGAAGGGAACTTTGGTTCCACCAGCCAAAATGACCTTGGATCCTGTATTATAAAACAGACATCATAATGCTGACAGCTAATACTCTGCACAAATATCAGAAAGGAATGTTTTAATTTCATTGCAAAGGAAAGTCATTTATCAACAAATGTTCACAAAAGTGTTAAAGTACCTTGTATAGTGTCCTTGTGAAATACATAAGTGTACACCTTATCATCATCGTAAGCAATAAATACGCCTTTATCCATTGGCCAATTTTCCCAAAGAACACCTTTAATGGTTGGTGAAAAATCTGGAATCTCATAAGTAGCATCATTAACCTACAAAATAGGATTTAAAGGTTTGTTGCGTCTGTACTTAAATCATTATCACTTGCCATGGTAGAAATCTGTTTGTAGCCGTAGCTGGCATAGCTTACCAACCCGTAGTCAACCCAACAACACTCCAACCACAGTAGGAAGGAAAGCTTCGTTTCCCATTCATAGTCTAGGTCTGGCTTGAAAAAAAAACTAGCTACATGGCACATCAGGGGTTTTATTTGAAATGTGGTGAATTTGTAGGAAAGACTACCAGCCTAGACAAAAAGTGTCACGTTAAGAAAAAAAGTTGAAGCTGCTCAAGATGACAGAAATTTAGGCTATGAACGTACTTGTGTCTAGAAAGTTTTCAATACTACTGAGGACAGAAATGCTCTAATTTGGGAAGAAAGAAATTAATTCATAAATGATTTAATTTGAAATTTAAATAAATTCCACTGAGTGTGTTTTATTTCAAGGACCTATCTATAACGCATTCCAGTAGACCCAAGAGGTACTGTTACAGCAATATAAGCAATTGAAAGAAATCAATCCATATAATGCATATAAACTCAGGAAGACATCAAGGTTTATGCACATGTTGAATGGGTAGCTGAGAAATGCCTGCCTCCTCCCTACTCAAAGTAAGAACAAAATATTAAATTCCTACAGATCATAGTAACTAATACTATAGAGTTGTGCTGTCCAATATGGTAGCCACTACTCACATGCAGCTACTGATTACTAATATGTGCCTCATCCAAATTGAGACACACTGAATTTCAAAGACTTGGTATGAAAAAAAGAATGTAAAACATCTCAATTTTTTCATACTGATTACGTGTTCAAATGATAATATTGAGTTAAAAAAATTATCAAGATAATTTCACCTGTTTCTTTTTACTTTTTTTTTTTTTAAGGTGGCTAGTAGAAAATTTTAAATTAAATATGTGGCTCACATTGTATTTCTCTTGGACAGTGTTGCTGACCAGGTGTTGTACTAATTAATTATTTTTACATATATTACCTCACATCCTACAAGATACATACTATTATTACTATTATTCATATTTTACAAATGAAGAAAGAGGCACAGAAAAACTTGCATAAAGTCACACAGCTAGTAAGTTGAAAAGCCAGGATTTGAACACAGGCAGTCTGGTCCAGAGTCTAGGTTTTTAACCACTGTATCTGGTTTGAACAGATGAGCACACAAGTGCCCCTGGGCTGGTGGCAGAAGAAACAAAAAGAGTAATCATTTGTTGAATGCTTATTACATGGCAGGCACTGTACTGAAAGTTGTATATACATCATTCCTTTTAATTTTCATACCACAGCTCTATTAGGTAAGTACTAGAACTATCTCCACTTTATAGGTGAGGAAACTGGGTAACCAACCACACTGAGAGCTCTGGAGGAAGACATCCTGGTTCAGACCATTCATGCCACTTGCTGACCGTGTGACCTTAGAAAAGTTATCTTCTCTATGCCTTAGTTCCTCACCTATCAAATGGCAATAACACAAGTATTGACCTCTGGTATTGCTGTAAGGATTAAAAGAGACCACTGATATATGTAAAGAGTACTACATGCTAGTTGTTTTTATTACTAATCTTAATAAACCCAGGTCTGTCTGTCTTTCAAGTCCATGCATTTAACTATTATACTCTACTGCCTCCCAAGGGCAACATGTTTATGGACTTCCTAGAACATACCCCAAGTCATCTCATCCTTTATGGACATATAGAGAGTAATGGGGTACAAAACTGTTTTTTTTTTAAGGCTTATGTAAGAAGTCATCTTTCCCAATTCCAAGAGGAGTCACCTTTCTTAACATCTACACAGTGAGGAAAAATATATTGGAAAAATATGCATACAAAGGGAAATCGCAAATGAATATAATTTTAAAGAGGAATAGGCTGTTGGAAGAGTGAAGTATGTTCATATATGTACATCACAGGGGCAGTGTTTCTCTCAAGTTTTTTGAAGGTGAGTGGGAAATTAAGCTGCAATAGCATACTCTGACAGAGTGGGTGCTAAAATCAATGAAAATGCACAGCACTCTGGTCAAGAGTACAAGGGCCTTCAAGCAGCCTTTTCTGTCCTAGACCACAGGGAAGGCCGGGGTACCACAAGCCCACCTTTCCCTTCCCTGCCAAGCTGGCCTTACATGTAGAAATATGTGTGGACATAAATTAAAGGAGCAATTACTCCAGTGGGCACCACACTCCCCCTGATACCATGCCCCAAACACCTAAAATTCTTACTTACCAATGAGATCTAAATTTGGATAAAAGCAAACACCTGTCCCATGTTGGGTGGAGGAGGAAGGAGAGTTTGTGCTATCAGAGAGTCATTCTTGTGTGTGTGTTTTAACCAGGGTTTTTTTTTCTTCTTAACGCTTAACTGAGCTGCAGGCTAGAGTTGAGAAAAGGAGTGGGGATGTGCAGGAAGAAGCGGGAGATAATTCTGGAACCTGGGGATTTAAGGGTGGGGGACAGCAGGTAAAGAGGTCAGGGCTTTAACTAATATCTGCTAAATAGCTACTCTGTGCCTGATAATGTGTTTGGAAAAAATCAACTCACTGAAACCTCAACCCAATGCCACAAAGGTCATACTAGCCTCTTTAACAGAAAGTATCAAGAAAAAGAAAACTGCAAAGGGAGTAAGAGAAGTGGTATCAATTTATTAATGGCTGGTCTTACCATGCTTTATCTTTTCCCTAATAGTTATATCCCAGTTTTGACTTGAACACCTGTTAAGATACCTGATTTATCCCCCTATCCTCTTGCATACCTGCCCAAGCTGCAATTTCTACCTGTGGTCTCACACTGTGGGTAATGAGGTGACTATAAACAGTACTGTTTCAGATGGAAATCTGTTACCATATTGGATTTCCATATTAAGTAGAGGGGATTCAAGTTATCTTTATGTTTATGTCATTCTTCTCATATGTTTTGTGATTGGGAGAAAATGGATTGAGTAATAAATAGCGCATTAGGAATTTTGTGTAAATAATCCAGGTACTCCCATGGAGGACTGTTATATTCATCAAAGAAGGGAAGGGAGAAAAAGAGGGAGGAAGGAAGAGAGAAAAGATTGTCTTAGTATTAAGAAAAATGTAGTAGTGAGGGGAATGCTGTCTTTGTTGAGTAGATCCTAAGGTGAAGCACAGGCATTTAGGGAACAGTTCTTAAGGCTGGGTCCAAGTGCGGCTGTCGTCAGCCACCAAGGATGTGTGGAGGAGCTAAGGGAATGGTGCTCAAGAACATAGTAAATTAACTGGCTATCCCAAATAAATGAAAAATTCAAATATAGTTGTTTCAGTTTCCTGGCTGCTAAAACAAATACTATAAAAAGGATAAGCTTTAACAATGGAATTTATTGGCTCACAGTTTTGAGGCTAGGAGAAGTCCAAAATTGAGGAGGTGTCAGCAAGGTGATGCTTTCTCCCTGAAGACTGGGCCAGTTGGCTGCTCAATGACCCTTGGCCCTTGGCTTTTCTGTCACATGGCAATGCATGTGGCAACCTCTCCTGGCTTCTTTTCTCTTCCGGGTTCCAATGACTTCCAGTTTCTGGCTGTTCCCTGTGGCTTCCACTTCCATGTCAAATTTCCTTTACATAAGACTTCAGTCATATTTGATTAAGGTCTGCCTTCATTCAGTCTGGGAACTTAATTAATAATATCTTCAAAGGACCTAGTTACAAATGGGTTCACACCCACAGGACCAGGGGTTAGGACCTAAACATGCCTTTTCTGGGAGGCGTGATTCAATCCCAACAGTCTGCCCTATGGGCCCAAATAAGACTTGCTCTTCCAACATGCAAAATTCAGTCATTCTATCACCATCTCCCCAAAGCCTTAAGTATTTCAGTAAAAATACTAAGTACAAAGTCTCATCAAACTCAGTTATGGATATGGTTCATCTCCGGACAAAATTCCTGTTGGTTGGATCTCTGAAACCTAGAAAACAATTTATCTGCTTCCAAAATACAATTGTGGGACAGGCAGAGGAAGGGAGAAATTGGAAGGTGTTTTAGTTTCATAGGATACTTAAAACAGATATCATGAAATGGATTGGCTTGAACAATGGGAATTTATTAGCTTACAGCTTGAGGCCATGAAAATGTCCAAATCAAGGCATCATCAAGGCAATGCTTTCTTCCTGAAGACTGATTGCCGGCAATCCTTAGCTCCTCTGCCATATGACAAAGCACATGGCAACGTCTGCTGGTCTCTCCCTTCTCTCCAGGTTTCGTTGCTTTCAGCTTCTTGCTTCTGTGGTTTCTCTTGCTCTCTGTCTACATTTCATTCTCTTATAAAGGGCTCCAATAATAGGATTAAGACCCATCCTGACTAAGGTGGGTCTCACCTTAACTGAAGTGTCATCAAAAGGTCCTACTTTTAATGGGTTTATACCCACAGGAATGGCTTAGATTTACAAACATGTTTTCCTGGGGTATATATAGCTTTAAATAACCAGAGAAGATAAACAGGGGTCAATGGGTCTCAAACAAGCCCAAGACCCGGCAGGGCAAACTTCATTAGATCTCAAGATCTGAGAGCCATCTGTGGCTTGATGCTCCATCCTCTGGGCCTGATGGAGTGAAGACCCACCCCTGTCAAGGATTTTTAGAGGTCTAACCCTCTCCAAGCTTCAGAATGGCAGCCAGGCTCTCCACAAATACCATGGCACAGGCCCCACCATCTCCTACCACAGAGGTGGTGTCACTCTCCCTGAACAACGGGGCACAAGGCCTACCCCCTCCAAGTGCAGGGTCAGATGGCCTGGCCCTGCAAGAGCAGGGGCAGACCTGCCCTTTCCATACATGTGTGTAGGCCCACTCTCTTGGCCCAAGGAGATATCTTTGGTCCAGAGCTCAGCTTCCATGATTCTGCCCTTGAAGTCATTCTTCCTTCAATTAGTCCCTTCTCTGTTCCTTTCAGGCCTTGCTTCTGTTCATGCAAAATCAAAACAACCTTGTTGGCTTTGTATGCAGTTCCAGAGGGTCCATACCATCAGACAATAGAACTTTCCACAGATCCTTCTTGGATAACTGCATTTCCAATCCTTACTTCCACTGAAACAGCTGACTGGATCTATTTTTAGCCACACCTTTTTTAGCAAAGGGTTGCTCAGTTAAACCCTCACATGGAACCCTGTTCTCTGGGGAATCACTTTCCAAAAGCTCAGGGAGGTCCCTGATAGAGCCACTTCTGGCCCAAGTCTCAGGCACACTATCCGGAGAGGCTGAGAATTGTCAAAATCATCAACCGCTAGTTCCTTTGTGCTTAAGAGTTTAATATTCAGCTTATCCCTTTCCTCTTGCATTTTACTACAGGGTGCAAGGAGAAGCCAGGCTGTACCTTCCACATTTAGTTTGGAAATCTCCTCATCTACATATCCAAGTTCACTGCTTACAAGTTCCACTTTCAATTCAACATCAGAACACAATTCTGCCAAGTCTCTGCCACTTTATAAGAAGGATCACCTTTCCTCCAGTTTCCAATAACACACTTATCATTTCCTTCTAAGATCTCATTGGAAAGTACTTTTAGTGCCCACATTTCTACCAACAGTCTTTTCAAAGCAACCTAAGCTTTTTCTATCAAGTGCCTCACAATTCTTCCAGCCTCTATCCATTAACCAATTCCAAAGCCATTTCCACATTTTTCAGTATTTGTCAGAGCAATGCCCCACTTTTTGGTACCAAAAACCTTTAATAGCAAATGATATAAAAACAGTATTTTCTTCTTCCAAAATGTATATTCAAAAAGCTTAAAGATGTTAATAGAAGTAACTGATTTTAAAAATGTATATGCCCATTTTTAATCATAAAAAAAAAAAAAAAAAAAAAAAAAACCTTTATCTTAATATCCAGGATCTTTATTATTTTTTATTTTTATTTTTTTTTAAGATTTTATTTATTTATTCATTTATCCCCCCCCTTGCTGCTCGTGCTCGCTGGGTCAGCCAACCACGCCGTGCGGGCGGGCCCGCCTTCACCAGGAGGCCCCAGGAACCGAACCCGGGGCCTCCCATATGGTAAACGGGAGCCCTACTGATTGAGCCACAGCCGCTTCCCTACCCAGGATCTTTAAAGCAAGAAGAAAATCAACTGAGGTAGGCAGGAAGGACAGAGTATAGTTCCTGTCCTCTGAAGCTTATTGCATATCTGGAGAAAAAAGTCATGTACATGAACATATTCCATTATATTGCACAGTAAATGTAAGGTTTAAAAATGGTATAGTTTTGGGGGGCGGCTGTGGCTCAATCAGTGGGGCTCCCGTTTGCCATATGGGAGGCCCCGGGTTCGGTTCCCGGGGCCTCCTGGTGAAGGCAAGCCCGCCCGCACGGCGTGGTTGGCTGACCCAGCGAGCACAAGCAGCAGGGGGGGGATAAATGAATAAATAAATAAAATCTTTAAAAAAAAAAAAAAAAATGGTATAGTTTTTCCATTAAAAATATTATCCTGGCAATGATACTAATGATGAGATATTGTAGATACTAGAACAAATGTTGATATAAATAGCTCTGAAAATGGACTTATTGTGACTGTCCAATCACAAACATGATAATATAGTACTGAAATTGTTGCCAATGTTTAAGAGAAAGTGACTTGAATATATGAAATTTACTTTAAAAACACTTTTCTTACATTGCATTAAAAAACACATTTTAAAATTTTATAGACTTACTGGACAATAGACAAATCCATCACTTTTTTCATCAATGAAAACTAATCTGGTCCCATTTGGGTCAGGAAAAATCTTTTTCACACTGACTGGATGTCGATAATCATTAACGAACTGCCAGTCTTCAATGTAGAAATACTGAATAACACCAGTCTAAAAAAAATTCAGTCATGGAGATATAAAAGGTTGTCAAGAAAATAGTGACTTGCAGCTTTTAAGTTAAACATACTTTGTAATTTTAAGAGGAAGGAAGAATCTAAGAATGATGTTTAGTAGATGTGAAAGGTACAGATCCAAGAAAATAAGTAAAATGAGAATGCATGTGATTTAAAAGCCTACTCTAATTTTTTTTTTAAACATATGGCCTCTTTAAAAAAAAAAGATTTATTTATTCCCACCCCTTTGTTTTGTGCTTGCTGTCTGCTCTGTGTGTGTTCTTCTGTGTCTGCCTGTCTTTTCTTTAGGCAACACCAGGAACTGATCCTGGGACCTCCCGGAGTGGAAGAGAGGTGCTCAATCTCTTGCGCCAACTCAGCTCCCTGGTCTGCTGTGTCTCTTATCGTCTCTCCTCTGTGTCTCTTTTTGTTGCGTCATCTTGCTGCACCAGCTATCTGCGTGGGCCCACACTCCTGTGCGGGCCAGCACTCAGCGCAGGCCAGCTCACTGCGTGGGCCAGCTTGCCTTTTACCAGAAGGCCCTGGGAATTGAACCCTGAATCTCCTATCTGGTAGATGGGAGCCCAATCGCTTGAGCCACATCCGTTTCCCTCTAATATTTTTTGATACTAAGAATCTAAGGCATTCAAGCATATTCGCTTTTTGATCCTTTTCACTATGCCATCAAAATACTAAAAATCACAAAAGCACTTGATAGAAGCATATCGTCCCACTTATGTGGTCTATATAAGTATATAATTAATCAAAGATGACTATTTTGTATTGGGTTCAACATAGAAAAAAAACTAGCAGAAAAAGGAATTTAATCAAGATCACAAAGTAAAAATTAGAAATTCCCCATGCTCTGTCTTAAAGAAGACAATACATACATCTGTACCGTAGATGAGGAAATCACTAGTTAAGGCATGACATAAAATGCGGCATTTATCATCCACTGCTGGGAAAAGTCGAGTCTCACGTTCTTCCTGAGCATCCAAAATTTCACTTTCTATCTAAAACATAAAGAAAAACAGTGGTTCATAAATGTGAACCTGGTCTACAACATCCATTGGTGGGGAGGGGGAGAGTCTTTTTCTTAAATTCAACTAAACATTCAGACTCACAAGACTACTGCAGGCCAATTTACTCAGAAAGAAAGATATAGACAGTAACCTCAGCTTGCCAGCAGGGCCCAATTGGGCATTCCTATTTAGTGGGAATAGTCTTTGCATAGGTTATATAGCTGTCTAGTAGCTAATCTCCTTGGCTTCTCAGATGCAAAGAGCAGAGGAATAGAGATGTGAGAGATGGCTGGTTTAGAAGTCCATCTTCACAGAAGCCAATGTCTCTTGATTTCCCACAAGTGACATGCCCAAATATAAATCAACACATCCAGGAAAGCCCAAAGTTAAAGAACCCCATCAGGAGTTATAGTTCATTTAGAGTTCCTTCGAGATGCAATTTACCAATCAGGGTCATTTTTACCATAAGCAATGTTGCAAGTGGCACATTATCAGGTTTCCTGGGGAAGAGAGCTAGAAATTAATTGAATATTTTATGCAGAAGGGCAAGATTTTGTGAATCCTTTGCCTGTACCTGGTTTTCCATTTAGCCTGTACATGGTTGCTTCCTGTCCAAAGTTCTTGATAATAAGACATTAGGTTGTTCATCATCATCACATAACTTAGTTCAATGGAACTATAGAACATCAAAATTATACTTACCAAATGTAACTGGACTTTGCCTTCAAAAAGTGCAGCAGCATAGTCAGAATGAAGGCAAATATTGGCTACTGTGCCAAGATATTCCACATCTTTCAATTTTTTCACAGCTGTAACAGTTTAAAAAAGCCAGCACATAAAAATATCTGGAAAATTATCTTATTTAAAGATTTGCAAATAATTTTTAAATGTGTGCCTTTGCAAGGATATTCTGAACTTTAAATTGTAATTTCAGCCATTCTAACAAAAATCTTAGTTGCCATATAAATTTACCTTCAGAAATTCCATAACGGTTTTTACAGCAAACAGTAATAGAAAGTAAAGTCACATACAAAAACCCAATAATTAAACCTTAGTGACATGAAGCTTAATACGGTGTCCTCTATTTTATTTAGCAAAATAATTCTCAAGCTTGTTTTATTCCTGACAAATAACTGACTTCCAGTGGAGGAAAGAGGTAGAATGGAGGAAGGTGGGAAAGAGAAGAGCAAGATTCTCTTCAGACACTAATAGTCATTATTCCCAGAATAAAAGGAGAGGGGAATTATCATTTATTGACTACCAACATGGCTTAGAAGTACCTGACGCAGTCATTGTGCAATGTGAGAGCACGTTTCATTTTTCTCATTATCCCTTAAAAGTAGAAGTATCCTATTTTCCAGATGAGAAAATCACGGTTTAGAGAGGTAAAAGTAATTGTCAACAGTCACTGCTAAAACAGGCGGGGGTGTTTTAAACCCAGGCTTCTCTAAATCTAAAGTTCACACTGTCTACTATATCATACCATCTTCACTACAAAGGTGGAAAATAAAACCTCTTAAAATTATGCAAATTATTTAGAGGATTCATAAAACCATGTAAATTAAGAAAGATATCTGAACAAAAAAGAGTGAAAGAATAACTTTCTAGTCAATTCAAATGTCTTGGTCTTAAGAACTTTCAGTGCTTCCCAAATAATAGCAGAAACAGTATAGCATAGTATAACAACTGGATTTAGACTTGCCATTCTCTCCAAGGACATAAAACCAAGCTCGATTATTCATCCCTACAGCCAGATGGTAAAGACCTACTGCCACAAAGTTGGGTTCCACATCAACAGAGACTGTGATTGGTAGATCCTAAAATATAGAGAAGCAACAGTAGTAAACCAACTGCTACAACTGTTTGGATTTTACTCACAAATAAAACAAAAGTAATATCATTCTCATACTCCTTCAATAGGGTTGGCTACAGTGACTTCAAGGAGGGAGGTGAGATATGCAATCCTCGTGCTGCAGGCATCCCCGAGTATGGGAAGTTTGGTCAGGAACACATGGAGTGAGCCCCTCTGGGTAGACAACGCCAACAACTGGCCATCATCTGTCCAGGACAAGGTCCCCAACCCTGAAATGGACAAAATAAACGATCACTCGAAAGCAAATATACTGCTGCAGGCAAGCATGTAACTTTTTTTCTTTAAGCTGCCAGAGGCATAAAAATCTTAATTGTTTAAATTGTCCTTATTTAGATTAGGAAAGTCACCGTGGTGTACCATATGAATATGTGAACTGATGCATTCAAAACTGGCTCAAAAGGAAAGTGTTTAAAAATAATTTATATTACACAATTGAAGTTAGGATAAAATTCATGATAAATCTCTGGATCAAAGTAGATTCACATCATTCTGGTCAAGTAGTAGGACTCAACATGATGATTAAAATAATGAGGCTATTTTATATTTTAGGGCACTTGAGGGTTTTAATTTTTTTCCTGCTACAGGGAATCCAAGTTATATAATAAACACAATATAACTGAAATCATAAAATGTCAATTTGCTTCAGAAAAATCAATACCTTTATTTTCATCATCCAGGTTGATTATAGCATACATGTCTTTCAATTCTGCCAGGTCATGGATTTTAATGCTGAAAAAAATATATATATATATGTTTGAAACACTTGCTTTAAATAATAATGTTTCAGCTCACAAAAATTTATATACTATGGAACAGGCCAGTGTTCTCCAAAACAGGTGTACAGGATGAACCACCAGGTTAATGTAATGAAATATGAGAATTTCTATATTTATTTATATTTTATCTTTTAAATATTTTTTTCCGGGGGTGGGGGGGTTTCCCAACTTAATCCTCTGAATTATAGCTTTAGGAACAAAGAGGTTAAATTTATCCTGAAAACAAGCTTTGAGTAGAAAAGCATCCCCCTGGGCTGGAGCAGTATTAATTATTTTAAGAGACTATAGGTATCTCTTTGCAAAGATTTTTCTCCCTAAAGAGTTCTTTCATGCAAAAAGAAGTGACATATACAAGAAAGAGCATTATTAGATTTGGAATCAGAAGGCCTGGGTTGAAAGCTCCGAAAAACGGAGACACAGAATTACTTCACAGGATTATTGGAAAGAGTAAGTAATACAAATGAAAGGGTGTAGTGCCATGTTGGCACCTAATACTTGTAACATTTCTTCCTTCCTTGTCTTCTTTCCTCCCTCCTTTCTCTCTTCCCCTTCCCAATGCTTTACCCTTATATTTATTCCTCATTATTTTTTTTTTTTTTTAAAGATTTTATTTATTTATTCATTTATCCCCCCCTTGCTGCTTGTGCTCGCTGGGTCAGCTAACCACGCCATGCGGGCGGGCTTGCCTTCACCAGGAGGCCCCGGGAACCGAACCCGGGGCCTCCCATATGGTAAACGGGAGCCCTACTGATTGAGCCACAGCCGTTTCCCATATTCCTCATTATTTTTAATTAAACTTTTGAAGTTTGAAACAATTGTAGATTCACATGCAGTTATAAGAAGTAACACAGAATTATTCTGTGTACCCTTTACCCAGTTTCCCCCAATGGTAACATCTTGAAAAATTATAGTACAATATCACAATCAGGATATTGACATTGATACAATCCACCAATCTTATTCAGATACCCCCGTTTTACTTGTACATATTTTGTATATTCATGTGCATATGCGTTAAGTTCTATGTAATTTTATCACATGTAGCCACAATCACAGTCAAGACATAGAACAGTTCTGTCCTTGTAATGCTTTTATAAACACACCCACCTCCCTCTCACACTGTTGCCCCTAATCCTAACCCTAACCCATAACAACCTCTAATCAGGTCTCTGTTTCAGGTTTCAGATTTTTGTGATTCCAAGAATTACATAGTACAACCTTTTTGGCTTGGCTTTATCAATCAACATAATTCTCTGGAGATTCATCCAAGCTGTGCAAATCAATAGTTTGCTGCTTTTTTAAAAAGATTTTTATTTATTCCCCCCCCCCCCCCCCGCCTTGTTTGCACTTGCTGTCTGCTCTCTGTGTCTACTTGTCTTTTTTTTTTTTAGGAGGCACTGGGAACCAAACCCAGGACCTCCCATGTGGCAAGCAGGCGCTCAACCACTTGAGCCACTTCCACTCCATTTGTTGTGTCTCTCATGTTTCCTTGTTGTGTGATCTTGTTGCGTCAGCTCACTGTCTTGCTTGTTTTCTTTAGGAGGTACCAGGAACCGAACCTGCTACCTCCCATGTGGTAGGCAGGCGTCCAACTGCTTGAGCCACATCTGCTTCCCTAGTTTGTTGCTTTTTATTGCTGAGTATGGAATGAATGTACCACAGTTTGTCCAACCATTTACTCATTCAAGGCCATCTGAATTGTTGCCAGTTTTTGACTTCTACAAATAATGCTGCTATAAACATTCATGTGGAGATGTTTGTGTGACTATATGGCTGTATCATTTTACATTCCCACCAGCTATGTATGAGTGATTCAGTTTCTCTGCATCCTTCCCAGTATTTGATATTACTACTATTTTTTTATTTTAGTCATCCCAACAGATGTGTAGTGATCACTGTTGTTTTAATTTGCATTTCACTAGGGGCTAATGATGTTGAACATCTTTTCATGTGCTTATCCGCCAACTGTTATCCTCTTTGGTGAAATGTAAAGTCCTATCTTTTGCCCATTTTCTAAGTGGATTGTTTGAGAGTTCTTTATATATACCAGATATTGGTTCTTTGTTGGATATATGGTATGCAAATATTTTCTCCCCATCTAAAACTTGTCTTTTCAACCTCTTATAACAGGGTCTTTTGCAGAGTAAAAGTTTTTAATTTTGAAAAGGTCTAATTGTTCCTTTTATGGACTGTACTTCTGGTATCAAGTATAAAAACTCTGCCTAGTCATAGATACAGAAGAATTTCTCCTGTTTTTACTGAAAAGTTTTAAGAGTTTTACACTTTTACATTTAAGTCCATGAGCCATTTTAAGTTAATTTTGTATTAAGGTGTGAGGTTTGGGTTAATATTTATTTATTTTTGCATATGAATGTCAAACTGCTGCAGCACCATTTGTTGAAAAGACTATCCTTCTTGCACTGAATTACTTCTGCACCTTTGTCAAGAATCAGTTGTATACCTGAGTGGGTCTATTTCTGGCTTCTCTATTGTGTTCTGCTGATCTATGTGCCTATTTCTCTGCCAATACCATAACCTGTATTACTGTAGCTGTACAGTAAGCTTTAATATTGGGTAGAATGGTTCCTCCCACTTTATTCTTCCTTTTTAAGATTGTTTTTAGCTATTCCAGGACCTGTACCTTTCCATATTTTTTAAGAATAAGCTTGTCTATGCCTACAAAAATCATTGCTGGGGTTTTGAAATGAATTTCATTAAATCCTTAGACCAATTTGGGGAGTAATGATGTCTTTACTATGTTGAATCTTCCAATCCATGGACACAGTATGTCTCTCCATTTATTTAGGTCTTTTTAAATTTCTTTGCCAGCATTTTCTAATTTTCAGCATACAGATCTTGTACATATTTTGTTAAATGTATACCTCAGTATTTCATTTTCTTTGAAGGGAGTGAAAATGGTATTATATTTTCGTTTCCACATATTCATTGTTAATATATAGAAATGCAACTGATTTTTGTGTACTGACCTTGTACTCTGTGATCCTGCTGAACTTAGTTCTAGGAGTTTTTGTTTTCTGCAAATTCTTTGGGGTTTTCAATATAGACAATTATATCATCTACAAATAGAGATAGTTTTACTTCTTGCTTTTGGACCTGGATGCTTTTTATTTTTCTCTTGCTGTAGTTCAGTAGCTAGAACACAGAGTACGAAGTTGAATAAGAGTAGTAAGAGTTGACACATTTTGCCTTGTTCCCAATCCTAGGGAGAAAGCATTTTTCACCAATAAGTATGATTCTAGCTGTAGGTTTTCTGTAAATGTCCTTTATTAAATTGAGGTAATTCCCCGCTATTCCTTACTGAGAATTTTATCACAAATGGGAGCTGGGTTTTATCAAATGCTTGTTCTATGTTAACTGATATGATCATATGCTTTTCTTCTTTAGCCTGTTGATATGGAAGATGTTCTAGATTTGCTCAGCTGCTCAAAGCAGATACCATAAAATGGGTTGGCTTTTAGCAATGGGAATTTATTAACTTATAGCTTACAGTCCTAAGGCTGTGAAAATGTCCAAATCAACTCATCATCAAGATGAAACCTTCTTTCTGAAGACCGGCTGCTGGTGATCCTGAACTCCTCTGTCATATGGCAAGGCACATGGAGGAATCTGCCAGGTTGTCCCTTCTCTTCCGGGTTTTGTTCCTTTCAGTTCCTTGCTTCCATGGGTTTCTCTCTGTGTCTGAATTTCATTCTCTTACAAAGGATTCCAGTAAGAGGATTAAGACCCACCCTGAATAGGAAGCCACATATTAAGTTAAAAGATCCTATTTACAATGGGTCCACATCCACAGGAATGGATTAAATTTAAGAACATACTTTTCTGGGGTCCATATGGCTTCAAACCATCACAGTGGATTATACTGATTTTTGGAATGTTAAACAAGCCTTGCATACCTCAATAAACCCCACTTTGTCATGAAGAATAATCCTTTTCATAAAATGCTGGATTTCAGTTTGCTAAATTTTGTTGAGGATTTTCATGTCCAAATTCATGAGAGATACTGGTCTGTAGTTTTCCTTTTTTGTACTGTCTTTGTTTGGTTTGGGTATAAGGGTAGTACTACACTCTTGAGTTGCGAAGTATTCCTTCTTTTATTTTCTGGAAGAGATTATGGAAAATTAGTGCTAATTTTTCTTTAAATGTTTCATAGAATTCTCCAGTGAAACCATCTGGGCCTGGAGATATATATTTCAGGAGCTTTTAATTTACTAATTCAATTTCTTTAATATTTACAAGACTATAATAGTCAGACTGTTTCATATGGGTTAAATTTTGGTAGCTTTGGTTTTTGAAGAACTGTCCCATTTCTTCTAAGTTGTTGGATTCCTGATCATAAAGCTGTTTATTGTATTCCCTTATTTTCCTTTTAATGGCTTCAGAATCTGTAGCAATATCCTTATTTCATTCCTGATATTGGCGATTTGTGTCTTCTCTCTTTTTGTCAGTCTTACTAGAGGTTTATCAAATATATGGATTTTTATTTTTTAAAGAACCAGTTTAAATTATTTTTCTCTATTGTTTTATTACTTTCAATTTCACTGATTTGGGCTATCTTTATTACTTCCTTCCTTCCACTTGCTTTGCATTTATTTTGCTCTCTTTTTCTATTCTCTTGAGGTGGGAACTTATATTGTTGATTTGAGACATTTCCTCTTATCTAATGTAAGCATTTAGTGCCATGAAGTTCCTTCTCAGCATTGCTTAAGCTGCTTTCCACACAATTTTTTGTTTTATATTCATTTTCATTTAGTTCCATGTACTTTTTGAGATTTACTCTGCAATAATTATTTAGAAGTTTTGTCATTTAACTTCCAAATGTTTATCAGAGACATTCCTGTTATCCTTCTGTTATTGATTTCTACGTTGATTCTATTATGGTCAGAGAACATATTTTGTACAATTTCAACTATTTGAAATTTGTTAAGGCTTGTTGTGGATAGACCAGAGTGTGGTCTATCTTGATGAACGTTCCACGGGGGCTTGAAAAAATATACATATTCTGCTTCTGGTGGTTTGGAGCTATGTACCCCAGAAAAACATGTTCTTAGACTTGGTCCATTTCTGTGGGTATGAACTCTTATAATTGGAAGCTTTTGATGAGGTTAATTGGGTGTGGCCCAGCTGAGTCAGAAGGGTCTTAACCCTATTACATAAGGCCTTATAGGAAAGGTCACAGAGACAGAAAAGCAACAGAGGGAGCAGCCAGAAGCCGAAAATCAATGGAACCCAGAAGCAAAAGAAGCCACATGAGTCCACATGTGCACTGTCATGTGACAGAAAAGCCAAGGACCAAGGATGGCCAGCAGCCAGCCCAAGAATGCCAGTCTTCCGGAAGAAGCACAGCCTTGATTTGGACTTCTCCTAGCCTCAAAACTGTGAGCCAATAAATTCCCATTGTTTAGGCCAACCCATTGCATAATATTTGTTTGGCAGCTAGGAAACTAAAACACTGCTGTTGTTGAGCAGAGTATTCTATAGATGTCTGTTTGGTTTGTAGCTTTTGTCCAAGTCTTTTATTTCCTTTTTGATCTTCTGCCCAGCTATTCTAGGCATTACTGAAAGTGAGGTATTGAAGTGAAGTCTCCAACTATTATTGTTAAATTGTCTATTCCTCCCTTCAATTCTGTTACTTTTTACTTTAAGTATTTTGGGACTCTGTTTAGGTCATTTTAAAAAATCCATTCTAACAGTCTTTGTCTAAAAGTATCATTTACATATATTTAATGTAATATGTTTGAATTTAGGTCTACTGGTTTATTATTTGTTTTCTGTTTGTTTCATGTTTCCCCTTTCTTGCCTTCTTTTAGGTTATTTCAACATTTTTTTAGTACTACATTTAAATTTATCTATTGTGTTTTTTATATAGCTCTTTGTGACCATTTGAAGTTATTTTTGTGAATCCCCAAAAGAGAAAGATTATGTCTGTAAACTAATCTATTCTTCTGGGTGTGATACCCTTTGATTACACTGGATTGAGTTGAGGGGCCCTTGTTTAAATTATCTGTTAATATTAGGACTTTGATCGACCACATCAGTAAGGCGTGACTCAGGTTGAGTCCCCACCCCTTTGGTGGGCCTATACAAATGGACACTCACTCAAGATGACATACGGGAAGAGAGGGAGCGCTGTCATTTTTTATCCTGGGGTCCTAGGGAGTGACGAGTCATTCGCCTGATAGTTTGCAGCTGAACTTGGGAAGAGAACAGGACAGCTGAGACTCATAAAGAAAACCCAGAAAGAAACAAGCCCTATGCCAGGAGAGAGAAGAAGCCCTAAGAGACAGGCCCTATGCCGGCCTGCAGCTGAGGGAGAGGAAGCCCAGAGGGCAAGGCTGAACCCTCACAGAGATCAACGACCATCTTGCTTCAACATGTGGCAGCTGACTTTGGTGAGAAAGCAACCTTGAGTTGGACTCTTTAGGGCCTTGTAACTGTAAGCTTTTACCCCAAATACCCTTTATAAAAGCCAACAGATTTCTGGTACTTTGCATCAGCACCCCTTTGGCAGACTAATACACCCTTGTATAGTTTTTTTTTTAGTGGTCACTCAAAACTTTACAATATATATTTATTTTTTCATAGTCTACTTAGGATCAATACTTTTATCATTTCAAGTGGAGTCTAGAAATTGCATCACATATAAGAACTTTAATTCTGTCCCCATTATATTGTAGTTATATATATTACATCTTCACACTTTGAACATCCTATCAGATGATATCATAATTTTTGTTTTCAATCATCACAGGTATTTTGAAGATCTCAAAATAAAAAGAATAGTTTATTATATTTATCCAGGTTTTTTCCATTTCTGTTGTTCATTTTTTTCATTTAAAAAATTTTATTGAAGTTTATCATTCATACATGAACATACATAAACAGTAAGTGTACAGGAAAAATTGTGAACTTACAAAACAAACATGCTTAACATCATACAGGGCTCCCCTACATCACCCCACCACCAATACCTTGCTCTTCCTTCATTTTTTTTTTTAAAGAATTTATTTACTTTATCCATTTTAAACCCCCCCTTCCCCATTTGCTGTTTTGTGTCCATTCACTGGGCAATTCTCTCTGTCTGTTTCCTGCCATCTTTTCTCATCCTCCTCCTCCAGTCTTCACCAGGATTCGATTCTGGAGACCTCCTATGTAGGAGAGAGGTGTTCTGCCACCTACGCCACCTCGGTTCCTGGTTTTCGGAGCTTTCAGAGCATCTCGTCTTGACTCTCCCCTGCGTCTCTCTCCTGTTATGTCATCATCTTGCTGCATGGCTCCCGGGGCCTGGCGGCTCACCGGCACACAGAGCCTGGCAGCCCATGCGCCTTCTATATATAGATATTTTTTATTTTACCGGGAGGTCCCGGGGATCAAACCCAGGTCCCTCCATATGTCAGGTGTACGTCCAACCATTTGAGCCACATCCGCCGCCCTCTTCCTTCATTTTTGATGTCCCAAATTTCATTCTGGCATCAGTTCCCTTCTGTCTGAAGAAATTTCCTTCAGCAATTCTTTTAGAGTAGTTCTGCTGGCAATAAATTTTCCTACTTCTGCGAATTTCTTATTTCACCTTCATTATTAATAGATATTTTCGGTAGACAGAGAATTTAAGGTTGACAGTTCTTTTCTTTTAGCACTTTAAGAACGCTGCGTTATTGCTTCTGTTCTCTATGGCTTATGATGAGAAATCCAGTCATCTGAAATGTTGCTATCTGGATGTTTTCAGTTTTCAGCAGTTTGATAATGAAGTGTCTAGGCGTGGATTTATTAGGGTTTATCCTCTTTGGGATTCACTGTGTTCTATAATATGTAGAGTTATGTCTTTTGCCAAATGTGTGGAGTTTCAGGCATTTTTTTCTGGGCCTCTGATGATACAAATGTTAGACCTTTTGGTATTATCGCACAGGTGCCTGAAGCTCTTATTTTTTTCAACCTTTTTTCTCTCTGTTTTGCAGATGGAATATTTTCTATTTATCTCCCTTTAAATTCACTGATTCTTTACTGTGTTATCTCCATTCTGCAAGTCCATTGTCTTTACTGTATTTTTTTTGTTATAAAATTTCCATTTGGTTTTTCTTTATAAGCTTCTAGTTCTTTCCTGAGACTTTCTATCTTTCCATTTGCTTCAAAAGTGTATAGCTCTTACTTCTTGGAGCATTTTTATAATAGCTGCTATCTGCATCATCTTGGCATTGGTGTCTTTTGATTGCATTTTCACATGCAAGTTGAGATTTTCTTGATTCTTCATATGTGAAGTAATTTTGAATTATATTCTGGACATTTTGATTGTTATAAGACTTTGTGTCTTGTTTAAAGCCCATGGAGAAGGTTGATATTTTTATTTTGGCAGGCAATTGACCCATTTGGATTCAGGCCACAAGTTCCAGTCATACTTTCTGTAGGTTATGGTTTCAAAATCAGCCCTTTCAAAGCCTTTGCAGTGGTTTTCAGATTTGTCCCACCTAGTACCAGTAAAGGAACAGGGCTGTGATCTACCCCTTAATTCAGCTTTCAAAGTCTCTGGTATGTGTTTAGAATCAGATCTACACAGCCGGGGCTAAGCCTAGGAATTTATAAACATCTTTATGGAATTGCTTTCCTGAGCTCTTAACTTTGTGTTCTTGGTTCTTTTAGGTTCCCTGGGACTCTCCTGCTTTTTGGTCTTCCAGCAAGAAGGCTAGGGCTGTAGCAACCTGCTCTGTCTCATACTTTCCATGACTATGCCCATACCTGGAGCCAAGCAGCAGAAGGACAGAGAGAAAAATATACAATAGAGATTTGCCCTTTTTGGGACCACAGCTAGTCCAATGAGAGAAGCAGGTTACCCTCCCTCAGAGTTTTAGGTGCCTGTGGATCCTTGCTGCCACTGCTGTTTTGCGATTGCTTGGTGGCTGGGGCACAAGGGAACAAAGGAAAAAAATAGAAAATTAAGGATTTCCATTTCCCTCACTCTCTATGAAAGTTAGGAGTTCCCTTTCCCACAACTTAAGCCAGAACTAGAGGGCTTCTCCTACAGCTCTCTCAGTTTTTTTCCCTGGTGCCTACTTCTGAGTTTTGGGCCGCCTTGAGTCCAGGCTGAGAGAGACCAGAGAACAAATGAGAGACTCACCGCTAGTTCAGTGGTACTTCTAATTCTGGTCTTCTTCTCCAGTCTGCCTGCTACTATTTACTTTTCAGAGTCCTTAAATAGCTGCTCCATGCATTCTGTCCAGGATTTACAGCTGTGTTCAGTGGGAAAGACAGGGTGGAGTGGCTTACTCCATGTTACCCAGAACTGCCTATTTTATTTTTAAGACTGATTTTCAAGCGAACTCTGTTTTAGGTTTTTCCCTAAGTGTTAAAGGCAGGGGTAAAGGAGTCTCAGAAATTTTCAACTGCAAACATATTCCAAGAGTGCAAGTAAGTATGGTTGCCAGATTCATATTAGCTATCAAAGTCTTGCTGAACCTCTCACATAGTCCCTTTATAAGTGTTCCCATGAATATGTGAATATAACTCACCAGTTATCTCCACATGTTGCAGCTTTGTTAAGGGTTTGTGATACTGCAATACTGGTTAGGTTATCTTTATGGTCCCGAGCCTGAAATATCTCTTGACCAATCTCTCGAATATGAGTAGAAATGACCACAAAAATGCCACGTGAAAAACCAATCATGATGTAGCCATCACCATACCTAGTGTAACAAAGGCAGCAATACAGTAAAAAGAGAGATTAACTACCATTGGCAATACTGTAAACTAACAAGTACCTTAAAGCTAAGGAATTATAAAATAGAATTTATTAAAAGGGCCTACTATCTGCCAGACAGTATGCTAGGTAGTTTCACATACTAAATCATAGACTAAAATCCAGAAAAAATTATATATAGGATTGAATGCTACAAAAATTAAGTATTATAATTACTGAAGGAAAACATACAGATTTCTTTCCGTAATGAACTTTTTGTACATACCAACTATAGCAGACAATGTTGCCATAGCGCTGCTGAAATTCTAGATCAATTGGGCTATCTGGTTCATTCAGATTAAAAAGAAACAAAGTTCTCTTGCCAACCACCACACTAATCTGCCGGAAGAGGTTAAGAAATAATGAAATAAATTACTCAATACTTCATGAAAAGACTAGTAAGCAAATCCAAATAGTTGAACTTAATTTATGAAAACAAGCTAAATATTAGATGTGTTAAATGCTATTATTAATAAGACAACAATGTGATGGACTCACAAAATGCATTTTACTAATATATTCTGATAAGGTTCCTTGGCTTTACAAACTCCAATATGTCTTTTGAAATATACTAAAATACTTTTGTGGAATAACTTTTTAAAACTTCTTTATAGCTCTCATTAGAGTACTATAAAATATAGCAATGTAAATCTGATATAGGACCACTGCAATTTGATTGCTATTTAGAGTACAAAGATTATTCCATTCTAAGGCCACCCTACCTTTGAGCTATCTGGGATTACAGGTCCACATCACTGAGGATATCAAGACTGGCTTTTTATATCATCATTGTTTTCAAAGGTCACCAGCAGGTCACTGGTCAGTGTGGCTAAACTACTGTACCTATGTAGCTCACACAAGTCAATAGGTAACTGTAATTCTCAGTGCAGGGTGTGATTGTGCAGAGGAGAGAAAGAGTGTATTAGTTATATGGACTGATTAAGGGTGAAGGATACGTTAAAAAAAACAAAACAACATTTTGATATATTTCTTTGATTCTAAGATGCTATCAATTGTAATATAGAATCAATGTAATAATAGATTTTTTAGGAAAATATTATTTCATTAAATACTCATATGGATTGTGAAAATCATCTGCATTTCATAATGTTAAAATGTGGCAGGGAAAATGCATCTAAGTATTAGAAAAATAAAAACCACAACTTTCAGAGCTCTGGCCAACATATCTGACAGAGCGAAGGTAAAAAATCATCCACTAATCACTATTTCTATTCTTAAAGGTACTGCCACTGTTTCTGCTGTCACAAGATTGAGAAGAGAAACACCAACTGCAGAAACTGTCCTCGTTTGCTGTGATATCCTGGTGGTTAGTGGCAGCAAAAAACTTCTAGGCTTGAGAGACAGGGTGCTGCACTAATTTAATAAGTGATAGACTTATTAAATTAATTAGTGATCACCTACAGATTCTGAGCCATCCTAGAAAAGGAAGGATACAGTCTATCAAATTATCAAAATGATTTGGGCAGGGATTTGATTTAGGATTCTTACTGTGCTTTCAGCAGCAGAGGCTCGGTCATCTGTCTTCATCATGGAAAACTGCATATCACTGGGATCTGATCTCACTGGCGTCTGCAAGGGTTAAAAATATGGCTACAACCAAATTCATTCTGAATATTAATAAAACAGGGAGCCTGCCTGAAAATCCTACTGTTATGAACAAGTAGAAATTCTGGATGAAATAGAACATATATCTTATTAAATGGATAGGTAAGTTTTTTTTTGTTTTTTTTTTTAAATAGGTAAGTTTTAAAGAAAGTAACAGAAATTTCCAGATCAAAAATTCAGCAAAGATCAAACTGAAAACTATAGCAGTAGGCAGAAATTGATGCTGCAGCTATCCAGAGCACCTGGTTAAGGAAAACAAGTAGGAAGCCCATCTGTCTTGGCCTGGTCTTCTGGTCAGAAAAAAAAACAAATAAAGCTCCCTTCCCCTAAGTATTTGTAATCAAAGACCTAACCTCCTACCCTCATTCTGGTTTGGGGTTCAAATTTATACTTTGAGTGGTCTGGGAACTCCCAAGGTGAGAAATTATAACATAAAAAAGTGGAAGGGTCCAGTTTTGTAAGACCACTGCAGTGTTTGGCAAAAACAAATCCAAAGCCTCTTCTGAGGCTGCAAAAAATTTCCAAAGGTAAGCCCTGAGGAAGTAGAGCTCACAACTCAAAATTACAAAATGCACAAAAAGAAAATAGTGCATCAAGAGCAAGAGTGAGCAGAAATAATAACAATCATACCTGAAGATCTAAAAATAAGAGAATTAGATAGAAATCACAAAATACTTTTGAAATGACTAAAAACATGAAAGGGCTCATAAATATGAGAAAAGAAGACTTTGAAAAAGAATTCAGGTAGATTTTTAAAAGAACTACAAAGTTCTTTCTAAAATAAAAAGTAAAATCATTAAAATATACACAATGGGATAGACAGCTGTAGAAGAAAAAGATCTGAGGAAATTATCTAGATAGTTGCACAGAGTAACAAAAAGCTAGAAACTATGAAAGAGAGATTCAGAGACATCAGAATGCCTAACATTGGTCTAACAGAAGCTTTGGAAGGACAAAATAGAGAGGGAAAGTGGTATGATTCAAAGACACAGTGACTAAGAATTTTCCAGAATTGATGAAAGACAGCAATCTTCATACTCAGGAAGCATGACAAGTTCTGAGCAGGGCAAACACAAATAAATTCACATCGAGTAATACTGTAGTGATCTACAGAATATCAGAGTCAAAGAAAAGATCTTAAAAACAACTGAGGGAGCAGATGTGGCTCAAGCGGTTGGCGCCCACTTCCCACATGGGAGGTCCCGGTGCCTCCTGAAAAAAGACAAAAACAAACAACAAGCAAAACAAACTTAAAAAAACAAAAAACAAAAAATAATAAACAAACAAAAAACAACTCAAGGAAGCCAATGTGGCTCACTGGTTGAGCACAAGCTTCCCACATATGAGGTCCCGAGTTCAATCACTGGCACCCAGTACCTCAAAAGCAAAAAACAGAAAACAAACAAACAAAAAACAACTGAGAGAAAATACTAAATGAAGCAATACTCATGTGTGCTCTACTTACCACATGTTGGTCATTAGTATCTAATTCTGGAAGCACACTTAGGGATTAGAAAAAGGAAATAGCTATCTAACATGTAAATAATGACTAATGGTCATGTGGCTTCCTGGACTGCTAAGTGGAAAACATTTTAAGGTAATGCCTTAATTCAGTGGGGAAAAATAACTACAAAGATCTACTAGTAATGTCTGACCTGGACAAAGGTGGAGAGAGGTGTAACATTTGTACTGTAGATCTACCACTCTAATTCTGAAGGGCATCTAAAACAGAGTGATTAAAATAATAAGGGTTCTAGAAACTATGTCAAAGAAAACTACTTTCTACACTGTCAGAGTAATCTTCCTTAATAACCACTTTCATCATGCCATGGATCTGCTCATATGGTTGAGTGGCTTACTTCTGCCTAACTTTCAAAGCTTTCCAGAAACAGGAACCAGTTTTCTTCTTCAGCCTTATTTCCTGTAAATTCTCAATCAAAATGCATACCTTCAGTCAGGCTGGACTTGAACAAGCCATGAACAAGTTATAATTATTTTTTCCTCTTATCTTTGTTCATGCAGTTCTGCCTGGAAAGAATGACAGAGCCTGCTTACTGTCTCACAGTATCTGCTAAAACAAGTTTTAGCAGCCATGGTCACATATGTTATAAATTTGCAGCTTCCTAGCAGCAGTTAGGCATGGCCACATGACTCGGTTCTAGCCAATGAGATATGCCAGATCAGGTCCTTTATGACTTTTTTGCACTCCATTTCTTGTCTTTCTGCCTGGAATGCAGATGTGGTCCTGGAGCATTACCTTTAACTAAGCAGAGGAGGGCAAAAACCTAGAAAAGGGCAGAGCAAGAAGATGGAAGGAACCTTGGGCTCTGGACAACCTTGTGAAGCAGAGGTGCCTACTTGCCCTGCACGACTTGCCTACCTCTCTGTTACATAAGAGAGAGAGGGAAAGAGAGAAAAACAGTGAAACTATCATCTTCTTAGAGCTCCTGTAATTTTGGGTCTCTTTGTTACAACAGCTTAACCTATAACCTGACAAGTTCAGATTGCCTTTTTTCTTTTACAGATTCATCATCAATTTTCATTGCTTTCTCCCATCTCCCAAATGCTATAGGTCTTTCAAGCTGTGCTCCAAAATGTGGTAATCATATAAAGCCATGTGTTGTTTTATAATTATTAGTTTTGCCTTCTTGAGAGTAGGAGCCTATGTGGATAGCTTCTATGATGGCCCCCAAATATCTCCACTTCCTGGTATTCATGCCTTTGTGTAATCCCCAACCCTGACCCCTTCAGTGTGGGCTGAACCTAGTGACTTACTACTAAAGAAGACAATATGGCAAAAGTGATTCTGAGATTAGGTTACAAAGAGACTGTGGCTTAAGTCTTGACTGCCCACCCTTGCTCCCTCACCAGCTGCCATGGTGTAAGCTGAACTATGGAGAGGTCCATGTGGCAAGGGACTGAAGCAGGCTTTCGGTCAATTGCCAGAGAGGAACCGATGCTCTCAGTTCAACAACTTTAAGGAACTGAATTCTCTCAACAACCACATAAATAGATTTTCACCCAGTTAGTTCTTCAGATGGCCAAAAACATAATTCAGCCTTGTGAGATATCTTGAGGCAGAGGGACAGCAACTAAGCTGCCCCTGGATTCCTCACTCACAAAACCTATGAAATAAATGTTTGTTGTTTTAAGTTGATAAGTTTTGGGGGGCAATTTCTTATGCAGCAATAGATAACTGATACAGGGTCACATTTCATATTCCTTCTATAGTATAAACCAGTGCCAAGCACTTAGCAAGTATTCAAAGAATGTAGTAGTAGTTAATATTGCTCTATCAATACTAAATCATAAGCCAAGTATTTTAAAGTGAAATTTTCCCACTGATGAGATTATGTAGTAATAGCAATACAAATTTTCTTAAGGAAGGAGTCTCTGAAGACCTACTAAATCTTAGGAAATTTGAACAGTAGTAAAATTTAATTCTAAATTAAATTAAATTTAATAAGTATTAGTTTGGAAGCAATTTAACATATTGGTTAAAGGTATAGGCCTTAGAATCAGGCAGGTCTGACTCTAAGACCAGGATCTACCATTTATTAATTAACATGTAACATTTATGGCATAAATGTTACATGTTATATATTAATGTTAAATATAAACAGAAAAGATGACTTATTTCATAAATCTAGTCTGATTATAAACGCAGAGATGATAATCCATGCTAATATTAGACAAAGGAAAATACCAATCAAGACATGATGATAAAAATTTCATATTGAAAAATGTTCTAGTGAATAAAGAGAAAAGTTTTTAATGTTTAGAATATGAAGTTATTTACATTTATCTCACATAGAGATTTTAAATTTCTATAATCTACTTTGATAGACAAGTGGTTTATTTTGGGAAAAATTTCAATGTATCAGACCAAAGAGATGTTACTTTATTACCTGTCTTATCGTGTCACCTTCCTGATTACTAACTGTAATCATTTTATCTTCACCACCTAATGCAAGCAGATTTTCTGCATTCCAACAACCACATGTGATTTTCTTGGTATGTTTTCCTAAAAAAAGAGATGATTTTTATACAGACACATGGATTTCTCAAAAAAATTAAAAATCTGTGATGTCAATAAGAAAATTTAGGTATTATACCATGGAATTTAAAATCTCATCAAAGCAGTTGGTGTCCAAGTAACCTTTTAAATTAGCAAACTTTCAAATAACAGTTTATTATCAAGATAAAGGTATATAATGGCAATACTGTTTTTCAACTTTTTGTGTGAATATGAACAAAGGCCCTAACATTAAAAAAAAAAATCCACTCCTAGACAGGTTTTATTTGTTCATCATATAACCAAGCTTATAACAGTATCTTAAGAGAAATAAATCCTCTTAACACATAGATATAACTCATAGTTTTAACTATTCAAAAATGACTAAAGGCCATATAATAATTCATGATATTACTGAGGTGCAAATATGAAAGCAACCTTGCAAGACTTGCATTAAGAATTGCATCATTTAGCTAGTGAGTGATACTAGATGACCACAGAGTGTAAGGAAGCTTTTAATTAAGCATTCCAGTCAAGGCAAATTTGGGGGGTGGGAGAGTGGGGGTGGAAATCATAGGCTTTATGGGCTTTTGTGATGGTCTTGGGATAGATAAACCCTAAAGAGTTCCAAGGTTAATTCTGACAATGAGATGCAAAATGGCTAAGTTACTTAATCTTTCTATTCCTTAGTTGCCTCATCCATAAAATGGGGAAAATATAGGACCTATCTTATAGGGTTAAGGATCAAATGAGTTAAAACACTAAGATAGTGCTAGGCACACAGTAAGTACTATGCAAGTATTTGCTATTTTAGTGCTTGAAGAACAGTGACAACATTGATTTTATTCTTTTACCCCCTATAGGACCTAATACTGTACCTATGAGAAATCAGGTACTTAATGAACGGCTGTAAAGTGAGGAAACCCTGAGGCAGGAGTGTGCCTGGTATGTTAAAGGATCAGCAAGGAGGACAGTATGGCAGAAGCAGAGGAAGTAAGAACAGAAGAGTATGGGCTGAGGTCAGAGAGACTGCAGGGCCCAGATCATGAAGAGCTTGGTTGGCCATCATGAAGATTTTGGCTTTGACTCTGGGCAAGATGGAGAGTCACTGGAGAGTGTGGAGTGGAAGGGTGACATGATCTCACTTTTTAAAAGGCTTACTCTGACCTCTGAGTTGAGAATATTCTATAGTAGGGCAAGAGTTGGAGCAGGGAGACCAGTTAAGAGGAGAATGCAGAAATTCAGGTGGGCCATGTTTGAGGGCCACATCACAGTGGTAGTAGTAGAGGTGGTAAGATGAGGCTGAATTCTGGAGATAACTGAAGGTAGAGCCAACACAGTATTTTCTGACAAAATAGATATGGAGGGTGTGCTGGTTTGAGTCTTTTGTGGATTACAGAAAGTTATGTTCTTAAGCTAACCCATTTCTGTGCATGTAAACCTATTTATGTGGGACCTTTTGGTTAGATTCAGTAAAGGGACTTTTGATTAGATTGCTTCAGTTGGAGGGCTTTGACTGGGCTACTTCAGTTGGGTCTCAGCCCTCTTGTTAAGAGTCTTATGTAAGTGGAGACACAGAGAAAGAGAAATGTAAGCTTTTACCTTGACATATGAGATAGGACTCCAGGACTGCCTACAGCCATAAAAAGACAGAGAAAACCCAAGAGGCTGAGAGAGAGGCCAGAGGCTGGAATCAGTGGAGCAGCCCGAAGTTGAAGCAACAAGCCCCGGAAGAGAGAGGAGGGAGATGAACTAAGTGCTTGATCGTCCACAGTAGAGCTCACGAAAAAACTGAGCTTAGAGGAGAAGGCAGACTGGCAGAAGTCCAGAATCAGTGGAGCAGCCAACATTTGGTGAGACAGCATTTCTGATGATGCGTTGACTTGGACATTTTCACAGCCTCAGAATTGTAAGATTTTACCCTAATAAATTCTCATTATAAAAGCCAACCCATTTCTAGTATTTTTGCTTTGATAGCCTTTAGCAACTAAAACGGAGGGTATGAGAAAGAGTAGAGTCAAGGGAGATGCTATGGTGTGGCCTGAAGATCTAGAAGGATGAACATTATCAACACAGAGAGAGAAAGCTATGGGTGAAGAGGGCTTTGCACATGTTAAACCTGAAGTGTTCACCAGACCTCTGACTGGTGGATAGTAAGCAGGTGGATATTTGTGTCTAGAGTTTGGAAGAGAGCTCTGGATTAGAAACAGAAATTTGCGAGTTGTCAGGATATAGATGGTATTTCAAATTAGGAGACCAGAGCACAAAACTGAAGGGAACATCCTGAGAAGAGACTGGGACTATGGGAGATTTTGCTAAAGACAGATTATAGGACTTGGGCAGTACATTGGAACTGAGTGCACCAAGAGACAGGCATTAGGAAGGGGAAAAGGAGTACACAGAGAGGTGGGAAGATGACAAAGACAAGACTTAGGAAAGGGAGAAGAAAATCTCTTCTTCCTCCTTCTTCCAATATACCTCAAGGCTCTTTTGAGGGCTCAGAATTCAGGTTATTCTTAACATAAATAGGAATAATACATATTGCGTGCCTACTTAACACTCTTTAAGGCAACTTACATTTAAGATGAACTCAGTTAATATATTGTGGTAACTGAAATTAGAACCATGTTTTTCGGGGCGATGTTATTTAATTAAACCATAGTAAATGAAATTCGTGCATATCAGAACCAAGCCAAATGAGAACTGCCTGTATATAGTCTAGTTCAAGGAAATATTTAGTGCAACATGGACTAAGGTAATAGATATTTAATTTCTGTAAAGCACTGACCAATCATGCTACCACAATGCTGCTAACAGAGGTGGAATGTCTTGGTTTTAGTTATTTAAGAGGAAAAAAAACCAAGCCACAAATCACAACCAACACTGAGAGGCAGCTGTGTGTTTAGCTAAATGACCATTAAGATATGTAAATAACCTGAATCTATTCAGGCCCATTTCACACAGTAAATAAATGTGTGAGGAGAATCAGTATTCATATTAAATACAAAGATCATATATAGCATAATGTATATATGACAAAAACCTGATACACAAATAATCATGCTTTGACAAATTATTTTCTTGTATCTCAATTGTCAAATTTTCTGGGACTTATAAGTTAGCTGATAGGATATACCTGCAGATGAAGTAGGATACAGAAAATATCTACTGAGGTCAGTAAGACACATAAATTCATACTGTGGAAAGTTGATTAATGTAACTAAGAAATTTTTTAAAGTTTTTGAATGGATCAGTGACATCACTGGTTAACTGTAGCATTAATATGAACATTTATACTAAGGATATATATATATATATAAACAATTTAAAGTGATTAAGTGTCCTTAATGGAAAGGCACATTATGAGTACTCCGTGGGTGCCATTATCTCAAGTTTAATCCCTTTTTAAAAATAAGTGTACATCTTATATTTATTATCAACAATCCTCTCAACTCCAAAATTGGACACAGGGATTAAAAATAAAAATTCACTGCACTACTTAGTAAAGCATTACTAGTACTTTCATAAAAAATGTACAAACTTTGTTAAAAATTTATCAAGCCTTCAAATGACATGGTTACAGGTATTTACAACATATACATTTAAAACTATATATGTCAGCTGATATAATGGAATATGATTTGAGGAAATGACTCAGCAAATGATTCCAAAAAACAATACTGTAAACTTTCATAATCTGGAAAAAACCCCAGCAAGATGAGGTAATCAAATGTACCAAAAGGGGGAAAATAGGTTTCTAATAAGGCCTAAAGATAGCTGTGAAAAATATTCTTGTGAGTTGGTAGATTATGTTCTTTTCTGGCCACCTGGATGTAATTAATTCCACTAGTCCCACCATTCATCAGCCCAGTGCTGATGAATGAATATCCAGTTGGCAGATGCTGAGAGACCAGAAGGTTGGGAGAATCAGAGACTGAACCAAGAAGGTCAGACAAGGAACAGAACACAGGCAGCCTCTAGCCAGATACCCTGAGGCAAATATAACTCATAATCCACACCTCGATTAAATTGGTTTTTGGAGAGAGTCAGTGGTCAGAATTAGGAATCTGGATTTACCCTGTCCAAGCAGTCACCAAATGTTTATGTGGTGATATGCAGATGAACTATTCCATGTTCAGAGGAATCTGGGTGAGAAAGGAACAGATGGAAGCCATGCCATTAATGTTCTGGTGCCAAAAGGCCAACCTTAGAGCAAACTACCCTGTGAACCCTGGGAATTTTCCTAAGAGGGACCTGCTTGTGTAGGTAGGTGTAAGATTGAACCAGGGGGGTCCCAATAATACAAAATTTCCCTTGCAACATCAGGGAAATCTGAGGTAGTAAAATTGACATTTATGTAAAGCATCTCAAAATATTTAGCAAGGTTTCCAGCTTTAACCTACCAAGGACAGGAATCTTTCGAGATGTCTGGTGATTATAAATAAGCAAATTTCCTTTAACAGTTCCAACAGCCAGAAAACTTCCCATTTTTGACCAAAGAAGGAAAGACATTTGATCCCTGTAACATTAAGATGTAAATTACTAAACATTTCACAAATATAACATCTATATAATCTTTTTTAAAGTATTTTGTAAGTAATTTAAACATCTGCTTAGTTGCTGAAGTATAAAACTACAACTTAATGCTTTAGGACAAAAGACTAAGTGCTAAAGATATTTTGGAGCATCTATAAGATGATTTTAGGGTCAGTTAGCCTTAAAATAGAAATGTAATTTTAAAAAAACCATAGGACTATATAATGCAAACTGTGAACCCTAATGTAAACTGTGGACTACAGTTATAGTACAATTATAATAATATTCTTTCATCAATTATAACAAAGGTACCACACTACTGCAAAATGCTGGGAAGGATACATGGTAACTATATATTTTCTACATAATTTTTCTGTAAGCATACAACTTCTCTAATAAAAAATATATATATAAAATTAAAAAAAATACAAATGTAAAATGAGTAGAGAGCTCCATTCAGTCATGATGGGACCTCAAATTTCATGAGATGGTCCTTAATATACAGTAAGCTATTATTTTATATACTAATAACAGCTGTAACTCTAAATGGAAGATGAAACCTCATGCTCTTAAAAAAGAAGGTTCTAATAACACGAGATATTAAATTGGAAAAGTCATTGGAATACATGACCTTAAAAAGGATGTATATTTTCCAACTCTGTCACTATTAAGAGTATCCCAAAAGCAGGTAGAGACCACTTTTGCCATCTACCAGATCTTATATGCATTCTAGGACTCAGAGTTTTTATACAATTCCCTGATACAGGGAATCAGGAATCCCTGGAGAAAGGTCATTCAATATACTGGGGAAAGAAATCACAATAGCTCTAGAACAAGAGTTCTCAAAATGTGATCCCAGGACCACAGACTCCTCATCACCTAGGAACTTCTTAGAAATGCTAATTCTCAAGCCCCACCCAGGTGTAACTGAATCAGATACTCTGCAGACAAAACCCAGTAATCAGTTTTTTTGGGTTTTTTTTTTTTGAGGAACTAGGGGCCAGAGATAGAACCCAGGACCTCGTATGTAGGAAGCCAGCACTCAACCACTGAGCCACAATGGCTTCCCTGAGTTGGTTTTTTTTCATCTGTTTTGCTTGTTGTTTGTTTTTGTTTTTTTCTGTAGGCACCAGGAACTGAACCTGGGACTTCCCATGTGGGAGGCAGGTGCTCAACCGCTTGAGCCACATCTGCTCCAGCGATCTGTTTTTTAACTAGCCCTTCAATAGATTCTGATGCAGCTAAACTTTGAGAATCACAGTTAGACCGTGCAACTGTTTTCAGAATGCAAGGCTTTCAAGAACATTAAGGGCAATGATGAAAGGATAAAAGAATAAGCTTAAAAGGTCTTCCTATGGCTAACTTAGGAGAATTTGAGCATTAAAAATAATATATTTAAATGAAACAACTTGAGTTTGTGAAAGGTTATAATACCATGATGCTATTCAGGAGAGAAAAATTCATATAAAGTATCATGAAAAGGAGTTGTGGGAAGCAGATGTAGTTCAGTGGTTGAGTGCCTGTCTCCCATGTATGAGGTCCCGGGTTCAATACCTGGTACCAACTTTAAAAAATTAAAAAAGGAGTTGTAATAAAACGTGAATAAAATGCTTACATTTTAATTGTAGTAACATATATATTTAACAGAGAATTTGCCATTTTAACCATTCTTAAGAGTACAATCCAGTGGCATTATTAATCACTTTAATATGTGGTGCTACCAACACCATTTCCATTACAAAACATTTTTATCATCCAAAACAGAAGCTCTGTTACCCATTAAGTAATAACTCCCCTTCTGCCTCCTCCCAGTCCCTGGTAACTTCTAATCTATTTTCTGTATCTATGATTTACATCTTATAGGTATTTCATATAAGTGTAATCATACAATATTTGTCCTTTTCTGTCTGGCTCATTTCATTCAACATGATGTCTTCAAGGTTCATCCATGTTGTAGCATGTATCAGAACTTCATTCCTTTTTTTTTTTTTTAACTTTTTATTTTAGTAAAATATGTATAACTCAAAATTTCCCATTTTAACCATTTTTAAGTGTATAGTTCAGTTGTATTAATTACATTCACAATATTGTGCTACCATCACCAATAGCCATTAACCTAACTTTTTCATCACCTCAAACAGAAATTTTGCATCCATTAAGTAATAACTCCCCCACCTCCCCAGTCCTTGGTGATCTATAATCTACTAATCTGTCTCTAGAAAGTTGCCTCTTCTTGGTATTTTATATAAACCAAATAATATATTTGTTTTTTTGTATCTGGCTTATTTCACTCAACAGGATGTCTTCAAGGTTCATTCACACTGTGGCATGCATCAAACTTCATTCCTTTATACGACTGAGTAATATTCTATTCTGTGTATATTCCATATTTTGTTTATCCATTTATCTGTTGATGGACATTTGGGTTGCTTACACCTTTTGGCTATTGTGAATAATACTACTATAAACATTGGTGTATAAAACTTCATTCCTTTTAATGGCTGAGTAGTACTCCATAATATGGTCATACCGCATTTTGTTTATCCATTCATCTGCTAATGGATACTTGAGTTGTTTCCACCTTTGGCTATAGTGACTAATACTGGTATACAAGTATCTATTTGAATCTATGCTTTCAATTCTTTGGGGATATATATAATTTGGGGCAAATGCACCAGGCTACAAAAAACTGAAATCTATGTTAAAAAGCATGGGCTTTAAAGAGTCTTACTGATATGACAATTGAAGGTCAATTACAAGAAAAAGACTCGGTAAGATGACTAGAGCTCAGATTTTGATCACCTTGGGAAAAGTAACCATGTTCAGTTTCCAACAAAGAATCAATCAACTGAAAACACAAATTCTGTATCCAGGGTTTTCTCTGGAAAGACTGCTACATCCCAGTTATATAAATAAATGATTACTGGACTAAGTCTAGGGAAGTATCAGAGTAAGTAATTCTATAATCCTAAAAAGGTATAAAAACAAGTAGAGTAAAAATGAAAAAATGAATTCAATCCATGGTGCTAACATTTAAAAACAGGTTAAATGGTATAGTAGTAAGCTGTGAAATCACTATATTTGAACATGTTTTGTTTACTATTTAAGGTGTTTGAAATGCTCAAAAGAATCATTCAGATTAAATTTGAAATGGAATTCAAATTTATAAAGGAAATGTAATTAAGTTAAAAAGTAAACATATTTAAGAAAAAAATTTGATATTCAAAGGTATGTTTATTAACTATCTTAGTATAATATTGACCATTAAATAAAGAACAAATAGTATCAGGTATTCCTTTGCCCATAAGAAAGTACTTCAGACATTAAAATTTAAAAACAGTAAATAGGACCAGAAAACCCCTACACTCAGAATAATTTTACCTTAACGGTGATTACAATAACATTAACTCTTAGCTAGGGACTTAATTAATTCTGTGCCTGACCACAATATACACTTAAACATCAAAACAATCCTAAGATGATGTGAGGAAATGGACTCTCTGGTAAGACAGACAGCTAGCTGGGGGCACAGAAGTATCAGTGGAAACACCTGGGAATTAATTATACATTTTCTTCTGCAAGGATGTGGCCTCACTAATGCTGAATTTGGTTCAAGAACCAGTACTTAATGTTTAAATATCCCCAAGAATGGAGGCACAGAGATTGTGTAAACTATTCCTGAAAAGTGATGTAAATTCAAAGCCTAAAACAACAGAGCAAGAAATGACAGTATCTCAGATCCAGAAGACTTTTCCTTGGGCAGAAAACATCACATGTGGTCACATGCCCCATGAGGCATTTTGGAGGATAAAGGGAAACTGCACTAAAATGGGCTATGCCTGGCCCTGCTCTGCATGGCCACCTTGGTTCAGTTATTTCTTGGTCAATAATATGGAACCTTATAGACCAACCTTATATATGTGTGTGATCTCTTTCTACCCACTTGTGGCCACGTGAAGCCAAGAGGCAGATATTATTACTATACCCATTTTATATAGATAATGAAACTGAGGCTTAGAAAGAGGTTAAGCAACTTTTCCAAGGTCAAAATTGCAAATTTTTATTTGTAAATACTGATAAGTTTTTCTCTTTCATATGGTCAAATAGTTTATATTTTATTGGAAATCTGTAACCTACTCTGCGTGCCTTCAGCTGGTGGGACTGTCAATCATGTGGCCCTACCTCCCTTACTACCACCCAGAAGAGATCTTGTGAGGAACTGAATGGGCACTTGTAATATGAAAGGAGTATGATCTTTTCCCTGGGATGACTTTGCTGTGAAGAATGATCTAAGAGTAGAGTTGCCAATAGCCACGAAGGAAGTCTTAGAATGAAGTATATACAGATAAAAGAAGGGCCGAGAGATAGTGAAAGACACAGTCCTGACTGTATCACTTGAATGCCTGAATCCAACCATGCCTGCAGCTAAACCACAACCAGATTTTCCCATATATATTTTGTTTCATCCCTGGACTAAAATTTAATCTATTCCATTGTAAGCAAATTTTTAAAAGGAACTACATATATATTTCACAATTGTAAAATTTTTATTCTAATTCACTAGGCAAGTTTAGTAAAAGGATTATATATAATAATAATAAAAGAAATTCGCCTTTTCTTTTATAAGGAAATAACTCATAAAGCAACACTTTGCCCGCTGAGTAGATACCATGAGCAAAGCTCAACCGAATTGAAAAAATTGATGAAGAAGTTATTACTGAAAGTAAAAGGTGGCATACATGTTAGACGAATACTGCAGGTATTTGATCCCTTTATGAATCTTGTGATAGATGAGTATGTGGAGATGGCAACTAGTGGGCAACAGAACAATAATGGAATGGTGTTAATTCGAGGAAATAGTGTCATCATGTTAGAAGCCTTGGAATGAGTATAAATAATGGTTGTGTTCAACAGAGAAATCAATTGCTTCCCCATGTCCCCTCCCTAAAGGGCCTGTTTTACTGTGATGTAATATTTGGGCCATGTATATTTTTCATATTAAAATTTTTTGTTAAATAAACTTTTGTAATAGTCAAAAAAAAAAAAAAAGAACCCATCATTGCATCTTTTAAAGGAAAGTTGTAAGTATTGTTAGCATCAAATCTACAAAAACCATGTCTCCAAGTCAAGATTTTAAAAATAAAAGTTATCCTTACCTCATGCCACTGTCTAGCTGGCTGGTCTTATTTGTGTTGGCATCCCATAGATAAATGCAACTGGACTTCTCAGCAATCACTGCTAGGATATCGCCATCTTTATCCCAATCCATAGTAACACAGTTCCTTTAAAAAGAGAGTAAAACATCACTACAGATTTTTCAAACATGGGGGAAAGAAACTTAAATACTCACTTATTTGTAACTACTGTCTGTAACAAGACCATTCCATCTATTTTAAATAGGTCATAACCGTTTTAAAGTGAGTGTGATGACTTGAAGCTGTATGTACCCCAAAAAAGTATGTTCTTAAAGTTAATCTATTCTTGTGGGTGTGGACTCATTTTAAGTAGGATCTTTTGGTGAGTAGGATCTTGAGTTAAGATGTGACCCACGTCATTCAGGGTGAGTCTTAATGCTCTTACTGGAGTACTTTATAAGAGGATGAAATTCAGACAGAGAGTGAGAAAGCCATGGAAGCTAGAAACTGAAAGCAACAAAAGCCAGAAGAGAAGGGAGAGACTAGCAGATGCCGCCATATGCCTTGCCATGTGACGAGGGAGTCAAGGACCACTGGCAGCTGGTCTTCAGGAAGAAAGCATCACCTTGATGATGCCTTGATTTGGACATTTTTCTCCACTTCTAAATTGTAAGCTTGCAAGTTAATAAATTCCCATTGTAAAAGCTAACATATTTCGTAGTATCTGCTTGAGCTACTGAGCAGTCTAAAAAATTGAGAAATACAACTCAAATTCATCACTTGGATAAAACTACCTTCAATTACTTGTTGTTGAAGGGAGGGAGAAGACTTAAAATCTATTTTTAATACCACATCCATGTGCTATATTAAATACAATTGCAGCTGATAAGTTTGTATATATTTTTTGAATCTTAAAAAGCCCCTGGTCCTTGGTAAAACAAATACATCAAACACCTCTCCAAATGAATCACATCTCAATCAAGAGATAATTTGTATGATCAAGTTTTGAAAGGTTTTCTTTTTTAAGATTTTATTTATTTATTCATCCATCCCACCCTTGCTGCTTGTGCTCTCCGGGTCAGCCAACCACGCCGTGCGGGCAGGCCTGCCCTCACCAGGAGGCCCCGGGAACCAAACCCGGGGCCTCCCATATGGTAAACGGGAGCCCCACTGATTGAGCCACAGCCGCTTCCCTGAAAGGTTTTCTAAAATCTTATATAAAAGATTTACAGAGAGAAAAAGATGATATTGCTAACAAATGAAGATATAGCTAAATAAACTGAGTACAAAACAGATCAAGGTTGGGTAAGCGTAGGATTCCAAAACAATGAAAAGCTTGAATTCTGAAGTGGGTGAGTAAGAATTGTTATTTTCATTTTACATCTTGGTGGAATAAGAAGAGTGATTCAGTTAAGGTGACAACACAGTTTAAAACAAGAAGTGCTCTATTTAACATGATTGTTGATGTTCAAAATTATTCAAAAATGTTTATTATAATTTAAAAAGTTCCCTGAGGATTGACCTTTTCTTCTCCAATGCTATCTCTCATTTTAAAATTCTTTGTTCTTGGGTATTTGCTAAACCATACATTAATTTACATTTAAGATGATTGGGAATAACTTCAATTTTTTATTTTTCAAACTGCTAAAATATGTTTGGGATCTTAATTTTCTCAGAGATTTCAGGAATATGGAAGAAGGCAGCTTTCAAATTATTGATGAGATTATCTGCCAATTAAAGGCTGAATATATAACAGCATTTTATTTACCTGGAGATCCTTTGTCAGGTAAACTCAACTATTATGAATACAGCAAAAGAATTGAGAAGTAAAGAAATGAGGCCATTATGTAACCAAAACAGATGTTGCAGAAATCAAGCAATAAAGCTTATACAAATCACTCAAAGAAGAGTTTTTTACTGAGTGCCTTTGTATTTTATTTTAGACATAATTATAACTACTTTGACTTCTGTTTCCCAGAATATAGAAACCAGAAGCAACAACTAAGAGTGCATTGGGAAATGCCAATTGGCATTAGTGGGTGGGGCAGAGTAGGAGGGAGGAAAGGCTATTAGAGACTGAAAGAATTAAAACAGCCACATTTGCCTTAGAACCCTTACATGCAAATGAGAGGCCCTGAAACTTCATGCAAAGATGGTGGCAATGAAACAACAGAAAGCAGACAGGGATTTTAAAAAGCAAAGGAGTATAGGCCATTTAGGTGAAGAACTCTACATACCTTAATAATGTAATCACTGAGAATATCTGTAGTAAAACTAATACTGATAATAATTACACAGAATTACAAAATAGCTAAATTATACTTAGTGTAATACAGAATTCTCTGAAAATGGATAGTTTTTGCCCTTTAAGAAGTATCTGGAAAGTAACTATTTTCCAACAATTTATTAGAGAAGAAATACTAAAGTAGATACCATATGCATATTAAGGCATGTTCATAATTAAATGAGAATTCATATGGGCTCAGTGACAATCATACTTTAAAGCTTTCTTGTGAATGTGTAGGTATTTATAAATATAAACTAACTCTCTAACTCATATGCTATATCTCTACATACTTCATTAACTACTTAAGAGTATAAAAAACAAATCCCTTTGCAAATGGAGAAAGCAAAAGAGGAGATATGGGTTATACATAAGTTATAAAATTCTATTTGATTACAGTTTTAAGACAGTGTTTTTTATCTTTTATGCAACAAAGCTTGAAAAAATTTTTGACCCACTGCTGTACTTACCCAGGTAAATTAATTTCGCTTCTTTTCTGACCATGGCGATCAAAGATTTTCACAATATGATCAGCTCTAAAAGCAATTAGAACACAAAGATATGATTAAAATGTGTTTTTATTTATGTCTGTGCATAAAAAAATTAAGCCATCACCTGAGTGATATCAGTGTTCTTTCATGATGGTTTCATAATTTGTATCTAAAAAGTTACCAGGGAAAAGGTTCATGAACTGTGATATTAATGGAGATGAACCTATTCCTTTCCTCACCATGATACTATCACACAAGAAATTCTACTGAATAGATGGTGTGGTTATGAGGGCATACATCCATTTGCAATCAGGATGATCTTACTTAAAACATTCACTGATTTCTTACCCTGTTACTGCAAGGTAGTTTCCTGATGTTTTTTGCCAGGTGAACTGAATTGGTGTGCCAAGCCAAGTTTTTTCTAACAGTGAAAAAACACGCTAAAAAATAAACAAACAATTGTTATGTTTTCAAAACACATACAATTAAAAGGACTGGTCAGGGGAGGAGATGTGGCTCAAGCAGTTAGGCACCTGCCCCCTACATGGCAGGTCCAGGGTTCGGTTCCCAGTGCCTCCTAAAGAAGCTGAGCAAGACAATGAGCAGACACAATGAACAGAGACAACGAGTGAGCAGACAGACGAAGCTGTGGGGGGGGTGTCAGAAATGTATGTCAAAACATGATCATGAAAACAGGATTCAGGATGGTGAACTTAAAGAGTTTATCCAAAAGAAGTTAACAATACAGCAAACAACAATTAACAAGCACAGTATGGATCTCAAGATATAAAATCTTTATTACAAAACTTTTTTTGCTTTTGAATTTTCTAAACGTTAATTTTTAAAAAATGTATAATTTTAGTGCTTAAAGGATTAAGATAACTTAAACTTGAATTTAATCATTATGTGATCTTTCATCAGTGGCATGGATTTTAATTAAATTTAACAAAATTGCTATTTTAAAAATACTTACCATGATAGAAATACAAATTGTTCATATTTTCTTCAAAATTATTTCATTTACACATTAGTTGTATTTATTTCCTTATTAATGTTTAATTTGGCTACTGGGTAGACAGAGCATCAACTGAAAAATAATTATTTTCTTTTCACTTAGACCATCTAGAACTGTGGTGTTCAATATGGTAGCCACAAGCCACATGTAGCTTTTGAGCACTTGAAATGTGGGTAATGTGAATTTAGATATGCTGTAAGTATAAGATACATTTTGGATTTCAAAGGCTTACCACGAAAAAAAAAAAAAGACTGTTAACTATCTCATTGGTAATTTTTTATATTTTGTGTTGAAATGACAAAATTTTGGATTTGTGGGGTTACATAAAATACATTATTAAAATGATTTTAACTTTCTTTTGAACCTTTTAATGTGGCTATGAAAATTTTAAATTACATTTGCTTGTATTATATTTCTATTGGAACATAGAGATTGAGTGAAAAAATTTACAGATTAATATTAGATTAAAAAAACAGATGTTCTTAACTAGGCATATGAAGTTTAGATAGGACTAGAGTAAACCTGACAGTCTAAGTGGCAACACAAAACTCTTTCGGTGCTCAAAATTAACAAAAATCAAAGATCATTCCTATGTTAAAAAGAAGATAAAATCCACCTCTACTGAAAGCAAAAGTGTGCTATAATCACGAGTGCATCCAGGTTTTGCGGGCATGAAGACACTCTTGAAGAAAACATAAAAGCATCTTACTTTTGCAAATTTTCAAAAAACATAACCACATTGCCTTGGAACTCTTTCATGCAAATTAGAGGTCTTGCAACTTCATGACAAACCTGCCTCTGGCTGTGATCTTACATATTTTTCTTCAAAAAAAAAAACTATAAATTCACTGAAGAGGAAATTTTGCCACTTCAAGCAAGTCACTTAAATTATCTCAGATACAGTATATTCAACTATAAAATGGGTATACTAGTATCTCCATACTTTCAGTACTTTATATAAACTGTGAAGAGTTTTAAAAATGTGAGTTACGACTGTCAGTCAATTCCAATCTTCACACTAATAGCTACAAGGAAGCATTAAGATGTAAAAAATAATTTCCACTCCTTTGCCAGATCAGGGGAGGGGGGGTATGGCTGTTGAGAGTGACCCAATTGAGTTCACAAGGAGAATCCCAAACCTAGAAACCATGTGTGCGGAGGAAGATGTGCTTGAGCTCCAGACCTAAGCGTGCGGATGCAGATTTCTCCGCGAATAACTTACACTCGCCACCAAATCATCTCTAAACTGGACCAGTCACAGGCAATATTATTTGGGACGATTCTTTTGGAGATTTTTTTTCACTCTCTTGGGTTGGTGCAACCAAGGCGCTGAGTTGCGCGGCTTGTCAAAGGCTTAGTTGCAAGATATGAGGCTGCAGGTGACAATTAACTTGACCGCTACCCTCCAAACGCATTCACAACCCATTCTTTCTGCCGTGCGAAGTTAAGGGTCTCTTCAGATCCAGTTTGCTCATTTCCGGCCGCGGCGGGATTCCCTCTTCTCGTACGGCCTCAATCCGATTCGCTATCCCAGAAATAAGGGGCCTCCCTCTCTCGTCCTCGCCTCTTTTTTTCCCTTTTCTTTCCCCTCGTTGCTTCAACTTCGCCTGCGCCCTCCCCCTCCCTGGACGTCCCGCTCGCACTCCCCTCTCCTCACGTACTCGGGTGGAAAAAGGGGGCACACAACCCTCTCCTCAAAGCGACGCTCCGCTGGCTGAAGGCGGGAGAGCGGTCGTCTTCCCGCCTCCCACCCCCGGGCTTTGTAAGTTATTTACCTTCATCTCAAGCCTCGAGCGGCCGCGCGACCAAGCTAGTGCGCAAGCGCACCTGGTCTCCTACGCCAAGACTATCGCGTTCCCGTCACCCAGGAGACCGCGCGAGCAGCGACCAATCAGCGAGCACCGCCTGGTGGGACGTGCCTCGCGGAGCCCTGCAGAGCTGTGAGCCTTTTAGTGGAGAGGAGGAGGGGAGACTGGAGTCACGTGACCGAGCAGCCTGGGTTGCTTGGCTTAGTCTCTGACAAGTGAGACTAGGAGACTCGCCCCGCGGAAATGGCATCTGTGAGTTCTGAAAGGCGCCTGCGTAAATTTCGGCGTGTGGTGACTCCGAAGCCGATGGTGACCTGAGGGGGCGCTGAGGAGTTCAAGAAAAAGAAGGCTTAGAATGTTGATTAAAAGGAGGCGGAAGTTGGCACACGGGCCAAATACGCAGAGAGGACGTGGACGAGCCCTCGTGTATTATCCCTTTTTTCCTTCTAGGATTCAGGGTTTGAAGGGATAAAGTGTGCGTGGTAGTTTTTTCCCCAAGGTTTTTCGTTTTTTTTCAGGTTTTTCGTAAATGGTCAACTAAATGGGCCCTCCAAAGTGGACAGGAAAAATGAGCTCTAGTCACTTTTTTTCGACCTTGCACCCGGCAGTTTTTCCCTAGGTGTTATGCTTTGCGGTAATATTTGAGATTCATTAGAGTATGGAAGTGCATCTTTTGCCCAAGTCTCTGAAAGTGTCGAAACAATCCACCTTTTCTATTTTCTTTCAAAATAAGGTAGGAAACTGATCGGCTTAGAGAAAATAAAACGGATGATTTAAAATAATTAATGGTGGGTGTTCCCGGATTCTTAAGGAGAGTACTATTCCGTTGCACTGGGCGTTTCAGTTAGGTTCATTTGTTAAATCTTTACTGAAAGATTAACCTGCAGCCGTTCAGGGGATATTACAATTTAAGACTGATCTCTGCTGGTGGTATATTTGTATCTATGGATGTCTAATTTGAGATATGAGACCTGAACATTGAAATGGAAATGCCTTTACTAGGTGATTGAGTGAAAGAAAGAAAGGTTAGAGAAATAGAAATTCGAAATTATCAGTATAAGAGGTGGTACTTGAAACAGTGAATGGGACTGTTGAGGTTTCGGAGGATACCACATGTACAGAAAAAAAATTAGGGCAAACAAATGAAAATTATGAGAGCATGAAGTCCTGCAAGCCAGGAAAAAGCTATTCAAGAGTTTCAGAGTAGATATATACTTTGAAAAGATTGTTGGATTTGGCTAGGAAAAAGTAATTGTAAAGTGATAGAGTAAGGATGGGTTAAAGAAATTGAAAGAAGTCAGCTTATTTAGATTTTAGGCAATTAGGCTTACTGAAATGTAAGAGCTCAAATGTAATTCTTGAAGAATTTAGCAGCCTGCAAAAGCTTATGTTATTTTTTTTTTAAGCTTTGGGTTAAAATGTAGAATCAAAATAATGAATGGGCCCTCCAAAATGTCAGTGTAATCATTGCACGTATATATAGTGGGAGAGGCTTTAGTTTAAAACCTCTGAGAAAGGAATTTGACAAACTTTCTTGACCTTTTAGCTAGTGAATGCCAAACTACCTGTATTCATTTTCAGCCTATTTGCCCAATCCCTCAATTGAGGAATCAAGGACCACTGGCGTACAACTGAATACAATGTATTGTGTATTTGCACATGTGCATTTTTTTCACTGGAAGAGGTTTCACCAAATTATCCAGGATATTTGTGATCTGAAAAAGATCAGGAACTTTAAAATGGTAATCCATTGCTCCTTCAGGAGCTTGAATTTCATTCTCTAGTCTGGGGAAACCCCTAACTGTTTTTCAAGAAAGGTACTGTGATCTTGTTTTTTTTTATTTTTATTTTTTCGTTTTGAAGGTACTGGGGAAAGAACCCAGGACCTCGTACATGGGAAGCAGGTGCTCAACCATTTGAGCTACATATGCTTCCAATCTTGGGTTTTACAAAGATTTTTATGGCAGCAATGTGGAAAATGTTTGTTGGAGGTGAGACTGGAAGAGGGAAACATAAGACCAGTAACATACTCCAAGGGAGCCGTCTTGAACAAGTGCTAGGGAACATGGTAAAGATCTAAAAGTTAGAGAGCATAGTAATCACATTTTTAAGAAATGTTCAAAACAGACATCAAATAAATTACCCATCTGTAGGAAACCACTAATTTATTTCATGTCTCTGTTTTGAACACTTCTTAAAAATGGGATTGTCTTAGTTTGTCAAAGGGCTGCCAATGCAAGGTACCAGAAATGAGTTGGCTTTTATAATGGGGATTTTATTTAGGGTAAAAGCTCACAGTTCTGAGGCAGTGAAATGTCCAAATTAAGGCACCATCATAGATACTTTTTCACCAAAATCAACTGCTGTTGATCTTAGCATCCTGCCATGTGGTAATCAGGCAAGAGGGTCGGTCTACTGGCCTCTCCATAATTTCTCCTTGAACTCAGCTGTGGCCAATCAATCATCTCTCCCTGGGCCTCAACTTTTTGAACCTCTAAGGCAGGGGTTCTTAACCAGGGGTCTGTGAGCTTGAATTTAAATAATAAAAAAAAAATTCTTGTGGGGACATGTTGGTGCAGGTATGCTATATTTGTTAAATAATCCACAGTATAGTGTGGACTTAGTAATGGGTTGCATGTTTTTCACCTGACTGGCAAAGGGGTCCTTGGAACAAAAAAGGTTAAGAGCCCTTGCCTTGAGCTCAGCTGTGGGTGAACCTGGAGTCCTTTCTCCCACATGGCCAGATCAAATATGGCAGTTTCCTTTCTCTCTGTGTCTCTGTTTATATCAGGTCCAGCAAGAGGGTGGAGACCCAAACTGGTTCATGCCTCACTGATGCAGTCCAATCAAAAGGATCTCATACTCACAGGAATGGATTAGTTAAAAAAGCATAATCTTTCTCTTTTTTGTAAAAGAACTTCAAACTGTCACAGGGATCATACAATAATATCTGGACATTTGGATTATTTTTACTATTTACCTTTCATAAATAAGTCTGCTATAAGAACAAGTTTTTGCATGGGGATGTTTTTGTTTCTCTTGGTAGATATGTAGGAATGGAATTGCTGGGTCATATAGTAATTCTGTGTTCCTTTTGAAGAAACTGCCATACAGTTTTCCAAAGTGGTTGTACCACTCCAAATTTTCAGGAGCAGTGTAGATGGTTCCAATTTCTTCACATACTCACCAATACTCATTATTCTCTATCATTTTATTTTAACCATCTTAGTGGATGTGAAATTGTATCTAATTGTAGTTTTGATTTTCATTTACCTAATGACAAATGATGTTGAATTATTTTTCTTGAGCTTATTGGCCCTTCATATATCTTCTTTGGAGAAACATCTATTCAGATTCTTTGCTCATTTTTAATGGAATTATGTCTTTTTATTATTAATTTGTCAGAGTTCTCTATATAATATGGCTATGAGCCTCTTATCAGATATATGATTTACAACTATTATCTCCCTGTCTATGTTGTCTTTTTATTTACAAGATGATGTCCTTTGAATCAAAAAAGTTTTAAATTTTGATGTTCAATTCATCCATTTTCTCTCTTGCCACTTCTACTTTTGGTGTCATATCCAAGAAACTTTTGACTAAACCAAGATCATGAAGATTTACTCATACATTTTTTTCTAACAGTATTATAGTTTTCAATCATGTATTTAGGCTTATGATACACATTGAATTAATTTTTGATATGGTGTGCGGTTGAGAGTCCAGCTTCATTCTTATGCATAAAGATATCCAGTTTTCCCAGCACCGAGTGTTAAAAACACCATTCTTTCCCCACTCAGTTCTCTTGGCACTCTTCTTGCTAAATAAATTGATTATGATTATGAGGAAATATTTCTAGACTCTCAAATCTATTCCATTGATTTATGTTTCCTTATATCAGTACTATACTGTCTTGATTACTGTAGCTTTGTGGTAAGTTTTTAATTAACTTTGTTAAAATTGATGATACAATATTATTATAATTATACTATTAACTATAGTCCATAGTTGACTTTAGTGTTCACTGTTTGTGTTGTAGAGTACTATGGCTTTTAACCTTTTAATATGGTGAATTGCATGAATTAATTTTGGATGTTGAATAAATCTTGCATTCCTAGTACAAATTTAATTTGTTCATTTTGTATAATCCTTTTTTATGAATTGCTGGATTTGGTTTGCTGATTGCTTTCATTTTTGTAACATATTTTTGCTGAGTATTGAATTCTAGGTTGATAGTATTTTTTTTCCCAGTAATTTACATATGTTGCCTTATTGCCTTCTGGCTTGAAGTTTCCAACAAAAAAATCTGCTGATTTTTAAATTTTTTATAATTTGTTTCTCTATCTCTAATGTGTCTCTTTCATCTCACTGCTTTGAAGGTGTTCTCTCCATCATTGTTTTAAATAATTTGATTTTTAGTGTTTTCATATTTCTTGTCCTTAGTGTTCACTGATATTTTTGGACCTGTGGGTTTATACTTTTTATCAAATTTGGAAAATATCCAACCATTACTTTTTCAAATAATTTTTCTCTTCTCTCACCCTCAGCTCCTTCTGGGACTCCAATTACACATATATTAGGCCACTTGAAGTTGCACAGCTCACTGATGCACTGTGCATTTTTTCTGTTTTTTCCTCTGTATTTTTTCCTTTTGGGCACTTTATATTGCTATGTCTTAAAGTTCACTAATCTTTGGTTCTGCAGCATCTACTGGTTATAATCCCTCTCAGGTTTCCTTTATGTCATAGTTTTAATCTCTAGAAATTCATTTTGGATCTTTTTATTTGATGAGTTTTCTCCTTATTATAGGTTATATTTTTCTGCTCCTTTTTTCTGCCTAGTTAATTTTGATTCATTTGTAGACATTGTGAATTTTATCTTTTGGGGTACTGCATAGTTTTATGTAAACTGATACTCAATTCCCTATGAACTTTGGCTTGTGGGAGCAGGAAGTATTTCCAGACCTGTGTGAGCTCTGAGTATTGCTGTCTTGAGTAGTTTCCTCACAAGTATGTGCTGATCACCCCTCAACCAAAGACTTGAGGAACATCCTCTACAGATTTCTGGAGATCTCTCTTTAGGAAGCTCTCACTTCTCTAATACTATGCCTTATGAACTCTAACTACATTGGCCTCACTAGACTCCCTGCTTCATCTCCTCAACTCAAGGAGACTGCCAGTGTCCATCTAGGTTTCCCCACTCTGCAGCGTTATCTTGAAACTCTGTTGAGGTAACCTGAGGCCTTGTAAGGCTCACTTCACTGGTTTTCTGATTCTCAAGGATCACTGTCCTTTGTTGCTTGATGCTCAATTTCTTGCTGTTATCTATGTTATGTCCAGGTTTTTAGTTGTTTCAGGCAGTAGGGGATCTGGTCCCTATTACTCCATCTTGGCCAGGCTAGTGTTCATGTTTGATATCTCCCAGTAAGTGCTGCTGTGAGTAAAAAAAAAATGTTTTAAAAGTCAATCATGAAGAAGAAGAAGAAGAAAAAAAAAAAGTCAATCATGAAAGAGCTAAGCATAGGTGAGAACATGAGATCTATGCATTTGCAGAGAAGAGAGCAATCAAGGAATTATATGCCTGATAATTTGTTTTCTGTATAAAGCAATATGTATTTCACATTGCTTTCTTTATATTATAGAAAATTGAAATTATCATTTATTTTAATTATTTTCCTCATGTTTTGATTCAGTAGGACTTTAGTGATAATAATATTAGTGTAGATTTCCATACACAAAACAATTCTGAACAAATGAATTAATCACTGTCTATGGTCTATAACTACTTATCAAGATTTTGGGGACAGATATTAGCTTTGGAGTGATACTTGCTGCAGCACTTTGGCAGTTTGATATAGTTATGAATTTCAAAAATATATATTGGATTATGCTTGTAAACTGGTCTCTTCATCTGGGCATGATTAAGTTATGATTAGGGATTTGATTGGGCCAGTAGGGTGTTGAGCCCCGCCCCTTGGTGCGTGGGGTCTCAAAGATAAAAGACATGGCAAAGGACAGAGTTGGAGTTCTGATGCTCCAGGAAGTAAGCATGCAGAGGAACTTGGTCGTGAAGAAGGATAGAAGGCCCCAGGAAAAGAGACAAGCCATTTGCCTAAAAGTCTACAGCTGGCCTTGTGGAGAGAACAAGCAGCTGAACCTGGAGAGAATCAAGCCCTGGGAAGAGAGGAACCCAGGAAGCCAGACCCCTCACAGAGCTAGGTGAGAGAAGTAATTTATACTTCATGGCCTGGTAACGGTAAGCTTCTACCCCAAATAAATACCCTTTATAAAAACCAACCAATTTCTGGTATTTTGCATCAGCACCCCTTTGGCTGACTAATACACTTGCTATATGCTTTAATTTGTTATATCAAAGGTTAGATCATTCACCATTAAATGTAAGAGATATTTTATCTTTAATTCAAAGGGTTTTTTTCCCAATGGCTGTAAACTTAAGGAATGTTTATAATTATCCACTTAACGTTAGAGGCTTATTTTGTATGTTGCTTCTGGCTATCAAATCCTTATGGATTTTGTATATATATATATGTGAATAAGCATTCTGTAATATTTATTTATAATATGCTCAGCTATCCAGAATTTATGGGTTGTTTTGATTTACTTGGTATTATTATTAGTCAGGATTAAGCAGGAGATATCTGTAAATATGATATTTTTATAAGAATTGGGCACGTCTACATTCTGAAGGGCAAGCCGAAACCTGGGGACTCCAAAAAAGGTGTTTTTTTTTTTTTTTAAATTTCATCTTTATACAAGAGTTAGATTATAGAAAAGTTCCTTTGAAAATATAGGGGATTCCTATATACCTCACTGCAGGAATCCGTCCTGCAAAGTCTTGCGGGGATCTGTCCAGCAGAGCCCTAGCAGGCACAAGGAATTTCTCTGAACATGGAGGTTGAGAGACGTGAGGGGGAGAACAGCTGAAGAAGCTGTCCTCTCAGGCTGATCCCCAACATGATTTTTATTCTCTTTTTCACATCGCAAAAGGTTAGGGTGTACATGCAGGGGAGCAGGCAGGTATTGTGCACATGAGGGGTCGCAAATAATATCATAAGAATTCCAGGTTGATAATGGGGTAGCAAGATTACAGAAACATTTAGTGATATACGTAGGAGATACGATGGCAGCAAAGGTCTAAGATAACTGATTAACAGAGCAAGGCAAGAATGTTAATGGCAGGAACTGATAGTGGAGATTTCTCTGTGTGGGCAGAGAAACAGGCCTCCAAACTATTTCTAAGATGTAAAGATCAGAGGGTTCCCACACCTCACCCCCTCCCCCTCACATTTCCCCCTAATCATAACATCTTATATGTGTGGTACATTTATTACAATTGATGAACAAATATGGAAGCATTACTACTAACCATGGTCTGTAGTTTACATTATGGCTTACACTTTGCACCATACAATTTTATAGGTTTTGACAGATTGTATAATGGCCTGTATTCATCATTGCAATATCATGCAGAACAATTCCAATGCCCTAAAAATGCCCTGTGTTCCTCCTATTCTTCCCTTCCCCTCCCCTCAGAACCTCTGGTAAATACTATCTTTAAATCAATATTACAAGTTCTTCCGTTACTACAATAATAATGTCTGCTTTCGTCCATGGTTGCATTCCACCCTTATATTTGTTCATTCCTAATTTTGATGGTGATTCCTGCTCTGCTTCAGATTGAGAGGGATCGTAGATCCAATGGGGCAGATGGAAGAAACTGTTTTGCTTTCAATTAGATACTCTTTGCTTTTTGGTATGGGGATTGTCTAGCATCATTGTTTTGTTAGTTCTGGGAAAGTCCAATGAACTGGAGAGTAGCTGTTGGCTGCAACTCTGCTGAGATTCAGGGCTCAACTGGCATATGAACAGACTGAAGATTTTTAAGTCTCTGGGACATATATTTAAAGGGTATAGTGCTACTTATAGGTCCAGTGAAGGTTTTTGATGAATTCCCAGGAGAAGCTGGCTGGCTAAAGTAGAGATGGAAATTCTTTCTTCGGACTGTTGAGATCATCACTTCTTTAAAACCCTTCAACTGATAGGATGAGACTTCTCTCATTGTTGAAGGTAATTCCCTCAATTGATTGTAGGTGTAATAAGCTATAGATGCAATTGTATTGCTGATTACGTAAGTCCATAAAATAACCTCAAAGCAACAATCAGGCCAGTGCTTTCTTGACCAAACAACTGGATGCCATAATCAGGCAAAGTTGACACATGAACTTAACCATCACAGTACTTTTAATAAATTATGAAATTTGAAGTTGAATTCTGAGTTGACAGGCTCTGTACATGAGCTGTAGTGGTTCAATTTCTTATTTAAAGTTAATAAAACATACAGAGATAGAAATATGATTATATTGCAGTATATAAAACATGTTTCACTTTCTGTGTTTCCCTCTCAAATCCCTACATTACAGAAAATAAATCAAACTAATAATACATTATATCGAGGTATAATGTTTTCTTAGCTTTCTAGGCTTTTATTTGAGAATCCCAAATTTTTAGGTAATCATAAATCTTGGTCTGAATTTCTAAGTCTTTGCCTCAGTTTTAAAATAGAGTATTGGTACAGAATTTAGAAATAGTTGGACTAACTAATGAAAACATCTGCATTTGGACTTAGTTGATTGTGTGAGCAAGTAATATTCTGCAAAACTGTGCACTGATTTTCTAAAGAAAACACCAGATTGAAAACTGGCTGATGAGAAATCATCCTTAAGATACTTGGGAGAATGGTGGAGTAAGTACCTCTGAAAATCTGCTTATCACATTTTTTAGCAAAGATTGTCAAAATCAACTTTGCATAACTCAAGAAATTAGCCAAAGGCTTGCAACAACTCAAGGAGCATTTATTCAAGAACAAAATTACCTGGATTTTGGTAAAAAGAGCTTTTGTGTTGTTTTAACTTGCCCTATTACCATTCCCCCTCTTCCCAGTCCAGCAGTTGCCTTAAAAGCCAGCAGACTAGCAACCACTGTTTGGAGACAGAATGGATATGAGATTCCTAGAAAGCCCCATTCTTAGAGAATTGTTATCATTTGACCTGTCTGGCATGTCTCTGGAAAATCACTATTCACAGGGAATTTATTTTACTTTACTCAAAGCTTGCTCAGTGAGAAACCCTATTCCTAGGGTATTTATCAAAACAATCGACAACAATTATTTAACACTGCCGAAGCTTGAGAAGTGACACCAATTGGGGAAAACATGTGGATTGACAAAAATTTAAAAGGAAAATGAGAGTCTGGGCAAAAATTTAAAGGAAAATCTGGGGAATGACATGTCCATAGGGAACTTTGGAAAGGACTGACATATTTATGGGGCTCTAGAATGCCCTGTACATGTGCAGGCCATCCACAGGTCTAAGAAAGACCCGAGAAGGCCCAATTCTCTCACTTCTGGCTGATCTTTAGGCTCTGGGCAGGAAGGTACTGAGAGACAAGACAGAGCTTTAAAAAGCCAGGTGTTGAAAGCATGCTCCAACATGCACATAGAGCACCTTATTAAAGGGTGGGAGACTTATTAGCTCAAGGCATTTATGGAAATCTCTCCAAAATTTAGCTGACTACCAGCTAATTGAACAGAGACATCAGTGGCTGCCATGACTAAGAATAGAGACTTTATGGAATTAATCTAGGAAAGTCACTAAACAAACAATCACACAGCAGCAGCCACAGTACAGTAAACAACAACAATAAACCCTGGGGAAGGAAGGAAATCTGATTTCCTTATATTTTTTAAATGACTAGTTTTTTCAACAAAAAATATATTAGCAATAAAGCAAGTTTCAATAAATCTAAAAGGATTGAAATCATACAAAGTATGTTCTCTGATCACAATAAAAAAATTAAAAATAACAAGATGAAATTTAGGAAATTAATAAATATGTAGAAATTAAATAACACATTCCTATGTGTGTTGCAAAGAAACAAGAAATTATGATCCTTACAAAGAAAAAAAAGTCAGTTAACAGAAACTGTCCCTAAGGAAGCCCAGATGTTGAACTAAGACTTTAAATCAGGAATTATAAATATGTTCAAACAACTAAAGGAAATCATGACCAAAGAATTAAAGGGAAGTATGAGAATGATGTCTCACCAAATAGAGAAAACATCAATAAAGGGATAGAAATTATAACAACAACAACAAAAACAAAACAAAACTGTAAAATTAATGGAGTAGGAAATGAAAAGAAAAAGCCACTAGAGGGGCTAAAAGCAGACTTAAACTGGGAGAAGAAAGAATCAGTGAACTTGAGGATAGATCAATTGAGAGTGTACAATCTGAGGAATAGAAAGAAAAAAAGAATGAAAAAATTAAACTCAGCCCCAGAGATCTGTGGAACAGCATCAAGTATAATAACATGCCCATAATGGGTGTCCCAGAAGGAGAGGAGAGAGAGAAATAATGAATACTTCTTATAAAGTGAGAAAGGAGGTCATTCCAGAGGTTATGCGTATGCACATCTCAGGAAGATCTCACTGTTTGCTACAGTAAAAACAATGCCTCAAATAGGGGTGCTCCTAGGGGCTCTAGAGACATCTGGACACTATAGGCAGGGCAGATAACCCTAGGAAATTGGCACCCTGTCAGTGGGCCTTACCTTGGAATATATCATAACCCATCTCCCCCAATGTATCAGTGTTAGACTCATTTATTTTCCTACACATTGTTCATCTATCTCATTTATTTGAACCTATACTTAGTGCTATACCCATTAAATATATGTCCCAGAGACTTAAATCTTCTGGCTGTTCATATGCCAGGTGAGCCTTGAATCTCAGCAGAGTTGCAGCCAACACCTACTCTCCAGTTCACCAGACTCACCCAGGAAAACTAACAAAACAATGATGATGGACAATGCCCAATCCAAGAAGCAGAGAGTATCTTTGACTGCAAGCAAGACAGTTCCATCCATCTGCCCCATGGGATCTAATACCCCTCTCAATTGAAAGCAGAGTGGGCATCCCAAAATCCTCAAGATAGAGGAATGAACAAACCTAAAGGGCGGGGGGGGGGATGCAACTATGGACTAAATTAGACTTATTATTCTTGTAATGGAAGAACTTGTGACATTGATATAAAGACAGTGGTCAACATAGGTTCTGAGGGGAGGGAGAGGGAACAATAGGCTTGACATGGGACGTTTTTGAGACATTGGAATCATTCTGCATGATATTACAATGATGGATACCAGCCATTATACATTTTGTCAAAACCTATAAAATTGTGCGGTTCAAAGTGTATAACATAATGTGAACTAGGCTATGGTTAGTAGTAATGCTTCAATATGTGTTCATCAATTATAATTATAACAAATGTACCACACTAATGAAGGATGTTTTTAAAGGGGGAAAGTGTGGAAGGGGATGGAGGGTATAATGGAATTCCCTATATTTTTTATGTAACGTGTATGTAATGTAAAGATCCTTCTAAAATAAGGAAAAAACTTTTTTTTTTTAAAGAGAGGAAAAAAAACGTACCATATATCCAGGCAAGAATCAGATGAAAAAGAGCTGAGAAAACCTGAAAAATTAAACATGACCTTCTCTAAATGTCCAGAATAATTTAGACTAAGTGTCAAAGAAGAGACTTAACACAAGGCCGATCAACAATAAAACCTTAGACAAGATGGAGAAACTGACCTTCAGAGTTAACACATGAAAATAATCATATGTCCAGACATCAGCAAAAAATTACAAGACATAGTAAGAAAGAGAAAGATATGGCTAAGTCAAGGGAAAAAAAATTAAAATGTCAAAGGAGGCACAGAATTTGAAACAATTAATCAAAGAAATTCAAACAAATCTCCTAAATCGATTCAAGGAGATGAAGGAGACATTGTGTCAGCATAAGGAAGAATTTGAATGTTTAAAAAGAAACATACAGAAATCGTGGGGATGAAAGGCACAATAATGGAGATTAAAATATACTAGATGCATGCAACAACAGACAGGACAATCAAAATCATACAGTCAGAAGAAGAGCTAGAGAAAAGATTAGGAAAAAATGAGCATTGTCTCAGGAACTTGAATGACCGCTTGAAGTGTACAAATATGAATCATGGTTGCCACAGAAGGAGAAGAGAAGAGAAAGGGGGCAGAAAGAATATTTGAGGAGATAATGGCTGAAAATTTGTCAACTCTTATGAAAAACATAAATATACATGTCCAAGAAGCACAATGTACCCCAAACAGAATAAACCCTAATAGACCTATTCTGAGACACACACTAATCAGAACGTCAAAGCCAAAGATAAAGAGAGAATTCTGAAAACAGTAAGAGAAAAGCAATTCATTACATACAAGGGATCCTCAATAAGACTGAGCGCTGGTTTATCATCAGAGAAGTCACAGGACTTGAAACAACTAATCAATGAGGTTCATACAAATCTCCTAAATCAAATCATGGAGTTTAAGGACAACATGGCTAAAGAAATAAAAGACATTAAGAAGACACTGGGTGAGCACAAAGAAAAATTTGAAACCTTGAATAAAAAAATAAGAGTTTATGGGAATGAAAGACACAATAAATGAGATTAAAAATATCATAGAGGCATACAACAGCAGATTTGAAATCATGGAAGAAAGAATCAGTGACGTAGAGGACAGGCCAGCTGAAATTGAAAAGAGATAACAGAGACAGAAAAGAATGCAAAAATTTGAGCAGGGGCTCAGTGAGTTAAATGATAGCATGAAGCACACCAACATATGTGTTATGGGAGTTCCAGAAAGAGAAGAGAAGGGAAAGGGGATAGAAAGAGTGTTTGAGGAAATAATGGCTGAAAATTTCCCAACTCTCATGAAAGACATGAATATATGTGTCCAGGAAGCACAGCATACTCCAGTTAGAATAAATCCAAATAGAACTACCCCTTAATGCATAATATGTAGACTCCCAAACGCCAAAGATAAAGAGAAAATCCTGAAAGCAGAAAGGAAGAAACAAAATATCACATACAAGGGACAGCAAGTAAGACTTTGTGCGGCTTTCTCTTCAGAAACCAGGGGGGCAAGAAGGCAGTGGTGTGATATAATTAAGGTACTGAAAAAGAAAAACTGTCAGCCAATAATTCTTTATCTGGTAAAACTACTGTTCAAATATGATGGTGAGTTTAAAATATTCACAGATAAACAGAAACTAAGAGATTTCATAAATAAGAATCCAGCTCTACAGGAAACACTAAAGGGAATTCTGCAGCCAGGAAAAAAAAAAAAGATGAGAGAGAGAGATTTAGAAGAGAGTGTACAAGTGAAGACTATCAGAAAGGATAACCAAAAAAGTGAAAAGACAAAAATAAGATATGACATATGAAAGCCAAAGAATAAAATGGGTGAAGTGAGTAATGCCTTTACAGTAATAATATTGAATATTAATGGATTAAACTCCCTAATCAAAAGACATAGGCTGACAGAATGGATAAGAAAACATTATCCATCCATATGCTGTTGCAGACACTCACCCTAGACCCAAGGATGAAAATAGACTGAAAGTGAAAGGTTGAAAAAAGATAATTTCACCCAGGGAAGCAGATGTGGCTCAAGCAATTGGGTGCCCGTCTACCATATAGGAGGTCCAGGGTTCGATTCCCAGGGCCTCCTGGTGAAGGCAAGCTGGCCCGTGCGGAGTGCTGGCCTGCACGGAGAGCTGGCACAGCAAGATGACGCAACAAAAAGAGATTCAGAGGAGAGACAATAAGAGACGCAGCAGACCAGGGAGCTGAGGTGGCACAAGAGATTGAACGCCTCTCTCCCACTCTGGAAGGTCCCAGGATCAGTTCCCAGTGTTGCCTAAAAAGAAGACAGGCAGGCACAGAAGAACACACAGTGCAAAAACAAGGGTGTATGTGTGTGTGTGTGCAAATAAATAAATCTTAAAAAAAAATAAAAAGAGAATTACAACTATTGGAGAGGATGTGGAGAGGTAGGAACACTTATTCACTGTTGGTAGGAATGTAGAATGGTACAGCCACTGCAGAGGACTGTTTGGCAGTTCCTAAAGAAGTTGAATAAGATTTGCCATGTGACCTGGCAATACCACTACTGGGTATATACCCAGAAGAACTGAAAGCAGTGACATGAAGAGACATCTGCACACCAATGTTCATTGTGGTGTTGACTTTGCCAAAAGTTGAAAACAACCCAGGTGTTCATAAACTGAAGAATGGATAAACAAACTGTGGTGAAGTCAGACGATGGAATATTATGCAGCTCTAAGAAGAAATGAAGTTGTAAAGCATATGACAACATGGATGAACCTGGAGAACATTATGTTGAGTGAAGCAAGCCAGACACAAAGGGACAAATACTGTTTGATTGTGCTACTATGAACTAAATATATTGTATAGTCTCATGGAGTTAATAACTTGAATATGGGTCACCAGAAAATAGAATGAGGTTAGAGAATGGAAAGCTGAGGGGTAACTTGTGCAGAATTGGTAAAAAGGATGTATGTTTATCTTTGGAAATGAATAGAAAATGTGAAAGCCCAACATAATGTTTGTAACTAGCAGTCCTGTTATGTGGGTATGAAAATGGTGTAAAGGGAAATCTAAGGCCATGTATATTACTAAAAGGAAATGTAACATGGAACTGCATAGCATAGTAAAACTGTGTGTGATATATGAATATGGGTAAAACAGCATATATAAGACTGTATTTCTTTGAAGCTGAACAAAGTATGTTAATACTACAAGAAGTTAATATCTGACAAAAAACACATTATGTTAAGTGAAAGAAACCAGACACAAAGAACTACATATTGTATGCTTCCATTTATATAAAATGTAAATATAAATCAGTTTATAAAGATGAAATTAGATTAGTCATTATGTAGGGCTGGGGAAGGACTGCTAAGTGGTGTGGAGTTTATCTTTTTGGAGTAATGAAATTGTTTCAAAATTTTGTGGTGATGAATACACAACATTGTGAATATACTAAAAGCCATTAATTACACACTTTGGTTAGATTGTAAGGTATGTGAATATATCTCAATACAACTGCTTAATAAGTAAATAATTGTGGAAAAAACCAAACACTTCTGGCACCTCAAAGGACTTTGTGAAGAGGGTTAAAAAGTCAGCCTACTCAATGGGAGAAAATATTTGGAAATCACACATTTGACAAAAGTCTAATATCCATGATATGTAAAGAGATCCTAAAACTCAACAATAAAAAGACAAATGACCTGATTAAAAAATGGGCAAAAGACCTGAATAGACATTTTTCTAAAGAAGAAATAAAATGGTAAGAAAACACACGAAAAAATGTTCAATATCACTGATTATTAGGGAAATGCAAATCAAAGCTACAATGAGATATCATTTCACATCTACTAGAATGATCACTATTAAAAAAAAACACAGAAAACTACAAGTGTTGGAGAGGATGAGAAAATATAGGAAAGCTTATTCACTGTTGGTGGGAATGTAGAATGGTACAGCCACTGTGAAAGACTATTTGGCACTTCCTAAGGAAGTTAGATATAGATCTGCCATGTGACCTGACAGTACCATTACTAGGTACACGAGTAGTGTACCTACACGAGTAGATCCCGAAGATCTGAGAGCAGGTACACAAACAGACTTCTGCACACTGATGTTTATAGCAGCATTTTTTACAACTGCCAAAAGATGGAAACAACCCAGGTTTCCATCAACTGATCAATGAATAAACAAGCTGTGGTGTATACACACGGTGGAATATTATTCAGCTGTAAGAAGAAATGAAGTCATGAAGCATATGGCAACATGAATGACCCTGTCACAAAAGGACAAATATTGTGTGATTTCACTATTATGAATTATACTTAATGAGCAAATTCATGAAGTCAGTAGTTAGAATATAAGGCACCAGAGAATAGAATGTGGATAAAGAATGGAAAATTGAGGATTAATCTGTGCAGAATTGGAAAAAGTTGTTTGAAAATGAATAGAAATGGTGAAAGCACATCATAGAATTTGTAATTAGTGGTGCTAACATATGGGTATGAAAGTGGTTAAAAGGAAAAATCTAAGGACGTGTATATCACTGGAAAGAAAACTAAGAAATGAAACATGGGACTCTATAGCATAGTGAACCTTCTAGTGAAAAATTAATACAGTTTAAATTTCATAGAATGTTTTTCTCTGAAACAGAACAAATGGGTATATTAGTGTTATAAGAGGTTAATACCAGGGTGATATTTGGGCAAAAATACAACCAAAACAAACCATGGACAATAGCATATAGTAATATATTAATAATCCTTCATCAATGGTAAAAAAAAAAAAAAAAAAAAAAAAAAGCATGCTCACTGAAAGAAACTATACAAAAAGTACTACATATTGTTTGACTTCACCTATGAAAATGTAAATACAAATAAATTACAGAAATGGAATTAGATTAGCAGTTATGTATGGCAGGGTATGGATAAAAAGATTGAGAGGTATGCGAATATTCTCGCTGTCCTGATTTTGTGATAATCAGGGTAGGCTAAATATTCGCTATATTAGAAACCATGCATGTGTCCCCAGACCTAATTTTTTTCCCTAGGTCTGGTTTATAGAATGCTGGTAATAAACCAAGTCTGATTTATTTTATGTCCATCCTGTATGGGAAATGACTGTAACTCTGGGTATCTTTGGTCAACCTTAAGAGATGTAGCTGGGGGATGGGTGTGGCTCAAATGGTTTAGCATCCATCTCCCATAGGGAGGGACCTGGGTTTGATCCCTGGGACCTCCCGGTAAAAAGAAAAAAAATATATAGAAGGCGTGTGGGCCGTCAGGCCCCATGCATGGGTGCACCGCCAAGCCACACAGCAAGATGATGATGTAACAAGAGAGTGACACAAGGGAGAGCCAAGATGAGATGTGCCAAAAAACCTGGAACTAAGGTGGCGCAGGCGGTAGGACGCCTCTTTCCCAAATTGGAGGTTCTGAGGATTGAATCCTGGCGAAGGCAGGAGGAGAAGGATGAGAGGAGAGGGCAGGAAACAGACACAGAGAATTGCCCAGCAGATGGACACAAAAAAAGCAAAACCAGGGCGGGAGGGGGATGTTAAAATGGATAAAAATAAATAAATTTTTTTTTGGAAAAAAAAAAAAGATTGAGAGGTGACTACTAAGGTGTAGGCTTTTTTTTTTTGCATTCGTTTGTTTTTTGTTTTTTCTCTTCTTTTCCTTTCAAGTAATGAAAATGCTCTAATATTTATTGAAGTGATAAATGCACAACTCTGTGATTATATCAGATGCCATTGATTGTACACTTTAGATAAATTGTATGGTTTATGAATAAAAAAATAATAGGGTAGGTTGAGGAAAAAATACACCAAATGTAAGATAGGGACAACAGTTAGTAGTAATATTTTGATGATGCTCTTTCTTAACTTGTAACAAATGTTTACAGCAATGCAAGGTGTTGGTGGTGGGGTGATGTACGGGAGCCTTGCATGATGTTATGTATGTTTATTTTGTAAGTCACAGATTTTACTATATACTTATTGTTTATGTATTTTCATATATTAATGATATTCTTCAATAAATTAAAATGAAAATCAATTAATGTAATACATCTTTATTGACATAGAAAGGTATTTGACAAAACTCAGCATCCTTTCTTGATAAAAACACTTGGAAAAATAGGAATAGAAGGAAACTTCCTTAACATGGTAAAGGGCATATATGAAAACCCGTTGCTAACATCATACTGAATGCTGAAAGACTGTAAGCTTTCCCCTTAGGACAGGGGTTCTTAACCTTTTTTGTTCCACGGACCCCTTTGCCAGTCAGGTGAAAACCATGGACCCCTTACTAAGTCCACACTATACTGTGTATTATTTAATAAATATACTGCACCCGCACCAACATGTCCCCACAAGAATAATGTTTTTTTGAATTTCAATTCATGATCACAGACCCTTTGTTAAGAACCCTTGGTCTAGGATTTGGAACAAGACAAGGATGCCCACTGTCACCACTGTTATTCAACATTGTGCTAGAAATTCTAGGCAGGGCAGTTAGGCAAGAAAAAGAAATAAAAGGCATCCAAACTGGAAAGGAAGGAGTAAAACTTTCACTATTTGCGGATGACATGATTATATACATAGAAAATTCAGAAAAATCTACCACAAAGCTACTAGAGCTAATAAATTCAGTAAAGTGACAGGATGCAAGATCAACATGCAAAATTCAGTAGTGTTTCTATACACTAGTAATGAGCAATCTGAGGAGGAAATCAAGGAAAAAAATCCATTTACAATAGCAACTGAAAGAATCAAATATCTAGGAATAAATTTAATCAAGAATGTAAAGGATTATACCATATGACCCGACAATCCCACTACTTGGTATATACGCAAAAGAATCAAAGCAGGGACTTGAACAGATATTTGCACACCAGTGTGTTCATAGTGGTATTATTCATAATTGCCAAAAGATGGAAGCAACTCAAGTGTCCATCAACTCATGACTGGGTAAACAAAATTCAGTGTATACATTCAATGGAATATTATTATTCAGCATTAAAAAGGAATGAAGTTCTGATTCATACAACAACATGGATGAACCTTGGAGACACCATGTTGAGTGAAATAAGCCAGACAAAAAGGGAAGATATTGTATGATCTCACTGATATGAAATAATTAGAATAAGAAAACTCATAGTGTTAGGATCTAGAATATAGGTTACCAGGGGCTTGGATGAGGTTAGAGATTGGGACGTTAATCTTTAAATTGTACAGAAATTTCTTTTCAGTTGGTCGTACAGTTTTGGTAATGAAATTTGGTAATGGTAGCACAACACTGTGAATTAACAGTACTGAATCATATATGTGAATGTGGATAAAAGGGAAATTTTAGATCGTAACTATATTACTAGAATAGAAATTAAAAAACAAAACAAAACATAGGACTGTACAACACAGTGAATCTGAGTGTAAAAAATGGACTGTAGTTAATAGTACCTTTATAAAAATGTTCTTTCATTAATTATTACAAATGTACCACACTAATGCAAGATGTTAATAATAGGGTAGTATATGGGAACTCCGTATTTTATATATTTTAAGCATGATATTTCTGTAAGCCTATAACTTCTCCAACAAAGTATTATTAAAAATAAAATAAAAATAAAAATAAAAAAAACAATGTACACACCTTAATTAAAAAATACTTTGTTGTTAAAAAAGCTAACCATCATTCTTAGTCTTTAGTGAGTCATAATCTTTTTGCTCATGGTGGTCTTGCCTCAAGGTTGATGGCTGCTGACTGATCAGGGTGGTGGTTGCTGAAGGTTGCAGTGGCCATGGCAATTTTTTAAAATAAGACAACAATGAAGCTAACCACATTGAGAGACTCTTCCTTTCACAAAAGTTTTCTCTGTAGCATATGATACTATTTGATATTATTTTACCCATAGTAGAACTTCTTTTAAAACTGAAGTCAATCCTCTCAAACCCTGCCATTGCTTTATCAACTAAGTTTATGTAATATTCTAAATCACTTGTTATTTCAACAATGTTCACAAGTATTTTCACCAGGAGTAGATTCCATCTCAAGAAACCACATTCTTTGCTCATCCATAAGAAGTGACTTGTCATCTGTTAAAAGTTTTATCATGAGATTGCAGCAATTCAGTTACATCTTCAGGCTTCACTTCAAATCCTAGTTCTCTTCCCATTTTAACCATATCTGCAGTTACTTCCTCACTGAACTATTGAACCTCTCAAAGTAAGTCACCGATGGGGTTGGAATCAACTTTTTCCAAATTCATGTTAATATTAATTTTTTAAAAGAAGGTACAGGGGTTGAACCCAGGACGTATACATGAGAAGCATGCGCTCAACCACTGAGCTACATCCATTCCCCTAATGTTGATTTTTGACCTCCTCCCATGAGTCACAAATATTCTTAATAGCATCAAGAATGATGAATCTTTCCAGAATGTTTTCAATTTATTTTGCCCAGATCCATCAGAGGAATCATTATCTATAGCAACTACAGCCTTATGAAATATATTTTTTAAGTCATAAGACTTGAAAGTCAAAAAGACTCCTTGATCCATGGGCTGCAGAATGGATGTTGTGTTAGCAGGTGTATTAGTCAGCCAAAGGGGTGTTAATGTGAAATACCAAAAATGGGTTGGTCTTTATAAAGGGTATTTATTTGGGGTAGAAGTCCACAGATACCAGGCCATAAACCATTAAGTTTCTTCTCACCAAAGTTCATTGCCACGTGTTGGAGCAAGACAGCTGCCGACGTTTGCCAGGGTTCAGGCTTCTTGTGTTCCTCTCTTCCCGGGGGTTGCGTTTCTCTCCGGGCTTAGCTCTTCTGGTTCCTCCACAAGGTCAGCTGTAGACTATCAGGCGAATGGCTCACTTCTCTTCTTCTGGGGCCTTTTCTCCAACATCAAAAGTGCTTCTCAAAAACTGCTTCAACTCTGTTCTTTGCTTTGCCGTTTATATTCAATTCTCCACCCACCAAGGGGTGGGGCTCAATGCCCTACTTATGTGGCCCAGTCAACACCCTAATCATAACTTAATCATGCCCAGATTAACAGATCAGTTTACAAACATGATCCAATTATATTTTTGGAATTCATAATTACATCAAACTGCCCAACTGCAACAGCAGGTATGAAAACAACATTAATCTTGTTGAGCATCTCTATCAGAGCTCTTGGGTGACCAGGTGCATTGTCAATGAGCAGTAATATTTTCAAAGGAATCTTTTTTTTTTTTTTTTTTTCTGAGCAGTAGGTCTCAATAATGGGCTTAAAATATGCAGTAAACCATGTTATAAACAGATGTGTTGTCATCCAGGCCCTGTTGCTCCATTTATAGAGCACAGGCAGAGTAGGTTGAGCATAATTCTTAAGGGCCCTAGGATTTTTGGAATGGTAAATGAACATTGGCTTCAATTTAAAGTCACCAACTGCATTAGCCCCTAACAAAAGAGTCAGCTTGACCTTTATAGCTTTGAAGCCAGGTATTGCCTTCTCCTCTAGCTATGAAAGTCCTAGATGGCATCTTCTTCCAATAGAAGGCTGTTTTGTTTACACTGAAAATCTGCTGTGCAATGTAGCCATCTCCTTCAATGATCTTAGCTGGATCTTCTGGGTAACTTGCTGCAGCTTCTACATCAGCACTTGCTGCTTCACCTTGCACTTTTATGTTATGGAGAGGGCTTCTTTCCTTAAACCTCATGAACCAATTTCTGCTAGCTTCAGATTTCTTCTGCAGCTTCCTCACCTTCTTTCAGCCTTCACAGAATTGAAGAGAGTTAGGGCCTTTCTCTGGATTAAGCTTTGGCTTAAGGGAATGTTGTGGGTGGTTTAATTGTTTATCCAAACCACTCAAAGTTTCTCCATATCAGCAATAAAACTGTTTTGCTTTCTTATCATTTGTGTGTTCACTGGAGTAGCACTTTTAATTTCCTTCAAGAACTTTTGCTTTGCATTCACAGCTTGACTGACTGTTTGGCACGAGCAGCCTAGCTTTTGGCCTAGCTCGGCTTTTGACATGCTGTCCTCACTAAGCTTAATTCATTCTAGCTTTTGATTTAAAGTGAGAGATGTGCAACTCTTCCTTTCACTTGAGCACCTAAAGCCCACTGTAGGGTTATTAATTGGCCTAATTTTAATATCGTCGTGTCTCAGGGAATAGGGAGGGCCAAGGAAAGGGAGAAAGATGGGGAATGGCCAGTTGGTGGAACAGTCAGAACACACACAACATGCATCTATTAAGTTTTCCATCTTATATGGGCGTGGCTCATGGTGCCTGAAAATAATTAAAAGAGTAGCATCAAAGATCACTGATCACATATCATCATAAAGATCTAATAATAATGAATAAGTTTGAAATAGTGCAAGAATTGCCAAAATGTAACACAAAAACAAGAAGTGAGCACATGCTGTTGGAAAAATGATGCCGATAGACTTGCTCGAGGCAGGTTGTCACAAAACTTCAATTTGTAAAAACAAAAACAAAAAACAACCACAATATCAGTGAAGCACAATAAAGAGAAGTGCAATAAAACAAGGTATGCCTATATATGCACATATATACACACATATCCATGTTTGTATAGATTTCTTTCTATATCTACCTATCTATATATATTGAAAATCATGCGTTCAAACTGATACATCCAATTCCAATTCAATACCACAGGGCTCTAGTTTTTTTTTCTTTTCTGTATTCATAATTCCCTTCTACAGCAGTGAGAAACTTGTCTTTCATTAGCCTTAATATATTTACAAACTTGATCAAGCCTTTTGTATGCAACCACTCTCTAATCTCTGCCAGCACACCCACCTCTACCAGGATGCCCTCCTCTCCCTACTGGGGCTTACTCCCCTTTTCAGGCTGTACCCACCTCCTGCTTGGGCTGTGACTTCTCACACTTGGCTGACCTCTGTGTGGACACTCCTTCACCCTACTCAGGCCCTGACAGTCCATGCCAGGCTACCCTGCCGTGTGGATTCCCTCCTTAATCTGCTTGGGGTCTGACACCCTATGGTAGGCTTCCCCTCTGCAGGATGCTCTCATCACCCCACTTAAACTCCAGTACCCCACACTGGGTCCCCATGGCTCCCTCTGCCACCACTGCAGATTCTGGCTTTATCACTGAATTATTAGGAAGGGAAATAAAATTTTAATTATTTAAATACTATCTTTGTTTTTATTTAAATAGATTCACCTTCCAGTTGGGTCATATTTGTTTTCTTAACCAGTTTTAAATAGGCTCAGCAGCAAAATCAGATGGACTTTGGTCCTACATTATTGGAAAAAAAATGTAGATTTTCCAAGGGCTGTTGTTTTGTTTCCATAAACCACATAAAGCCTGATATTTTGTTCCCTATTCTTTATTCCCCTCTTTGTTTAGCTCCATGATTTCCCCTGAACACTGCCATCATCTTTTTTTTTTTTCTTTCTCTTTTCTTCTATTATTTTTTTAAAAAGATTTATTTATTTATTCTTCCCCACCCTCATTGTTTGGCGCTCACTGTCTGCTGTCTGTATGTTCTTCTGTGTCTGCTTGTCTTCTCTTTAGGCAGCACCGGGAACCTATCCTGGGACCCTCTGGAGTAGAGAGAGGCGCTCAATCTCTTGCACCACCTAAGCTCCCTGGTCTGCTGTGTCTCTCATTGTCTCTCCTCTCTGTCTCTTTTTGTTGTGTCATCTTGCTGCACTACCGCTCCGCTCGGGCCAGCACTCCACGTGGGCCAGCACTCCGCACAAGCCAGCTTGCTTTTCACCAGGAGGTCCCGGGAATCAATCTCTGGACCTCCCATATGGTAGATGGGAGCCCAATTGCTTGAGCCACATCTGTGTCCCTCCATTATTTGACACCATTTTTTTTCCCATTCCTTCCAAGGATGAATCCATTGGTTAGTATGACACAATCTGAGAATGTCAGAATACCTTTTTATTATTATAGTTAGTTTGCGCAGAAAAGGAAGAGAACATCCTCTTCCTCCCCCAATCCACCTCTAGTTGGGCGCAGGCATTTCCCTGTTATACCCTGAATCTGAAGTTTAACTGGGGATGGGCAAGGGAATCAGATCATAAAAGAAGTAATTTAGATCCTACACATTTATGAAAGATGTTGTTGATGGGGGAAAGTGTGTGTGTGGGGGGAGGGGTGGGGAAATGGGAATCCCCTATATTTTTATTTAACTTTTATGCAATCTAAAACTTCTTTAATGATAAAAAAAAAAAAAAAAAAAAAAAACCACCAAAAATACCAAAGCCAAATAGAGATATTATGAAAACAAAAGTTATAGACCGGGAAGCGGCTGTGGCTCAATCAGTGGGGCTCCCGTTTGCCATATGGGAGGCCCCGGGTTCGGTTCCTGGGGCCTCCTGGTGAAGGCAAGCCTGCCCGCACGGCGTGGTTGGCTGACCCAGCGAGCACAAGCAGCAAGGGGAGGATGAATGAATAAAAAAAAAAAAAAAAAAAAAGTTATAGACCAATTTCCCTAATAAATAGAGGTGGAAAAATCCTCAAAAAAATTTGAGATGTAGCTTACATACAATAAATGTTTTATAAACATTTTTACACCTATTTAACCACTGCCAGGTCTATGTAGAACATCTCATCACCTCAAAAGACTTTCTCCTGCCCCCTCATAGTCATTATTCCTTCAAAGTTAATAACTATTCTGACCTCTACCACCATAAATTAGTTTCACTTGGAGTTTCATATAAATGGAAACATTCCAAAGCACATGGCATGTGATCTTTTATTTCTTTCACTCAACATCAGTTCTGTGAGATTCATCTGTGTCATTACATAATTTAGTAGTTTCTTCTTTTTAATTGATGAATAGTAATTCATTGTATCAATATGCCACAATTTATTTTCAATTTTCTGTTGATGGACTTTGGGATCATTTTTGGTTTTTTTGCTATTACATTAAATCGCTATGAACATTCTTGGGCATGTCTTCAGATAGACATAAGCACTCATTTCTGTTGGATATATATTCTTGACTGAATCTGTGGGAACGTAGGGTGTATCTACATTTAGCCGTAATAGATAGTGACATTTTTACAAAGTGGTTATACCAACTTAGACTCCCACCGGCACTGCTTGAGAGTTCTAACTGCTCTATCCTCAGCAACACTTGGTATCAACAATCTTTTAAAATTTTATCTATTTTAGTGTGGTATGTAGTGAGTGCTTTCTCATAGTTTTCATTTGCATTTAACTAACGATTAATGGTGTTGAACACCATTGCATATATTTATTGACTATTTTGATATCCTTATTTGTAATTGCCTTCAAGTTTTCTGCCCATTTAAAAAATTCGGTTAGCCACACCTACTTAAATCATGCAGAGGTACTTTCTTGTTTCCTGGGGAGTGGAGCAGTAGCATCAACTCAAGTGAGGCAAAAATTCAGTTGGACTGGACATGAAAGCTGGGAGAGAAACAACTAGCACCGTCAGGAATTGTGAAGGAAATTAGCAAGTCTAGTATGTTTCTATCCTAGGTTCTGTGACAATGAGAACACTGCTTATATTTTGAATGATAAAAGAAGCAATTTTCAGCAAATTCTTTTTCTTTGTTGACAGCAACCATGATTCAGAATTTAACAGCACAAACATTAAACTGCTTTTCAGATGCTGTAAAAAGAAATAAGACTAAGCTTTATATAAGTGTTAAATCTCTCGAACTTGATATCTGTACTTAAGGTGATTACATAGAAAATGTACATGGAAGTATTGTGTTCAAAGAGCATGATGTATACGACCTCTCAAACATTTAGAAAATAGAGAGATAGGTTGATAGAATGATAGGACAAATGGGGCAAAATGTTAAAATTGGTAGCTCTGGGTATCTGGACAGGTATGTTGGAGTTCTCTCTATGGGGTTTGGATTATTATTATTATTATTATTATTTGGATTATTTTTGTAACAGTCTTGTAAGTTTGAAAGTATTTCAAAATAAAATGTTTAAGAAAAAAAGAGAAATAATACAAAGTTATTCTTTTGGGAGTGTGAGTCAATGAAACTGCAGCCCCATAAGGCCTCCCTTAGATTCCGAATTATCCTCTGGGGAAAAATTCTTCAGCCATTCCTCTCCCCATTATCTACTCAAGCCAGTGCAATCTAGTTGGAGCCCATTCAACTGGCTCATGGGAGCTGATTGTCCATATCTCTTCCCAACTTTGTGTTCAGCAGTGGCATGTTGGTATCTTGAAATCGGACCCAGTGGAAGTATTTAAAACAAGGAATTGACAAATCAGAGATCCCCCCGCCCCGCCAGAGACCCAGTTGTTAAATATTTACTAGCACACCGCTGCCTCTGTCATAGAAATTGCTAGTTGGCAAAAGCAGTGGTCAATTTTCTATTCCTCACTTTCATGAGTAAGTAAGTAATTCCTAGCTGTGTTGGTTTAGGTCATGACAGGTGTAGGGTTTGGGGTTGTATCATGACAGAAACATGCTCTAAAGTAGGGGCAGCAGAGGAGTACTGGAATGTAGAAAAGAAGCAGTATATGCAGGAAAGAAGCTTGATAGTGTTTTCCCAAATTTGATTTCAATCTTAAAAATTTACATGACAGGGAAGCGGCTGTGGCTCAATCAGTAGGGCTCCCGTTTACCATATGGGAGGCCCCGGGTTCGGTTCCCGGGGCCTCCTGGTGAAGGCAAGCCCGCCCGCACGGCGTGGTTAGCTGACCCAGCGAGCACAAGCAGCAAGGGGGGGATAAATGAATAAATAAATAAAATCTTTAAAAAAAAAAAAAATTTACATGACATGACTGGTAAATCATAAATTATGAAGCTAAAAGAGGCTCTTCTAAACTATAAATAAAAAAAAAATTAAAAAGGATCAACCAATAGAATTATCTTTCTATTTTCTCTTTAGAAAATATGATTAGAAAATCATTGCCACCTAGGAGGTGATCAGTAAGTAGGCAGCCATAAGATGTAAGGGAAAAGTATTGTAGAGGTGAGTTAAGCATTCAGTTAATATAATAAATTTATTGCATTCTTTAACTGGCACCTTGTAGGTATTCAACAAATAATTACTGAAATAAACTGCATTTCTGGAAATGTTTGTTTTTCCATAACCCATTTAAAGATGGTATTTGAATCTTAACATAGTATTTGATGTGTGCTGACCATTGAAAGGACTTCTATTTTTCTTAATTTAGATACTATACTTCTTCTGGATTCTCCTAATCCCTCATTATCTATCTCTTTTATTACTTATCTCCTTGCACTGGAATTATCAGTTTATTTTTTATTTATTTATTTTTTTTAAAGATTTTATTTATTTATTCATTTATCTCCCCCTTGCTGCTTGTGCTCGCTGGGTCAGCTAACCACGCCGTGCGGGCGGGCTTGCCTTCACCAGGAGGCCCCGGGAACCGAACCCGGGGCCTCCCATATGGTAAACGGGAGCCCTACTGATTGAGCCACAGCCGCTTCCCTAATTATCAGTTTATATGTTTGTTTTCTACTAGACTGTTTCTCTGTTTTCCCCTTTGTATTAAATGGAATCATGGATGTAAAAGACTGCCTGAGACATTTTATGGTTTGTTGTATATAGTATCTGTGCCCACATCAGCTTGTGAGCTCTTTAAGCATTAGGGACTATGTCTTCCTTAGTTTCTTTAGCGCTAAGCATCTGAGATCTCTCTCTCTCTCTCTCTCTCTCTCTCTCTCTCTCTCTCTGTTTCACACACACACACGCATTTGTTAAAATGAACTGAATCACCTCTTCCTTTTATTCTATAGTTTCAGATCAGATCTTAATTTCGCTGTGCCTGGGACTACAGATAATCATTTATGCCACTTATTGATTTCTTGCTTCTCGTCTTCAAATCCAACCTTCATTGCCTGCTCTGTGAAAACATGAGCTCTTTAAGTGTTTCTCCTTTGCCAGCTGGTACAATGTTAAGTTTTGTCATTACAGGGTGCTGGACAGACACTGCAGACGGAAGGAGAGAGGCAGTCTGCCATGGGCTTGAGTATCCCTATATGGACCCTTGCCCAGGGTTGTGTTTGCAGTGAACAATCTTGAGGACAAAGAGCAGGCTTACCTATTAGTCACTCTAAGGGTCATGGATTTTCCAGGCTCAGTGTTCCTTGGCTGTGATGCAAAGCCACTGCACGTGCAGCACCTACCTTGGATCCTCTGTGTTGCTCCTTTGGGAATTGGGGGAGGGGGCAGCAAGAGGAATTGACCCAAACATGATGCTCATACTGCTCACTGTGCCTTGAGTGATAAAGTCCTGTCTCTCTGACCCGGGAGTTTCGTGTCTTCTGCCAGCATCCATGAAACAATAATAGGCTAACTTATTAGCTTGTAAATAGGGCAAAATCAAATCACAGACCCTGATAACTAGCCAATTCCTTGGAGCTCCAATCCCCTGCTATACTAAATAATTCTTTATATTAAATCTTGCCTTTTCAAATTACTGCATGGTTTTTGTCTCCTCACTGGATTCTAACTGATATGTCATAGCGGTAGAATCATCTTCCTCACACAACTGTGTCATTTTTCCTTAGACTTTTGAAGCCTTTATCTCTTAAGTAATATTAAACTTCTAAACGTGGATCTATGATTTCCCACCAATGGCTTATCTTCAGATTTCCATTAGTTACTGCCCTACTCAGTGTCCCTGTTTTTTGCTTTATTGACAGCAATAATTCTTCTCTGCTCCTAGGATGTTAGCTGTGCCATTCTTTTATCCCTCACCCCACAAAAGCACCTATTAAGGGGCTGCTTGTGTGTGTTTGTGTGTGTGTGTGTATGCACTTATGCACATAATAGGTAGAATTACATAGCTCATTCCTATCCACTAAAAATGAAAACTTAGTATAGATATGAGGATGACACATATCACACATATCTGACCTCAGCATTCTGTATGCATCATCCTATGTAATCAAACCATCTTAAACTTGCCTCCATGTTGGGAGGGTCTTTCCACCTTAGGTTTGTCTTGGGTTTTGACTTTGCCCTGGAAGGTCAACAAAACTGAAGGAAAAGTTATTTTAAGCAAGATGATTGATCTGAGTAATTTACTCAGCCAGATTACTCAGAAATCAAACTCTGCTCTGAGTTGTCATATTTTTATTTATTTATTTATTTTTTATTTTTTTTTCCCCCCTCCCTATATTTTCTGTATTCCCCCATTCAATCTTGGCTGCCACAACCAGACAGACAGAAAGCGCGAGGACCTTTTTCTTGCATCTGTAGTGGAAACCTTAGCAGCAGACATCAACTGCTCCAGGTCTGTCAGAGATGCATAGTTGTCATATTTTTAAAAGCTACTTTTTGGGAAGCAGATGTGGCTCAAGCAGTTGGGCACCTGACTACCACATGGGAGGTCCCGGGTTTGGTTCCCAGTGCCTCCTAAAGAAGATGAGCAAGACAGCGAGCTGATGTGATGGGCTGGCATAGCGAGCTGATGCAACAAGATGATGCAACAAGGAGATGCAATGAGGAAACACAATGAGAGACACAACAAGTAGGGAACAGAGGTAGCTCAAGTGATTGGGTGCCTCCCTCCCACATGGGAGGTTCCAGGTTCGGTTCCTGGTGCCTTCTAAAACAAAAAGAAGACGAGCAGACATAGAGAGCACACAAGGAACAGACAGAGAGCAGACAGCGAGTATAAACAATGAGGGGCAGGGAGAAATAAATAAAAATAAATAAATCTTAAAAAAAAATAAAAGTTACTTTTCATTTTAGACTATTGTAAATAATTTCTTAAGTAACTGTTAAAATCCCATTTGTTACATAAAATTATCATAAAGCCTCACTGATTTGGTATAATTTGAGAGAGGTCCATCTAAACTTGTGAAAACTTCTAAATGAAATGTTGTTTTAAAAGAAATTAAATTGATGCGAATATTCTCACTGACTTGATTTTGTGATAATCAGGGTAGGCTAAACATTCGCTACATTAGAAACCATGCATGTGTCCCCAGACCTAGTTTTTCTCCCTAGGTTTGGTTTTTGGAATGCTGGTGATAAACTAAACCTGATTTATTATATGACCATCCTGTATGGGAAAAGACTGTAACATTGGGTATCTTTGGTCAACCTTAAGAGATATAGCAAGTGGATGGATGTGGCCCGGGTGGTTGGGCATCTGTCTCCCATATGGAGGGACCTGGGTTCGATCCCCAGGACCTCCCAGTAAAAATTAAAAAAAACATAGAAGGCGCGTGGGCCATGAGGCCCCACATGCAGGTGCGCTGCCAGGCCCCGTCCGTGGGTGCCCCACCAGGCCCTGGAACCCACGCACCAAGATGATGACGTAACAGGAGAGTGATACAAGGGAGAGCCAAGATGAGACGCACCAAAAAACCAGGAATTAAGGTGACACAGGCAGTAAGATTCCTCTCTCCCACATTGGAGATTCCGAAGATCGAATCCCTGTGAAGACAGGAGGAGGAGGATGAGAAGAGAGGGCAGGAAACAGATACAGAGAGTTGCCCAGTGAATGGACACAGAAAACAGCAAAAACTGGGGGCGGGGGGGGGGGGGTAAAAATGGATAAAAGTAAATAAATAAATAAATCCTTAAAAAAATGTATGAAGAGGAAGATACGGACTATAGTTAGTGGTAATACTTTGACGATGCTCTTTCATGATTTGTTAACAAATGTTTCACAACAATGCAGGGTGTTTGGGGGTGGGGAGATGTGTGGGAGCCCTGTATGATGTTATGCGTGTTTGTTTTGTAAATTCACGAAATTTACTGAACACTTATGTATGTATGTTCGTGTATGAATGATATACTTCAATAAATTGTTAAAAAAAAAAAGTTAAATTGTATATCTTGCACATAATAAATGAAGCTAGCTTCATTGGGCAGATAAGAATGATTTGTGGGGGCGGATGTGGCTCAAATGGTTGGGCGTCCGTCTGCCATATGGAGGGACCTGGGTTCAATCCCTGGGACCTCCAGGTAAAATAAAAAATATATATACAGAAGGCGCATGGGCTGCCAGGCTCTGTGTGCCGGTGGGCTGCCAGGCCCCGGGCGCCATGCAGCAAGATGATGACTAACAGGGGAGAGACAAGACGAGATGCTCCGAAAGCTCTGAAAACCAGGAACCGAGGTGGCGCAGGTGGCAGAACACCTCTCTCCTACATCGGAGGTCTCCAGGATCGAATCCTGGTGAAGACTGGAGGAGGAGGATGAGAAGAGATGGCAGGAAACAGACACAGAGAATTGCCCAGCGAATGGACACAAAACAGCAAATGGGGAAGGGGGTGTTTAAAATGGATAAAGTAAATAAATAAATCTTGGAAAAAAAAAAAGATTTGTAATCTTATCCTAATTATGTGAATAAATGAGAAGTTTGCTCTTGATCTAACACAGAGGGCACTGATTTGAAGAAGTTGGTAAGTTAGTGATACAGACTGAGAGAAGGAGAATAAGCCACCATTGTGTGGGATGGGGTTAGGGGCTAGTTCTCAACTGTAGCTGCACACTAGAATCATCTGGGTTCAGGCTGGGATCGATAACCGAAGAGATCATATTTGCAATGGAGTCCAGGCATCTATGTATTTTAAAAGCTGTTCAAATAATCCTATTGTGAAGACATGGTTGAGAACCACTGGGCTAAGAAGGTTAAGCAACGCGGAGATAACTCCTGTAGCATTCTGGGTCTGCCTGGGATTGATAACCCCAGGTGCCATACCTGGGTAGGTGGGGCACCCAAGTTCATATAATATTCAACCTACATTACTGAATACTGGAGCTGGGTGGGACTTTAGCAACCATCTGGTACAATCTTTGCAACAACGACTTCTTATTGTAAAGGATTTATGTAACATTGAGAAGTTATTATAAAATTTCCCTATTTCCTAAATATTAAGTAAAGTGTCAATAATATTTGAAAATCTGTTGTCATGTTGCTGGTAGAAGAGAAAGCACACTGTTTAGTTCAGGTATTTTATCTATTTAAATATTTTTTATTTTTTAAAACATTTATACAAAAAATAACACAAACCATAAGGGAAAAGCTCGATGAATTTTCACAAAGTGAACCCACTTATGTAACCAGCACCTAAATTAAGAAACAGAATATTACAGTATACCTGAAAACTGCCCCCACCTACCCATGTCCCTCTCCAGTCACTGTACCCTCAAGAGTAACCACTACCCGGATTTCTGACGCAAAGATTATTTTTGCCTGGTTTTGAACTTTATAAAAATGCAATCATATAGTATATAATCCTTTGTGTCTGGCTTCTTTTTCCATTATGTTTTTGAAAATTATGTTGTTGTACGTAGTTTTAAAAAATTCACATTACTGTATAAATTCTATTGTGTAAAAATACTACAATTTCTTTATCCATTCTACTGTTGATAGCATTTGGGTAGTTTTCAGGTTTTGGCTAATACGAATAGTGTTGTTGAAAGCATTCTTGTACATTTCTTTTTGGGAATAGATATATCATACATTTCTATTGGAAAAATGTTTAGAAGTGGAAATGCTATGTTTTAGTATGTGCAGATTTCAATGGTGCATGGAAATTGCAAAATGTAATTTAACTCAAGTTATAGCTGAAACAGCTTATTATAATGCAGTTCTGCATTCAGAAAATACTATTGGAAGGCCCCTCCCCATTTTTTTCTTTTAAAGCATTTCCCTCTCTCTCTCTCTCTTTTTTTTTTTAAGATTTATTTATTTACTTTATCCATTTTAAACCCCTCCCTTCCCCATTTGCTGTTTTTGTGTCCATTCGCTGGGCAATTCTGTGTGTCTGTTTCCTGCCATCTCTTCTCATCCTCGTCCTCCAGTCTTCACCAGGATTAGATCCTGGAGACCTCCTATGTAAGAGAGAGGTATTCTGCTGCCTGCACCACCTCAGCTCCTGGCTTCTGGAGCTTTCGGAGCATCTCGTCTTGTCTCTCCTCTGTTACGTCATCATCCTGCTGCATGGCTCTCTGGGCCCGACAGCTCAGCGGCACACAGAGCTGGGCAGCCCATGCGCCTTCGGGAGGTCCCGGGGATCGAACCCAGGTCCCTCCATATGGCAGACGGATGCCCAATCATTTGAGCCACATCCGCCCCCTCTCTCTCTCTTTTTAAAAAGATTTATTTATTTATTTATCTATCCACTCCTTGCTGTGTCCATTTGCTTTGCGTTTTTCTGTGTCTGTTTGCCTCCGTTTCGTTGCGTCATCTTGCTGCGCCAGCTCACCACGCCATGTGGGCCGACTTGCCTTCACCAGGAGGCCCCGGGAGCCAAACCCGGGGTCTCCCATATGGTAAACGGGAGCCCAACCAATCAAACAGAGCCGTTTCCCTCTTTCTCTCTTTTTAAACCTCAAAGCCCTCTGAAATATTTCAAAATATTTCAGATGTTTTATTAGATCGTAAATATTTGGTAACCCTTTTAATTTAATTTTATTTGAATTCTGTAATGGAGAAGAATAGATGAAACTAACTTTTTCATGCACCTACATTAACCTTTCAAATATTTCTAAAGAGAGGTGTAAAAATGCGTAAATTTGATAAACAGGAAAGCAAACACCATGTAATGGTTAAGGGCATGGATTTGGGAGCCAGACTGCTTGGGCTCAAATACCAGGTCTACCACTTACCAGCCTTGGGGACTTATGTCAGATTCCTCATTTCTAAAACAAAGATGATAGCACTAGACTGTTAAAGGCTAAATGAATCAATATTGTGAAGTGCTTGGGCCAAAGTAGTCATTTAATAAGTAATTAGCAATTCTACTGATTAGGAGTTTTAGAACATGTTGATAAATTATGCTTGTTTATTTACTTCTCAAATTTGCCTTTTTTTCTTAACTGAATTGCTCATTTAGTGGTGAACATTGGCTAAGGCATTAGCCTGAAGAGTCCTTTTATATTTGTGTATGTAGGCAGACTTTCGTTTTTTCCTCATAGTTAACCTATGAATTGCTTGCATCTTTAAGTCTAAATATTATTATTGTTTAATATCTTATGTTTCTGTTAATTAAAAGTTAATTCTATTATTATATCTGTGATAATGAAAAGAGAACTGATTATTAGTCAGAGACTAATTATTAGCCAGTGGCTGGCAGTGGGCAGGTGTTTTAAATTCTCTGGGCCTTGACTGTGATGTGTAGTCAGTCAAAATACTTACTGAGGGCCTAATTTGTGCCAGGCCTACTTTGTTCTTTGTAATAGTAAGGATCCCTGATTGGCACTTCCAGCTCTAACACCTTTGATCCTATGAATTAAAACAAAATACTTGTCTTTTTCTATGGAAGACATGGCTAATTGTCTACCCAATATCCATTTTTCCTCTCTTCCTTACTAATACTCCTCTGTTTGGTTCAGAGTGACAATGTGCTCAGCTAAAATATTTAATTCCCAGACTCCCACGTAGCTAGGGTGGCTGAGAAACCGATTCTGATTCATGACACTCAAGTGAATGCCTGCAAGGTATTTCTAGGAAAGGTGTTTACTGTCCCGATATAGGTAGACCTGTTTCCTCCTTCTCCGAGTTTCTCCTCCTGGCGTGGAATGTAGAGATGAAGCTGGAATTGAGCAGCTGTTTTGCAAGCATAAGGCAGCAGGCACGGAAAACCACTTAAGAAAAGCAAGTGGAAAGGTAGAGGGAGACTAGGATATTGCTACATGTGGAGCCACTGAACCAGCCCTGTACTGTGTACCCCTTCTTACGTGAGAATAAAGTTCCAGATAAGGTTAAATCTCTGTTGTCTGGCTTGCTATGTGCTGCCAAACTCATCCCACACTGATGCACACTTCCACATTCCCTTAATTTTTTTAAAGCTCTGGTTAACATTATTATGGAGGCAAGCAGAAGAGAATTATTTATGATTATAAACTTTCCTGTGGCATATAGGAAAAAAGGTTTAATTGTTCCCATCAAAGCCTTTTGTGTGTTAACTTATGTGTTGAGAAATGACAGCTTCTTCCCATCCCCACCACTCCAGCTAACACATTTAAAGAGCTGGCTCTGCATAAGCACGGGAATCACTATGCTACGTGAGGACTTCAGAAAGAAATGCTGGGCAAGAAGTGTGGCAAAAGCTGACCTACTTATCTGTCTGATTCTGTATCAGAAACACAGTACCAAAGTTGCAGAGAAGGACTGGGAAGTGAGTTAATTCAATTGAGAATTCATTTATCCCAGAAACTTTCTGATCAATAAGGTATTGAGTAAAACAGTAGGGAGATTAAAATCTTACACAATAGATACAAAACAAAGGAGGGAGGGGAAAGGTTGCTAGTTCCATAAGGGCACATACTGGGGTATATTTTTGTATTGGCATTTTATCTACAATTCTACTTTCATATAATAGGCTCTCACTAATTATTTTTTTACTATAAATGTGATATAGATTTAGTCCTTGAGGTAAATCGCCTCAGAAGTATTGGCATATGGATCTGCAGTATCACAGATTGTGAATCACAGACCAAAAAGAATTCATGAGGTTTCCTTGTTCACGTATTTGGTGGTGGTGGTGGTGAGCGGTGGCTTTAGGGAAGGGATGGAAAGCAGCATGAGCATGGAAATGGGAAAGCAGCAGAGCATGTTCAGGAAGTGGGACAGCCAGAGCATGTTCAGGAAGTAAGGAACAGCCCAGGCTGGCTGCAGCATAGGAATGCATGCAGAGGAATGGTGGAAATGTCAGATAATTTGATGTTTCATTCAAGTTAAGGCTTATAGCTACCCCTTCTATCTGTACATGCCTCTAAATGAGGTGGAGAAGCTGCAGATGGTTGAAATAACTGCCTGACAGATGAAATCTGCAGACCTCCATTTACTCAGTCTACTTGCACTGCCTTTTGACCTTGTGGAAACAGAGGCAGGACTACCCTTGAAATACTGAATTTTTAATACTAGAACGTAAGCTCTATGAAGGCAGGGGTTGTTTGTTTTCGTCACTGCTAAATTCTCAGTGTCTACAGCAGTGCCTGGCACACTGTAAGACCTCAATGAATATTTGTTGAAGAAATGAATAAATAGAGAATCTGCCAGTACTTCAAGACAGCAGGTATAAAATATAGCATCTGATCATCTTCTCTAAACCGATTCCTCCTCTTTTTATTCCACACTGATTATGCTTGCAGTCTCTCTTGGCTGCCAATTTGAATAAATTTTCTGCATTTCTTCATGAGAGTCACAAGATGTCAGAGTTGCTGAGGCCCAGGAGAAGTTACAAGATAAATGTGATCCTTCCTTAGGGCCTAATAGTGAGGACAGAAGGGGAGAATTGGTGCATTCTTTAATATCTACAGAAGGTATCTGAGACCCTGAAGGATAACGCCAAAGTTATCCTTTAATTTTTCACGGCATTTGATTTTTTTATTCCAATTAAAAAAATGAAATTAATAGATGAAAATTTCACATGGGAATTTATAAACCTGTAACAATAAATTAACTATCATTTTACTAAATATGTTCCTGAGTGAGAAGAGTTAAGATATTATCAACAATTTCAAGTATTATTATACAGAGTTTATGAAATGATATCTATTTTGACTTTTTAGCAAACATTTATGGAATGCCTTTTGTATGCTAGACATTAGAGAGGAGCTCCCAATCAAACTTTCCCTTTTTTGTTATTGTGTTTCACTCTCTTCTTAGACTGGAACTAAGATCTAGAGAGCTTTTTTAACAGATTAAAAAAAAAAAAAAAAAAAAAAAACTCACTTGCAAATAAAATTTTAAAAGTTCTCTTTGGGATGAATATAGAGTTTAATCCTAGTGATGTGTACAGAATGCTTATTGTTGTCACATTTAAATAATTTCTAATGTACATAATAAAACATTTTTATTGTGGTAAAACACACATAAATAAAATTTACCATTAGTAACATCTAGTAAACTCACAATGTTGGACAACCATCCCCACTAGCTAGTTTTAGAACATTCTCATCACCTCAAAGGAAATGCTGGGGGGTGGATGTGGCTCAAATGGTTGGGCATCCGTGTCCCATATGGAGGGACCTGGGTTTGATCCTTGGGACCTCCCAGTAAAAATAAAGAAAACTATAGAAGGCACACTGGCTGCCAGGCCCCGTGCATAGGTGTGCCATCAGGCCACGTGGGCGGGTGAGCCCCTCAGGCCCCATGCGTGGGTGCGCAGTTAGGACTTGCGAACAGGTGTGCTGCCAGGCCCAGTGCGTGGGTGCACCGACAGGCCCCATGAGCGGGTGAGCCGCCAGGCCCAAGTGGGTGCACTGTCAGGCCCTGCGAGCCGGTGAGACCCCCAGGCCCTGCACGTGGGTGCACCTTCGGGCCCTGTGCATGGGTACGCCATCAGGCCCCGCCGAGCCACACAAGATGATGACATAACAGGAGAGTGACACAAGGGACAAGATGCACCGAAAAACCAGGAATTAATGTGGCACAGGTGGTAGGACGCCTCTCTCCCACATCGGAGGTTCCCAGGGTTGAATCCCGGTGAAGACAGGAAGAGAAGGATGAGAAGAGAGGGCAGGAAACAGACAGAGAACTGCCCAGCAAATGGATACAAAAACAGCAAAAACGGGGGGGAGGAGGGGTAAAATGGATAAAAATAAAATAAATAAATCTTAAAAAAACATTAAAAAAAAAAAAAGAGAAAGGAAATGCTGTATTCATTAAGCAGTCACTCCTGATTCTTCCCTACCCCCAGGCCAACAATCACTAATTTGATTTCTGACTTTATGAGTTTGCTTATTCTGGGTTATTTCATATAAATGGAATCATGAAATATGTGGCCTTTTGTTTCTGACTTCTTTCACTTAGCATAATGTTTTCAAGGTTCATCCAAGTTGTAGTCATGTTTCAGTACCTCATTCCTTTTTATTACTAACATTCTACTTTATACCACATTTTGTTTATCCATTCGTCAGTTGATGGACATTTGAATGTTTCCACTTTTTGCCTATTGTGAACAGTGCTATGAATATTCGTGTACAAGGGTTTGTTTGAACATCTGTTTTCAGTTCTTTTGGGTACATAGTCAGGATTGTTTAATTTAATTCTGGAGCCACCAAACTGTTTTCCATGGAAGCTGCATCATATTACATTCCCACTAGCAGTGTACAAAGGTTCCAATTTCTCCACATCCTCATCAACACTTGTTATTTTCCCTTTTGTTGATTACAGCATCCTAGTAGGCATCTCATGTTTTGTTTTTTTTTAAATTGGCTTCTCCATTGACACCGCTTTTTCATTAAGAAATTGATACTTTATTTTTTTGAGACCAAACCATTTTTTTCCCCCAGTATTTGAAGTAAAATGCAGGCATACAAAGGTAGGCAATAATACACAGTAAAACCTTAGTTAATCAGAAGAAAAGGTTGAAGATCAGTTAGCAAAAAGCCCAGTTGACTGTGATTTTGATTTGTATTTACCTAAGGACTAATGACATCGAGCATCTTTTAATGCGCTGCTGGCCATTTGTGTATTTTCTTTGGAGAAATGTCTATTCAAGTACTTTGTCCATTTTTAAAATTGGGTTGTTTTTTTGTTGCTGAGTTGTAAGAATTCTTTATACTAGATCCTTATCAGATAAATGATTTGCAAATATTTCCCCCCATTTTGTGGGCTACCTTTTCACTTTCTTGATAGTGTCCTTTAATGCACAAAGTTTTAAATTTTTATGAAGTCCAAACTTACCTATTTTTTCTTTTGTTGCTTGTGCTCTTGGTGACATAGCTAAGAAACCACTGCTAAATCCAAAGTCGTGAAGATTTACCCCTATGTTTTAAGAGTTTTATGGTTTTAGCTCCTATATTTAGGTCTGATCCATTTTGAGTTCATCTTTGTATATAGTGTGAGGTAAGGATCTAACATCATTATTAGTATTTAAGGATTTATTTTATTTATTTACTTATTACCCCTCCACCCCTGTTGTTTGTGCTCGCTGTCTGCTCTGTGTCTGTTCATTGTATGCTCTCTGTGTCTGCTTGTCTTCTTTTAGGAGGCACAGGGAACTGAACTTGGTACCTCCTGTGTGGGAGGGAGCCACCCAATTGCTTGAACCACATCTGCTCCGTTTTTTGGGTCTCCTTGTTGCATCATCTCGTTGAGACATCTCCTTGCGTCAGCTCGCTGTCTTGCTCGTCTTCTTTAGGAGGCACCGGTAACCAAACCCAGTGGGCACCCAAGTGCTTGAGCCACATCTGCTCCCTAACTTCATTATTTTGCATATGAATATCTAGCTGTCCCAGCACCATTTTTAAGTGACTATTCTTTCCCAATTGAATGGCCATGGCACCTCTGTAAAATAATCAATTGACCATAGATGTATGGCTTTATTTCTGGACTCTCTATTCTACTCTACTGATTTACATATCTATCCTTATGCCAATACCATGCCGTCTTAATTACTGTAGCTTAATTACTGTAGTAAGTTTTGACATGGGAAATGTGAGTTCTCCAACTTTGTTCTTCTTTAAGATTGTTTTGGCTATTCTGGATCCCTTGTAATTCCACGTGAAATTTAGTATCAGCCATTCTGTTTCTACAAAAAGGCCACTGGGGTTCTGACAGGCATTGTATTTTAATCTGTAGGTCAATATGGGGAATATTATCATCTTTACAATATTAAGTCTTCCATCCATGAACACAGGATGTCTTTCCATTTATTTAGGTGTTAATTTCATTCAGCAATGTTTTATAGTTTTCAGTGTACAAGGCTTGTACTTCCTTGGTTAAATTTATTCCTATGTATTTTATTCTTTTTGATGTTACTGTAAATGAAATTGTTTTAATTTCCTTTTCAGATTATTCTTTGCTAGTGTATTACAAACAGATTTGCATGTTGATCTTGAATTCTCCAACTTTACTGATTTTGTTAGTTCTGACAGCTTTTTTGTGGAGCTGTAAGATTTTCTAAATATAGGTTCATATCATCTACAAATAGAGATAATTTTACTTGTTTCTTTCCCATCTAGATGCTTTTAAATTTCTTTTTCTTGCCAATTGCTCTGGCTAGAACTTCCAGTACAATGTTGACTAGCAGTGGCAAAACCATGCATCTTTGCCTTGTTCTTAATTTTATGGGGAAGATAAGCTGTTTATCATGTTGAGGAAGTTCCCATCTATTCCTAGTTTGTTGAATGTTTTTTAAATCATGAAATGGTGTTGGATTATGTCAAATGTTTTTGATCACATAGGGTTTTTTCCTTCATTCTTTTAATGTGGTATTGAATCAAACTTGCATTCCTGGAATAAATCTCACTTAGGTCATGGTGTGTAATCCTTTTAACATGCTGTTAGAGTTGGTTTAATTTTGTTGAGGATTTTTGCATCCATATTCATAAGGGAGACTTTTCTTGTGGTGTCTCTTTTCTGGCATTGGTATAAGGTTAATGCTGACTGCATAGAACTAGGAAGTGTTCCTTCCTCTTCTATTTTTTGGAAGAGTTTGAGAAAACATTGGTGTTAATTCTTCTTTACCTGTTTGGTTGAATTCACCAATAAAGTCACCTGGTCCTGGATTTTTAATTGTTGGCAAGTTTTCGGTTAATGATTCAACCGTCTCACTTATTATGTCTGTTCAGATTTTCTATTTCTTCTTGAGTTAGTTTTGGTATTTTGTGTGTTTCTAGGAATTTACCCATTTTATCTAGGTTATCTAATTTGTTGGCAATCAAGCTTATTTTTGAGGAATGAATTTGTTATCCAAACCACCAAGCAATTCATCCAATATTTCTAAAACTTGAAATGTATGTCATGTTTAATTGCATTTACTTTTCTAAAGCAAAATGTATATAAAATTTCATAAAAGATTTAAACAAAATTTCCCCCAAATCCTAAGGAACCCAAATTTTCCAATAGGGGTATGACTAGTATAAAATTTAATTCTAAATAGCATAAATCCTCTTAATTTTTCTTTTATTAAAGTAAATGATTCCTCATATAAAAGGAAATCTTTCTCTTTCTCTACCTAGAGGGAGGAATGATAGAGTGTGAACTACAGAGCTAAATGGCCTACATCTGAAACCCAGCTCTGGCACTTACATGATGTATAATTGGAATTGACCTCTCTGTGCCCCAGTTTCCTCATCCGTAAATAGGAGAATAGTAATAGAACAAACTTCATAGGGTCGTTGGAGAATTAAATGTATTAATGCATGCAAAAATTGGTTTCTAGTTCATAATAGGCACTCAATAATTATTAGCAGATATTATTGTTTTCATCAGGTGGTCATTACTTGGGGTCAAGTAAAGAGCATCAAGACAGGCTAATGAAAGTCAAGGCAGCAATGTTGGTTGGTAGATATAAGGAAGAACCTTTTTTTTTTTTTCTTCTTGATTTATAAAACTCCTGACTAGGAGAGAAGTGAATGCCTTGGCTGATGCCCCATCACTAGAAAATAAATGGATCTCTTTATTAGTATCCATGAGAGTAGGCCTATTGGCTAAAAACTGCATTAGAGAATCCCTCTATTAGGGTAGAAAATCAAAGAAATTATTCTTCTGATGAATCCCCTAAGGGAAAGGAAGGTCCTGAGAGAGGGGAATCAGTTCTTTTACTTTAACATGAATTCTGGCCTTCACTATGCACCACAGAGAACAAGAGAGGAGATGATGAGTGTTCAAAAGAATGATCACAAGTTTAAGTTCTTCCTTTCAAATCATAGCTTTAAGCCGGCAAAGGAGGTGATGATATAGCAGCATGTTTCTGCTTTTGAAATTTTTGCTTTGTTTCTTATATCTTTCCCTCTTTTTCTCCCCCTTCCCCTAAATACATAAATACTTTCCAAAGCCAATTCTTCCTTATTAGGAAAAAAAAAAAAAAGTGAATTCATACCTGTAATATATGGATATATGCAGCTATTAATGTATTTGTCACTATCACCATTATTTTATTAGTGGCTACACCAGTAAAATGAATACAGGGTTTGTTTTAAGAACAGAGGTACTCAGTGTCTTGGGGTCCAAGGTAGAAATATTTCATAAACATTCAAAGTCAGTTTCATTTAAAAAAGCTACCCTGAGGTAAAATATAAAAACACATTAACCACAACACTGTATTTTAAAAGATGGGAATTTAGTTTATATTCATTTTATATTAAGATATAAGTTAATGATTTATTTGTTAGAGGATTTATCACAAAATGTTGCTGCCCAGTGCATTTTGCAAACAATAAATAATTCGAGAGTATTAACATTCACATATGTAATTAACGTTTACAAATGTACAAAACTTTGGATAACACATTTTAAACTTCTTTTTCAAATATTCAATAAGCCCATTCCCCCCAAATTATCTGATTACAAAGAAGCACAAGGGGTTACCACCTATGACAAAAACATAAGAAACAAGGCAGGGAGGCAAATACAGAGTTGAGAATGTAAGAATATCCAATCAATTTTGTTAATATCCAAAAGATAAAAATCAAAACATTTTTGATAACATAAAGAAAACAAATCTTTATAATTAAATACTAGTTAGGCAAAAGAATATTATAGAGTCTATAACATTTAGTTTTTCTACATAAATTTGCATATTTTAAATTTAATATAAAACACCATTTTTTACTTCAGTTTAGGAATATCATAAACTTGTAGTTCTGGGTAAGTCTAGATGTAATGGAATGATAGTGTCAAGTTTTTATTTGGTCATTATTCTTTTGACTCTTAAATACTTTTCTTTATTCAGTGGACTAAGCCAATTTTAGAAATAAAATGCACAACCAGAGCACATATAATGCATCTGTTTCTGAAAATACTAAATAGCATAGTATGTCAGTATAATAGTGGCTGTGGTTAAACAAGCAAGCAAGCAAACAAACAAAAATTACTCCAACTCATATATAAGAAAAAAAGTTATAAAGTAAAACTTGAGAAATTTTATCTGGTATGTTTGCACTGCAATTTTTAAAAAATCTAGATAATGTGAGTAAACTGTGTTTGGCTATGAAGTGAAATTCCCGGTTTTCACTGGGTTATATTTAGAAGCAGTGCATTTGTCCTCAAATTTTATATCAAGAACATATGTCCACAATCAATCAGCTGTTGTTTTGACCTAACTAAGAAAATGAAAATTTTTATTCCTGGTTCATTTACTCCTTCCTCCATTCTTTTAACATCTTTACTTTGAGATCAGGCACTTGGTGCCCAGGCATGTGGCATTGCACATTTACAAAAAATGTATCCATCGGTAGTAGAGCAACTGAACTAAATTCATAGAGGAGGAGGAGGAGATCTTCGTCTAGAAAACAAAGCACTAATTTATAATTTTACAGTGACAACACAAGCCCCAGCTCTTCCTAGACACAGTGGAGCGACCTAAAACGAAATAGAAATAAAAAAAGAGAGAATTTGTTGAATTTGTAAGCAAAAAGGTTGATAATACCACACCAGATGATGAAATATTAAACTAGTTCCGTACCTGTTGGCAAAGTCCCCAGCCCTCCTGCCCACCTGACTCCTTCCCCAAGAAAACCCCCTCCTGATGTCCAATATTTGTAGACCAAATTGTTGAGTATATCATATGATTATGCATATTCACTCCTAGTTAAAGATGGTTTTTTAAAATAGGGCAGGAACTGGTCCACATGAAACACTACATTCTGGCCAAAATGATGCACATTATGACTATAAGAAATGCTGAACACTTCAAGTACCTTTGTAGCCAATGTGGAGAAACTATCAAGTATTAGCTAGGCTACAGAGGCTCTCCAACAGCCTCGGTCTCCTCAGAGACAGGACACACAACACTCTGCAGGCTGGGGGTTTGTTCACTCCTGGGGAACCAGTAACCTCACATTTATTGACAGCCTTCTAAGTACAAGGCTGAAAGATCTAAAACCATTCGACTATTTTTTTAGCAGAGTAAATATAAGAAATATCATCATCCAACTCCCTAGGAATAGAATAAACAGGATGAATAAACTCTATAGCAGAGAGACAGAAGAGGAGGGTGTGAGGGGGAGGAATATAATCTTAATCTATGATAAGGAAAAATTCGTAAATCTTTGACGTTGCTTTTTTAAAAAATAACCTAGACACTGGGCAATTCACAGTAGACAAGGATATTTTTAAAAGAAATATTACTATGCATTTGACCTAAGAGAATTAAAATGTTAACATTTAGTGGGGGGTGATTAATGCAAAGTACTAGGAAAGTTTGCTTAGAACTTATTTTTGTGGGGGTATGTAAAAAAGAGTTTTTTTAAATACAAGATACCAAAATGACTTCCTAATCAGTATGTAGCCCTGGGCAAATGAGTGGATTTTATAACAGGTCCAGCCTTCCATTTTAAGAGAATGCTCAGTTGTCCTCACTGTTGTATCTCCTTGAACAATCAAACAGCCTATATTAAAACCATATCTATTTAGAGTATTCTAGGAATAACCTCTAAATCATTTAAATCAACATGTCTGTAATTAAGCAGCTTTTCTCAAAACACCCAAGACACTAGGTAGCACATTGTGACTAGCTGAGGTTGTCATGACAACCAGCTAGAAAGTTTAACTTAAAATATTTATTAAATACAGTGTAGTCACCTCCTGCTTGGGTCAAGTCTGGTAGTGGGGTAGGTGGTGGTTTAAGACTTTGTAATCTCATTTTAGTCCCTGTACAGAAAATTTATCAGAACATTAATCAGAACATTGAAAGGAGGATATTTATTTTTCAAATACTATGGTTGTAAGTTCACATTTATCTGCTCTAAAATAATGATATAGGTGGCAAGCAAACAAAGCATCTATGTGGTTTGCAGTTAATTCTGATACAGAGTGGTTCAGTATAAAATATTAATTATCTGTAATAACAAACCTGAAATTGGCCAAGGATTTCCTTATATCTAGGCTAATGGCTTATGTCAATTCATCTCAGAAAAATCGTTTTTTCTATCTCTTTTTGGGATTCTTATTCGTCATTCACAAACAAGAGGGTAAGTAATCACATAATTTCTAACGAAATCTCTTAGCATTTATTCCAAAATGCTCTAATTCAGCCCTCAGTCTCATTATCCCTTCTTCCCTCTACCAAGGGATCTCATTTAATTAAGAAACAAGATCAAGGTAAAACAATGTAAGTCACTTTTTCCATCTTTCTCTTTACTTAAAAATTCCCTGTAGAATCCAGTGGTGGATGAGGGACTGTGGTTAACAGGTCAAATATGAAGATGTTTTCTCATGAACGATAACAAAGATATAATACTAATATAGGATGTTAATAATTGGGTGAGTTGGGGGAAAACACACCAAATGTGGTAATATTTTGACGATGCTCTTTCAGTTCGTAACAACTGTTTCACAACAATGCAAGGCATTGGTGGTAAGGAAAAGAATGGGAGCCTTGTATAAGGACAAGCATGTTTGCTTTGTAAGTTCACAAATTTTATACACTTATTGTTTATGTATGTTCATGCCTGAATTATATACTTCAATAAAATTTTGTTTTAAAAAAATGTCCTGAGCCTGTTATGTTATAAAATTAAACATTCCCTCTTGTAGTCTCATATTTAATCAAGAGATGACTTTCTTATATTTATGCTATGTATATTTGGTATTGGACAAAATTGAGAGGATTTGTTTTACCCAAAGAATTGTTTTAACAAAAAGAGAGTAAGTGTAATAATGAAAAATGAAAATGCCATACCTGTGTCCACTCATTTGTCTGGGGATCATAAGCTTCCACTGTACTAAGATAAGTCTGTCCATCGTATCCTCCAACAGCATACAATTTGTCACCAAGTAAACAGACCCCCACTGCATCTCTGCTGATGCTCATAGATGCCACTGCAGTCCACATATCTGTTTTGGGATCATATCTGAAAAAAATTTTTACAACTGTTTGCTGGCATTGTTCTCAAAACATTTTATGTGAAAACAGTTTTGTTCTTTAAGTCTATCTTTGGTCTTACCTGTGATATAAATAGAATACATCTGAACATATTTTAGAGAAAAATATCAATATTTTCCTGAAAACTTTTAACTTTCAATATTATACATTCACTTAGTGGATGCACAACAATTAAACTATTCAAAGGAGCTCATGTAAATACTGAAAAGTGATTTAAAGGCTTTAGATTACCCACTGAAAATTGGAGGAAATCAATACATGAAGTTCTGTTTAAGATAATTTCTAGCCTCAATCATTGTAGCTGTCCATCTCTGGATCTTCTTGTTCCTTTCATGAGTTATGGTAAACTAGAACTGCCCCAAATTGTCTATCTAGGAGCAGATATACTATGCTAAGATGACCTATGCTGCTTCAAATGCCTCCTGTATCAATGACCTACTTTTCTTGGGTGCAGTACTACAGTCAGCCCATAATTTACATGGCACGGTATATAAAGACTTCCATCTCCCTTTACTGGATTATAATGTATTATTCACCCCCAAACAGGTAAAGTACAGGTGCAACTTTCCTGCTCTCTCAAAAAAGACCAACCAAGCCTGATTATTTCACAGAAAGAGCACAGTCATCAGAAAACCTTGATTTCTCTACTCATCCTTCTTCTAGTCACTTACAATTTATTAAGTAAATCACACTAATCTTAAAAAAACCTTATCATGTCACTACACACACATGCTCACGCACACACAGAAACACACATACACACACATGCTCATTAATTTCCCAGTGCTCCTTATAAATCCAAATTGTAAATGAGACCTCTATGAGCTGTTCCTACTTCCAGCCCACTCGCCTCCTCCCTGCTGCTCTCCCTATCACTCTTTGTTCTCTTGCCAAAATGGCCTTCTTCTGCTTTGGAGCCTGCATACATGCTCTGTTTTTTCTCAGAAATGTTCTTCTCTCTTCTCAGCTCCTACTAATCTCATCCTTAGAGTTTTACACTTCTTTCTTTTTTGATACTAAATATTCTGCTTTTTTAAACCTGCTTTTGTCGATTTACAATGTGTTCCATAAACATTTTTTTTCTTGCAAATCATGTGACTCAGCTATTCAAAGAAGAAGATTCATTAGACCAAAAATCAAAATCCAATTATTTCCTAATACCTGTAACAAGAGATACTCCCCTGTCCTCCAAAATAACACAAAATGTTAAAAAAAAGAATGGGCTAAGGAGTATCAGAATGCAGATGCAGCTATATTAATAGCAATTAAAAAGAATTCAAGGAGGGCGGATGTGGCTCAAATGGTTGGGCGTCCGTCTGCCATATGGAGGACCTGGGTTTGATCCCCGGGACCTCCTGGTAAAATAACAAATATATATATATATAAGGCACATGGGCTGCCAGGCTCTGTGTGCCGGTGAGCCGCCAGGCCCCCGGAGCCATGCAGCAAGATGATGATGTAACAGGAGAGAGACGCAGGGGAGAGACAAGACGAGATGCTCCGAGGGCTCTGAAAACCAGGAACCAAGGTGGCACAGGTGGCAGAACACCTCTCTCCTACATCAGAGGCCTCCAGGATCGAATCCTGCTGAAGACTGGAGGAGGAGGATGAAAAGGGATGGCAGGAAACAGACACAGAGAATTGCCCAGCGAATGGACACAAAACAGCAAATGGGGAAGGCGGGTTTAAAATGGATAAAGTAAATAAATAAATCTAAAAAAAAAAATTCAAGGTCTGAGATAAGGACAATATCAAGATCATGTTACTAATATACTACCTCCAAATTTTGTTTCATACTCTCCTTTTCTCTTCCAGAACCCTTTCCACATCACTGAAATCTTTTATTTCTTCATCATTCAGCTGCCTATTTAGAATGCCTTCTTTATGCCCCAAGGAAATTTGCAACTGCCCCTGTTTGAAAAATACTTCTGCTTCCTTGTATACATAGACTTCCCCCCAAAGAGTACTGTTCATTAACAGTACTCTCTGGCTTTCCTTCATTTTCTTGGTGGTTATTTTTCATATGAAATTTTTCTTTCTTTTTCTTCCCTGCACACAATTATTCCTATAAAGATCCACTGTATTTTTCTTCCTTTCCCTTGGAGGTTTAAGGTACTCTTAGTGAATGGATAAACCACTTTTGGAATAAAAATGGACAGAGGATGTGGCTGTGGTGTGGGAGCTGCAGTCCAGGACTTGCTGTTGTACCTGCTTCCCTACTCTTTTCCATCCCAGGGTTTGCAGGCAATGCCCACTCTCACACAGACTTGCAGGGATCCTGGTCATTTGCCCTTTCCTGGACCCAGAAGCCAGCTTGCTTTCAATGTAATAGGGTGCTGGTGCCCAAACCTGACTGTTGTCTTCAAGTTTTACTTTTAAATGTCACTTTCTTCAGGAATTGAGTCCCCAGGCTCTAAGAACCATCTGTTTTTCTCCTTTATACCAGTTATTACAATAGGATATTACATTTTTTTTTTTTTTTTTTTTACCGGGAGGTACCGGGGATCGAACCCCGGTCTCTCCATATGGTAGACGGATGCCGAGCCTCTTGAGCCACATCCGTTTCCCAGGATGTTACATTTTTTCGTGTCTACTGTTAAGATTATAACCTTCCTGAGGACAGGGACACTGTCTTTCCATTCACCACACATCCCAATGCATAAAGAAATATTGCAACACATAAAGAAATACTTGTCCAATGAATAGAATGATGGTCTCAACACAATCCTGGGGGGTCTGATCCATTTATATTTCCAAGGCACTTATTAAAATGACTCCTTACTTTGAATAATGGTAATTAAAAGGAAAAAAAAACTTTATCCTCTGTTTCCAGAGGGAACTGGATGTCAGAATAACTAAAGGCCCCAAGTTGATATGGAAAGCTCTATTTTATAGAACAATTCATGCTTACTAATAGAGATGGAATAATAGAATTAGAGAAACACGGTTTTTCAAATTCTAATTAAATTATCGATCTAGGCAAGGAATTATCGATTGTTGTTAAAATGATCGGGTGATGGGGGACTAGATAACCAAATAATACCAAAGTACAACTCACAAACAACTTTCTAGTCATAAGTGGAAAAAGTCACCATTATGCATTGAAGATTTCAGCCCATTATCATCACAAATCAGGATTCAATCTTTGCATTGCTGGTGGTGGGAAAAACAAATATTATATCTTCTGATGTGAGGCCACATGAAGTATATAATATCAACGTGACATGCTAGCCAGAAATTTAATATTAATCCATCAAACGTTTAGATATAACTTCCATTTTCAAATACAGAGTCTAGAGAAATGTTAAACATCACCACAAGGAAGGAGCCAGACAAATCTGGAAACTAGGACATTTGAAAGGACAACCAGCCCAATCTCTCAAATAAGTCAGTATCATAAAAAAGGGCAAGTGTTAGGTAAAAGAGTTGATTTACGGGACCCAATAAGCAAATGTAATAGTGGTCTGGATACAGTGGTTTGAACACATTAACTATAAAGGTCATTTGGAGTCAACTGGAGAAATCTGAATATGTTCTATGTATTATATGAGATGAAAATTTATAGAAATAGAAAAGTGAAGGTCACTGACTGAGAAGAGCAGGTAGCAGAATAGTATGAGCATTATATTATCTCTCTTTGGCATAAAATACTATATATGCTCAAAGAAAGATCCAGAAGGACTGAGCTAAGGAATTAAATGTGGTGATCTCTGAGAACTGGGAATGTTACATTTTAATTGTAAAATTTTGCTTTTCTTTATAGTTTAATTTTTAAAAATGTAATTCTAATTCTGTAATAATAAGAGGTTTATTATTAACAACAACAGCAAATATTAACTGAGCAATTTATGTGTACCAGGTACTTTTTTAGGTGCTTGGGATACAGTTAAATAAAACAGAGAAAAATCTCTCTTTTCATGGAACTTCTATCCTAGTGGAATGCCACAATTATGAAATAAGTTTGAAGGACCTAAAGAAAATCAAGGAATGAATCCCTAATATCTTGTGAATACCGATATTTTCTCATCATGATTTATAAATAAAACAAAAACAAAAATGCTAAATCTATGATGGAATAGTCAGTACAAGCAGACTTTAAAGGCTTCCTCTTAGAACTAAATAATTCTAATTACTCTCCTAGAAATATTATAAGTAAAGAATAATAATTCTAAGAAGTCAATATTTCTTAAGTGACTTACTAAAAACTACAAAGAAACCTCTGAAATGCAATGATATGAACTTTACTCTTATTCTGGAGATAATATGTACAGAATCATGAAAAAGGCTCAAGTTCCTCATAATAATGGAATAAATTAGCCAAATTTTAAATAAATTTGATTAGACATTTGCACAAAATTATACTAACTGGACTGAAGAAACAATAGAGGCTTCAGGTTGCTATGCAATTCATGGTAAAATGAATTTTTCAGCAAGATCAATAAAATAACCTTATAACATTAACATTTGAAAATATCACAATATAACAATGTTATATTACTTGTAATATACATACATATTTAGAATATAATCTAATAAGTATATTATATAATATAGTATTATATAATAAGATAACCATTTTCAATAAGCAAAACCTGTGAAGCATTTAGGAATTAATTTTCCAAGAATGCACATGACCTATATATAAAACCATTTTAAAACTCTAATACAGGTCTTAAAGGTAAGCTGAACATCTTAAATATACTTTGAATCAGATAACTTAATAAGTTAAAGATACAAATTCTTTCCAAGTTAATCTATAAACTGCAATTGCGATATAAATTCCAGCTGTGGGAAACTCAAAATTTTAAATTTACATGGAAGAATAAGCACCCATTAATTGAGGGCACTTTGAAATAAGAACTGCAAAGAGAAGAATTTGCCCTACTAGTTATTAAGCTATGCTACAAAGCCTAGTATTAAAAACAGTACAGGTTCGGGGCAAGAACAGACTAATTAATATAAGTGGAACAGCATAAAGAGCTTGGAGATAGATCCACCGTTATGGGTTGAATTGTGTCCCTCCCAAAAGACATGTTCAAGGCCTAATCCCCAGTCCTGTGAACGTGACCTTACCGCAATTAGGGTATTTGAAGATGTTATTTGTTAAGACGAAGCCAACTTGGAGTAGTGGGCTCTAATCCATGAGTGGTGTCTTTATAAGAAGGGGAGAATTGGACACAGAGAGAACACCATGTTCTCAACGCCTTGATTTCAGCCATCTAGCCTCTAGAACTGTGAGACAATAAATTTCTGTTGTTTTAAGCCATCCAGTTCGTGGTACGTTGTTACGGCAGCCCTAGGAAACTAAGATACCCATTTACATGGGACCTTAATTACAATGAAGGTGTCTCTGCTGGCTATCTATTTAATACCTCTCAGGTCCAAATTTATCTTTACTGCCTGCACTGTGAAAATGGATCTCGCCCTTTAATTATTTTCCCTTTGCCCAGCTGGCAGGATGTTAGATTTGTCAGCAGAGGGCGCAAGAGAGACCATGCAGGAGAAAAGGGTTTTGCTTCCTAGTTCTGTGCGGTGCTTGGCGGCTAGCAGCACCAAGGCACCAGCAGCTTCCCACCCTGGGCCGGTTTTGTAGCACAGCACCTCTGGTGAGATAGCTCTCAGTGAAGAGCTTTCCTTGACATCGCTGGCAGCAAGTCCCACTGACATGGCACCATGGCAACTGCTCTGCCGCACAGGGAGCCAAGGCTGTGCTCTCTCCAAGGAGATCTGGATTGCAGCCCACGTGTGTGCCCGGTATCTTCCTTGGGCCACTATCTCAGCTATAGGGATAGTGGTTGTTCCTTCTATCTGCTATTCCTATATTTTTTAAGAAAATACATATTTTCTAAATAAAGTATTCTCTTTTCTTCTTACTAGCCAAAATCTCCTTACCCAATTCCCTGTTAGAGTTAATAATTCTTTAAACTTTTCCTGTTCAAATTACTGTGTAGTTTCTCTCTCTTGAACAACCTAAAATGATGGTGTCACTGCAAATGAAAGGGAGAAAAGGTAATTGTTTAACAGATGGTGCTGGGAAAGCTGCCTCCTCCACTAAATAGAGAAAAATAAAACAGATCTCTGTCTAACACTAGGGCTGATGTCTGACGTGTTCCAGTAAGGCTAGACCAGTTTTAAAACACTGAAATAATTCCATATTGATTAATAAATAGCTGCTTCTTGGAGCACCCTGAGTGCCCCACCCTGCACTGCCCCAGACATTCCCGACCTTCTTTAGGACCCCTGTGTCTCCCAGGAATTCAGAAACCAGAGAGTGAGTCTCTTACAAGCAGGAAGCCTCCATTCTGACTGCCTGTTGCCTGTTAAGCATTTTACATGTTATCCCTGCCTAACAACATATTCAAAGACTGGCTTCACGTGGGCTTAAAACCTAAATGTAAAAGGTAAAAAAATAAAGCTAGTCATAAAGAATGTAGGCAAATATCTCTGGGAAATAGGTGTGAGAAGGACTTCATAAACAAAATCCCCAAAATACAATCCTCCTCCAAAAAGACCATTTTGATTTTGTAAAAATTAAGAAGACCTAAACAATGAAGAATATCACCAACAAAATTAACAGGCAAATGATAGACTGGGAGAAGATACAATGTCTAAAACTGACAAGTGACTACTATTTAGAAAACAAATGGAACTCCTGCAAAGCAACCCCAAGAGAGAAAAATGGGCAAAGGATATGAACAAGCAGTTTACCAGGAGAAACTCAAAAGGCCAATAGCCATAAAAAAGAGATGCTCAAATTCATTAGCAATCAGAAAAATATAAATTTAAATCACCTTAGACCCATTAGAATGGCAAAAACTAGAAAGGCAGATGATGTTAAATGTTGATGGATGTGGTGATAAGAGACATCTGGTGCACTCCTGTGTGAGCGCAGAATGGTACAGTCATTTGGAAAGCAGTATCTTAGTACTGGATGGATGGATGGACGGATAGACAGATATACAGCAGATAGATATAAATAGATAGGGTGGGTGTATACCATTAAGTACTATGCAGCAGTACTTCTTATGCATAATTACTATGCAATAGAGGTGACAGAAAAATCTTTTCTTTTGTTTAGGAGTTACCAGGGATTAAACCCAGGACCTCATACATAGGAAGCAGGTGCTCAACCACTTGAGCTACATCTGCCCCCCAGTAAAAGGTATTTATGTTCACTGCCTCCACTTCATCATCTCCCCTTAACTCCTCAAGACTTTCCAATCTGGAGTCCACCTCTACTGCTTCAATGAAACTTTCATGCTGCCAAATTCAAGGGCCTCTGTTCTATCCTCATTTCATTTGAATTGTCAGTAGCATTTGACACAGCTGGCACACCTCCTCCATCTTCTTGCCCATGATACTAACTCACTCAGTTTTCCTTTATTCCTCTAGTTGCTACATTTCTTTTTCTTATTTTGTACACTGGGTGTCTAAATGTTGACATTTCCCACACTGCTGTCCTGTATTTTTCTCTCTCTACTCTCTCACTATACTGAATTTTATGTATACTTAGGACTCTCAAATGTACATCTCTAGCAGAGATCTTTGCTCTGAGCTCCAAACTCATGTACTAAATAACTAGCTGACATCTTCACTTAGATGTCTAGCAACTTATTTAAAAAGGTGCTGCTCTGCAAGGGTTCTATCACCATCATTTACCTAGTTTCTTGAGCTTAAAGGATTTCCTCCTTTCTCCATTGCCTCCCACAACCAATTGGCACCAAGTCCTTTTGAGTTTGCCCGTTAAATCCGTTCAATTCTCTCCATTCCTTGAACTAGATTGAACATAATAGATAGGAGTCTGAACTACCTTCTGAATCTTCCACTGCTGTTAGCCTCTCCATCTGGCCCCATATTTGAATTTCATGAGGACAGGGTTTGGACGACTTGTTTAAGCTTATCTCTATCTCTTATCTCTATCTATCTATATACATGTGTGTGTTTTAATGTTATTCATTTTATATCAAAATGTGTCGGAAATGTCCCTATCGTTTTCACTTCTTTTTTAGCTTCCAGGCCCTATTTTATTCCCTCTGAAATTCATCAAGCCCCTTTTCTTTTTTTATTAGGTACAATGCCCACAAATAGATACACAATAAGTATTTGTTAAATGATTGCATTAATAAATTATGCAATCAATTCTAAGGCAAGGTTGAAGTAGGCAGTAATAGGATAAGAGAAGAATCTGAGTAGGCAGTGTTGGGAGACCCAGAGGGATGGCCAGGGCAGAGAGCCCAATGTTGACAAAGCTCCTAAGGAACCATTCTACATG